>OY757259.1:375540-1080439 GCA_963584085.1 Pyrausta aurata
TATTTTATAATTATATGACCTTATTATACCACCATATGTAATGACTTCGGTCATTTGGTTCAAAGGAGAAAATCTTGAGGCAGAAGCCTTACTTATAGTAATTTTCAAACGATTTTAAACACATTTTTTAGATTCTAGTAGGTCTTTGAAAGATGTTGAGGTAACAGATCTGTCAAAACATGATGCAGGATCATTGTCACCTTCTCAATGATATTACGAGGGGGCTGTAATCGATCATCTTTGCTTTTGTTTTGTGACAGGAGACCTCCTTGTACCCACCTTATTTGTTAGTAGGTTAGGGTTACTGAGCTCATGGTACTACATTCTACTATTATATTATGATTCCTTTTTTTTACTTAGGTAGATCGGAACAGGATTGAAATGAAAAACATAAAGTGAGCGGAACTATGTAAGAAGTGTTTTATCCAAGTGCGGGTAGGGTAGTTATCTAGTAGGGACTACTGTCTTCCGTGAAAAATAATAATAATTAGGTATTCGGTAGTCGCAACAAAAGACACTAAATATTATGTATACATAATAATATTTTGTGCTTATCAATGTATGAAAGGTTTGCATACATTATGTCTGAGCTATTTAATAATAAACATAACATTAATAGAACATAATATCAGTTACTCCGTGATCATGACGCTTGCAACGGTGCCGAAATATCGGAAGCTCATAAATAATTAGATTCATGTTAGCAATCCTGTATCTAACTTTTCTAATGTTATGTTAACCTGAAAGTTAAACAACAAACATAACCTACTTCAAAATAACCTATCTCATAGCTTTGAGACCATAAAATCTGATGATATTAGGACTGATCTTTATTTATTTTTGGTATCAACATTTAAATCTTGTGGCTTGTATGTAAAGTAGTATAAGTACCTACATATAAAATTTACTAAGCATTTTATACAAAAATCATCCAACTAATAGGAATATAATTATGTAGTTACATTTCAACAAAGCTTGGGACAATATTCAAAGCACCAGCCCTGCGGTCTGGCACAGACAATAGCACCTCGGCTCGCCACGTGGGCCACACGTGTGCCTCACCTACCTAGCCCGCAGACCCCCATATATCATGCCCTTTTGTTCTTGCTCGCCTTCTACCGTACGGGTAATTGTTACGTGTAGCCCTGCCTTTAGATGAAGCCTTACGCAAGTATTTGTTTTTGAGAAAACGTCGACTGTTCATTGTGTACATCTATTTGTTTCTCAAATACACTGAGCTGAGATGGTCTGTTTTTCTGATTGTCCTTTAATATCGTCATAAAGGCATATTTTAATTAAAGTAAGTGCAAGATTTATCATAAGTTTTTTTTTGTTTTAAATATTAGTAAAAGGCCCTTAAACATTTAGTGAATGAATAATCATAGGCTTTTACTCGTAGCTCAATTGAACTGGATTACCTACTAAGAATTTGGATTGCCTAACAAAAAATATTACATTGATATAACAAGCATTCTTTGTTTTAAGTGGGATTTTTGCAGTCGAGAATGTAAAACTTCGATTTTATCTAGCAGGAAAATAGGGACTTAAAAGTTTAAATTATGGTAATTGGGTAGGTATATAACTATAACCAATTACTACCATGACTAAGAATGATTATTTTTTCCTGCTCTCGGTTCGATAGGTAAAATGTTATAAACAATTTTTTGTCATCACATTGATATTTACTTCTATTTATTTTATGACTTACTTTAACATCATTACGTTTGTAGTTTCAAATTATACATGGTAATCGTATCGTAGAATGCTAAATAAATAATCGACTTCATAAATATCCAACAAACTAACCTAGTTACTGTAAAGTAAAAGCATTGTTTTAGCATTTTTCATAATAAAATACCTTACAACCGTAGAATACACCTCTTCTCTTACAAACACACTAGAAATTAGTCCCGGCTTAACCCGTAGACTCTTTAAAAAAATAGATTTATACAAAGTCAGTTCAATTTTTCCAGAGGTGACACCTTAAACTCACATTATTATGATGTAGTTAGGTAGATAGATATTAGAGGTGTAACAATATGTAAGCATGCGTTCCGCGCCCGCGCAGTGATTCACCGTGTCACGTCGCTCAAGTATGATTAATGCGCGCAATAAATAGGTACTTGATTGGTTCTTGCCCGGACTCATGATGCAATGCACGGAACGCACTCGCTGTAGCTATGCTAAAGTGCAAACTGATAAATAGCCCTGAGTTTCTTTTTGTTTATTTAAGGGTAAACTCAAATGACTAACTTCTAGTTTCTCGGTCAGAATAAATACCAGTCATGTAACAGCTGACTGACCTGCCAATCGCCTTTCAGTGTTATAATAATTAAATAACAGAAAACTTACCGATAGTGTCGAGTACCTAGCTGTAAATAATATTAAGTTGTTCAATGTGTGAACTTTTTATTACTTAACTTTCGGCACATTTGTATGTGATTATCTGTAATTGATTATATTTAATTTAAAAAAAAATTGGTGGAAAAGAGTATGAATATATTAGTTGTCTCCACGACTAAGCTTTAACAATGTAGTTAGTAGTAGTTTAATCAAGAAAGGTAGTTTTTGTACTCGCTATGCAGGCGCATTGTAGGTGTGAATGGGCCCGCGCATGCTACGCGTGGGGTCCACTACCAGCTTCATACGTGGTCCTTTGTCACAAACACGTGTGGCTGCTCACGCTTAAACCATGTTGAGATTACGGCAATTTTACTAAATTATAGTGCATAAGCACAGAAATATATATTTTTTTCCTTTTTTTATTTTTCTTTTCCTTTTTGGCGGACAAAAACTTTAACCAACAGGAATACAATTCAATTAAAAATTGAAAAAAAAAATACTTTCGTGTATTTCAGGCAGCTTAAATAATTTACAGAAGGGTATTGTCACATGATTTGGCTCGCTCAGTCACTCATATAACTGTGTTCATTAAGCGTGATCGGAATAATATTGTTATTCACACCAAATTACTTCAAAGCTTTATTTACATTGCGCAAACCGTGTTCTCACGGCGCGCGAACATCTGGCAGCCATGCGCGGACGCAGGTAACTATTGTTTTACTGCGCAGTAAATGTGACATCTCTTTCGATGCTCTGGGTACAGCCATGGCACTCATTATTATGTCTATGGCCGTAGTAAACTCTTTGTTCGTGTCCGAGATGAAATACGACTCGTTTGCCCAGGTTTACTTTATGGTGGGTCGATTTAGAGTGCTGTTTGAAAATACTTATGTCTTATTTATTTATTTTATTCTTTATTGCACAGACAAAACAAAGTACAAATGGCGGACTTAATGCTAAAAGCATTCTCTACCAGTCAACCATTGGGTGAGGCAGAAACGATTGAGGTGGCATAAAAGAACACAAAAAAGCAACAAATTTATATTATAGTACTAATATACCTACATAAATACTTCATAATAAACCTACATAAACATACATAAATACATAACTTTATCCATACCTACATAAATTAACAGAGATTAAAGGGGAAACAAAGAGAGAACAAACCTTGACTTTCAAGCATCACGTGGTATTCTCACTGAGAAAAAGCTCACGAATTGACTTCTTGAATAATAATTTTGACGATGAGGTCTTAATGGTATCAGGGAGGGAGTTCCAGAGTCTTATAGCACTGAGAGTGAAGGAGTTAGAGACATAAGCGGTCTTCTTTCATTCTGATTTAATATTTGTTTCGCGGGTGAAATGATTTTTTTATAACAGCTTATTTGATCAATTGCTGGGAAGCTATGTGAGCCAACACAACTCAATTAAAAAATAATATAATAATAAATATAATGTTATAATTTGGATTTGAACTTATTGTGAATTTGGTTCAGTTAGAATCTTAGTTAGCTGTTAGTTAACTAACAAATATTAGACTTCGTTATGAAATCCTACCTGTGGTTATCTCATTTCATTGATTTGTTGCTCATTATGTGGACAAATAAATCAGTAACGATAATTATTAACCTCATTTACTGTACGTTGTTCGGTATCGCCACGGGGTCTCATTCGGAACATAGGTTTCATAGCTTGTAAATTTTCTCGATAGGTGGCGCTACCTGTCTGGCCATCGGTGAAACGGTTTATTAATTTGGATAAAAAACCTAAAACACATGAAGATAATATCCAAAAAATATGTAAATAAATATTTTTAGTCGTTTAAAACAGATAAAACTTTATACTACCCAATTTTTTCTCAAAAAGTAATAATGTTGTAAATAGCATAAAAGCACACATAAAAGCATGCTAAAACGACATTAGAGCCCTCTGTCGGTATATGATAAAACTTTGCGGCATATTTATGAGGTGGTAATAGATGGCGCATTTTGTCCATTGATTATAAAGCAACTTTAAAAACTAAGCAAGTACGAATTAGGTTATGCAATTTATTTTGATTTCGGTAAAAGCTCAGCCAGGCATCGATAGGCCACTGGCGGTGGAGTAAACAAAATAATGTTGATAATCGCATCCGTGAGCGTTTAAATTAAACAATGGTAGGTTTATTAAAACAATAGCTATCCTAAAAATATTTAAATAGTTTTATAACATTCTAAGATTTCTGAACATCATCATCACATGAACATAAATAACCAAACACAATTCTAGCACTTTCCGGTTTTCGCCGAAAATTTGTTGTCTGTTCGTTTATTTTATGTCGAAGGCAAAATAATTCCACAGATTTCATAATTGGCGTCGACTGTTTTTAAACGTTTGCAGTTAACAAAATGTCAAAGGTTATTGCACAATAATAATTGATAACATTGATCGATAATAATAACTGTTTAATCGTCATCACCACGACGTTAGATTTGTTGTTAATGATGAAAATTTAGGGTGACCATACTAACAGTTTGGTAGGACAAATAGGATTTTATTTCAGAAATTAAGCATGACGACAATGATAACAACAAAGACTTACTTGGTAAACATGTGCTTCTACACTAAGATGTCCCTTAGTGCTGAAGATTTCATAAAAATATGTATAATCCGTTTTTTATTGCTTGTCGAATGTTGTAAACAATTTTTTTTCTTTTAAAAAATATTAGTTAACGAAATCAGTAAAAAAAGTAACATTCATTTACTATTTGATTTAAAAAGATCTCAAGTGTTCAACGATAAATTACCTAATGCAGGTGGTGTTTACAATATTCGACAAGCAAAGAAAAACTGACGTATCATCCAAAAAATGCCCGCGCTGTAAGTTGCTTAACATCGGTATTGAAGGCTTCAGCAGACCGAACGCGGGTCAGAAGCAGTGCGGGTCAGTTGCAGCGCGGCAGTCGGCACACTGAAGGCAGCGGCAGTTTTAAAGCAGTTGCAACGCGGGCCCGCGTTTAAACCGCGTTCAGTATGACGGGTTAGGCAGGCAGTTTTACTTACTAGTCATATTTAGTTTTAGTGCAATTTTCTCCCACAATCGCAGCTTGTATGTTGTGTTTCTATAATATTTATCTTGAAAATCATATAAACATTTATTTGTACGCACTAGTTCGATTAGTTTTTCATTAGTTTCCATCATGCGGTTGTAAAAAAATACATTTGTAAACCGCTTTCAACGCGCTGCGCCGCGCTGCTACCGCCCTGCCTCCGGTGAGTCAGGCTAATATGGCTGCCATAGTCATACAACAGCGCGGGCCCGCGCTCGCGCCGCGCACGCGCTGCTTCTGCCCCGCTCCCGCGCCGCCGGTCTGTCGTTCGGCAGTTGCAAGCGGCGCGGCGCGGCGCGGTTACAGCGCGGGCCCGCGTTCAAATTTGGTGTGACACACTTCAAGGAGTTCCTTGTATTACAACTTGCGCGGGCCCGCATTCAAACCGCGCTGCAACTGCCCCGCGCTTGGTCTGCCAAAGCCTTGATACCAAAGCGCTGCCACCACTGCGCTACGAGCGAGCACCTCTTCTTTCTATTTTAGTATCATAATATAATCATAATAAAACATTTAAATCACTCAATGTTATGAATGTTTTCAGATTGACAATAGCAATTACTCATTCACACTTCCAAGCGTCATCCAGATACCAGATGAAAGAGGTGCATAACCTTAAAAAAATGTTTCTACAGGGATTATCTATTGTTCTCGTTTGAGAATCTCAATTTTTTGTAATTCACTGTAGCAAACGTCTATCAAGTGACTATTATCACGCGGTCGCTACTTGACGCCATTTTGTTTTGCTCAGCCGTGGCACGAAAAAGAACGAAATTTAAAAAAAAATCGGCATTATGCACACTGCGTTTCAATTGTACCTACATGAAATGTTGCGGCATTTCATAAAATTCCGCCACTTTTGATTTACATTTCTATCGCCGCTTATATTATTATGCCGTGGCATGTTGAAAAAATAAGTTCTGGTTTTTAGCACACGTGTCTTATTGTTACGCTGATTATCATAATGTGGGGAGGCCTTTGTTCAGCAGTTGACGTCTTTTGGTCGATAATGACGATGATGATGTTAAATGATGATTATTAAATTATATTCTTTCTTTATAGCACTTAAAAGATGTACAGAAAATACAAGAAGTCACAATGTGAACAAAGGTGGGCTTATCCCTAAAAGAGATCTCTTCCAGCCAACCTATAGGTGTTGGAAATGAAATAGTTGCGGTTATCAGCAGTAATATAATGCCACAATGAGATTATTTTTCATTTAGTTAGTTTAAAAAATATAAACATGTTTGTTTATCTACCTAGTAGGTACCTGGGTGACCTAGCTTTGCTGTATTTTATTTTACACTAATAAGACTAAGGTTTTTTTATAAAGGGCACCCAAAAATAGTTTTTCTCGTTTAGCAGATAATGCGTAGATAGATTATTGGCGATGCGAAGATTATCCACGCCTTTAGCGGTGAAATTTAGAAGCTGTCAACTTTTTTCAGTCAGTCTTCTATAATACATTCATTACCTGCCCGCCACTAATTAAAAGTTAATAGTTTTTAAGAAATGTTTGTCGTGTCTACAGTTCTATTAATTACTCTTCCACCATGATCAACACAAGCCCATCACCTCTTTTCAATATACTTGTAAAAATATGATATTTACTATGCATGAAATAAATAGTAATATTTTTTTACTCCATCGTAGTACCTATTTAACTATACTTTAAATCTGGCATTATAAAATATTTTATCTAATCGATGATTTCTAGATAGATGCCGTTCACCATAACACCCTTAACTAAATAACTGACAGCAAAAATAACTTAGTTTTTCTTAGTGTTTGTATGGAAGAAAAAGTTATATTTGCGGTTGATAAAACTGTGCAATATCTCAAAAACTACTGGTTCGATCTCATTCACACCAATTTTTGTTGAAAGTTTCTAAATCATATGTATATTTTTCTAATTTTTTACTTTCTTAGTTCAAAGGTTAGAAGGGGGGGCGGGACGCCCATTTCACCACTTTAGGAGCGTCTATAACTCAAACGTTAAACTATTGATTGAAAATGTTGCAAATATTTCGTTTATTTTTGAGTTATGAAGTTTTATTTATCAAAGCATCGAAATCATTAACATATCATACTTTTTATCCAATTTGTTCGTTGTTATATTATTAAGTTACAAAAAACAACAAAATATTTGGGAAACAAAAAATGACTTAATGAGTAGGAGTGAGAATAACTGCTTGAATTCGCCAACATAATATAACACTTTTGTTACTAATAAATAACATGTTAATTTTGACGTTATAATAATATTAGTCTTGCTGGACTGTTATGCTATTTTACTGGTTCTGCGAACAGAAAAGTGTTATTTTTATTACTTATCGACGATCTGATATGTTAACGAATTATTGCAACCAAAAATCTGTCTTACTACACTGACTTAAAACTTAATTTTAAATGTCATGGAAAGTGTTATTTTTATTAGTTATCGTCGATCTGTTATAATATCGAATTACTGCAACCAAAACCGGTTAAGTGCGTGTCGGACCCGCGCACTGAGGGTTCCGTGCCACCCTTAACTGAATTCAGGGTCCACTTACTTTCACTTAACGAAAACATCACAATATATTGCGAGAGCAAAAATAACTTCGTTTTTCATAGTGTTTGTATGAAAGACAAAGTTATATTTGCGGTTGATAAAAATGTGCAATATCTCAAAAACTACTGGTTCGATCTCCTTCAAACTAATTTTCGTTGCAAGTTTTTGTTAAGATCTACATCATATATTTTTTTCAAAATTTTCACTTTCTTAGTTCAAAAGTTAGATGGGGGGGGACGCCCATTTTACCACTTTGGACGCGTCTATATCTCAAACCTTAGACTTTTAGAAAAAATGGTTTTAGAAACCTCAATATCATTTTAAAAGACCTATCCATAGACACCCCACACGCATAGGTTTGAGTAAAAAAAAAATTTTAAGTTTTAGTTTCATGTGTGGGAGCCCCCCTTAAATATTATTTTTTCTTACTTTTTGTATCTGAATCGGAAAGCGGTGAACAAAATACACCTACCTACCAAGTTTCAGCTATGTGATGCTTATAGTTTCAGAATAAAGTGGCTGTGACATACGGACGGACAGACAGACAGACAGACAGACAGACAGACAGACAGACAGACAGACAGACTTGACGAAACTATAAGGGTTCCGTTTTTTGCCATTCGGCTACGGAACCCTAAAAACCTGTCTTATTGCTATGACTTAGAACACAATTGAAATGACAATAATTAATTTCATTTCCTTGTCGCACCGTCCACAATCATTTCTGCTTAGCCCAAAGGTATGACTGGTAGAGAATGCCATATGGCGTGAACTTTACGAAAACCAAAACGGATAATTTAATCTTATTTAATATCTTCATTGGTTCTAATTCGTCCTAAGCGCAAATCAGACTTTATTTCTGATTGCTGATACCAAGTCTGGTTTTGACGTAAACGTTGTTAAATCATGGTTACCCTAAAACTATAACTAACGTCAAAAATTGTCATTTTCCTTCGGCATTTTGCAAAGCTGCGAGCGTATATATTATATTTAATTGACAACACCATTAACTTAATGAAAACAATGGAATTAAGTACAATTTGTTGCGCCATATCCACACCGGCCACACACCGGTTTAGCCGCCGACTCCTCTTGCTAATCTGTAGCTGCCGGGCGGAATAATAAGATTCTAGCTGTCTACTAGAATGAAGAATAAAATATTTTTTTTAATTAGATATTATTCCAAAGAAAACTGATTTCCTTCATAGGTAACGCCGGCTTAATAACAAACATGAACATGAAACATGTGTCAAAATTGCATGCATGAATGTGAAAATCAACTCAAATATCAATACATAAATTACATAGACGTTTAATAACATTTCTGCTTGCACTGTCGAAATAATAATTCGGCGCGCGGCGTGAGACTAGCGTGGGCTCTCCTCGAGAGGTCACGCGAGCCGGCCGAGTCGTGCAACAGCCTCGCTCTGTCTCGCTCTTGCAGTAACTCACCAATCTATCCGTACTCTTTACTCACTCTTATAATGGGGACTGAAACTGAACTACTGAGAGAGCCGTATTGGACGGTCGTTGTGCTAGTGAACAAAAGATAAGGAGGAACTTGATTTCTGAAGTACAAATTGCATTCATTTAGGAAACCTACTCTACTTTTACATGATGACGAAACGCGACGTTTTCATTTTTTCATTTATTTATATTTATTGATACACACAACAAATTACTGTCATAAAATATAAAACATTTCAAATTATTTATTGTATTAGTTGTAGGACATCTTGTCACATAATATTATTTTATAATATCTGGATTTTGTTGAAAAGAAAAGAGAAAAAAGTTCAAAACACTGATAAAAACAAAAACAACATAAAAATAGTACATGGCGTACTGGGATTCGAACCTGCATATTGTAAATCCGAGGCCGCCTTACTAATCCGCTGCGCCATCGTGTCATTATTAATAAAAGCGAAATTTACCTTTGTATTTTAGTTACATTATTTTAACCCTATTTTAGTGCTACAGCCACTACAGCAATGAGTTTAGCGCCATCTATTGAGAAAGTAAACACGTAGACTAGTTGCGAGCAATCGACATGCTTTTTCCGTGAATCCAGTCTACGTAGCGCCATTTATTGACGTGCTGAACACATGAACTAATTGCGAGCAATCGACATGCTTTATTCCGCGAAGTCCATCAGTCTACGTAGCGCCACAGTAGCGCTATCTACGGCCTTTTACATAGCCCTCTCAATACTTAAATTTAGCCCGGAGATATTAGCCCGATACGGCGGAACCGTTTTCTTGTATGAGATGAGGTATCTGTACTAGTATTATAATATCTGTGGTATCGCGTTCTAAATATCAAGTTTGCGTTATGTAAGAGAATGTATGTTCCTACCTAAACGTTTTATGATGCAATAATCAAAACAGTTAGACATACGAAGTGTCGGTAACGCTCGTTACGCCGGTGAACAAACACTAAAACTCACGCTTGACTGGATAATGAAAACTAATTTGAGAGTGGGAACGGTGGCAGTATAATTTGATTCATCGTTAGATCGTCAATAAACGCAAGAATGCGTCTCATGGAGCGCCGTTTACGTCGACCGATTTGGCACCGCTGCAGCGCTGCACGGCTGCCGACCGCTCGCGGTAAAATACGCTAATATCATGAGGTGCTATTGTTAGGGCTCATATACACTCGTCCACATTGTTACTGTTTATTGTAAAGTTCAGTACTTTGTTGGATGTTTACTTTAGATGCGCGAATAAGTCTTCCTTAACTTTCTATCTCCTTCTATTTCCTTTCTATTTAGCTTCCAGCACATATCAAACTTTGATAAAGCCAGTTTTTTAAATTGTTATGGTCGCGTATATAAAATGTGCCAAATGGTAGAGTGAGGTTATTTGACTTTGTGAATCATTGCTCTCAGTCTCAGGATTAAGTCAAACTCAGGATTACATAAACAAAAGGACCATAATTATAAGCCCTCCCTCATGCATTACAGTGAGTACGTAAACGGGAACAATGGCTTTTTCTAAAGCAGATCCATGTCGATCGTGTAAGTGTCTTAACAATATTCAGCCGCAATGGGCCGATATCTACGATCGGCGATACACTGGCGATGGCCGTTACGCGCCCGCATGCACTCACCTACTCTCACAGTGCACTGTGCACTACGCACCGTGGGAGTGCACTTCGTTAATGCAAAATATTTTCCCGATCAATGGCAATTGATTTAATCACTATATTTTGTGTATTAATGGTGTATTTAATGTTGAGATGCTGATCGATTTTTATCTTTCATCTTGATTTTGTACAGCAAGTAGCACCCCTATATTGGTTATTTAATACTAACAATGATTTTTGTATTATTCTTTCGTATTTTGCCCATTACTTTCTTCAACTTACTTACTTTTCGATAATAAGAATTAAGAAGTAGTTATCAAACAGTAGGAAAAAGCTGGAGACTCTTAGAAGTTTTAAATCTTATGGACTTAAAAAATAACTGGCTTTATTTAGTAATAGCTATATTAATAAAAATAGATCGAAATCACGCACCGACGTTCGAAAATGATGATGATGACCCGTAATCAGAAAAAAAAACCGGTTAAGTGCGTGTCGGACCCGTGCACTGAGGGTTCCGTGCCACCCTTAACTAATTTTCAGGGTCCACTTACTTTCACTTAACGAAAACATCACAATATATTGCGACAGCAAAATAACTTTGTTTTTCATAGTGTTTGTATGAAAGACAAAGTTATATTTGCGGTTGATAAAAATGTGCAATATCTCAAAAACTACTGGTTCGATCTCCTTCAAACCAATTTTCGTTGCAAGTTTTTGTTGAGATCTATATCATATATATTTTTCAAAATTTTCACTTTCTTAGTTCAAAAGTTAGATGGGGGGGGACGCCCATTTTACCACTTTGGAAGCGT
Organism: Pyrausta aurata; assembly: GCA_963584085.1. Lineage (NCBI taxonomy): Eukaryota > Metazoa > Arthropoda > Insecta > Lepidoptera > Crambidae > Pyrausta > Pyrausta aurata. The sequence goes on from OY757259.1 coordinate 387,423, forward strand.
CTATATCTCAAACCTTACACTTTAAGAAAAAATGGTTTTAGAAACCTCAACATCATTTTAAAAGACCTATCCATAGACACTCCACACGCATAGGTTTGAGTAAAAAAAATTTTTAGGTTTTAGTTTCATGTATGGGAGCCCCCCCCCCCCCCCCCCCCCTTAAATATTATTTTTTCTTACTTTTTGTATCTGAATCGGAAAGCGGTGAACAAAATACACCTACCTTCTAAGTTTCAGCTATGTGATGCTTATAGTTTCAGAATAAAGTGGCTGTGACATACGGACGGACAGACAGACAGACAGACAGACTTGACGAAACTATAAGGGTTCCGTTTTTTGCCATTCGGCTACGGAACCCTAAAAATAGGGAAGCGTAACAACTAAGTTATCAGTAAGGGAAGGGACACAGTAGGTAACGGAGATAAAGCGCTACAAAAACATAGCTTGATGGGGTTATCTACGAGTATCTTTGAGCTTGACTCGTATTTATAATTATTAAATATAATAGTATTTTTCTTCAGCACACTACTGCAGAAATTTTTAACATGACAATTATACAGTGAATATTAATGTTGATCCAGGTTCAAGGAATATAAGTAAGGGAGATGTTAACGTTTGTATGGGGAAAATGCCAACACTTTGTAAATGTCACTAAAAAGCTTAATCGTTTTTAAAATGATTTTCATCCGTCAAATATGCCCGTATAGTCTGTCTTATTACCTGTACTTTTAGAGATACTGCACACGGTCTTGACATTTTTATAAACATCTCATTTATAAGAATAAACCAATTCTTAAGTAAACATTACAACACTACGACCAAAACATATTTTTTTCCAGATGGTTCAAAAAACCATACAAGACTAGAGTCTTAGAGTTAGAGTACGAGTATTAGTACGTATTGATTTTAGACAAACATCTTTGAGCAACTAATACCAGTAATATCTAATGCGAGGACCTGTCTAACCCTAGTGTGATAGTTTTTTTTTGTTGTAACGTAAATTAAAGACTAGACGAAGAATGATTGATGCGGTTTTTTTTATAAAAAAGCACTTTTATATAGTTATGTAAAGGAGATTGTGTTTTTAATACTGAGATTTATATTGTTTGACTATTCTGAATATCTAAAGCAAAGATTTCTTTGTACATTCGGGACATATCGCGGTGATATTGGTGATAATATGCCCTCTGCCCTTTGCCTGAAAAGCGGCTGGAATACTCGCTAAGCGATAACACCCGTCATTGAAAAAAAACGTTTTTGTTGTAACATATTACAAGGGTTACGATAGAAACTTATCATTCGTTAATATACTTACTTATAAATTCAACACAAAACTACATAATTAATGTATAACATTATCGTAATTGATTGTGAATTAAGGAACTTAATAAAAGAAGTTTACTTCTGCCGTAATCAGTCAGGTATCAAACGACTGCCGAGAGTCGCATAACAATGGAATTTCTATTGTGTCTTGTTCACACATACTTGACGAGTTAAATTCTGTAAATAAATCTGTTTATTATTTTTAGTTAAATGACCTTAGTTTTAGGTGATCGTTTTACTTGCAACTAACTTACTTACAACTTAACATAAACAATATCAAAACCCTTTCTTAAACTAAGGCACAATTTTAATTCATCAATCATCATGTTTACAAACGGAATGACTAGATAAGAACTCGTAAGCTTATTTACGCGTACTAAGCACAGGGTATTAATTTCCTATAATCTTCTAATCTCATTTAGTCTGTCACGAGTCCTTTTCGCATCATCTTGTACCTGCAACTGCAAGCATGTACCTACCTCCTTTGAGGCTGTCCGGTAAAAAGTCGCCAATTTCCTTTGTCGTCTGCGAAGCGTGACATGCAGCATTGTTTTTGCCACACGTGGCGGCCATACGACCTGCCAGTCCTAACGCTAATTGTTCCACCCATTGCTTCCTTTGTCCTAAACAATCACAAACCTAACCAATGCAACATTTGTAGACTTTAGTACAAATCATATAAAGACGAAAATATAAAAGCTGCAGATGAAGTAACTTTGTAAAAATGCAAGCCCGCGCCAGATGGCGAAAACTATTGTTATAGGTGTCAAAGTAATAGATACCCGCGTTTGATAATGAGATGCGAAAGCCCCAAACGATGGGCTTGTTGAAAAATGACGTAAGTGAAAAATTACACATGTATTTACAGTTCAGATAGCCCAAAAGTCGAATTTGTTTTTCTGGATTAAAATAAGGAGTCTGAATGCCTTTCATTCCTATGAGTTTTAGTTGATTAGGAATTTGCTTACATGGACATATTTCTAAGGTTAGGTTGATTTATTAATGTTTCAAAACATTAAATTCAGCACAACTTGTTAAATTTCCTATTAAAACCATCATCCAAATGTAATACTTTCTTTATTTTATATGTTTTTATATTATATACATATTTATCTAACAGACTTCGCTAACTTACGACTTACATTACTTTACGCATCCAGCCCTAATACGAAACAAAAGAAAACTTGCTTTGTGTTAGCACTTCAGTGATGTTTGTCACTAATTAAAAGCCGTACCTTCGGAACATGTGTTACAGGATGAAAAGATTTGCTCAGGAAGTGATACTTTGTAAACCTTTTTTGTACCATTCGAATATTGTCCAGCATTGACAAGTGTTTAGTTGAATAAACATAAAGTAAGCAACGAGAATTCGTATTCGTATGATGTTAACATAAAAAAATAAAAATACTTATGTTGAGTTTAAGTACAAATAATTTTAATACAATTATTTTTACAAGTCTAAGGTCACAAACATAGTTCTCTATTATATTACAGTGCACTATTGTTCGTTATTTGTTTTAGAAGTAACTTCAGTTCGTACGTAACGTTACGTGTACGTAGTGAACAAACCGACCTATCGCGAAGTTTGTTAGGTTTTGAAACCGTCACGCTCACAATTTCACAATGGTAGGAAACTTGTTCATAACTGTTATTCCTTTGTTCGGGTGCTCGGTAAAAAGAGGGATCTACTATATTGTTGCTCTTGCTAATTAATTATAGAGTGCTCCAATGGTGGACCGAGTCGCGAATGTCGCGAGTCATCCTAACAAAGATTTCGGGAATGAGTGTGGTTAGGCGAAAATACATAATAATATAAGATCAGACTAATAAGTTCAAGGGTTACCCGCTTTTAGCTGGTTTTGTCATTGATAGAAAGTAAATAGGTTGTTTTGTTGATAAAAGATAATTAACTCTGAGTAAATAATTGTGTAATTAACAAAAAGTCTGATTAACCCAAAGGTGTGACTGGTAGAAAATACCATATAGCGTTAATCGAACCTTTTTAGTACAAATTGTTATGAAATCTATACTTAATATTATAAAGCTGCAAGCCAAAAACGCGGGTAGGCGTCTTAGTGGAAATACGCGAATTTAATCTCTCCTGTTTATTTTTTTATTTAAAAATAGAAAACTATATATGTGTTAGCTGTACGGTTACCTGTGTATAAGCTGTCCCTTTTCACACTTTCACACACACTTTCAACCTTAAATAATGGATACTGCAGCGGATAAACTCCTCAAAAGCATGGATGACCTTTCCGCCATGTTTAGTAGCAGAATGACCGAATTTGAGAAAAATCTACAACCGGCTGGGTTAGCGGCACCAAATCCCACAGTCAAGACACTGGCAGCAGACTTCAACCTCTTCAAAACCTTGGTGTGGAACTCCCTCAACACACTCAAGTCTCAAGTAGAACTCCTTGTCCTTGGCTTGGATCGTTTGGAGACCCATTCCCGCAGGAAAGTGCTCCTCGTACACGGAATAAAGGAGGAAAAAGATGAAGATGTTGTCAAAAAGTCCTTGGAAGTAGTGACTGATAAATTGAAAGTACCTATGACTCCTGAAGCCTTCGAATCTTGCCACAGGTTAGGTGTAAGGAAAGATAATGCATCCCGACCTGTACTGATCAGATTCGCTAACATTAAACACCGTGCGGCCGTATGGAGATCGAAAACTGCACTTAAAGGTACCAAGATCACTATCACTGAGTTCCTAACAAAACCGCGTCAAGACCTATTTGTAGCAGCCCGTAACCATTTTGGCATCAAACAATGCTGGTCCGCCGACGGTGTAATCATGGTTATGCTGTCTGATAAGTCCAGAGTAAAGATCACGTCGCAGACTGAGCTGAGGCAGCTTATTGAACAACATCCCAAGGCCGCGCCGCCAACACAGGCAGGCACCAGGGGCACGAACAAGAAGTAAAGACGACGACTACCTTCATGTTGTTAATATTTTTTCATTTTTAAACTTTGCTGGATGGAGGCACTTTTGGAAGGAGGTATTTCATTTACAAAAATTACAAATCAAAATAAGTGACGTGCGTGCTATGTTGTTTGTTTTGACATTGACATTGACACTGTGATAGGTGCGTTCCGTTATTGCATGTACGCATTCGGTACGTTTCGTTCCGAAGTGCGTTCAATTACAATCTTTTAGTAATACATACGATTTAACCTTTTTTTTTTCCTGCTAAGGTTTTGTTTACTTGTTTGTTTTATTCATGACTAAATTAGTATGTAAATCCATTGCTTACTAGAAATTGTATTTAAAATAGTATTACTTACAGAAATCTCTTACCTGACAGCTTATACTGATGGAAACTGTGATTGCGTTGTACCTACTTGCACTTGCTAGTAGCGCAAGTGCAACGTTTTGTGCTAATTTAGTAAATCTAAATATTAATTAATTTATATATACATTATATTATATTGTATGTTTATTTATTTATCTTAATTATGTTGCTTGATGATGAATATTTTTCTTGCTCGTCTGAAGACTACGGTAGTGCTCTCAGCGGATCGGAATCGGGAAGTGAGTTGCCTGACTCCGAGCCACTGAAGGAGAAACTTGGAAAAGTTTTTGAAAATACCTCAAAATTTTTCTCCGTGGTGCATGTCAATGCGCAAAGTGTGCCTAGTCACTACTCTGACTTTCTTGCTTCTTTTAACCCTGGTATAGTTGACTGTATTCTCGTCTCTGAAACGTGGCTAAAACCGTCACTCGCTTCTACTAGTTACTCTCTTCCGGGTTATAGACTGTTTAGAAATGATCGTACTGGGCTGGGTGGTGGTGGTGTTGGTATTTATCTGCGGAGTGGTATTCCTGCCAAGGTAGTCTCGAGTTCTCCGTCACAATACTCTGCCTCACTTGAATATCTGTTGCTTGAGGTAATTGTCAACCATAAAAAAGTATTGTTGGGAGTATTGTACAGCCCTAATGACAAAATCGATTATTTTAAAAATTTTGAAAATGCCCTCGAGGCTTTAATTCCCGACTTCGATCACATTATATTAATGGGAGACCTCAATACATGTTTACTGAAGTGTGACAATAGATCCTGTAAACTGTATGAACTGATGTCTTCTCTTAATCTTCACATACTCCCTATGACTTCTCCCACTCACTACTTCCCTAATTGCAGGCCCTCTCTTATAGACCTGATCATTGTCTCTAACCAGGATCTTGTAAACACTCATGGACAAATGAGTGCCCCATTTTCACACCATGATCTGGTATTCTTAAATTATAAACTACGCCCTCCCAAAGTTAGAGGCAAGGTCATACTACAGCGTAACTTCAAGGACATGGATCTGAAGCGTCTCCGAGGAGATGTTCGAAAGGTTGATTGGTCATCGATTCTTGCATCAGATAATATTGATTACATGGTTAATTCTATGACTGCTGAACTGATCAGGATATATGACATTCATGCTCCTGTGCGTCCTGTGCGAGTCAAACACTTGCCTGCGCCCTGGCTTACACCAGTAATCAGGCGTGTCATGGCTAAGCGCGATAGGGCAAAAGCTCGTTGCAGAAAAGATCCAAGTCAAGAACACCATGAAAGTTATAAAAAACTGCGTAACATCTGCAACAGGATGTGCAGGAATGCAAAGCGCTGCTATATTCATTCGTCGCTTAAAAACCGGACTCAGACCCAATCTTGGAATTTCCTACGGACGTTGGGTGTAGGCAAGACCAAGGAGCCGCATGAGAGTGACGTGGACCTGAACTCCCTAAACTTACATTTTACCACTCCGCCAGTCGTTATGGACAGCTCCCATAAAATTTCAACCCTCTCCCACCTTGCCAATCTTCCAACCCCTGCATGCTCACCTTTTGTCTTCAACCCTGTTTCTGTTGAGGGAATCGTTAAATGTATTCGCTCCATATCTACGAAAGCTATTGGTAGCGATCACTTGAGTTTAGATATGATCCTCCCGGTGTTAGGGGACGTTGCACCAGTAATCACTCGCATCATTAATTTCTCGCTTTCGTGCAGCGTCTTTCCATCGTCATGGAAGCAAGCATTTGTCATACCGCTACCTAAAACCCCTAATCCCGTGTCATATTCTCAATATCGTCCCATCTCTATTCTTCCCATATTGTCCAAGGTTCTGGAATCAGTGGCTCACAAACAACTTTATGAGTATTTGACTAGCAACAAACTACTTTGCCCATTCCAGTCCGGATTTCGTCCCTCACACAGCACGGTTGGGGCATTGCTGAATATAACGGAGGACATCCGGCACGCCATGGATGAAACCATGCTCACCGTGCTCGTTCTGTTGGATTTCAGCAGTGCCTTTAACTCGGTTGATTTTGATATTCTGCTCGCAACCCTTCGCGCTATTAATCTGTCACCTTCCGTCGTCAACTGGTTTCACTCGTACCTTCAGGGACGTCAGCAGTGTGTAAAAATTGATAGTGCCTCTTCTGATTGGTCCAATCTCACTGCTGGTGTTCCTCAGGGTGGTGTACTATCTCCTCTTCTGTTTTCAATCTTTATAAATAATATTTCACTTGTCTTTTCTTCTCCCTTTCACTTGTATGCAGATGACTTACAGATTTATAGACATTTTAAATCGCATGAGCTGTCGGAGACCTTAATTGCCGTCAATAGGGATCTGAATGCTATCCAGCAGTGGGCAATATCATTTGGCCTACTAGTTAATCCGGCGAAATCTCAAGCCATGATCATTGGCAGTAGCAGACTCAGAGGTCAAATTGATTGGGACGCAGTACCTGCGATAGAATACTCTGGCATTCCGATTCCCTTCACAGACAAGACTAAAAATCTTGGTCTAATAATGGACTGCACCATGTCTTGGACAGCTCATGTAAATGATGTCAGTCGACGAATGCATTACACATTCCACTCTCTTAAAAGACTCCAGTTTTTCTTACCTTTTAAAACAAAAGTTATGCTTGCGCAGTCTCTTTTGTTGCCGATACTCGACTATGCCGATGTTGCCTTTTTAGATCTGACCGAGGAGCTGCTTAATAAACTGGAGCGTCTCCAGAACCTGGCCATTAGGTTTATCTTTAATCTACGGAAATATGACCACATCTCCAGCTATCGCACCCAACTAAAATGGCTTCCGATTCGCCTGCGTCGTGACATGCATATCCTCACTTTCCTATACAATATAATCTACAATCCTCAGTCTCCAACCTATCTCCAATGTCGATTCAAACGACTTCCCCCTCCCACACGCTCTAGAAGACCTTGCATCACCACCACACTTGAAATTCCAAGGAGTAATACCAAATTTTTCTTTGACTCCTTCTCTGTCTATGCTGCGAGACTCTGGAACAAACTGCCTCTAGAACTGCAAGAAAGCTCTAATATTCAAATATTCAAAAAAAGAGTTAAAGAACATCTACTCTCTCAAATACCCTCTTCATCGTAGAGTATGCATTTATACACGGATAGTACATTATATTTATATATTTTATTTATATATATATATTATTATTATTATGTTATATGTATATATAAATACGTTATGTAAGATTATTTATAGTATTTAGTATATTACTAATATTAAAAAAATATAAATAAATTATAACTTTTTTCCGTATTATTAATCTAGCACTGCCGATAACCGCAACTATTTCATTTCCAACACCTATGGGTTGGCTGGAAGAGATCTCTTTTAGGGATAAGCCCACCTTTGTTCACATTGTGACTTCTTGTATTTTCTGTACATCTTTTAAGTGCAATAAAGAATATTTAAGCTGAAGAGTTTGTTTGTTTGTTTGTTTGTTTGAACGCGCTAATCTCCGAAACTACTGGTTCGAATTGAATAATTCTTTTTGTGTTGGATAGTCAGTTATCGAGGAAGGCTATAAGCTATATAACATCACGCTACGACCAATAGGAGCAAAGATATAGTGGTAAATGTGTAAAAAACGGGAGAAATAAGTCACTATTCCACGCGGACGAAGTCGCGGGCAAAAGCTAGTAAATTATAAAATAAAAAATAATAATTGATTCTAGAAATTAGATAACTTAGCATGTACTGGTTTGATGAAAAGTAAACCAGTTTGGCATAAAATAGCTTTTAGTAAGTAATCATGCAAGGTCTGACCACCTAATTAGAACGTTTTATCTCCGCAAAACATTTAGATAATAAATGACACACGTATATCGTAAACATACCATGTACGTAAAATAGATAGATAAGATTATCTTATACCGGTTCCCTATTAACATTTTAATGTAATGACTTTGAAGCACAATGTAATTGGAAATTGTGTTGATAAACCATTAAATAAATAAAAGTAAAAAAAAAAAATCGTCTGGATTATCAGACTTCTTAGCTAATACTTCTCATGGAGGAATATGCATACAGATTCATAGGACATATTGCCCAAAGAAAGAAATACTTAACATAATATATCGTAGCAAGAAATCGCAGGTCGCCGCGTCGCATCGTAAGACGCGCCTAGCTTCCGGGCGCGGTGCGACGCGATAAAAACAACGCGCCGATGCGAACCTTCACTGCGGCAGGTTTCCGGCACAAGCCTGCATGTAATTACTATTCCAGTTGCCAGCTTTTTGGGTAACGTTACCCATCTTGGGGTGAATTGGAAAAAGGGGAATGAAAAATTGAGTTCTCCTGGTTCAACAATGTCTTTGCAAGGGCGACTGACTTAACTTTTATGGGTCTGCCTATGATTTGTTATTTGAAATGTTACTTAGGTTTTTTCAGATTTGATTGTGCCACCTCCTGCCTGACGCCGAAATAATACTTGACAACCCTGTCGAAAAAATATTATACGAAAATGTAATGGATGCTTTACTAATAATATCAATAATCAATTCATTTTTGTCGTAAGTAAGCGTACACCAACTGAATATTTTATTAGTTTGTGCCCTTCGTATAATCTGCCCAGAAATTCAGTGTGAGTCTTTATAAAGTGCACCTATTAAAATATGGCATTCTGTGCTTAATTATATCGACGGAAAACATATTTAAAAAATCTAAACACTGTATAAAAGCCCATCTCTGGCAACACCGGGCAAGGTTGTCGCGGGTGCTTGGAGCGCACTTTATGTAGCATGAATCGTTAATGCAGTTTCACTCGGCTCGCCCCACAAAGCCTTTATGCTCCTTGCGTTTTTCCCTTCTCGCCTCCAGCTCCGGCTGTAAAGGAATTAATGTGTGGAATTTGGCGCGTAGCTGCGACGCTCTCAAATTCTGCTCTAGGATATGTTTGTTTTTGCCGGAAATGTATAGAACTACTTTAAAAAAAATCTGTCCCCTGAATTATCATAAGATTGTCAAGCCATTCGATATGAATTAGAGAACTATTATCGTCATTATCAGCAGCAGAACATCCACTGCTGAAAATAGGGCTGCCCCGTGGTTTTACAGAGGGACCGATTACAATCGATCCAGTGTTATCGCAGAATCTTTACAAGGTTCGCTTTGATTTTATTCAACATAAAAAACGGCGTACGTAAATCTAAGCACCACGTCTAACAAATAACCAGTAATCACCGAGTAACCCAAATCGGAAATCTGAAAGATGACGTAGTGACCCAATTGGCGGATTTTTATCGAGTTAGCGCACCGCTGGCAGTTGACGCGTCGCTGGCTCCCCGCCAACTGAGCCAAAGGTGAGAAACGGATGACCTGACTAAGGGACTGGCTGGCAACACACATACTCGTACCAGAGATGGAAAAAAGGAAGGCAGGAATATCAACTATCACATGCATGTGCAAGATCTGCTAAAATACTTTTGATTAAGTTTGGAACGCTACTCATGTGATGTCCTCGTAGCGTACGTAGGTCTTTAGTTCGTCAAATCGTCACACGGATCTGTCCAAAATCACTACTAATCCTACTACTAAGCTGAATTCCAAAGTGAGATTTCAGTTTGAATGTCTGAAATGAGTTTCTGAAAGAAACTGAGTCGTTGGATGACAGCCAACTATGGCAAAGGTGAGAATGAAGTGACCTGGTACAAGTATATTTTGCACATTATCGGAAACGTATGCTTTGTATTGGAATTTGAAAACAGTTTCTATTTTTATCGATATTTGACTCAGTTCAGTGTCCCTTCTGTTTGGCAATTATTATGGAATTAAATGAGGAAAATTAAATGTCAATTAGTCAGTTATGATCATATCTTTTTGTTAAAGTAGCACCGGAACATAAAGCACATTACACGCGCGCTATCTTTCGATCTAGTGTGCATTTTTAATAAATGAATAAGCACTGATTGTAAGAAGGAGGTCGAGTCAAAAAGTACAGATGAATTTACTTGTCGCCACATTCTAGGGGGCTAAATAAATGAGCATTTGATTTGATGAGTAAGAAGACAAAATCAAAAAGTGCTGCTAGCCAGCTGCATCACGGTGCATGACGAGCCCACCTTGCTTCACAAACAAACCAAACTCCCCAGTTCAAAGCGTCCACATCCGACAAAGGGCGATCAATCAAGCGATCGGACGGCGCTGTTCCGAGAAGCCGCCACGTGAACCGCCTTCACCTCTGCCCCGAGATAACGGACAACTAGGCTACCGATTGACGTCAGAGTAGGTGACCACCAGAGATGGGATAGTGGATGAGCGTTCGCCTTGAGAGATATCTTGTCCTCAATACCTAGAAAATATCAGATTATTGTTGTTAAAACACATAGGTCCGAAATAAAGAAAGAAATGTCGCAGCCATCCCCGTTTTATTGAGAAAGTCATTATTTTCAAATGCTCTGTAGTCTAGTGGTTCAATGCTAATCACAGTGGGAGGCAGTAATCACCTCCCACTATGTGTCACCTGTTGTTTTACAATTTAGAACTAATAATTACTTTGAACTGCTGCCTTTTAAGTCATTAGCTCAAAATCTGATTTGAGTCTAAACTGCTCGTCATTTACTTACATTACGTATTTATGTAAAAGACTAAAGACTTAAATAATAAACTAAAATCCTAGCTAATATAATAGCCTAGTATTGCTTAAAAATATAATGCATCATAGTTACTAATCACCGCAGGGACATACTGTCGAGAGCATTTAAATGATAATAAATAAATTACCCATCACTATGAGTATTCTCAGTGGGCATTATAATTACGCATTAGCGGGTAGGTACTTGCGGCGATAAGCGACACCTACCGACACAGCCTCGGCACCGGCCTCGTTCCGCAAGGTTCGCGATCCACGACGCAGTACGCCAGACAATGACCCCAATGCACTGCTTCTCAAACTATCTGATAGCTTAGCCCCACGGAACAAGAAAAGTTGGAACAAAATACAACAGGCTTGCCGACGTGTCGGTTGCAGAGTGGCAATTAGTGATTACTTACTCAATGGCAGATAGGCATGCGCCCGGATAGCCGAAGACACACACGATACGCGCATCGCACTGCAGCGGTTCAGGAATGACCCCACTGCGCTTTTCCTCGAACTGGCGTCCATTTTTGGTATAATAATTCTAGAACTTACTTCACTTAACTTTAACATATTATTGCTATAATAAATATAACCTCAGCGATCGGCTTCAATTCACAGTGTTATCAGTTCTTAAAGAAAGTTGAATTCAAATGAAAAGCAATACATTTACATTTGTTAAGGTGGAGAATGTACAATAATTGAAGGTATAATAAAGCTTAAGTAAATAAATATTTATTTAGGGCTAGGCTTATTATTATTAAGGTAGGGCTGAGCTGTAGACTACTAGCGAGGTCACATGTGGCAGATAGTGAATGGCCACCAGATATGGTGGCTGGCTGCGCATATGTCGAGTAAGCAGTCCCCAAACAAAAGCGGCAGGAGGATTACCAGAATGTAGAGAGAAGTCTAGTAGGATAGGCTTCTCTATTAAAAGCCTACAATATTCTGTGACTATCCTGTAACATGGCTAGTAAAAGTAACACCGCCATTAAAGATAAAGTATATTATGAAAGGCTTTTCACTGGGCATTAAGAAGTGGAACATCCCCGGTTCTTAACACGTTCCGGGACACTATTCTAGACACAATAGAAGTTTTATTGTTTTCACGCCTGTAGGCGTTCACTGTCCCGCAACGTGTTAAACTGCGGTATGAAAGGCAAGAGGGAAAAACCACCTCACTATCTTCCCTAATTTAGAGTTTTGGAAAGAACTCCACTGTCAAGAACCTAGCTTTTAAATTTGATCATGATCAAATTAATAGTTACGAAGCTCATTGTTACAGGTGTTGCTGGGTAAATGAAAATAAATAATAGGGAAATAGTCGGTGTGTTTTGCTAATGTAAGAAGGTATTTACTAATTTATTCAACAAAAATACACAAAATAAATGTAATAGCTTGCAAATGCTACCGATAAATCAGGCCAAGGCGGGGCTTGCGTCATACAAACTCAGAATCGATGTCCTAATATAGTGCAATCGAATGTAAGTTAAGGATACGCGCTGTGACGTCCGTCTCTTGTCTTCAGCGTCATTGTGTTGGCTACTTTTGACTTCTATGTTATTTACAGACTGACTTGAATGAACCATGATTTTGATAGGCCTTTTAATTTCATTTTGTTTAGCTATAATGCCGAACGTTGCAACTAGGAAATCGGTATGCAAATATACTACAATTTCACTTGCATTACTTACAAAACCTACAATAAAGCCATGATGAGATTATCCAGACATGAAAATTATAGTAGCTTTCGACCGACACATCCGCGAAGGTTACACTTGAAGTGATTGAGAGGAAAATTGTAATATCGATTACTACAACTGAAAATAAACATTTAATCAAGAATCTTACACAACGATCTCGTTAGCAAAGTTGATCTTACGTAACAAATAAACATGTTTACCGCATCGGAGCGACATCGGCGCAGGCGCAACCACACAGTACACAATGTTTATATCAGAATGCCATTGTAAGAGAAAAAACTTTGTTTACATTACCATTACATACCTATGCATTAATTTACTAAAAATAAATATACATATAAATATGCGCTAGACAAGATACTACAAAAAACATCCATGACTTAGAAACAAATATTCGTGCTCATCACATAAAACATTTGCCCCGTTGGATCGACGCCATACTAGCAAAGGGACATAGGCAACTTAAATATACAAGTGTCAGTTTTTGAAAAACAAATCATTCCATCGTATACGCCTACTTATAAGCTGTTAAAAAGATAAGTAGCATTTTCTTATTAGAAACTTATTTTGAGAGCTATGGCACCAAACGTGATTTATTTGTATGGGAAATGGCATAAAAAATAGTGTAGCTTCCGATTTTCTTCGTGTTTCAATTTGATTTTTTTATATGTTATTTAGGCATACATTTGCTACATTTTCTTCAAACAAACATGGTGCGCCACACGCACCCCTTAAGAGGTAGGGGTCCACTTACTTGACAATAAAAATAACTTTGTTTTTCATAGTATTTCAGCGATAAGACCGCCAATATTGTACATGTGATCGTCTGTTTTAATGTTTTGTTGTGTCCTTTCTGTGCAATAAAGAATATTTATTATTATTATATCTCTTCTGCGGAATATCACGGCCGAAGCCGGTCCTTTTGGAAGGCTTACCTGGGGATATGGATCCAACAGGAAGAGGCCCCTTTGAGATACTTTAATTAATGTATTGGGATATGTACACCTAGCGGGTACTATCTCTGCCTGCACTATTGAGGAGATACAGACAAAGACAGCACCCGCTAGGTGCAAGGACTATTGCAGTTAAGATGGAGACTACGCCGGGACTATGGTGAGGAAATTGCTGGACTGGTTACTGGAATATTGATGAGACAACGGGACGCCTGCCATATCAAATGCCTCATCTCGATAATCACGGCAGACGGTGACTCGCCGTTCACTAAATGGGCCACCCATGAAAGGCATACCAGAAGGTAGCAAGGCAGCAACATTGGTGTGGACGGCTAAAGGTTGTAGAGAGGTGAGACTGCGGGGTGCAGGTGGCTAGTGAGGTAAATTAAAACTAATCCACGCCAGCAGAACCCATCCTGATGGACAGGTAGCCAGCAGGCCCCCGGCGTTATGACATTTTACACTTCCAACCTGGAGCAGAGGTTCCGCTCTTGCCATCTCCACTCTTGGCCGGCCGATTAGGGCAAGCACAAGAGGCGAGGGTTAAATAAGGTAAACCGGGCCCTCGGGAGAATCGGGGTCCGAGGTGTCGCCACTCACCTACAGCACGCCACTTATTATTATTATTATTTGTATGAAAGACAAAGTTATATTTGCGGTTGTTCAAATTGTGTTAATTGACAAAAATACCGGTTAAGAGGTAAAAGCGTTGACTGATGTTTTCCTTCTTATCGACCAATTGATTCATAAGTTATTATTTCGACATATTTTATCTCCAAATCTCATTTCAATGGTGACTTACTGATAAATGGTCAGGCCATAAATCATCGGTGCACTGATAAAAGACTACCAGAAAGCGTTTTACCACGGTCTTAGTGCACCCAATATTTGGAAACAATTGTGTTGTTGACCACAAAACTATAGATTTAGTACAGAAAAAACCGGCCAAGTGCGAGTCGGACTCGCTCACTGAGGGTTCCGTACCAACTTTTAGGGCTTGCTTGACAGCAATAATAACTTTGTTTTCATAGTATTTGTATGAAGGACAAAGTTATATTTTGCGGTTGTTGACGTTGTGTTATTGGTCATAAACTAACAGTTCTATCTCGTTTAAACCAATTTTCGTCTAAGGTATTTGTAAAGATATACGTTATGTATTTTGTTCAAAATTTTCACTTGCTGAGTTCAAAAGTTAGAGGGTGGACGCGCATTTTATATAAATCTTACAAATGTTTGACTTTTAGAAAAAATAGTTTAAGGAACCTCTCCTCTCACCTGTCATTTTAAAAGACCTATCCACGGACTTTGAGAAAGAGGTCAATCGACGAATCCAACTCGGCTGGACAACGTTCGGGAAAATGCGCAAGAGCGTCTTCTCGTCTCAATTACCTCAGTGTCTGAAGACGAAAGTCTTCAACCAGTATGTGTTACCAGTGATGACATACGTATCCGAAACGTGGTCTCTAACTATGGGCATCATAAAGAAGCTCAAAATCACACAACGAGTGATGAAGAGGGCTATGCAGAAACGAGGAGATATACATAGCATAGCATATACATAGCATAGACATAGCCCTGCGAATCAGTAAGGTCAAGTGGCAGTGGGCAGGGCACATAGCGCGTAGAACTGATGGCCGTTGGTGCAGAAAAGTCCTAGATTGGAGACCCTTCGACTAAAGGCGCAGCGTAGGACGTCCGCCGACAAGATGGACAGACGACCTTGTAAAGATCGCAGGAGCGAACTGGATGCAGACCGACTCGACCGCAGTGGATGTCCTTCGTCTGATAATGATGATGATGATCGACAGACTAATGTCTAGGACACGCTTAGGTTTAAGCAAAAAATATATATTTTGTTTTAGTTCCATGTATGGGAGCCACATTTATTGATAGGAAGATTAGTTTGTAGAACACATTTATTACACTGTCTTGTCTTTGCATAAGACCAGGAAGGTTTTCATGATGATGATGATGATGATATGACACACTGTTAACTAACACAATCGTTTCCAGAGATAGGTACAATAAAAAAGAACCTGGGAATCTTTTATCAGTGCACCGATGATTTACCTTTATGGTCTGACCATTTTATCAGTGTCACCATTGAAGTCGAAATAATAACTTATTAATCAATTTGTTCACAAGAAGGAAAACATCAGTTAACGCTTATAGAACCGGTATTCTTGTCAATTAACACAATTTGAACAACCGCAAATATAACTTTGTCTTTCATACAAATACTATGAAAAACAAAGTTATTTTTGTTGTCAAGTGAGTGGACCCCTACCTCTTAAGGGGTGCGTGTGGCGCACCATGTTTGTTTGAAGAAAATGTAGCAAATGTATGCCTAAATAACATATAAAAAAATCAAATCGAAACACGAAGAAAATCGGAAGCTACACTATTTTTTATGCCATTTCCCATACAAATAAATCACGTTTGGTGCCATAGCTCTCAAAATAAGTTTCTAATAAGAAAATGCTACTTATCTTTTTTACAGCTTATAAGTAGGCGTATACGATGGAATGATTTGTTTTTCAAAAACTGACACTTGTATATTTAAGTTGCCTATGTCCCTTTGCTAGTATGGCGTCGATCCACTGTCCGGGAAAAAACCCAAACAAAGTATCAATTTTCACAGTTACCACTGGTTTTTCGAAGTTGCAGAATTGAAACTACCCTTAAGTAGGGCCATTTAACATACTTACCAAAAATGCAGAACTAGATTTGAAATATTTTATAGGGGTTACTAATAAAACTAAATATTTTGTTTTTATTTTTTTAAGGGCCGATTTTTCAATGGTCATATAAACATTATCAGACCGATAATATTTATAAAGCGACAGATTTAAATAAAATACAGTTACGTATCATTGTTGACAATTGGGTGACGTTTTCAAATTAGCCATAATTGTATTTGGTTCGACGAATATTTCTTATCTGACTATTGAAAAATCAGCCCTAAATGCAGTTAGTCTTAAGGAATAAGTATAAAAAAAGTATTCAAAGTCAGCGTTGCATTATAAACTATAGTAGCGTAAAACTTTCATAGATTTGTAAGAAAAAGAAAAGCTTTGTGTCTAGTGTGTGATACTAATGATGCTTTTCATTGACTGTGTCGTCCACATAATGCGTGTGCGCAACACTGCGAAGCGCGCACATTACACGAGATTAACGCACCGGCTTATTGATGAGATCTTTAAAAGCGCATTTACATTACTTTGTAAATCGCTCTGTTTGTGTCCCGCAGCATTTAGCGACACTAAATACCGCATAATGTTTTATAAATAAGCGTGATTTACATTATGATGATGCGTGCGACATTCAAAAGTATATGTTCTTGGTTTGGACCTATGTACCTGACATTTATAAACGTTTTAATATAATTTTAGTAAGTATAAAGTCATCTCATAGTATAGCTAAGTATACAATTTTACAAGGTTACGAATGTATGCTGCACAAGCAGTATCCCCCGGCATTTTCCGCGTAAATATCGTATCTCATTAAAAATCTTTGTAAATTATAACTTACGTGTTATTCCAATGTATAAGCTATATTATTGTAAAGTTTGATCAAAATCCATTCAATAGTTTTAGCCTCAAAGAGTAACAAACCTATAGCCGTGCATCCATCCTCATAAACTTTCGCGTTTATAATATTAGTAGGACCATTAATCCACCATTAATATTATTCGATAAAATCATTGTTAAAAACATGTTTACATTGTTTCAAACGAGCGAGACCAATTAACAGGTATATTTTTCACCTGAATTGTAAACTCAATAACATTGTGACTTTCCGGGTATTTATTATCAAGTAGGTAATACAGTAATTATTCATTCCACCGTTTCAGGAAACAGGTAAATTATTAAGTAATACATTGTGTAATGTTTAATAATTTATGTAACCGTTATTGTGTTAGTTATGGTCATTTAGACAAAGACAACCAGACTTAGGTATTCATCAATCTGAAAATCTTGTTATTACTTACAAGTTAGTTTTTTTTATTAGCCCCTTACCTCATAACCTCATTCATAGAGTTGTGGAGAGAATCACACTTCATCATCATCATCATCATCATCATTATCAGCCAAAGGACGCCCATTGTTGAACATAGGTCTCCCCCATGGGTTTCCACAGCGACCAGTTGTGAGCGGTCTGCATCCAGTGTGATCCTAAGATCTTTAAAAGAAAGTCCATCTTGTCTGTGGACGTCCACACTGCGCTTTTGGTCAAAGGGTCTCCAATCTAAAACTTTTTTGCTTCAACGTTCTTGGCGCTATGTGTCACTTGAGTTTTCTGATTCGTAGGGCTTTGTCCGTTACCTTAGTTCTTCTACGTATCTCCTCGTTTCTGATCTGCTGTTGAAAGTTAGTTTAAAGTGGTTTGTTTTTATTTATATTAAACCATTTAGAATATACATGCAAAAACTAAGAATAAGAACTAATACTAAGAACTTAAAATCTACTCAAAAATAAAACCGTGTCCATGAGGCAAACTGGCGAGGATGCTGGCTGCGTTACCGTGTTGGATAGCAATACTTATCCGTTGAGCGAGAAACGAGCCAGCGTTATTATTGGCCAATAGATAATTTAATTTAGGGGCAATTCTGATCCGATATCATAGAGAAACACCAAGGCCTCTCCATCTCTCCCATCCGCTCGTTATATGATTTTGAGCTTCTTTATGAGGTCCATAGTAGAGACCACGTTTCGGATCCGTATGTCATCACTGGTAACACACACCTGGTTCAAGACTTTCGTCTTCATTTAGGTAATTGAGACAAGAAAACGTTCATGTGCAGTTTCCCGAACGCTGCCCAGCCGAGTTAGATTTTTCGATTGACCTCTTTCTCAAAGTGGATCACTTGTCCAAGGTAGATATACTCGTCGGCAACTTCGAGAGTTGAGTTCCCAACATACCGGAATGGGTACAACACGAGAGCTCGAAATAATTTTCGCCTTTTCTATGTTGTACCCACTTGTTGGGATACTCGGTCAAGGTCTTCGAGCATAGTGCCAAGATCGACCCGCGCCTACAACAAATCAGAGGTGTGTGATGTATTCGCCATTGACGTTGATGCCGAATCCTTCCCATTCCAGGAGCTTGAAGGCGTCTTCCAATGCCACTGTAAACAGTTTCGAAGATAAAACGTCTCCCGTCTTACACCGCTGCCTATGCAGTGGAATCGCCATCGTATTCTGTTCCTGTACTTGGACCGACTTAGCGGCGTTGTGATACAGTTAATCCACTTTCGTTTTTTTGTATATTCTTGTAACGTGAAGTTGGTTTTTTTGTTCGGACAAACGTTTTTTCAAGGGCTTGGTATTAGGTACCTACCTATTTTGATAATAGTTAATTAAGTCACCTAATGTTTACATTGACCTGGTGCCTACGTGAGAAACGAAAGATTTCCTGTAGTTACTGTTTCTATTATTTACCTGGAAGTAAATATTTTGAACAGTTTTGCGGTGTGTGGTTTTGTTAAAAGCCTTGTTTGAAACTCAAGGAGGACAATTATTTCTAAAATGATCTATTACCGATTTGTATTCAACCGTAAGCAGACAAATCAAACGATTCTAAAAACAATGTGTTTGCGACATGAAATGAGGTACTAACGAATACCATTAAACAACACTAACAAGAGTTATGCTTTATTGTTGTATTATATTTTTTTATTTTATTATAAGGTACACAAAACATTTTACAGTCTTAAAATGAATAAGAGTAAGAGGTAAAAATATTACATCTAGACTATAAAACTAAGCATGCGTACACAGCATGAAACAGATAGAGTGGAAAAAGACACAAAAATAAAGACAATGAGGACTAATTAACTAACCAATTCAAATCTTAGATCTTAAAATCAACAAGTAAATTTACAAAACAACATTGATATTAATTTTGTTGATTTAATGAAGCCCTCATCTTAAGAGATATTGTCAAATTCAATTGCAATCGTTTATTTGCTAGAATACATCATACAATAATTGTATGATGATTGTTATACCTACAACTAACAGAGCAGGTAAAAATCCGTAAACGTCCTTTTAGTTGGATTCAATATTATTATAGCACATGTTAATTTTGTTGTTGATGTTAAAACGTAGCATTTGGGATAGTTGGCGACTGAAATAACGTGTTAAAACGTTTTCTAGAAGTGATTTTAGATGGGTTTATGTCACATCTGCGACATAGTGGAAGTGTTGCTCTTGCGCACAGTGCGGTACTTAGTGCTGGTGACTTATGGCGTGAATGAGCACTTTGAGCAAATAGACGGCAGGAAAACGACGATAGCACAATTGTGCAACAAATAGGCAATTCACACCCTACGACCACCATGATATAGTCATAATGACAAGTGATACCGATAAGACCAAAGCAATTTAAGTACAACGATTGCTGTCGTTATCAATAAATGATTATTTATACAACTATCGGAAAGGAGGCACGAGTAAGTATAAAAACCAGACTGCTTTTCTGAATAATATGATCTTGTTTCTCAATTTATCTTAATGATAGTCCGTTATTGTAAAGCTGAGAGGTTGAGAAGGTAGGTCTGAGTCAGCGGTGAACGATTGAGCAAGGCCTGGCAACACCAGGTTTGCCACACACAGAGAGACGGACCTGGTGGTTGTTATAGTGTGTTAGCCTCTCCCTTCTGGAAAGGAAAGCCCCACGTAATTCCCCACCTGGCTTAGATCTGAGTGGGCTCTGGTATTTGGTAATATCACGTGGTCTGACAAGTATTTATATTATCAAATTGCTGCAATAGTCAAAGTTGCACTGTTTTTTTTCTTTTATTAGAGAACAAAAAACATTTGTTACGATGACATATGAAAATAAACCTTACAGTCATTGTAAACTTAACATCGATGGTTACATTAAGGTAAAAAGTAGAATAAACATGCGCGACTCAAGTTGTGTCTATATTAAACTATTAAAACACAATAATTAACTTAACTAATTTTGGTTGTAGAAGGTGTGCGCTGTTTCCTAAGCATTCTTATAAGATAGGATACCTACTTATAAATCCCATCATGTAAATCCCTCACAATTGATGCCACGCGAGTGCCATCTATCGGCGACCACCCGAAACTGAAATGTAACAGTCTCCCAAACCAGCGCACTTTACCTTCTCACAGTTTAATTCGTGATAACTCGCGAAGAGACAGATTTATTCGTCATACGAAACTAGTTTTAAACGCTGAGCGTTTTTGGCACTCGCGTTGAAGGAAACGGTTTAATTTAAGTCAGGTACAAGGAAAATAGAAACGTCCAGAGACGCCGGGAGAGTTGTTGCATCGCTGAATGACGGTCCAATTTTAATCCATATTATTCAACAAATTAATGGTACATATCCATTTCTCTGTAAAATTGTACAGGGCCAAATATTTCACAATAAATACCCTGAATAGTAGCCATTGGAATTAGGTGATATAAGAATACTGTTGCACGTTCTAGTAAGACAAGGGATCTTTCTTAGCATCTTTGTAAGAAAATTATTCTAATTAGTAGGCATACTTTCATTTACCTATCGGAACACTTTCCTGCCAGTCAGAATGCCTATCTACGTTCTGGGAAATATACAAAAAGTTCGATCGCTGGTCGTTGGCCTCTGCCCACACGTGCATATGTATGTGTGTGTGTGTGATGTGTTATCGCACCCATTCATGCTCATGCGCCGGTATCAGCTAGCCCACGCGCGGCCATTCACGGCTTGGCGCACCATCAGTTTGGCGACATCTTTATCTACCACCCCTCATTTTGGTTTACATAGTAAGCATTTGGTTGATACGAGTATGTACGGTCGAGGTTTTGGCGCATAACCACTGTTCAGTGAAAATCCCTTGCCCGCCGACACAAAAACTTCAAACGAAAGACGGGTGCAAACGATTTTGGATGTTAAGATAATTAGGCGCCAGAGACCACTGTACCCTGATTTGAGACTCTGGTTATAATGTAGTCGTTCTTATAGTTCACGAACAGAAAATGGAAATGATGCATTTGCGTGTCAATGTTTACTTTTCTATTACGAAATACTAAGTCTTCCACGCGCTAGGCTTAAAAGAAATCATCCTGTCAATCCGAACAGTAAACACCAAAACAACTATCAACCAACCTGTGTCGGTGTCTGCCGCACAAACATCGTAGTGACGCGCGCCGCGGGCCCCGCGATAATGCTTGTTTGCCCTCGCGCACCCTGTGTATTGCGCAGTAGATAACCCGATTGAGATCGAATGGCAGGTGTACTGCTCTGACGTCTGTCAGTGAGGGTACAGAGGGCAGCCTGATAAGACGGCACCTAATTAGAGACATATTTTGTGTTCCAACGTGGAAAATTTAAATAAGCATATTGTCCCAACCAAAAGAATTAATGACATTATCTCTGATTGACTTGCTTGCTTTCTTATTGAATGATTTGTTACTGTATTTTGTTGGTAATGACTTTCCACTTAAAAAGGTTGCCAATAAGACATTGGACGTATAAGACTAGATGATTACTAAGTTGTACTCAAAGAGTTAATTGTTAGCCTGTGACTGATTAAAATTGTGTAAATGTCGTTACTTTTGTCACGCACGTACGATCCAAAATAAGATTTGGTACACACAATTCTTCTACCTACATCAATAATAAGACTGTATAGGTACAGTCTTATTATTGATGTAGGTAGAAGAATTGTCATCATGAAAGCTCGCAAAATAGCTTAAACATGTTCAATTATTAATACTTAATCACATTTTTATGAATCTTGGATATAAAAGTAATATACCTCTAGGAAAAATTAAATTAAAATAGAGAGTGTAAAGTATATAGATATATCAATTGTTATTGCAATCACATGAATGAAAAGGAAAACTGAGTTTTAGTTTGTACACCACTCAAGCAAACCTGTTATTATTATATTATTTTCTGTTTGTGTTTATATTTTGTTAAAAAATACAATTCGGAGCCAAGAAATAAAATATATCATTTATAAAACATTCTGCTCTACTCTGTCGATAATTGTTCTGTTACGCCAAAACTCGGCAGTGTGCCCCACGGCCGGTGTCAGCGGATTCTTCCAATCTGTGTAACGTCAGTGATTCGCGTTCCACTTATTACCGTACGGTGGGCATTTGCATAAGAATAACAAGGAGGATTATTGATGTCCCCCGCCCCGCGCGGCGCCCTCCGCGGTTCCCGAAGACGCTGGATCATACAGGAGATAGCGGTTTCCACTTTTTCTGAAGACATTTAGCTACTTTGTGTATATAAAGATGTTTTGCCTCCAGTAGGATCGGATTATTTAAATAAGAATACGTCAAGATTGTAATAAGACATTAATATACATATATTACACTTACGTATTCCACTGCGTAATAAGATCTACTAAGACGTTACGACTGCTACGAAGGCCCTGTATACGACCTAAATCCTTGCTTTCAAAATTTTATCTAAATAATTTTATAATAAATATTGTTTTGAAATAAGCACTCAAGTAGAATTTATGATATGCTGCAAAATATTATTAATTTGCGTAAAACAAAACCATAACGACTATGAATTCGTGACCCAATGCTGTAACCAAAACTTACAACAAAACTGCCATCAACCGAGTTATACCCATAAAATTAATATTCCTATCGGAAGAGAAGGACAAGCAAAAGCTGTCAAACGAAACCGATTTTGGATGGCAGTAACTAGCTTTAGTAGGTAACAGTAGTAACTTAAAATGAGATTACCTTTCGTCCAGGCGATATATGTTATACTCATCTTCGTAGGTTAAACATATTAGTTTACTGCATGATAAACAGTCGACACAAAATAACATGCATCCCTAGTGTAAAACGAAAAATTATTTCTTTGCACAAAATATTCGTAAATATGCATTATGTGTTATTTTATCTTTACTATTTACGTAAATAAACGTTTATAGAAACGAATTAGCTAACTGCGTACTTTAAATTTAAAGCGCATCAATTGGCAAATACAAATCGTAAATTAAGAGGCTTCGATTTAGACTAATTTACCTCCTAAATGAAACGTTGTTAGGTTTATTTTGCTGTAATTAACAATAATCAATCACCGATCAAGTCGCCATGTTTCAGAAGCACAATTTCTCTAAAATATATACAATTTCATTTGAAATTATAAAAATCTAATGTAAATAATTTTCAGCGTGCCTTCCTGTGACGCTGAACTGTTTGACAGCCGCCAAAAATGGTTCTGCTATGTCGCATCTCGCATCTCTTTTTATCGCACAGCTTTCTCCTACTGACATCTCGCTCTTGTCGTTGTATTCCAAAAGGGATAATATTTCTATGTTTATACCAGATAGTCCTGAGAATAAAGCCGTGATTTCATTTCCCTCCAATCGCTTGTCGCGTGAGCCACGCTGCGCTTAATTTTGTTCTCTTTTCATGTTTGCTCTGTATACATTTCGTCTAAAATGGAATGGAATAATTCGCCGTAACGCCATCGACGTGCGGGGCTGATGCCTCTTGATGTGCCTTGTTTTTGGAGTTCCTTACTCTACAGTCATATCATCTTGTTAGGATCTAAAGACTCTCGTATATCAAGAAAGGTTTTTGGATATTAAGAGGCAGGAAACCCCCGATTCTTACTGCATCGTGGAACGCAACCCCACTATCATCTTCCCTAATTCGGTTTTTGATGACGATAAAGGAAAAAAAAACACCGACAACAGCCTAGCTCCTAAATTAGATATAGATAGGAGTACCATTTAATTTACTGTCGGAAAGTTAATCATATGAACTTTTCCACTCTATATACATTTTTATACGGAATTCATTTGCAAAATCGCGTTCAGCCAGCTTGTCTATCGGCGTCCCATGCAAATCCTAGTTGCCAATAAATTATGGATTATTTGTACCTACTTAGCGACTACTGTACTGTAGGCGCGTCCTGAATAAAAATGAACTTCATCAGTGAAATAGAAACTTGTAATATCTATTGTGCTTCTACGAGTAGATGAGCCTTGGCATATGAGATTTGAATATTAGACGAATGTATGCCGCCATGACTTTATTTTTTTCTCTGTCATGAATTGTTTTAGTCCATACAATGATCTTCATTAATTTAATCAGTTTGAAACTTAAAAAGTATGATAATTACATTTATTGAGACTGCAGTAGTTAGAAAATTAAGTAGCCTCCGTAGCGTCGTAGCGCAGCTCGTAGCACTTAGACTACGAAGGTGTGCTTCGACTACGAAAATTAACTCCGGGACTACGTGATACGAAGGATTACATTTTACGGTATGCAATATTATGTGCATTGTAAATTGTAGTTATGCACGATCATTGAGATAGGCGCAAAATGTGTGGTTAAGAGTATATGGTTATAACCTATTCAGAAAAATAGTAAACAATACCTACTCCATTTATGAGTTAGCTACGAAAAAGTTTGCGATACTTTTCTCATTGTAGCTGCTATGAAAACTGCTGATTAACATAGATTTGTTTACTTTCCCGATAATATCAACGTGGTTTGTACCTAAACTAAAATCTACAAGTATACTAACTTGATCAGTATTAAAGAAGCAACGTTTTTAAGCCCACTTTATTGTACTTTTTCAAGTGCCTACTCAATTCAAAAACAATCTTTACTTTCCCCTTTACTCATTTTCATTGAGGAAATGTCTACGCGTATTCACCTCACAATAACAATCTCGTGTTCCTACAACTACCTGTGCTTGATATTCACCCCGTGTGAGCGCGCTGCCAGGCGGAAGAGAAACATTGCTCTCGTAACATGCGGAGGTAACCGCGTGTTATGTTGTGATAAGGGGCAATAGAAATGAAATTACGGAAACAAAACACTGCTTTGAATTTGAGATTCGGGTTTTTGGATCTGGGCGAGGTTCTTCTATAAGGCCAATGTACAGAAGAGTTTTAGCTGTGTGCGATCTATCGCATACTGAAAAATGTTTTTTTTTTGTAACAAGCAACATACCTTTCCGTTTTAATTTTAAGTCTAATGTTTTGTTTTCTTTAACAGCCTGATTTTGTTACAAAATGCTTAGTTAATACACTGGTTGCATTCATGCATGCAATGCATTCACGATGAAATGCATTCCCGAAAACCAAGCAACTTCAAAAATCAATTACTCAATGAACTCCAAACAATAGCAAAGTTCGCAAATCAAAGCTAACTGCCGAGAGCGCTGGTTAACCCCAATCGCGGCGGACGGACCGAAATCATCGAAATTAACCTTAAATAAACCTGCGCCGGCGAACCGTCGGACCGTTCCCACGATTAAAATGCGGGGCTCCCTTTTTGCGTCGTCCAGGGAGGTGCTCGGACGCGGACAATGGCCATAATTCAGGAAGGGCATGCAATCCGGAGTTGCTTAATTCAATCATGATAACTGCGGCAAGAAGTAAATTGACCAATGACCGCCCGCCGAGGCGCTGTAGGGTTGACGCTGGAATGAGTTTTTGTTGTAATTTTCACCGCTTTTTGAGGTTGTTAAATACCTTGATTGGGTATGATAATATGATCTTAGGTGTATGTAATAATACTGTGAACATAAGTTGGAGTTAAAAATATTTTAAAATAGGCCGTGGTAGAATCTAAGTGAGCTGTTGATATAAAATAAATCTGTGTTAGGTACACAGATTTACAGATTCAAATTAGTTCTCGACCAAACGTAGGCAATTTAGGAAAAAATAGTTCAATTTTGCATGTAGATTTAGTAAATTACACATCAAGTTTCTATTTGTAGCCAATATAATATATTTATAATAATAATAATAGTCCCCCTAGCCGATTTCGACTACGGTGGCCAGTCACAACGACTAACCGACTGCGCGGGACATATTATAGTGCACAAGTGTCTGCGCAAACACAGGTGCACTCTCTATTCCTTTCACTCTCATAGCCCGATGGGACAGCAATCTGACACGACCGGAGAGAAATCAGGCGCAGGACCAACGGCTTAACGTGCTTTCCGAGGCACGGGGGTGTAACACCGCCAACTTCCAAACTCCGGGCTACCCTGAGAATTTCTGTCCAGAAAATTCCAGGTATATATTTTTGGCCCGACCCGGGAATCGAACCCGGGACCTCCAGCGCAGCCGTCGCTTTAAAAATGCGACCCTCTCACCGCTGCGCCACCGAGGCAGTTAATATATTTATAAATATAATATAATATATTTATATATAATATATTTCTATTTGTATTATTTCTCATGAAAAGGGAAACAATGTGACTGTAAAACACCGTGAAATCACACACGTGGCCGTTTCAAATGTGACATGTATTGCTTCGTCTCAACACCGAATAAGAACGGCCGCACATAAAAACAAACGCCTTCTATTTATTGGAAAAGCAAATGCTAATAAAAGCCAGTGGCATCCCTGGTCGTAAAGAAAGGGTAGTAGTACCTGACAGGGGCGGCCATTCGGCGGCGACCTTGCAGCCGATATCAATTGAGACTCGCTCGCCGCACCGAATTCAATATCACGAGGTGTCGTCGCCCCCACTTAGTCCCTTCTACCCCCCGAAGCGCCCAGCGCACCTTGCGCCGCTGTCCAGCTCCGATATAACCACTTAACGAACTCAAGTCTGGCTCCAATTCAATTTACACCTCCCTATTCTAAATAGCTTTACGTAGCGGGGGTTCTCATTTGTGTTGGACCTTAGGTACATAAATTAACAGTCATATTGGTAAATGTTTTTTAGGTGCAGTCTTTTGTTATGTTTAAGATTGAAATCGTAAAAGGTGCGAATAAGATAATATCACGTATTGCAAACGATTCCATACTTTGTAGTCTATAAGAACATACCGCTATATAACCGATATACCGATAACATCCCTTTTTACACGTGCACCGAAAAGACACTGATACGGACGAAAGGAATTACAGGAAAAATCACAAGTTTCCGAATCACGTATCGTGCTTTATCTGTCGGTGGAGGGCAATATATCCGTAGATAGTTGGCGGGCGCGATAGGCCGGCATATTAAACGCCGATTACCCACCGGCCGGTCTGATTTATGCGAACTATTAAAATCTACGAAGGAACAGAATTAATTGCACCACTTCAGTGTTGGCTGCTTTATTAATTGGGACCGAGTCGCCAGTTGTTTATGGGCATTTCCCTTTCCTTGGACGCGTGCGGGCGCCCTTATCGTGACCCGGTCCGCTCCAATTTGTCCACTCACGTTTCTGTTCAGTTTCAATGGCTATTAAGGCTACCTCCTCGGAATAAAACTAGCATATAGATTCAGACCTTTATAGGTTAAGTCCATTAAACAGTCCGGTTGGGCGAAATTCATATTTGAATAGAGTTTTCCGGAGTTCGGAGGAGTAGGGCGAAGTTCGGCATTTGCATGTAAATGCGGCGCGTTAAATATCACCTTCGTGGTGCGTGGGCGAACAAATCACGAACAACAGTTAGCGGCGGCCGCGCGACAACTTGACGCGCCCTGACCAAGCGAAGGCTGATGTGCAAAATTTGATAAGTATAGTTTTTTTACTTCGGATGAGGAACAATTTATTATAATACCAAGTCACACCTCGTAAAAAGTTATGAACAATAGTACCATTATTTTGTAGATAGTTACCTAAACGTACACTCTTGGCTACACCTTATTTCAGTATAAAAAAATATTTCGTTATTCTGTAGTCTGAAACAACATACTATTTTCATAAAAAACACATGATATTAGGATTATTTGGTGTGTTGCAAAGCAAGGATATAAGATTCAAAACGTATTGCTACAATTAAATACAACTTGCTTACTTATTAATTTGTAATTGACCTATGTGATGTGCAACAAAGTGAACTAATCTTATCAAAATTTCTCAAAATTTATATTTTCCATCTTACTGTACTTCAGTTGGCGGTGTTTAATTTTACACGTGCCGTAAATTATTGTCTCTGTTTATGAATATGTGCGTTCTGGGACGCTTATGGAATACATTCGCATTATACCCGGGGCTGTGTGTAACCTTCACACTTCTGTAAAATAATATTCACGTTATTATGAAATCAGGGAAACTTTTAAAAAGTTTGTTGCTAATAAATAGTTATTGAGTTTCCTATTGAATCTACTAACACGAGATCTACGTTAAGTTTTATGGATAACTATTTTGTTTTATGAATAACCTATTCAACAAGCTATGTTATCCGGTTCTCTTATCAAATAAGCAATTCAACTTTTCTGTAAGACCTAGAAATACCATATAGATTGACCTAAAAATAGCAAATAATACTTAAGAGTCATAGTAGGTTTTGTGACGCATTACTTATCTATGACACATTTTGTTTGAAATAACAATTTTTGGGAAAACCTCTAGGTATACACGAGATAACCGATGACTCAATATCTGTGATATCCGAACCTTTCCCGATTCGTCAACGGCTCGATTAGGCCCGTAAGGTATAAAGCCGTGGAATTTGACGTTACGCCTCTCGAGACCGATTCCTAACATAAAACCAGAGGCCTGTTAAGATCATCTCGCTGCCCGTGTGCTTTGACAATCTCTTTTCACGCCTTTATGAGTATAGCCATAAGGTTGGAAATGGTAGAGCATTGAAGGAGGAAGATAAGTTTTATTTTTCGGGAGGTAAAGAGTGACGAGATTACTGGCTGACGAGTGTTGAAGATGTGACTGGCACGGCAGACACTGTAGTTCAGCAGTACCTATCTATACATGGAACATGTATTGTGAATGGACTTTGTTTTATTTTTATTTATTTTATTTAAGGCTTGGCAGATAATAATCTTGATCGCACTGATATACTTTATTACTTAAATAATGTTAGATGGATTTACCAACTAAGTCGTATATGTATAGATATGCATCAACGCCAGTAAGGCTGCGTTTCCACCAGAGATGTGCGAGGATGCGTAGCGAGGAATGTGTTTGTAAAGGACCAATAGAATCGCTTCATTTACCTCGCCTCGGTCAGCACATCTCTGGTGGAAACGGCTCAGCGGAGCTAGGTTTTTGCGCATACAAAACAAGCGAAGAATGTGTGCGAGGGATGTGTACGAGGGATGTGTGCGAGGGATGTGTACGAGGGATGTGTGCGAGGGATGTGTGCGAGGAATGTGTGCGAGGAATGTGTGTTGAATAGGTTTGCGCATATACCGCACCCCTGTCGACACATTTCACAGCTTCGCAACGCATCCTCGCACCACACATTAATGCGCATTTTCACAGCTACGCTACACATCCTCGTAGACACATTTTCATCGCACAGCTTTGGTGGAAACACCCACACATTTTCACAGCACAGCTAGACATCCTCTTACGACACATTTCCATCGCACATCTCTGGTGGAAACGCAGCCTAATGGTGGTAAAACCAAAAGGTAGCTACGTAACAAAAAAAACTTATGATTTATACAGCGTGTGGCCTGTAATAAGAGCAAAAAAATAATCAGTGATTCT
Organism: Pyrausta aurata; assembly: GCA_963584085.1. Classification (NCBI taxonomy): domain Eukaryota; kingdom Metazoa; phylum Arthropoda; class Insecta; order Lepidoptera; family Crambidae; genus Pyrausta; species Pyrausta aurata. Next base: position 417,718 of record OY757259.1, read on the forward strand.
ACAAAGCACCTATACATATTTACTTGACCTGGTCATAGTATTCTTAGGCCTACTTGCGCACGATGATTTAATCCAGGAGTAATCCTGTCAACGTAAAATAAACTGACAGAGACAGAAAGATGATTTAATCCTGGGTTAGCGTAATCCTGGGTTAAATCATCGTGCACAAGTGGGCCTTAAATGTTTAAACTCAGAGATATAGTAATCCAAAGTTATAATCCATTTTCAATGTATATTAAAATCGCTAACTCATTGTATTAAATGACAAATTCCAGTTCTATGACCGGGCACATTTGTTTGCAATACATTACTGATTCGATTTATTTTGTTCGAAAATAACAATAAATTATTTTTTTATTATAATAAATTTAAAGTTAAAACCATTTATAAATGGCTGGTTACTTAAAGGGCCTGTATTTAATTGTTTTTCTCCTTTGACAAGTCACAACCTGTATAAGTACCCACCCATTCATAAGTACAAGTAAACCACAATGATCTATTTTCATAAAATTTGCTTCTTTTACCAAGTCTATTTAACAACTTTTTGTTCGCTTTTCTTTGCCACAGCCAACACCATACTTTATTTGAATACAAAACAATTTGTATATTAAAATGAACTCTACAACGTCGCATTTTTTCCCTCAAGTGTAACCGAAGGAACTTCGCTCGGGAGCATCAAAACAGGGCCGCTACACCACGTCTGCGTTATTGGTTTATCCCGCAAATAAAAACTCCGCGGAACAAACTGCGCTAATTACATTCAGAGATGTCCCGCAAATTAAATATTATTTTTCCGTTTGCAATGTTTTAGTCGGTATTAGTACGCGGCCGGGCGGCGAGGTTAACTAGTTGTGAGTTCGCGAGCCACTTTAATATTCGCCGCTGGACGTCTACAATTAACGCTCGAACAATTTCATAACTCGACTCCGCCTTTGAGCGCCGCGAAAAAAGGAATTTATAAAAATTGGCAAGCGCGAGCCGCGCGCTTCCAGTTTACGGCTATTTTGTCACGTTATTCTATTCATCGTCAAAGTCTGACTTCTCAATTTCTTTGTTCCCATTCATGCGACGTTTTGATGCATTTTATGTAATTCTGTATCAGACTGTAGATGTAGTATTTCACTGAATCATACTTTTATTAATAGTGATTCTGGTTTTTCACAAGATTTGAAGCACTCATTTTATGTTACTTTGCAATTTATATCTCTGATTATAAATATATTTATCAAACAAATTGCTTACTCAAAAAAGTAAATCATTTAGATGTGTAAGTAACCATTGTGCAAACCATGCATTATTTATTTTTGCTTGGCCAGAAGCTTCAGGTGCTGTGGTGTTTTAAATTTTAAATATAAGAAAACTCATGTTTCCTGCTGTTTCTCTTATGTTTGCGGAACCATAAAAAAATATCAGTCGGTTGAAATAAACAAACTGCAGCACAAAGGGCGGCGTAATGAGATTAGCGCGGGCCGATCGCGATCCGCGCCGTGCCTTTGAAGGACGGACTTTTACAACTTTGAGTAAAACAAGCGCACTTGTTTACAGCACGTGGGAGAAATGATAAGCTGGTTATTGTCGTCTTGGATGAACTAACTACCAAGTACGTACTTGTAACTTTATCAAGGCACTGCTTACTTTTACGATTGCTTGAATTGTATGTAGTTAATCGTACTAAGCGTTTATTTTGAATAGCTCTACATGCGCTTTTTAAGATTCAAAAAGAGCGCCAACGTACATGAAATCAGCGGCTCTCAGTGCAACTAAGGTGTTAGGAAAATAACAAGTAAAGACAATAATGTTGTCCTTAATTTATGTACAAGTGTTGTTACCTAATCTGTCTTCTCTGCTTAAATCGTTTGACCTTATAACCTATATCAAATAGTATAAAGAAAATGATGCGACCCATTCAACGATTGCCGTAGGTGCGTTGCGAAAAATAAACAAAAGAATCCGTCCTAACCTTACCTACTCATATCGCGTGGCCGTAAAACCTTCGTAGGCCGTCATACAATCATCAGATAGCCGGGCGCTCCCCGGTGACTCTAGCGCCTATCGCGAATGACTGCCGAGTACTGCCGATCGGTGTTGCCAACAAGAAGACACCTGTATTCCCTTGGTTAGACCTAGTAAATCGTATGTGATATCAAATATTATTATAGGCCTTATAATTATATGGCCTTACTTTTGTTACGCTCTATGGTTTCTAAATAAATGAACTGTTAGATTTACTAAATAAATACCTATTTTTGTGAATAGATCCTTAAAAAAATCACTAAAAGGAATGCCAGTACCACCAGTTTTTAGAGGAAAATTTAGTAAGTTGGGCAACACTTATGCGCCCCGGGCCGCTCGTATCGCATTTTTAAAATCTGAATCTAACCCGTCATCAATTTGCATGCGAAGATGAGACCCGCCAATACTCATTCCGCACGATACGAGAACGACACGATAAAATTCTTACTATCGGCGATAAGATTGAGTTTTTGTGTAACGGCGCACCTCGCGGCGAGCGCGGTTTACGAGCCGCCGCGGGCTGGCTATTCCAAATTTTGCTGTCACCAGTTTTTTCTAGATTGCCCCCAGATATAATCTTCGATTCTAACTGGCCGTAAAGCGAAATAAGTTAGGGAGTATATTATCCGTTTGATTTTATTGCAGTCGGGGCTGAAAGTGCAGTGATTATTTTAATATGATTCTGTGATTCAACTTGCGGTCGGGTTTTAGGCACGATTTGAGGGTCGTTGATAGTGTGTTTGATGAAAACTTAGGTACTTATACTGATCCAAAAGATCGAGTATTGTATTCGTACTCATAAATTTTGTCATTGGTTGTAAGTAGCGACATCACTAGTGATCTATTGCCTGTCACCATCTCAAAAATAAACACTTTAATTGGAAACGTCCCTCCTAACAAAGATCCAAAGTTTCTCAATGTTGAAATATTAGAAGGTGTTGGTAAATCAATTGAAGTTCCATTTTTTTTAAATACCCACATATTCCATACATTGTTTGCAATAGTAAATTATATTTTCTTGGTTTTATCGAATTCTATATTATTCACCAGTTCGTTATAGGCAAACATAAATATTTGGGGTTAATCCAGAGTAGTTTTTGTAACGTACAAAAACCCAGATCCATTTAGAAAAGTATCTCTGCCAAACGCTGAACTGTTAGTCACGTAGGCAACGTGATAAGACCAAGTGCGTAGGTAGGTGATCCAATACACAACTTTAAATGTGATGACCTCTCGTACCTTAGATAGGTAAGTACTCGCAGTAATGAAGATTGTCGTCAACACAATTTATTAATTTAATTTATTTTTATTATTTCAAAAAAGTATACACATATTTGTCGAAATTTATCTAGATACTTTTATCTTAAAGTTTGTCTAGATATTTCCTTTCTGTTGTTTTCTTGATTGTTAGTTAAGGATTTCGACGGAGAATACCATTTATACGCACTATCATTCCTATTCATTAATATCAAGCGAGCGGACAACTACTCGTAGAACCACTTGCCTCATGGATACCGGTTGCATTTCATGCGATGGTGAGCGTACTGCTGCGTAATTGCTAAATGATGGGGAAACAATTTCTATATTGTTTAGATCTCTTAACTCTCTTTTATATTGCCCGTCACATAGGTTAATTAGATATTCGTTTAGAGAAAATGTAGAATTTAGGCGGTCATATCGCTATAAACGATATCTTCCAGGCAACCTTAGTTTAATGTTTTTTGTTTTGCGTACTAGTTATTTTTTAAAATATTGTGCAGATGATGACGGTGTAACAGGCATCATCTTTTTTATAATTATTTTAAAGTTGCGGCTTATTTTTACATTCTGTCGTTAGCTTTTCCTCCTTTTTATTTTTAATTATTTTGTAGGTCACTGTACTAAGTAAGCTAAACAATTTGGATGCTTACAATCTGATTACGTAGTGAGTATTAATTATCTTATAACTAGGTTAGTTATAATAACAAGGTTAACTCATTATGTTCAATTGGTGTTTTGACAAGTTATTTATTTGAACATAGTGAACTCACATGGAAAAGGGTATTGGTAGAACGTTTAGCTAGAAGTAGTTAGAGGTAGTAGAAATAGATCAAAAGTGTTGAAGCTTTTATTTGGATTTAATCAAAGAAGTTTATATTTTGGTAAGACTATTACGGGATGATCGATATACTGGGAGCTTCAGGGACCTACTAAACTGTCAGTCATTGACAATAACTTTTAATGACAAAATTATGATCATTGCCACCTGCCAGCATCTCAGTGAGGCTAACGACATCTCTCGCGCCATTACCCGCAGATAAAAAACAATGCCGCCCTAATGACTTCGACGATTACCAATCACTGGAAAAAATCGCCTCGGACTGGCCGCGTGACGTCACCGACACGCCCACAGATCGGATCGCTTCTTATAATAAAGTGTGCCAATTTGTTACTGTGGCTTCTATACTTTATAGTGTTACCTTAATTTTCAGTTTGATTTTTCTGTCACTCCTTAAGTGCTTACCTTATGTGTGCCGTATGGTTGGTTCTTAAAAGATATTGTAGCAAAAAAGCTTTTTACTGATTAAACTTCGTAGATCATTAACGTTCCGTTGATCGCATGCAATTTAGCTTTTTGTTACTGGGTGATTTTAAACTGTAGAAAAACGTTTATTTTACGGAACGTTCTGTAGCGTTCATAATCTTGTCAGTCCCCATCTTAACGTTATTACTAAAAATTTTAAGTGGCAGTTATCAATTACCTCACTAACCCTTTCGCTGCGAAAGGAAATATTTTAAAACAATCCAAAAGGTTTATTAGTAATAAAGACGGGCTGCGCGCGGGCAGGAGTTCGGAAGTGTGGCAGCGGCCGTTATTCCCTTACTTAGCCCAATAAAACGAATTAAAACCTAATTAGGAGGCACGATTTTTGAACATTAAAAGAGGGGCGGAATTAATTAGTGGAGGGCAGAAGCAATGATTCCAGTTCGGCGAGTAATTGCCGCTCCACGGTTGCAAATATAAATCAGGAACGGTTGCTAGGAAAGACTGACAGCGATTTTAGAACAACGACTTAGTACTACAAAAAATTATATTAACAACATTAAACAACTATGTAGGATATCTACGATTACCTACTTATATTTCTGTTGTTGCGATAATTTGGTTTAAGTTCAGTTAGTTCAGATTGAACTTAATCCATTACATCTGACTAAATCTGCCTAACCAACCAAATAAGTTTGTGTACTCAAATCATGTAATGTAAGAGAAGAAATTAAGCGTCATGTTTTGTTTACCAACTTTAATTTGTTTAAAAAACAGCAAACCTTTATTGTTGACTTTCATTCGCTCCTATCCGTACCTTGGACCGCGCGCAGAAGTCCAGGAAAAATCTTAGAGAGCTCACGGCTGAGACTGAGATTCGCTTTGAAGGGAGACGATCTTATTGAATCAACGGATGAATTATTCTGTTTGTCCGTTTTTAAACGTTTGCTCCTTCCTCTAATTGTTTGGTTTGAGGGAAACGGGTTCTTTAATTAGCCCGAGACAGGTATAAGAAGGTTTTATTTAAACAAGCTTACAAAGTTTAAATAAGTTGTCTTTGAATTAATGTGTTGCTATTACGGGTTGTTGTGGCACGATTTTGAGGTCTCTTGATGTGGAATTTTAACTTTCTATAAGTACAATAATAAATACTCGTAAGTGATGCTACACACGTATCAATTTGCTTGTAACAGGAAATTTCAATATTGAGGCCACGCAAACTTCTGACTCATATTGGAATCCCTTTAGAAAATGAAATTTGCTCCTGAAAGCAGTCTTATTTATAATGATACATTACTTATTTAAATCAATATCGTATCTAATTACTTTATAAAACGTAGAACCCGTTACTTTACTCACTTAAAACTTTAGAGGTACTTTAATTTTGTGATAAACGATAATAACACTAAATTGCAATTAGGAATAGCTGTTACGATTAAAGTTGTCGGCAATAGTCCCTTTCAGATTATTCGTAAGCGCAATAAATTCGAACCGAGCGCTAACGGACTTTCAAACGTCATAAATCCGACGGTCTTGAACAAACATTAACTGGGCGTTCATTAATAAAATGAAATCAACTTTCAGCGATCGGGCCCTTCCATAAACACCTTAATTCTCATTAAACGTCGGTCATTTTGAGGAAAACAAATTAACTGGAGGCGTAGGCTTCTAGGCCCTGATGTAGTAGGCTCATTGTCCACTAACTATTACTTATACCTCAATATGAGGTATCAGTTATTTACCAGACATTTCGAGCTTTTCAGTTCACATCCTGGATATACTTTGCAATACTACGACACCAAATAAATTTATAAAGAAATCAAACTGACAGACTGAAGTAGTCAGACTTGTTAATACTCGATTGACACAGTCACCGATCATCTGTATTTTCAGTGACGCTAACAACCACGCAGTCGAGTGGTTTATGTTGTAAATATGCAGTGGGCTTACTGCATAATAACCTCCTCTTGTGGCTGAGCTCCCGTCCGCCATTGCCATAATGGCGGATGGCGTCTCCGGAAGTTTGACAGGTCGGATGAAATGTCGTGCGATTTTTACTAATTAAGGAAGGGTTGCGGCGTGGGGGCTTGGTGATCAAACCTGGTGGGCATTTTCGCATTATTGAGATTGCTTTTGGTTTGTAGTTCCGGCCAGTAGTATAGTTACTACCACACTAGTGATTGATTGCGTACGTAGGATACAGGGTATTGGTGACAAAAATGCAGTCAAAATATCTTCTTGGATGTTCTGAAAAAAAAAAACTGTTTTAAGTGTTTCAATAAGTAGAACAGTAAACAAATCACGGATACTTACCTGTTTATGAAGATGAAACTTAAAATAAAGTTTTAATTGCAGCCTAAAACCTTATTATGTAAGATTTTTCTCATTTTAGTTAAATAAAATTAAGCAATAGGTGTACTCGTAGCTATCTTTTTTATTGAAAATTCTGAAGCCCCTCGGCATCAGGTACGAAACGCAACATTTCTTATTCTTAGCTAACTCTAATCAACATTCCATCAGTCCAACCCTTCACTCCCTTCAATAGCGGGTTATTTTAATTTTTCCCCTTCTCTTCCCAGCTTCCTGGACGGAAGAAATGGCTCACGTAATTCGGGCCACAATCAAACTGAGCCACTCGGCAAATTAGTTTTGATATTTAAATTAGTAGCACCGCGGGCGATCGTCGAGGCCGATTTACACTTTACGGAACATTGGTAAGAGGCGAAGGAAGCGAAGGACTGGTCGTAATAAACACAGTTTTGTAATTAATTAAAGGTAAATGATTATTATTTCTCACGCAATTTATAGCAACTCTGTTAAATACATAGATCATCGTCGTTCTTCTAAACTTGTGCATGCATGTTCTCATATTGTAAAAAAACTGCTCGTAACTTACTTAATAACAGCTTGATTTAAATTAATTAATTGTCATTAATACAGTCAAACGAGTAATTTACAGTGTGTGGATTTTAAGTACGACCAGATTATCTGCGATAGCTCATAGCACCCAATTTCCATTCGATTAGTCATAGTGTTTAGTATTTTCAAAATACTATTTTGATTGGATTTGCTCCCAAAGCTTTGGCTCGTGCCTTTAGGCATTGTGGTTGTACTGTTCAAGTCGTTACGATAGGTATTTGATCTCGAAACCACGTCGTGTCGTCACTAATAAAGGGTCTCTCCCAGGTTCAACTCAAAGATTGATTCTCTTTCTCGACCTAACTACAACCCCACCACCCCCTCCCGTTTGATCACGTTATTCGAGATAAGTCCGCTAATTGGCTGGCAGGTTGCTCCTATCGTCGATTATTGATCTTACAACTCTTTGTATGTCTTCCGGGGGACTGTTAAACGGTTTTGTTTTAAATTGAACAGTTCCACGGAGTTGGGAACGAGTTTCCGAATTTCAAAGACCGGTTTATCTTATTTTAAAAGTTAGTTGGTCTGATTGTTATTTCCAATATCGAAACTGTACACAATCATGATAGTTTACATACTTACTTAATTGTTAATAATTATATTTTTTAAGATTCTAAATAGTTCACAAAATATGCTTAGTATTTTTGCAATCTGTCACACTATGGCACTGCTATCATAGTGTCGATATGAAAAATAGAGTATGCTCTACAATAGTTAATATGATATTCTTTCTTTCACATTCTTAATTCAAATTGATCTACAGTTAGCATGATATATATAAAAGGAAGCTAGGATTGCTCAAGAGCAGTTTGTTAAGAATATTGTCTGAGTCCGACTTTATAGCAGTGGCGTTTGTTTGAGCGAGCGACAAGACGAAGTTAGCGAACGCGAGAAAAACGTTGCAAGCTCCCTCTTTTCACTCCGCTCCGGTCACTGCGTTACTTGACCAATTAGTGCTACCTTTGTTATGCACTTACCTTAAAAGTACCGTAGTATAAGTATACTTGCAGGATACTACGCTATATTTAATTTAATTTAATAATTTATTTCAGGCAACTTAGGCCCATACAATAAATACCTTAAAGATTAACATACATACAAAAACAACATTAAAAATATTAAAATAAATGACACTTTTTTGCCAGCGTAGTGTTGCGCAACTTAGTGTCCGGTAGCCTATACCTATACTATACGGTATGCTATACTGCATGACATATAGTATTGAGTGATTTCATCAAGATCAACTTTAACGTCATTCTAATAGTACCAGGTGTATTTTATTGCTGTTGAATACCTACCAGGATATCAAGTTAGCTACCTATCTTTTTAGATTAGACGATAGAGACAGATCCCATGCAAGATTTGGTATTTATGCGTGTTGTAATTTTAATGCTGAAAGTTTTTCTTCGTACTTATATATGCACGTCGAATTTCCTGTTAGCACCTTATTTACGTGATCGTGGAAAATTGCTAACTTAAAAAAAACAACCATTTAGTTTTTTAACATTTTCATTAACACTCTCTTGCAACTGTATTTTTTAATCGAATTGAAATAAAGACCTTGTTTTGGAAGAATTATGAAGGCGTGTTGGTTTTGAAACGAAATTCAATTAAATACTATCTTTATTTGTCTTAAACATGGTCAAGGGTGGTAGGTACACTTTTAGTTCAGTTACAAACTACAATAAAATTAAAGGAAATAAATCATTACAATTATTTTTTATAATTAGCACGTTTACCTCAAAGGTCATGTTTTTCATTATAAGTATATAAAAGTAAATATTGATTTTGTCTAAAAGCAAATCCAACTCATGTTATGGCCGGTATAATTTTGATTTGAAAGGTAATAAAGCAATGATTTTACAGCCAATTTCAAAACGAAACGAGCCTAGACTATGACAAAGTGCGCTGCAAACTTCAGAAGTTAAACGCACGGACCCGAACGTTTTATTTAAATCCACGAATTTCATAGATTATTTAATTAAAATCGAAACTAATCTCCATCGGTTCTAAACTGGGATCTTTGCATTATGTGAAAATTGAAAAACTTTTCTCGTTTTCAACTGATTATATCGGACGGAGACGAAAATCTTTTGCAAATATTTATCGAGAACGAAGGATTGTCGCGTGCCAGCCGTCGATACAAGGATTTGTGGAGGGACATTCGTTTGTCCTTCTCTCGGAGATTGTGAGCGAGTGAGAAAGTTGTTTTAGAATAGTTTATCAGAGCGCGCGGCGCGGCCGGTTGTTTTTAATTAATTAATTTTATTTCTGTTGGAAGGCGGTGGAGTTTCTGGAGTAATTAGCGTTTTATTATGATATAATTTCTGGAAGGGTTGAGGTGGGCCGCGGCCAGATGCCGCGTTATTAAAAGTGGCTCAGCGTAGGTGCTCCGTGCCCGCCGACCCTCTGCAATTGTTTCTGAGGTGGTTACCAATATAGCTCGGAGATGTTTTTGAGAAAAATTCTATCTGGTAGGATACTATGGTTGGTATGGTACTCAAGCAATACTTTGGTTAAATCGTAGTTAGGAAAACTAATGATTGTTATTGTTTTGGGACGCTTTTGTTGGTAGAGTTTTAAGACGTGGAGGTCCTTATAGGCTCATTGTCCTGGTAATCACAAAAAATACTAACTGATAAGTAGTTGTTCCTTGTATAACAGGCCTTCGTGTCAGCTTTTCCATCAGATACTACTACTTAAAAGTAATTTTTATTATGAGTCAAATTTTACTTTAACATTATTAGACCAAAAAATATATTAAAAAACTAGGAAATGCAAGGATCATCAAAAAGTAGCATGAAACCTACCTATTCGAAAACAAAACCTTTACCTTGTGGCAGGGAGGCGATGATTCGATCAATACTTAGGTAAATATATCCTTTAGGCAAGTAACTAAAATAATTGTACGATAAAAATGCCTGAGAATATAGAAGGTATGTTTTACGTTTCGGGCTTTAGGTACATAGGGCGGGCACAGGTGCGGCAGGTGAGGCGGGGCGCAGGTGCTCACCTGAACACGCCTACAACCGCATTTACGTTCTGGAGATTTTCAGCCTTACCACAAATCACTTTAACAAAGTTTTAGGCACTGTTTAACAAGATTTTAAGAAAATCCTTACCACAAATCAGTTTTTGGCGCTAAAACACTCTTTTAAACAGTGTTTTAGTTAAACACCCTCCCCCCTATTTTATCTTGTGTTTAACCTCAAAAAATAGACAGATTGACATTTTGACAACTTGACTTTCGTTTCGCGGTAAATCAAATTCGTCCTTTCCTATTGAAAATATTATGGATGATTGATTTCACAACAATTGATTTATTGGACTTAATCAACAAACAAACAAAACAAGTTACTTAAACAAGTACTTTATAGACATTAGACACTATTTTAGACATACTTTTGTAAAATCAAATTCCCCTCAGCAACTTTTATGACGTGTTTATTACGTGTTGGTATCCGTGTTTCTGTTTTCTACTACGTCTTTCGAACTTTCTATAAGCTGTTTAAGGATATCATGAAATAAAATAAACAATTACAATGCTATCACGTTTCCAAATCCCACATACAGTGACTATGTAGTAGTTATTATTATCCATTTGATTTACCTTTTCGTCTTTTGTTCAAATTGTCCGAGCGATCTTTCTTTTTTTGATTCATGTTTCTTTACAAACTCCTGTGAAAAAGTCAAAACAAATCAGATTCTTCTCATTCTTCTTTCTGTCATTACAACTTTTTTTTAATGATTTGGGTTTTGTTACTATTCAGCCATCATTTCAAGAAGCTTTTGTTCATTTACCCAGAAGTGTGTTGAATGCAACCTGCGTACTAGGAAATATAATGAATGAACTGAGTGAATGAATGAATGTTTGTATCCAAAACTGGTGTTTAGCTAAACACTGCCCGAATACCTATTTGTGGTACAAAATGTTTAACACTGTTCTAAACCCTTTTTAAATTTAAAACAGTTTTTAACTAAACATGACTTAAAACCAGTTTTAACGGATGATTTGTAGTAAGACTGTTTTAGTTTCATATTTTTAGGAAGTGCACACTGTTGTATAGTCGCAATGTAATGTTAATCATATACTTCGTCGCAAGAAGTTCCTATTCATGAAACAAATGCATAAGCTGAGAACAATGTTATTAGGTTACAGTCCAGTCTTTTGTTTTAACGTACTAATTTGAGTCAAGTATAGGATGAAACGCTATTTGTGTTCCTGTAACAAATAAATCAATACATAAAATAAAGTGAAACAATAAATACAACCCGTTAAAATTGAAGTTTTAGTTATGTAGGAAATAATACAAATAAAACTTGCATCAAATACGAGTAGGTATGGTACCATAATTGTAGGTTAATTTTGGTCATGGCTCTACCAATTCTTAGCAATGATATTACGTATAAATATTAATATGTTGATTTTTTCCAAAAATCTTAGCGTTAATTATTACATTTTGGTACAAATGAGTAGTTCACACTAAATTTATTTGTCAAATCAAGTCAGTTTCACTGATACTGTTTCACAAATTCAGCCAATACCTACCTACGATTCACTCGCTCGCAAAGCTCTCAGCGTAATTTTCTCATTCCGTGACCCAGTTACGGTGTCGCGTGGGTTCACAGCGGGGGGCGTGTCCAGGTGGGCGCGACAGGTGAGGCGCACCTCCGCACCTGAGACGCGAAGACACGCCCACCTGCCGGAGAGATTTCTTAAAGTGTTTAAGGTTTTCTGTGACTATTAAGTTTGGGTTGGAAATCAAATTAATTTTAATATATAAACGGTTTTAAAGTTCTCACTTTAAACAGTTAAGCACATTAGTTTTAAGATAAAAAATGAACAACATCACAATGGAGCGGTAGAACTAAATTCCCCACATCAAATGTCGTGTGAAACGTGAGAAAATAGTAATATAATTAGAATTGCCAATACATACGTAACTCTGTTAACACGTTCCGGGACACTACTCCAGACACAATAGATGTTTTATTGTTTTCACGCCTGTAGGCGGGCACTGTCCCGGAACGTGTTAAGATATTAGGTAAATTTATTTACTCTTCATTTCTTAGAACCTTATAAAAAGCGAAGCGAGTGATTGAGGAGAAGAATTATTAGAAAAAACAGTAATTTAGACGTAATAAATTTCAAACGTACCTATCTTCTCCTCGTAGTATCCGTATAACAAACACAGATTTGCTACATACTTTTAAGATCACTTATTTAAGTATTCATGATACAATGACTTCGAAATAGTATGAACACCGTGATTTCCGAGGCAAATGCATGCCGTGACGGTGTGGGCGTGGCCAGGTGTGCGCAGGTGAGACGCCGCCCACCGCCCGCCTCACCTGCGCACACCTGAATGTATCTACCTGTTATCTTCCTATCTCTACTATCGCTTTGTGAGTCAAGATACGACAAGGATATTGAAAATTACATACCTTCTACCGCGTTATTCGACGGTTTTGTTAGTATCTATGAGTACTTACGTCATGACAGTTAAGCTGTTCTGCTTATAAATGGATTAGCAAATTTCGTATTGCGATGTCTTAATTCCGACCAATTTACATGTCTTAATTTCCGCTACATGTGTGAGAAAGAGTTACTTAAAATTTTTCTTAAGTTGGATAGCAATACCAATTTGAATGAGAGTTGAGAGTCAATCAATGAGAGTTATGCTTTTATAACGATTTGTCTTTCCGTGAAATTTATGAAGATTGTGGGTGTTCTGTGTTCGTTAGTAATAAATAAGCTTTTTCTAAGCTGCTTTAACCCATATTGAGAATAATTACGTAAAATGTCCATTAATTTGTTGCACACATAAATAATTCATCAAACTTTACATACGTACTGCCCATTCCCTCGCAGGTACACACTTCTTTACCCCAATTCATAAAAGCATCCCGCGAAGTGTCAGCACAGAGGTCCGCCCGCACCTTCGAGGGACATAAATTTTTTGCGCGCGCCGCGGACACGGAAGAGGAGGCGCCGTCTTACGGCTGAAGGGTTGACCTCTTTGTGCTGACCTCACGGCGAGGGCTCTTATGAATGCGCCTCTATTTTTTGAGGGCACTTGAATTTTTGGCGAAAGAGATACGACTACCGTGGATGTGGATATGTAATAGCTGTTGCGTGTGAGGAAGAGGCTAAGTACTCTTAATAATTGATACTTTACTTTTAATGCAAGTACTTTTATGATATTTTTGTTATAAAGTTAATGCTATTCAAGTGAAGATTTTAAAAATATGATCCAAGTAGTAATAATGATTGCTTTTCCATATTCGTACATCACAATATGTAAAAAACATTGTGTTTTATTTTGCAATAATAATCAACTTAATTTTGATACTGTTCATTTAATTAAACTCCTTCATATGCTGTCCATTTTACTGAACACCTTTAGTAGAAAAGAATTAGTAAAACTAAAAGCGTTCTTTGATTTTTGTTAAATATATAAAAAATCATCCCATTCCCAAATGACTCTGTCCTAAGCAGTAACATTCCACGACCCGTATGTATATCGCGGAGTAGAGTTTTTCGTAACACTGCTCGGTGGGCGACAGGCAGCGTGTTTGGCTGTGACTTGCTTAGCATAATCTGCGCGGACCTTTGTTCAGGGCTACAGCTAACCCAGCAAAACTCACCGAGGGCTGTAAAACGAAATAAAATTTGTAAAAAGAATACGGTTTTGTACTGCCAGCGTTTGTGAGATGGATCAAGATGTGAAAAGATTTTCGTAGACTAAATGTTAGAATTTTGTAGATGTCTGCAATGTGAAGGGTAAACTGTTTAGTATGGAGTGTTGGCTTATCAGGGGGCCAATTTTCGTAAATACTGAATAAAATGATCAATCAAATTTTATTTTCCGAAGAAAGAGCAGTTTTTCCTTTATCATGGTCACGTCACAATTTTTATGCGTTTCCATGATTTCCGTGCGGTACCTAGTTTTTTTACTGCGCTACTAGATTTTTTCGTACACAATAGTAGCTTGAAACTAATTATAGACTGATGCAATTAGTATCCAAAGTAATTTCATCTACAGCATTCTCGTAAAATAAAGTTTGATTAGATAGTCCTAAGAAAACGCTGAACTATGAGTCTTGCCACATAATTGAAAGAATTCTATGGACCCTCGTGGTTTTGCAACGATGCTAGGCAGAACCCCAAAGGACAGAACCCAAATAACTTTTTACATCTTCAGTCAGATATAAGTATGTATCATAAGACCAACAACTGTGTGTATAGCGTGGGTGTATCGTTGTTGAGTCAATGTCACCTGCCATCGCTCGCTCAGTCATCTGTTTGGCGGGATAATGCTCCGCAAACACCGCGACAGGGTATCGGGTGTGTCTGCCACGCGCAAACCTGCGTGGGTTGACGCTGTTTGCTTTGTTCATAAACGCATGAATATTGATTTATCCCGTAATAGTTTATTAAATAATTTTACATTTTATTTTCGGTTTGACGGCCTTAATCAGTCAGGTATCAAACGAATGCCGAGAGTCGCATAACAATGGAATTTTTATTGTGTCTCGTTTACACATACTTGACGAGTTAAGTGACTTAAGGATATCATCGGGAGACCTAACCAAAAGTTAGGTTAGGTTTTTAAGCTGTAAGCTATCGTATCGAGACTTAAAGTTTTTTTTTTCTTTTATGCAGCTTCCATTGATAAATATACCAAAGAAATAGATTCAAAGTAAAGAGCTGTAGCAAATAAATAGAAGCTAAACTGTATTAATCCAAAAATCGTCTCAAACCACTAGTCACCTCATTCTAACAACACGTGAAGTGGCAAAGACTGTAAGTCGCTCGTACTCGTACATCCATCCGCCCGCGCAAACACACTGAGTGCATTCAAACAAACACCTACTGCTTAATAGGGAGGGGGAAAACGTCACGAGAGACATACCTACCCTTTTATCGATACTTACCAACGAATACGTTGTTGAGTTAGTCTCTTGTATTTATTTATTTAAAAACTTTATTGCACAAATAAAACTGTACAAAAGGTAGACTTAATGCAAAAAGCATTTTCTCCCAGTAATACCTTTAGGTCTTCTAACCCACTTGTAACCTGTCATTGTATCCCATTCATTACAATCTCATTATGTGAAAGTATTCGGTTCCTTTGTCCGTTTTGAATAGTTTGAAAGTAAATAAACTGAATGCTGATTAATAATCTTTAAGCTTGATTAAACAAGTGATTTTAATACTATTTTAAAAGCGTCATATGTGTAAAGTAAAAGTAAAAGCATCACTAAACAACGACTCTACATCCCTATGTTTACTATCATCCTCCCTCCCTCTCGAAGTAATCGAAATTTTAATGGGAAGGCAGGTGTGCGGCCGCGGGCGCATGTGGGCAAACACACTTGAGGTGCGGCTCTAATTCACAATTGCGGCTGCTACGCGATATTAACTGCGTCTGTGACAGATCTGTTGATTTTCATTCACTGTAGAGAGAGTAATTGTTTTAAAAGTGGCAATAAAAGTACAAAGAAAGGCGGGTACGGGTTCGAATCCCGCAAGGGGCAAATGTTTATGTGATGAGCGCAAACATTGGTACCTAAGTCATGGATGCTTACCAACAAATTGTATTACTCTACATTGCTCGCGTATCATGAGTCTCTTCTACAATTTAACAGAGTTGGTAAATACGTGTACATAATACTGGTTACTTATTACTAACTGAGAAAAGACATACTTATTCATAATAACTCAAACGGTCTTTTAAACCTATTTTAGCTATTACACTGTTTTGTCACTTTCTGTCAAATGATGACAGCGCCAAGAAAGAATGAGACAAAACAGTGTAATAGCTAAAATAGGTTTAAAAGACCGTTTTAAGTTATTATGAATAGGGGGGGGGGGGGGGGGGGGATATGTCTTATCTCAGTTAGTAATAAGTAACCAGTATTATGTACACGTCTGTTAAATTGTAGAAGACCCCAATTTCCCAAAACCAAATTCACCTTCACTCCAAAACAGAATGACTGGCTTCGTTTGCTCGCAAAATATTTCAATTACCTATCCACCTATTCCCTTTGTATTCCTCCATTCTGAGAACTCAATCAAATCTTGGGTGCACATAAGGCGGCAGTAAAAACGGCCGGCAGGCAGACCTGGATTGAAGTGCAAATGGAGTGATTGCGCTCACGGCTCAAGACGAACGCGAACAAACATAAATTTGATTAGGCAGGTTCCGACGCGGTGCGCAATCAACAATAGAAAGGGCTTCTACCGTGCGATTCGATCGCGTTTCGATCCGACGGTGATTTACTCGTACTACGCATGTTTGTAACGATTAAATTAGCCATAAATCGTACACTAAGCACTTGTTAAAGAAGTATTTGTTATTAAGTAAATAATAATATTTGTGCGGTTACAATGATGAACTACCTACGTTCTTCTTCTATCTCTACGTCTGGGATGTACAATGTACATACAGGTAAATCGTCTTTGTTAAAGCAAAAAGAAGTGTTTAATAGACTGAAAAGCGATATACCTATCATTTTGGACCTATCGCTTTGGGTATCTCCGAGGTTTCTTTAACTAACGTAAAGTTGTCATTATGTACCGTGTAAATAAAATTGTGCCGTTTCGCGAACAGATACTGTCAGTGTTGTGTGTCGAGAACAGACGCGAGTAAATAGTGAGTTTGTGGACAATGGTACTAGTATATTCATTCTAGATTTTTTAGCGGCAAAATTTATAATTTGTTGCTGTTGTGTTATAGCTCCAAGTGAGTACATTATAGAACACAACTCTCCCACCCCCCCAACCCGCCGCTTCACCCCTCCCCCCTTGATAAAGGTCCCAAATTTCATATTTCCTCTATTTTCAGGAAAACTATACAAGCTAGGACAAAATGGTCAAGGACTAAATTATTTGTCAGTAAATTACCTACAAGTAAGTATTAACATTCATTTTGATACGAGTTATAGTTTTTAAGCTATGGAGCATCAAAGAGTACTAAAAATGTGCGCCTAGCAGAAATACAACATTTAACACAAAATAAACAATATATTTTTAAAAAATTCTCTTTTAATTTAGAAATGCGTTTCTGTAGTACTTACTATCTATCTAAAACAAATCAGTATCGTCATTGTTATCTTCAAAGGTTTGTCGAAGCTACAAAGGCCCCAATGTCTGCATATGGTGGAACAACGGAATGCAGCTTTGATACATCCACATACTTTATTACACACATTACTTTTCTGTAGCCTTTTTTGCAGCTGCATGATACTATTTTCAGTATCTACTGTGGAACTGGTGCCTATGTGGTATTTAGGGTACAAAGTTACTATTTTTTTCCAGCTTCAGTTTTCTGGGTTGAATGAATTTGCTCGCCATAATTGAACTTGATGAAAAGTATGTGTTGAATTCTGACAAGCAGCTCCTGAATAAGGTGGAAACTTTGATAATAACACCACCGTATTGTTCTTCAGATCAATGTTTTTGTAAAAGTGGACCTCTCGTATATCGTTTATACTTTTTAGGTACCTACTATGATACTATCTGAGAATATATATTTCTCCTGCCTCTTCTATCTGCGTGAGGCATCCGGGTTATTTAAAACGTTTATTGTATCTTGCAAGTCGGTCTTTTTTACCAAACAGGAAAGACTAAACCTTTCCTTTGTTGTAGAATGCCGATGTAGTAGAATATATTCTTACGTGGTGGAGTCAGTCCCAGTAAAAGAACCAACAGATCAATGTCTTGCCCAACCACTACGACAATGTCTTTTCGACGTACTACGTACTACATAAGGCACAGGAAAGGTTCAGTCTATTCAATAACATATAACATCGACTTGCAAGATACAATAACTCCTGATGCCTAACGCGAGGAGGTAAAAAGGCAGGAGAAACATATATTCTTGCATAGTACCCCATACTATGCAACTAAGCACCCCACACTAAGCAAACGTAATAAAGTATAATCGTGTTACGAAACATTTAGGTACTTCAACTTCACTTCTTAACCAACTCTCAAGAACAATACGGTGTTATTATGAAAAGACCACCTTCTTCAGCTTGTCAGCATTCAATGCATACTTTGATCAAGCTCTCAACAGTTGATACTGAAAACAATATCATGCAGCTGCAAAAATGGCTACAGAAAAATATGTGGATCTGTTAAAGGTGCATTCCGTTGTTCCATCATTTGCATACATTGGGGCCTTAGTAGATTCGACAAACCTTAAGAAGATAACAATGACGATACTGATTTGTTTTAGATAGGTAAGTACTACTGAAACGCATTTCTTGAGAAAATTTATAAATTATATTGTTTATTTTGTGTTAAATGTTGTATTTCTGCTAAGCGCACATATTTAGTACTCGTTGATGCTCCATAACTTAAAAACTATAACTCGTATCAAAATGAATGCTAATACTTATTTGTAGGTAATTTATTGACAAATAATTTAGTCCTTGACCATTTTGTCCTAGCTTGTATAGTTTTCCTGAAAATAGAGGAAATATGAAATTTGGGACCTTTATCAAGGGGGGGAGGGGTGAAGCGGCGGGTTGGGGGGGGGGGGGGTGGGAGAGTTGTGTTCTATAATGTACTCACTTGGAGCTATAACACAGCAGCAACAAACTAAAATTATGAATTTTGCTGTTTCGCCCATATATTGAAATCTAGAATGAATACACTATACCGGCGGCGAGCGGAATAAACGACTTCGAAGGAGGGTAGACCGATATGTGTGCCAAGTTCTCTTCAGTTACTCCGTGATCATGGCGCTTGCAACAGTGCCGAAATATCGGAAGCTCATAAATAATAAGGTACATGGTAGCAATCCCGTATCTAACTATTCTAATGTCATTATGTTTGTTGATGGACAAGTATTAGAAGGTCCCTACTCTTTTCAAGAATCGTCCCATGTAAAGGCACCTCCGTTTGATCGCCTAATCCACCAGTCGGCAACACGCCGGCAGGTATCGATATGATTTTATTACGTTCCCGTAAACATTTGCTCTCGCTCCCTCCGCCTGATCGCTTCCACCCACCCTCCCTCGTCTTCCGTTGTGTTCGACAAATCAATGCGCTTTTAATACTTCGCTCTCGATTTTTAACTCGATTTAAAACATCGGGATTACATTTGCCAAGTTTACCATTCGATGTTTTTTGTGTTTACAACTTAGGTAAACAGATACAAATCTCTACAAAGATTTCAAACTGAACGTTGAATACCACTCTATAAAATCGCGTTAGTACTAGTACAAGTAACGTTAGATTTTGGTTTGTCTATACCTCTTTATTTTGTAAATAATTGTAATCAGCACATGAAATTATAGGAAGCTTATTGACGCACCGTACAGTAAATTACGATGGGACCTAATTAAACTGTTATTATAACAAACCGATTTATATCCAGAGCTTATAGTGAAATACGATAGGTCTGAACTAACTCTATAAATTATATAAATAAGTGCTCAAACAAGGTTGCTGAAACAAAACTGAAAGATTTCAGATGAAACTTATATTATTGTAATGGACTTTGTGGTGACGTCATATATTTCAACAAAAGTTATTTTTAAAACAACCAACCAAAAAATCCAAATTATACGAAAACTTCACCCCACGTATTTTTGTTTTCCTCTCGTCCGTGTCTCTTGGTGGTGATTATGATTTTTTATTTCTACTGGTGTAGTTGCAAATGCGGCAATGATCCCCTGTTATTGTTTATCTGGCGGTGTGTCTCAATCCGAAACTTTATTTGTCGCGAGGGGCGCGAAAACCGCGGGGGGCTAGGGATCCGTAACATACTTAAGTGTGTTTTGAAAAGAAGCTTCAACAATTTGTGTCACCTCTAAGAGTATGGACCTATACATTAGTATGGGATATGGAGTATCAGAAATGTTCGAGTACGAATTCATCTAATTACAACATATGGCCTTGTCGACTTTTTCGCACTAACCAAACCTGTTTAACCTATTAAAACAAAAAATAAGTGAAACCATTTTATACATACCGTAAATTGTGTTTTATTAAACCATCAGTTTAATAAAACACAATTTACGGATAATTTCGCGATAATTTATTTGATTTTTCGAAATTGTCCGTAAATTGTGTTTTATTAAATGTGTAGTATTCGCGTAAACTTAAGAAATAAGTACATTGATGGTATCGACGGCTTCAACAATATTTGTTTGGTTTCATCTTCAAACAGTCAGATTTTGACACATATGTTAAATTTAGTATTTAAATTGTTAAACAACGGAACCATGATAACGATTGTTATCACACACTTGTCTCCTTGCGTTTTATTATCAGTTTACAGCATCGCTATTTTACAGCAGGAGGCGGCAGGAGTAAACAACTCGATGTTTGCTTTACACCAGCCTCTGGCTAACACGGTTACACGCCGCATCCAGTCTCTATACTTTTGCAATTTAAAAGTACGCTCATTGAAGTGGGATCGCTTGTTTTTGAAAAGTTTTATATCACTTTACACGTTTCCTTTCAAGAACCATCAAATTAAATTCCACACTTTTCGTAGGTAACACAACTTTAAAGGTATATTTGGGTCATGTCTTTTGATTTAACTGAAGTGTATGTTGATTATATTAATATTTGATAATAAGGTAGCTGAGAGACAAAATTTGATATTTATTACCACATATAGGTACCAGAAAAAAACTAGTTATAACTATACCTACTGTTATGATCAGGCGTAATTGCTCCTCATTAGCTTTCTCATAATCTCATTAAAGAAGAAGCAATGTGCAAAGGCACTGCTCAATGACGCTAAAAGGAAAGTTTTAAGTTTATTTCTACATCAATACTACACGTAAATCAGAGAGTACGTTAGGTGCAAAGCGATAGTGATAGTAGGTACCTATTTAGAGGTACTGTCCGCTAAACGATATGCATTACATCCAATTAGAGAGCCCATATACACGTGGAAGCGATGACCTTAGCGATATCTGTTAGTTATATTATTGAATCACTCGACATTACATTCTATCTAATTCAGCTACTTATCATTTCATTATATTCAACTGTAGTTTAAGTGGCGTCCTTTCAGTAGACACGTCATGTTTAAGATTAAGTCCAATACCAATAAAAAGTTCTTACGCATATTATTAGAAAAAAGATTTGATGATATCACTCTGTAATCAACATGAATCAATGCTGTGCATAATATGTGAGGCCCACTTGCATAGTCAAAAGTTCGTCGCATCATTCTGTCTCTGTCACGATCTACTACTGGCTAGATACTGTTAGCTAGAAGAACGATAAATATAAACAAGAGTTAGGCTGATTTTAATAGTGCGATTGGGCCATGAACTATGTAAGTAGGCATGTCTTATCAAATGTAGAGCCTCATTTCTCCGTGATAGTCTCTGACGATGTCTATTGTCTGTTCTCGATCAATAGCGTAATACATGTCTCGATGGATCGCGACCACTGCCCCGGTGACCTACGTTCTGGGATCACCGCTGACGACACCTGTTATTGAATCTAACGCGCACTATCGAACAGTTATAATTAACCGCTATCTCTTTCTGGGAATACGGACTGACGCATAAATCTCGATAGGTACTAATTAAGATAAGCTAACTAAGTTGGATAATTAGGACGTAATGTTACGCAGTTGTTTGCTTTCACGTGTCGTTATCAATACGACTTACATTTTGTACCACATACTTGTAAGTCAATATATATTTGATTAGCTATTGTATGCTTATGTAGCTATCTTCTATTATCGGCCACACTAAAAGTTGAGAGCGAGTGAATGAATTCCTCGTGTGTTCATTGTTTTCAACCGTTTCCAGGTTGCACTACATTAGTTTCATATGCAATGGACGGAACCAACATTTTTAAAAATAATTTAACGAAGAGGAAATAGGTGATCGATAATCAACTTAACTTATAACCATAAGTCCAACCAATGGTAACCAAAAGTCCTTAACATTTGTTGAATAATGAAATAGTGCGTGCTTTGAACAATAAAATACTTTACTAGTGGTCATAAAAATAGCCATTCTGTCAATTGATTAACACGTTCCGGGAAACTATTCCAGACACAATAATTGTTCTATTGTTTTCACGCCTGTAGGCGTTCACTGTCCCGGAACGTGT
Source organism: Pyrausta aurata (assembly GCA_963584085.1). Classification (NCBI taxonomy): domain Eukaryota; kingdom Metazoa; phylum Arthropoda; class Insecta; order Lepidoptera; family Crambidae; genus Pyrausta; species Pyrausta aurata. The sequence continues at coordinate 440,277 of OY757259.1, forward strand.
TAAGATGTATTTTGTTCAAAATATGCACAGTCGAAATATTTCAACCGCTGGTAACAACTTTTAACCAAGTTGAGTTAACCATCGATCACGTAACTGGCCCTAGAAGTTTGCGATAAATAGTGTGCCATCGGACTTTCCACAACTCAGATCCTATTATCCGGATTGTTATTTTTTGTATTTGACAAGAATGAAATATCTAGCATGATTTAGATAACTTCCTCAACCTACTTATCTTAAATTGCTCTAGCCAAACGAAATGACGCATTTGCAGGGCGTAAGGGGGCATCGGGTAAGATGATTTCGAATACAATTTGTCCACCCTTTAATTAGGGCCGGCCTTCCGAGTGACCTCTCAGGGCCCACATTTGCATACGTCGTCCCTCCGAGCCCTCGCACTGGATTGAGGTCAAGACGAGTTCGTAATTCGCCTCCTTGCTGCATATGCTAATTCGATTATCCTTGTACCGATATTGAAATAACGCGCGTCAGTGGTTCCTTTGAAGTTGTGAGATACACCTGTGTCCCATGAAAATACGAGTAGATTCCATTTACTATACCTACATTTGTGTTTGGCCTGTAGACGTAGCTAATAAAAATCCTGAACATACTGAAAGCCCTTTTCTCGGTAGATTATGAAATCTGTTAAATGCGGAATAAAAAAATGCAACCTGGTAGGTGACCAAAAAAGCTAAGAAGTTATTTCTGTTTTACAGACGTATTTAAAATATACTTGTTTCTGAAGTTATCGCGGATAATACTCATTGATTAAAATATCATTTAATTCACATTTTTAATTTCAAAATAAAATAAACATCAAAGAATCCAATAAAGTTGATTTCACGTACGAACGAAATGAAAATTGCTTTTAAATGTAATTTCCTTCGTGTTCTAACCACGTACTAATTACAAAATGTGTCTACAAGCTGAAATGTGTGGACGAGGGCGCCCCTCTTATCGCAAGCAAATGAGTCTTATAGGCATAGATATAGGGTTTCTTTTCGTGCATCAAGCTAGTTTCTTAGCAGCACTGTACGGAGGTGCAGTGGCTAATCTGAGGGCAATCAAAGTTTGCTCATTCATATGTATTAGCGGACATCAGCGCGCCGTGAAACATGTAAATACCGAAGGCAAGACTTACATCATACTAATTTATCTAATGTTTATTCCACATTCATTAAATTTGTTTCCGTTCAGGTACTAATATGAAAATATATTATTAGAGAGACCAGTAAATGTGTGATAAAGATGTTAAAGAAAATTTTGAGGTTAAAACATACATCTTATAAATAAAATCTATTTACAATTTACATCAGCTCCAACACTATCATTACAAAACCATTCATATGCGTGTATTCGAATTGTTTGCATTATGCCAAAGATGGGTTTGACCTGGATTTTGATAATGATACATCAAACAGGAGATATACATTTCACGGTAATTATAATACGCCGCGGAGAGGACACTCGCTAGATAAAGGTGCATTGTATCCTTTGTATTGGACATAGAGAGCTTTAGCTCTACAACTGTAGATGGATGGTATAAATAGGAAATGCACTCTTATTTAGTTCGTTAGTTTTTTAAGAAGTAGAATATTTTATGCGAAGTAGAAGTGCTAGATCACAATTTCACAAATATCTAAAACAGGCACAGATCACAATTTTAAAAACATAGTATATGTTTCTTATAATTTATTTATAAAAAACTTACATTTGGGTTGTATTGGTAGATAATTATGAATGTAAATATTATTATTACAAAGCCTGCACATTCACTTGCCGAGCAGAACGCGCGGCATCATTAGCGGTACAAACGGCGATCAATCACAACACAACCGAACTCGCGGTGACTTGCGAACGCCGTCGAACAGAACGCATAGGTATAGTTTTATTATCTTTCACGGGTTTTATTGAGCCGGAAAAAATATTCAGTCAAAGGCTTGATATGGGTGGGATATACTAACACTTGCCGAAATTTACATTAAGGTTCACATTCTGATACCGCGATGACTTGCGAAGCTGTAACTAGGTAACTATTTACATATCTTTGAACAGCATAAAAATAAAAGTTTTCAAGATGGGATATTTATCATCAAGGTTCTTAGAGTTGCATGTTTCCTGTATGACGCGATTTAATAATGATGATTTCTGATAATCGTATGAGTAGATACTAGATTGTTAGGCAATCATAGAATAGTAAAAGGAAAGAAGTTTCAAAGTCAAGGACAACAATGATTTAAATAGAGAATTGTTTTGGTTTCGCTTTAACGTCCATAATCGTAAAGCAGCCTTCCAAACTGTCCTTTCAGGGTACATCGTTAGCTTCCGAACTAACTTGTAATTACACCTAAACGAATCTCGATCAAGTTCCGTACACACTCGTTCACTCCACCAAAAGTCCGGTCGACTCAACTGAAAGTGGCGTTTACACGAAACGACGCAGTTGTGCTAGAAGATTCGGTTGTGAAATACATTTGTGCTCACCGGTGTTACAGGATCATTGCGGAGACATACGCTTTAACGACGCGTTTGGTGTAGTGGTTAGCGCTCCTGACTACTATGCCGGCGTCGCGGGTTCGAATCCCGCAAGAGACAAATGTTTGTGTGATGTACACGAACATTTGTACCTAAGTCATGGATGTTTATATGTATTTAAGTATTTATGGGTGACGCCCCCGTCTGGCATTCGTAGCACAAGGAAGCAAATTTAAATTTAGTTCGAAACTAAAATAATTGGTGTGTTGCCTGGCGCATATTTATTTATTTATTTATTTATTTCTAGATATTTAGTTTTTTTACACTATAGCAGTATTGGTATGTGTATCTCCTGCTTTAATGAATGAATGATTTATTTTTGTTAGTAACAGTTATTTTTAGTTCAGTAACAGTTAGTTCAATTTATAAACTACGTGAGTGAATAATATTAAGATAAGAAACTAAAAACATAAAATATAACCAAATACGCTACGTTATTTTGGAGAGAGTTGTAAGCCTTTTGAGTATGTCTATCCCAAAGTCTGCATAGGAAAAGACAGCATTCTTTTAACTAAACTTTAATGCTGTATTCTAACCATACAAGAACTTGTGGAAAATGAGGGGAAGTACCGTTGAGTGTAAATCCTTTACACAGTTGTTAAGTTTTCCGACTTGAAGTTGTGAAGAGGTCAGCAATTAGTCAAATTGTAGCGGAGGTGCGGACACGGACGGAAGCTTGGACAGCCGGACAGACGGAGCTTTTGATTCGGACATTAATTAACTTTTATTGTATTTACGTTACTGCACACCTGACTGGAATAAGATATATAGGATAGGCTTGCTCTTGAACCTGGATATCATTATTTTTATTCTAATAAGATAAAAGTTAATCAGTCAGGTATCAAACGAATGCCGAGAGTCGCATAACAATGGAATTTTTATTGTGTCTCGTTTACACATACTTGACTAGTTAAGTTCATTTTATTGGTTATATTTCTGGTATTTGTATGTATATTTAAGGACAAGTATTGAAAGAAAGAAAAAAAATCAGTACGTAAGTGATTCCAATAACTTAAACATTTATTCAGTACATTAATTAGTCAGAAGGTAGTGTCTGAAAGAATCAGCTAGACAAAGTACTGTGACAAGAAGCTTGAAAAAAATCAAGCTTAAAACACTAGTGAGGGCTAATAAAGTAGAGGCTTTGATAATGTCTAAAAACTTCAAATAATGAAAAGACCCTGAAAACTAAAGTAAGGATAATGCCTGTGTAATAAATTCAGAGCCCGACGCTCTACTAAAGAATATGTTACTCTAAACCCACAAAAAGCAAAGCGAGCCTTATTCAAAGCGCGGATAAAGCATTAAAGGCAATAATTAAAACATTACAGGCCATAGAAAAAGGGAAATACGGAGGCTCCGAGTCCACATCCTAGGAGTAACAGCCAAGCAATGTAAATGTTTCATGTCCAAAAATATATTAATTTATGCATATTGTGTGGCTCTAGGCTAACTGTAACTTAGATTCAGTTGTCTGGTTAAATATACCATCTATCAATCTCACAGTAGTCCCCCGCCTCTCTTTGAAATCTTAGTATTTGGTTTGCATAATTACCTAGGTTAAATAAACGTTATGACGTTGCGGCGATTTCTGAATTCATGAAATATTCTGCTATCATGTTTCGGATCACTTGAATCGATTAGTCCAATCTAGAATTTTAGTTAACAGTGTCTATTCAAAAGATTATAAACTCTTAACTGAACGTACCGGCTCTATCCCCTGAGCTACGGTAGCAGCAGCCAGCGAAACCGAGGCTATATAAATTACGTCGCGCGACCGACGCAGCGACGACGCGACGCGACAACCGAATACGGAACAACTGGGAATTCCACCGACACTGATTTAAAATTAGAATCTTCACTTCTAGCTAGCTAGTGTGAAATTGGTACACCACTTTTTATGTAGGACCTGAGTTTAAAACCGACTCCTATTTTGTTAAGGAACCTAGTCGTATTCAAGTATTCCGTTTAACGGGTACAGATTTTTTATTAAGTAAATGAACCTTCTGTTTCCATTTGATTTAAATGTTCTGTTGTTCTCATAAACATTTTTGCGCAAGCTCTTGAGGTTTCATAAAAATATTGCTTAATTCAATCTTAATGGTTAGATGCAATACGCACCGCATCACAAACTTGCGGTTTTATTCAAGGGGCATCTTTTTCGCTCTGCAGCAGAAAAGCAATGCTTTTATTTTTAATCGGATTTAGGTAAATTGACAAGCACAAGGATTTTATTTACCGCCGCCGCGTCGCCTTTTGCCTCCGACCGAACTGCAATTAATATTAAAACCTTCTTGGATTGGATTCTGCTGTAAAGTAAAATGCGGCAACTGCAATAGAACTATTCAAAGCTGACTAACTTTAAATTACTGACCCAAAAGTATTTTGTTATTTTGTTCAACAAATGAATTGTTCTGGATTTTTTTAAGTTGAAATTGAAAAATATTTATTAAAAAGAAAAAAAAAGTAAATGTTAACACAAACATTAACTTACATTAGTAACATTGTTTAATATTTCTTATAATCGTTAGAATCAATACTGATAACAAAAATAGAGGTCAAATAATATGTGTTATTTAATTTTGAACATAATTGAAATTAAAATTGATCTTACATTTATTAGGAATTTTCATATTAATCTGCGTCAAGATGCTTTAGTTTTGACTGATCTGGTTCTCCCTCTTCTTCAGTCGTAGACTCTTGACATACTGGCCTAGATTATTTCAATGACCACGCTGTCAATATGTCCGTTTTTAAACTATAAAAATCTAAATACAGTATTTTTTTGAATGAACTATTGGTTTGACTGCGAGACAATGATTTTAGCATTACACCCGCCTTTTGAACACTAACATTTGTGTAGTCATGTTTAAATACTTATATACAAGTACCGCATCCGACTTCAAAGCAGTGCCTCGCGGGCTGGGGCGGGCGGGCGCTGCAGGGCGGACAGCGGCCGCTCGCGCGCGTAACTGGCGTTGAAGCCGCTCGATTTATGGCCCCACACTAATTTATAGCGGCCACGATTAATGGAAACACTTATTCCGACTTTAATGTTGTTTCAATTCTATGTTTTATTTTGCGCTGGCGCTTGAGTTGACGGTCAGTCTATTAGTTTCATCAAAGCGTGTCATAAAATGATTTAATTTTGATCGATAAGATGAAGAAAGGAAATAATCCACATATTTAAAACAGGTTATAACTAGTTATAATATTCAAAAAGAATTCGAAAAATAAGTCATTCTAAAAAACTTATCGATTTGTCCACAAAAGTTGTTTTTAAAAAAGTTAAAGTTATTATCTGGTATGAATTTAGTCTGCATTGATAGTACTACAAAATCTCTCAAAAACATAGTGTTAGGTACTATTTTATTACTTAGAATTGAAAAATACAGAACTTTAAAAACGGAAATAAAATCACATAATTACCGCATAATGATAAGAAGCGATGTAATCAGCAGCTGACGTCTACACATAAACTTATTGATTATCAATACCCGATGTCCTGTTACCCAAATCAGGTGGAACGGCAATAAAACAAAGGAAACCGTGGAGTCGCTCTTAGGTCATGAATATTGAGGAGGTGCAGCCGGCCGTGATGTCCTCTCCCTCTTTTGCCAATAAATCTACATAATTGAGGAACAATTTTTCAACTATTGGAGACGTTCTTGGGTTTATTTAAATATTGAATGTATTGAGGTAGCGGCAGAGGAGCAGTTGAAAATATTTATTATTCAAGTTTACTAGAAAATTGATTTGATGACCTGAGTTGTTCTGATTCTGCTTAACGGCTTCTCATTTTGGTAATCAGGAACAAGGTTTGGGGTCTTGGTACCTCTAAAACGGTTTTAAAATTGTGTTAAGTACCTTTCACCACAACTTAGTACACCATAACTGTACTGGACTACTAATATGCAAGTTTGAATCATTTTATTATACTTCATACAAATAAACTAGTTTATATGTGAATAAAATTGTTTCATAAAATTTACTCTACCGAAGAAAATTCCTATAACTCGCTAACTACAAGCATTTATCATGTTCATGGGCAATGGTTCGTTGTTTTGCTCGCAATAAAAAACCGTTCCTAATTATTCCATCCCTCACTATTATCTCAAGTAATGTTTCCCGAAATATGGCTTATCCTATTACAGTCCTGTTCATATCGGATCATTATGCGGCCACTGGATCGAGAGCAGATTTTTTTGCGAATATCTCATTTTTATGGGCAGTACCTACTACCGACCGTATTGCGTATTTATGGACTAAGTCTTAATAAGTAACAAAAAATGAATGTTAATACTTTGGGATAAACAACATGTAAGGTCAGCAAACAAACAATATTGTTGCATTTTTTTTCTGAGGTACTGATTCCGGTAAATCATCATCATAATCAGTGTTGTGACGTAATATTTCAATCAGCTTGTGCATTTGAATGAATAAATAACCCCAGGCCTGACCTCATGTGTACTTTTGCACGCTAGCATTTTTCTTCTTAACAAATTCTTTATCATAGTAAGTAGTATCATATAGTCCGTCAAAATTGCCATCTTTTTAACAACAATCTAAAACAAAACAACAAATGTTTTTGTTTTGATTTTGTTGTTAAAGTCTAAGAGCCTTTACACACTGTGACTTTTAGCAGCGATGCAAACGCGATGCGCATCGATGTAGTCGCAAAATGTCAACCTTTACACACTGCGCTACTTTTAGCATCGATGCAGTCGCGTTGTGCATCGCGTTTGCATCGATGCAAACGCGCGTTAGAATCGATGCAGTCGCGATGCGCATCGCGTTTCCAAAACGCGCGTTGGTATCGATGCTATAAGTCGCAGTGTGTAAAGGGTCTAAAGATCATAGAAATAAACAAATAGAACCGCCTTTTTAGAAAGAAGTGGAGGTGGGCCTTGCTTTTCAATGATTTTTATTTCCTGTAGATTGTTAAAATAAAAAGCATAGTATCTTTTCTGCACCTCGTAGCGGAATCTGCCGGTGGACGGGTGGAGGTAGCCTATTATATTTGCATAGAGAACGCGGCCGCTCCTCATATTTATTGCCGTGTTTGTCCGCTTCTGGCCGGCGATGGTCGCTACTGCCTGAACAAGATTGGCAAGCCTTTGTTATGTCCATAAAATTATATTAATCTAGAGGAAGATGGAAAAGATAAATTACATTACTTTGAATTCACAAAAGTGACAAATCTCTTAATTTTCCTTGAAGTTATAAGTGATGCAGTAAGATTTCCCGTGTAATTTTAGTTGCTATGCATAAACATTGTACAATCAATAAGTGTGAAAAAAGAAAGCATTCATTAAGGACATCACAAAATACACGCACATAAGCACAAAAATAGTGCTGACTGACTTTTCTTTAAATAACTTTACAAGATGTAATAATATATCATCTTTAAAGTTCAACCATTCCAATATTAAAGTCCTAGGTACCGCCTTCAATCCATATCCCGAGCGCTCGCATTACTTACGCAAATTGGTCGCATAAAAGCGCAAGATCCCGCCGATACGAGTTCTATGAAGGTAATTCCCGCTCACTATCCGTAATAAAAATAAACAGAGTCAATCAGACGTCGCAATCAGGTGCTTATTCTCATGCGTCTGAAGCGAGGACACGCAGACAGACACGCTCGCACACGGAGTCACACCCCCGCCAGGGTTACAGCGCGCTTTCTAGAGAAGCCACGAAAATAGAGATTTGATTAAGCTGGTCTATAGAACTTTCATGGTAATGTTTTTATTACGCTAAATCGTTCGTTGGCTACAGCTGTTGCTACCGTGTTGCTATCAGTACCTATTTTTTTTTTAACTATACTTACCGTTTGTTCTGAGGTGCTCGTAGCGCAGTGGTGGCAGCGCTTTGGTAAATACCGAACTTAAGCTATTGGAGTTTTAACTTTAGTGACAGGAATAGTAAAACGATTTCATAATTGTATTATAAATTTATTAATTTTAGGATATATTATTGTTATTTTAACTATATACCAATGATACCATGTAACTTATTGCTGTTTGTTTTCCAACAAGTAAAAATAAAATAAATAAAATAAAATAAGCAACTTTCGGCGCCGCCGGTGTTTGGATGGGTGACTATTCCGACCATATAAGTGACGTACAACCCGAGCATCTCCGTGCTTCGGAAGGCACGTTAAGCCGTTGGTCCCGGCTTATATCGATTGGTATTAGTCGTTAAGCCTAGTCAGAGGCCCTATGGGCGGCTTGATAAAAATCTGACAGCAAGGTTGGTCGCTTGCCTTGCAAACCTCCGCCAATCCGCACTGAGCCCGCGTAGTGGAGTATGGCTCATACTACCTTACATTTGAGGTAAGCCCAGCAGTGGGATGCTTACATGCTAACTTTACTTTACTTACCGTTTGTCCAATTTGTATGACTCATCGGATCGCATTTGAGTACTATAGCAGATAGAATATGTGAATTCTTAAAAAATATATACGAGTTAAATTCAATATTAATTAACTTACGTTAGTGATTGTAGAGTAAACTCGTCTTAGTAGTACCTACTCGATGATTCTTCTTGAACAAGCATTTTACACTTGTAATGCCTAGTTTGTTAATTTGGTTCAGCTAGTTTTATGGCCCCAAAAAATGTGTGGTACTCGTCACGCGCGCCATTCCGTCAGCAATATTGTCTAAAGCAATTTGTATGTAAATCAATTGTTGTTAATACTATTTATGCCGATGGTTATTGAGCTACACTACTTACTTTCATCCGTAATAACCCCACCCAAAACTCAGTTCTATTCCCAACTAAAACAAAGACGAAATTTGCGTCAACTCCTGCACATTACTTGACAAAAAAGCATGAACCTAAGACGTGATGTTAGGGAATTGTTAATAAGGGATTGCCTCACATTCCAGTTTTGTTCTGAGCGGATTATGTTGGTTATAAATTTTATTATATTATAAATAAGATATTTATGAATACGTTTTATAGGCGTTAAAGTTGGTGATGAAAATATTGGGCGCGATAGGACGGGTTATGGTATAGACGGAGGAAATAATAAACAAGTTTATGTAAGTGCCAGTGGCAGTGGGTTAACAAATAAGTAAATAGGGCAACAAATCACGCGTATCGGATTAGCCCTATACGTTATTTATGTGCGCTGAGTTTGCGATACGCATCTCAGACGTGATAAAATTACAGAGGACACGGCATGTTTAAACCAACAAACTTGAAACTTCTTTTGCACGTAATCTGAAAAAGGTCTGCTTATTTCAAAAGCTCTTCATATAATGAAGAGTATATCCTTTAACTTAGTTATTTTTTACCAATTCTAATGTCTTTGTTTTTTTATGAAGTCTACAGATTCTTTTATCATGCCTATAAATCATCTAAGAAATAGCTCACCTCGAGCAAGCACGGTAAATACGTCAAAATGATTGATGAACAGAATCACTATTAGGTATGACTTTTCTTCAAAACAATATCAATACACTTATTACCAATAAGTACCATATCCACGCAAGACAACCACGCACTCCATGTAACCCGCACAGAAGGCCCTCAAGAACCATTTTGTAGCTTGTATCGAGATGCGCGGACACATGTGAGCCTTAATTAACCACGCAAAATTAACTATTTGATACAATCATTGGCTATAAAAACCTTAGACCTGGTATTATTAATTCCTTTATTCGTACTTTTTAAAAGAACATGTTTTCCTAGGATCATACTCGTACATCAGTATTGATGTTGTTTGCATCTACAACGTCCAAAAAAATTATGAAAAAGTTAAAACTTTTTAATTATCAATCTGCTTTGCTTTGTTAGATCCACGTCGTTTCCACAATACACTTCATAAATTGTTATTTAATGAAAGCTAATGAAGTTCAAAAATCAAGTTTGATTTCTGATTTTTTTTTGGAATATACCTTGCATAATAGCAATATTTTATCACAAACAGCTGTCTGTATTGGAACAGTCGGGTCTATGTTTGCATAGGTCTGCATCGGTGATAGCAAACGTGTCGCCTGGAATCTGTTGTTATTACTATAAATCAGTCGCATTGACAGCCCGCCTTCTGCGACCGGCTACGCGGCTCTCCGCACGGTATTGCCTCGGACTAGATTGAACACACGGACAATTACAATCTCATTTGATTAACGTACATATATTTGTCGTCGTTTTAGTCAAATTTTGATTAAATCTTACCCCCATATTATAATCCAGTCCAGATGTGATGAGCCGTTCAAAATTTAGAGGATGCATCAAAAAGTAAACGCATCATAATATGTTGTTTATTTATTATCAACTGCAAAAGCTTTCTCATCCAATATATTTTTATTTATAGGCAAAATTAAACGAGCATAATTCTTGAACAATTGCTATCATCTGTCTAGACAGAAATGATGCTGAAACTTTTATGGCTTTAACGCCCTTTACAAACTTATTCGTGGAAAAACAAATTCCTTCAGATAAATTTATTCATTGGAGCGAATGAAATTAGGAGAGAAAAAATAAATTTGATGTTCACCGTGAATGTCGTGTACAGTTCTATATAATAATCGAGTACAAACAAAGGCGGACTTCTGTAGCGGTTTCATAAATCAAAGCAGGAGTAAACGTCACTTTTGGACGATCGTAAACTGATGGTGATTGTACACAGTAAACCCAATAAAATCACTTGAGCGCCACAGCGCAATCAATTCTCATACAACGATGTTTCATGGTGCCAGTAGACTTAAAACTTGGCTGTTCCGTAGTTACTCTAGTATACTTTTTTACTTCGTGTAGCTGAGTTTGTGTGAGCGGGAATAAAAATGGGCATTAAAGAGGAGAAACAATTTGAATAAGAGTGAAGCCGCGATCCAATTTTGAGATTGCCGCGGACTTAAGTTACCACCACACAGGGTGAGCATAAGTGAAAAGGTTTGATTGAATAACTTGTACATTGTAAAGCTGCTGCTTAAGAATTCAGGAATATTGCATTGCTTATAAAAATATTCTTCACCCTCACAACACACATAAGTAAACGATATTAGTTTTATTTGCGACATACCCATGGGGTTTGAACTAGTACTGTTACGTTATACTATATTTTTTGCACTATATCATTAAGAGTAAAGTAGGGGTCTCGGTAAAGTAAGGGGCTCGGTTCAATGCAATTAGGTTTTCAGTTGGTAAAAATGCTTGAGTATTCATATCGCAGCTCTGCGCCAACGCGCCTGTGGCACAGTTTACTAGCTCAAACTCTCCAATTATGCGCGTTTATAAACGCCTTAAACAACACAAGCGCGCAATTTGTGTTAAGTAACGAATGCTCATTCGTATGCCGACGTCCGGATGAAGCCAATGACATAAAACCACAGTAAAAAACATGTATTTCATATGTACCTACTGAAGTCCGTTTTATGAGCGTCGTAAAGTTTTTCATGTGGCCAGTAAGGACAGTAGGTATCAGTTGTTAATAACTTATGGCTACTCCAGTCCTGGGTCACTTGTGTTACGCAGGAGTAAATGTATGGTTGAACTTTAGTCATGTGTTAAAAAGGGCCATTGTCATCATGATCAGGCAGTAAGTACCACATTAGCCTGTAAGATTAAGTTGCACCGTAATTAAGCCATACAGGCTTAATGCGTTGCACATAATCTTTTATCTTCAGTCTTGATGTCCCAGTGAAATACTGCACAGCACAGCACAGAGCCTACGCTTGACTTTTTCCCTTAGGTAATTAGTAAATATCATTTGATGTAAGAAACTGAACGGTAAAATTGTGGATTTCGGGTAATGACAAAGAACACAATGTCATGCCGCCCATAGTAGGCTCTAAATGGAGCGTGCCTCGCACTAGGCTCTACCAACTACCAATAGATTACGCGTCCAACAAGCGGAGCGGTGCAAATACGGTTAACGCGGCGCGTGAGAGCGCCCGTTCAAAACTACTGACTGATCGACCTGACTGTTTGGCCGCGGTACAGCAATGCTGTGGAGTCGACGTCTTTGCATCTCCTGGAATTTACCGAATGATAAAGTAAATACTTCCGAAATAAGGAATTGAACAGGTGCATGTGCATGCGCCAGCTAAGTCAAGTAAATTTTGCAGCCGCTTGCGGGCTGTGTGGGTTTTCACTTTGTCAACTTTGGTCCAGCTAGAGTCACAGTATATGCATTGCAAATTACTTTGGTGATCTTTTACATCTAGATATCTAACTAAAAGTTGTAAATCTGCAGGTATGCTTAATGATGGATGTCTAAACTTTTTCCTTATTTAAAAAAATAATAATCAGTATATATCTTTTTTAAAGAAGCTTGAATTCATAGAAGGCATTTTTGGTCTTTCGAATGCGGTGCATTCGGCGAAGCATCTTTTATTTCTCGACACATGCATTGGATGACGTACCTACTCATACTGTAATGTCGATCCCCTAACTATTTCATGGCTCCACAGTTTTCCCTCGGCCAGCGCTCGCCGAGTGTGGTGCGCTTACGCTCGCGACCGCACCTTGTCAGCTCACAAATTGACGTGAATTGTTGTCGGCTGATCTTTGTCACGGCGCAACTCGCAATCAACGAACCGGCTATGACCATCACTCGATATGGTGCACTAGATGTGGTAAACGGTTCGCGAGTTAGACGATTGTGAAAACTTAGAAGTCTTCTTTACATATTACAAAATGATTAATTCTTATTGGTGATTGAAATCTTCTTTGTTTTCATATACTTACGTAGTTATATCAATGCTACTCGGATTAACAAATCAATGATTTTATAAAAAAGTTAAGCAGAAGCTTTTTCACCTTTCAAACTTCCCGCAGTCCAAACGGTTGACTGATCCAGTAAAGAATACTTAAATACGCTAATGCATTATGTCCGCTAATTTAACAACTCACATTATGTTTAAACAAATATACTGGACTGGTTTTGTATTAGGTATGAATTATTTTTTAATAAACGTAAAGTGCTTCCCTTAAAAGCTTACTTTTAAACACTTGCGCTAGCGCCAGTAATTACCTATCATGCTTTCTGATTGAATGTGTGATGATAACAACACGTAACGCATTCTACCATAAGGTCCTATCAAAATAATGAAGCCAGTTTCAGCAGCCCGCGATCCATGTCAACTGCAGCGAGTGTCGATGACCGCTCGATTTTCGCCTAATCTCTAATTACTCGGCCATCATTTCAGCCGCGCCATGTGCCATTGTCGCCTGTTCACACCTATCCTGATAATTGGATCCGAATGAGGTTTGATGGTGCTTCTATTTGTATAACAGCTGGATAAACTCGGCTGGTTTGCTTTGAACCATTCGGTTTTACAAACTAAATCAGCACTTAATATGCGAAGGGAGCTGATTGAGTAAGCCAATAATATCAATTTTGATATTGTTCGCAGTGGATAGTGTGTTCTTTTTCTCTACACTAGTGGTGGGAAAATTGGCCTAAAATTTGCTCTTGATACCCAATGAAACCTAAAATGCTCCATATTAATACCTGTTACCATCAAGTCTGTTAAGTGTGTAAACTGACAGTAAGCAGTAAGCCCTAAAGTGATATATATACACTTTACTATTACTAACCTTTTTAACAAAACACTGTCTGGCAAAATTAGCGAAACGTTTTAAATTCACAGAACGTCGGAGACGGCACTTACTAGGTACACCCTCGGCATTCAAAAGACGAAGGTGTCAGCCGCAGGTCGTAATTGAGTCTCGACGAGAAGAGGTAATTTTAAGGCGACCTCTTTGCGCCGGCATAATGGGTACGTATTGGCAGGTCGGCAGTTTGAATGCCGTTTAGTTACTAACCTGTTGAGGGGTGGATTGGTCTTTCTTGTTACCTGTGCTGCGTGGTCTGTTTTTGTTATGTGCACTAAGTTGTTTTTAAAGAATTGAAATTGAGTTTTTTATTAATTCAATGCAGTATTAAATTTCCAAAGTAAGTTATGCAGTAACTGGTGAAAGTACCAACTTGCAAGTAGCACCGGCTAGGTTACAGTTTACGTATAACTGTTGTTAGACACTTAGATTTTGTAAACTGTCTCTATAGTGTTTTGGAATTGACTGAAAATCTATCGGTTGGCAATTTTTTTGTGATTTGATGAGTTGTATCTTCTATACTCACCATGTAATAACATCAAGAGTTTAGGCCTACAAAAATAATGCTTGATGGCGTACCTTTAGATCTGACTACTGTCTTTACTTGACAGCCCTGGCAGCAATTAGGTGTTCGTGGCGTACTCCAAGGTGTGATGAGCAGATTTGCATAAGAAGGCGATGAAAAACAGAGGGGGCACTCATTACCGGTCGACGAGACGAGGTCTCCTTAGCTCCAAACTTAGGTCGTAACAGTACCTACCTAGTAGATTCTCACTTACGTTAAGGAATATTTTACAGATTTTTATAAAATTCAGTTGAAATTTAAAAAATGTGTTTATGATGGTATAGTAGTACATCAGCTATGACAAAGCGTATTTTAGCTAGGTATTACGAAATGGTTATTATGTCCGAATTAAGATAGCAGAAATAAAGGTTTTATTATTATTTTCATTTTTCTGTTTTTTATCTCAAGCCACATAAGTCTTTTATCTGACTTACGAAATGCGAATAAAGGAGCAAATATACGACCTTTAGTATTAAAACACTCAGTTCAACGCAGACATCACCATTGATGTTGTGTTACATGAGACAATCATTATTTAAATAGTTAATCACTTTTGGTATTTTATAGTCTTATCGAAAAAGCTTTTAACTAAGTATATTTTTAAACCGACCCTGTGTATAAAATCATACAACTTAAAATGTTATCTCCCCATCTCCAGCCTTCTCCAGTTAAATATAAAACCTAAGACATGAAACCTGACGACATATAGACGATACACAACCCACATCGCAAGCATTTCAACAAACGACCGGACCGGACAGATCTCTGAGACGATACTCGAGCAATAATCCGTTTACTTTTATCTCTCTAGCCTTGTCTTTAAACCACGTTATCCCCTTCACCATCCTCTACCTTATTAAGTATACTTTAGAGTTCAAAATTGACAGATTTGGAGTAGTTTTCTAGTAGAGGCTGTCCGTCAAAGAGGTTATTACCTGAAAGATATAAAGAGTGCTCCTCGGAGGACAGAGAGCCCCGAGCGAATAAAATGCAAATATCTTCTACTCTGCTTCAACCGGCTACGTTGGGACGAAAGATTTAGGTACTTAAGGCTTGAAAAGATAATGTCGATGAGCCGTTTTGTCGATGGATTACGGCTTCTTGCGACAAAATCTCCAAAAGCAGTAATAGGTACCTACATACGTACTTAGTTAGTATGACCTATCTTGTTAAAATTATGGAAATTATTTAAGTTATGCGTTTCATGAAAATGCTGCCAGTTTATTATAAGTACAGCTGTTCTGTGTTGAGAATTTATTAATAAAGTTCATTACCTACCTAATGATAGTTAGGTTTCTATACAACTAGTGATTAGATATCAATGTCTCATTGGTATAAACGTGTACCTATATTAAGATTAGACAGTAAACACTTAAAGCTTTATAAGACCTATTGAATGCAAACTCGTAAATCACTTATATCAGTACAATTGGCGAGTTTGTGGTCGCCAACTTTAGATTCTTTAAACTAAAGCTGTTCTCATTAGTACATTTTGTATTGAGGTAACAAAAGTCGATATCAATGGTATGATTGACTTTTCCCAACCCTACAAAACAAACCGCTGAGTCGGTGCGTGTTGTCGTCCGTTTACGAGTGTCGTGTTTATGCCGCTCCGCCACCGCGGCCATCCGAAACAATCGGCCGAGGCCGTTATGGGGTTCTATGGGCTCATTTGAAATTTATTTTTTAACTTTGGGTGGAATACGTAATTTTTACATTAACATGGATTCCCCATTCAATAAATCTTATGTGTTAAAAACGTACCTACCTACTTAAATGTGCAATCAATTCAATTAACTTGTATGATCATGATCAATGTAATAGAGTAAAGTAACTTTTGATGCTGTATCAAAATAGTATACAGGGTGGAATCGCAAGGGGGTGCCAAATTTTTGGAGGTGAAAGGGACCATCAATATGAACAACTTTTACTATGGGGTCATGGTTAAAATCTTAAATAAAATTTCAGGTTCCCCATACAAAATCAGTCACCTACATTGACAATAATGTATGGAGAGGCAGAAAATAAAATTAATAATTGAACGATGGTCCCATAGTAAAAGTTGTTCAGATTGATGGTCCCTTTCACCTCCAAATATTTGGCACCCCCTTGCAATTCCACCCTGTATAAGTTTTTTCCAAAACTCATCGTATAGGATCCGTTCTTTTCCATAATTTGTTACAAAATAAAATTTTCAAGTCTAAAGTATTCAAGTTAGATTGAGAGATTTAGACTTAAATAAAATATCCGCGCAGTTTTGCTAAGCGCGTTGCGGGCTCATTAAGTCAAGTCGATGTGCATTGGAATGTTCCTAAAAGTGAATCTTTCAGACGGCCATTTATAAAGGTAGAATGTCTTTAACCATACCACACTTGCATGTTCAGTAACCGCGACCTCTAAACAACGCTCACCACTGACAGTGAACACGAAAGCCAGTACACAACAGTTTGGTCCAGATTCGATGCACCAAATAGTGCCTAAAAAATAAAAATCCTTAAAAGTGAAATAGTATTCGTTCCTACCTATTTGTAAGTTGTTTACAGATATGTCTAATTTATGTGCACGACTCCTATTTTGATCAATGTATGACCCTTAGCATTTCGTTTTTGTCCTTTGATTAGTAGCTTTACCCTCTTATTCATAATAATTAAAACAGTCTAATAAACCTATTTTAGCTATTACACTGTTTTGCCACTTTCTGTCAAATGATGACAGCGCCAAGAAAGAACGAGACAAAACAGTGTAATAGTTAAACAGGTTTATTAGACTGTTTGCGTTATTAGGAATGAGAGGGTTAATCTTTAGCAGCAAGCAAGTAGCAAGTAGGTAACTTTTAGCAGCACTAGCGGTTGCTGGATTGTAGGTACCTGTCTATTAAATTTACCGTTGCAGTCGTTACTTCCAATAACACTTATATCATCAAATCAACTAAAACACGAGTATTAGTACTTGGTCAAAAGAAAAAAAAAACGATAATAAATTCGGGACTCGTGTATTCGTTCTTTTGTTAGGTAAGACAATTATCAGGCTGATTGGCTGCGGGCAAACACGGCATTATCGGAATTATCCGGCCGCGCGCGCCGGCGGCACGTTCGAATTATCCGATATTTATTTATCTGCTAACGAGCGAGATCGAGAGGTGTTCTGATTAACTCGATGCCAAGTATTGTTTATCTGAATGAGCATAATATAATAAGTCAGAGTAATCGTTCAGTATCTTTTATTACCCGTCATTATATTTATTCACCCGTGCAGGCCCGCCTCACTTCCATTGTTCCCTGTTACCCAGGAGTAGAGCGTCGCTTTTAAAGTGTTTTTTTGAGAGCCATTAATATTATGGCAGTGTGTTTAATTTTGAATCATTAGGCAAAAAAAATATCATAATATTATTTGTTTCTTCAAGGTCTTCAACAAATCAAACCTAAGATACAAGAGTCGCCATAAAGTCGAGATAAGTATTCATAATAAATCATGAACGGGACAGGCGATAAACCCGCGTCCTGTCGTAAAGCCACCGCGGTAATCAACTCACCCGCGATTACAGCGTAATCGTAATTCTGTAATCCGTGGGTTAACTTTGATATCCACCTAAAGCTGTCAGTAGACATATTCAAGCTATGTGTTGGAAAAATCGTACCTAAATCTAATACTTTTGAAAATCTACCAAAAAGACCACCAAAAGATAGAGGCGTTATTATCAAATATAAGTTATATGAACTTCGCAAAATGTGTC
The DNA here is from genome assembly GCA_963584085.1 of Pyrausta aurata. Taxonomy (NCBI): domain Eukaryota; kingdom Metazoa; phylum Arthropoda; class Insecta; order Lepidoptera; family Crambidae; genus Pyrausta; species Pyrausta aurata. The sequence continues at coordinate 458,675 of OY757259.1, forward strand.
TACTTTGTGCTATCTTTATATGGCTGCAAAAATTGAACTTAATACTTAATGATATGATCTAAACTGTACCCTTTTTCAAAAGCAAATAAATGTATTTCTTTCTTTCTTTCGGACTGCAGACCGCAACTAGTGTGCCAAAAAATCCTTTAAAGTTCATAATTTTTAACTACTAGGATGGTTACTGTTTATGCAGCGCAACGAACCTTTTTGTTCATGCTGGCAGGCAAATGCCGATGATTGTTTTTTAAAAGAAAATTTGTTTTCTTTTGTTTTTATGTCAATAAATTCCGCTCATATATTTTGTACCGAAAACATCGTTTTTGATTTAAAAATAATTAAATAATTCCGTAAGGAATTAACATGTGGCCCTAGATACGTGCCGGATTAATAAAATGAAGAATTGAAGTAAAAACTATGCGTAAAACCTAGCAAAAAGCGATGTCTGTGATATGGGTATAAAGCGGATAGTGAGTAAGAGATACGGATATTCGGATTTGAGTACATAAGTATAATTGTTTTCAAAACCTCCTGTGATGTAGGTAATTTATGTACTAGTTCTTGTAATAAACGTATCAATAAGGTTAGTACTTAAATATAATTGTTTTCATAACCTCCTGTGAAGAAGGTAATTTTCTATTAAAATTCAATAATTAGTTTGAATTTCATGTCAATTTATGTTATTTAACTTCATATTTCAACTCAGTGTAATAATAATTTCAAAGATAAAACTTTAAAACTTGTTTTCAGATTGTGTGTAAAGTTCTTGTTTTCAGATTGTAAAGCTGTAGTGTCAATATTGTTATCTTGTTTTATTCATTGTATTTAAACAGTTACAGGATAGCAAACGTTTTCCAAAATGACCGAAAAAGAGGAACTTAAGGATTTGACTAAAAAGCGTGGGAGTTACAAAGGTCGTTTAACCGTATTTGCTTCGTATCTTAGCAATTTGGATAAGTCATTGAGCCCATCTCAGGTATGTGAACTACAATTACGTATTTCCAAATTAGAAGCAATGTACGACCAATATGATGAGGTGCAGTTACGGTTAGAGTGCATAAGTGATAATATTGATGAGCAAACTTTGGAGCGTAATCAGTTTGAAAATGCTTACTTTATGTGTTTATCTGAAGCACGGCTCAAACTGTCACCTCCTGAGACTGATGTAAGTGATGGTTGTGATGATGATAAAAGTTCGTATCACACAAATACGCGGAACCTCGTTAAGTTACCCACCATTCAACTACCTAAGTTCAGCGGATCTTATAATAATTGGTTGGAATTTCATGACACGTTTAATAGCCTCATACATTCTAATGATAGCATTGATAACATAAACAAGTTTCATTACCTGCGGGCTTCTTTAGAAGGAACGGCTGCTTTAGTTATTCAGTCTATTGAGTTTTCATCCAACAATTACATTGTAGCATGGAAGCTGTTGTGTGAGCGTTTTGATAACAAGCGTCTGCTCATACAAAATCATGTGTCAGCACTGTTTAAGATTGAGTCAATTACTAAGGAGTCTTCTCATAGTTTAAAACAGCTGATTGACCAATTAAATAAAAACTTAAGAGCTTTAGAGTCATTAAATGAACCTACTAAACACTGGGACACACTTCTCATACATATGATGACACAAAAGTTAGACACTAATACTTACCGTGCCTGGGAAGAACACAAGGGGAGTTTAGATAAAAACAAACCATTATTATTGTCTGTGTTTGTTCAATTCTTGCGCAGTAGGTCTGACTTGCACGAAACATTGGAGTTAGCTCGTAGTGACACTAGTACTTCTCATAGTAACAAAAGCAATCAAAAGGTTAGAAGTATGGTATCAGTTACTAGTCAATCAAACTCACAAGGTGACTCGAATGTTTCAACGTCAATTAAACCCTGCCCTAATTGTAATAGTGAGCATGGCTTGCAGATGTGTCCTCAGTTCTTAGCTCTTAGTAATGAAGAGAGATTGCAATTGTTGCCAAAGTATAAGGTTTGTTTCAATTGTTTTAATACAGGTCATTATGCTAATTATTGTAAAAAGGCTGGTTGTAAAATGTGCAAACGTAAACATAACACACTTATTCATGTGACAAACCATAAAAATAGTTTCAATGCATCTGGCAACAATAGCACAGTAGGGTCAACTACATCTAGCTCAAATAGAGATTCAAGTAATAATGCTGTTACCTTGTCATGTGTGACAACATCAAATAATGGACGTCAAGTTTTGTTACCAACAGCTTTAATAAAAGTGTATGACACACATAATAATCTTCACATTGCTCGTGCTGTATTGGATAGTGGAAGTACGTCGTGTTTGATGTCTGAAGCTTTAAGTAAAAAGTTGAATTTGCCTGTTAATAAAGTTGATGAGTCTCTTTTAGGGGTCAATAAATCTGTGTCCAGTATAGGTAAAATGGTACAGGTACCTCTGAAGTCATTAGATGAGAGTTATTCAACCAACTTGCAGTGCTTTGTTTTACCTTCCATTACAGTCACTGTGCCTAGCGCACAAATAAACATGTCAATGTTAAACATTCCCTCAGACATTTGTTTAGCGGATCCAAATTTTCACACACCTTCTGCAGTAGATTTAATTATAGGTGCTGATCTCTTTTGGGATTTATTAGGATCGCGCAGGATTAAATTGAGAGATGGCAATCCAGTTTTGTATGAAACAAGGCTAGGATGGATCGTTTCAGGCCCTATAGGCTGCGATCTATTATCATCAATGCATTCATCTCAATCCATCAAATGTAATTTTAGTCTGAGAAGGGTTATAAATAATAATAATAGTAGAAAAAATAATAAATAATGATAAAAATAATTATTATTGTTTTCAGGGGTGTAGAACCCAAAGTTAATTTTTAATAATTTGTCAGCTGTGGTTGAATAATTCTACTTTTTCTAGTTTTTAAGTCTTACTTAGTAAATTAAACCTAAAGTTTCATTAAATACATTCGGCAATAATTACGCCTGGCAGTATAATAGTTTTTTTTAGATTTTCTTATATTCTGAATTTATTAGATTTTCTTATTTTCGGAAACTTAAACTTTGCATGGCTTATATTTATATGTAATAGTTTATTGCCGCTTGTAAAAAATAACGTTATGTTGAGACAAAGTATTTTAATTAACGATGAACTAAGTATTATTCAGTAATTAAATATAACGTTTTTATAGACGATTATAATGTAAGCTTATGCGTATGGGTGGTCGTCTAGACAATTCTGATTTTCCATGTGAAAAGAAACACCCTTTATTAATACAGTCCACTTATATCTTCACTAAGTTATTGTTTGATTTGGAGCACAAAATTAATGCATGCGCATGCGGTGCCCCAATTGCTTTTAGCTACAATAAGAAATCGTTTCTGGCCAATTGGTGGTGGTAATTTAGCTAAAGTTTATAAATATATGTTTCTACCAAAGCGATTCACATTGAACTGGTGAGTGACTTAACGGGTACCTAATAATTTTTTCATCTGCTTTGCGACGGTTTATCTCTCGTCGAGGAAACTTAATATGATATTTTCCGATAACGGTACCTCATCTATTAGTGCATATAATGAGATCGGTAAGTTCTTAAAATGTAATTGTGGTTCGCTATCTGAAGATGCGGCTAATGAAGTCTTACCTTTAATTTCATACCTCCGCACAGTCCTCATTTCGGCGGTCTTTGGGAGGCGGGTGTTAAATCAATTATGTATTTATCATTTAATTAGAGTTTTGGACAATTATAATTTAACCTATGATGAACTTAACACTGTACTCGTCCAGATTCAGCTCTATTAAATTCACGTCCGCTTACCCCTCTGTCACCGAACCCAGATGATTTGCTACCTCTGACGCCGACATATTTTTGATTGGCCGTTTATTTACTTCATTATTACCAACGGAAAGCTATACAAGTTCTCCATTATCTCGTTTGTCTCGCTACCAAAGAATCAAACAACTTCGCCAACATTTTTGGATTCGTTGGAGTAAGGAATTTATCGCTGAACTGCAACAGCGTGTCAAATGGAAAACTACTGGCCGTGATTTTAAGATGGCGTCAATCGTGTGGCAGATATCAAAACTTCGAACGGAACCATGAGAAGGTCGTTCAGTGAGAATTGTCTTTTAATAGAAGAGGATCCCTCAGGATGATTCGGTTGAAAGTGGTGCTTTCAACGCCCGGGGGCATGTTTATGCAGCGCAACGAACCTTTTTGTTCATGCTGGCAGGCAAATGCCGATTATTGTTTTTTAAAAGAAATTTTGTTTTCTTTTGTTTTTATGTCAATAAATTCCGCTCATATATTTTGTACCGAAAACATCGTTTTTGATTTAAAAATAATTAAATAATTCCGTAAGGAATTAACAGTTACTAATGTTCCATCTTCATCTGCGATGGATCTCGCCCTATCGAAGTCATTATTACCACCTCTGTACAACAGCCTAAAAGGTCCCCGCGGCGTATTTTTATTAATTTAATGTTTCCGACAAACGGTTAATGCGAGAAGTTAAAATTGAAATTTGATCCTCGGCCATTGAGGGTTAACGTGTTGATTAAACTCGTGTAATATTACATTTGTAATTATATTACGGCTGTAATCACGTTTGAGATATTGTGATGTTACACTGTGCAATACTTGTCCGTTGTATGGCTCACCGGTGGGTGATTAAAGGGTTACTATTACATTGCATTCGTATTTATAGCTACAATACTTTAAAAAATACGTTTAATAAATTAACTATAATACTTACCTAACTTAGGTAAGCGTTCAAACAAAACTTTAGTTCATAATGAGTTTGAGTCAAAAAAATGATAAATAATATGCGTCGTTATCTTAATTTGTTTGTTAGCATTTAGGTGATTTTAGGTAGGCATTATGTATCTTAGATAACTTTATTTTTAGCTTACTTAAACTTGAATGTGTTATTTATTTCGATAAATTATATTTAACCATCTTAAATTATGTGTAAAGCCTAGTGTTTTCATCGATAGTAATGGTAAAGTTACCTTACCAGCGGTTGAATATTTAGGATTGTGTGTATTTTGAAGAAAAACTAACTTAACCAAATGTCAGAATGGCAAATTTAATGGCAATTGGTAAGGGAATTTTTTACTTCAAAACATACACAATCGTAAATTTTCAACCGCTGGTTACGTAACTTTACCATTACTACAGATCAAAAAATGGCCCTTAGAATCCAACATTCAAACGGTAGCCGGTTACATTCATTTCTAATAATAGACCTCTTTCGTACAATATTAACTTTTAACAATTACCGTGACCGCGACTCATAAAAATATCATCAATCTGGTAGGTATAACTAGGTATAGGTTTTACAATATTTTTAACACTCACAGTGTCATATTTTATTCTTAAAAGATGAATATGAAACCAAAAATTGCGCACGGGCGGGATTCGAACCAGCATCTTTCTGGCTAACCGGGCCAACTGCTCTTCCAATTGAGCTACCGTGCCGTCGGTCCGACCGCGTGAAATTCTTGGTCTCATTGATACGTCATTGCGTGACGTTAGCGCCATCTACCCGTCTGTTTATGCAACAGCGGGCCAAGTAGTTATTCTTTACAGAATAAATTCAACTTGGAAATGATAACGCTTCGCTACTCAATGGTTGCATGGCAATGACGTATCAATGAGACCAAGAATTTCACGCGGTCGGACCGACGGCACGGTAGCTCAATTGGAAGAGCAGTTGGCCCGGTTAGCCAGAAAGATGCTGGTTCGAATCCCGCCCGTGCGCAATTTTTGGTTTCATATTTCATCTTTTAAGAATAAAATATGACACTGTGAGTGTTAAAAATATTGTAAAACCATTGAGTAGCGAAGCGTTATCATTTCCAAGTTGAATTTATTCTGTAAAGAATAACTACTTGGCCCGCTGTTGCATAAACAGACGGGTAGATGGCGCTAACGTCACGCAATGACGTATCAATGAGACCAAGAATTTCACGCGGTCGGACCGACGGCACGGTAGCTCAATTGGAAGAGCAGTTGGCCCGGTTAGCCAGAAAGATGCTGGTTCGAATCCCGCCCGTGCGCAATTTTTGGTTTCATATTTCATCTTTTAAGAATAGGTATAGGTTTATTCGTTTACTTGCTCCGTTTCCCTTTACTTTAATAATTTTGTTTTAGTGGGTAGGTCAATACTTGGAAACCGGCCGGTGTAGGGGACCGATCGGCCAACAGCCTATTGCCTATGATATCGCTGAGTCATTTCATTCCGTGTCTCACCGGTTAACATGTGTTCTAGATTTTTCTTTAAATTAAAATATGCTTAGTTACTTTTTTACTAAATTTCAATTGTCTACGTACTGAGACTTTTTTTGTTTGACTTCGTTAGTGCTATGTTTTAAACAAGTGTAAAATGATAAAATTACTAATGATCATGAGTGTAGTTGGAACTTATGTGGTGGTTATCCGAGGAGCATCGTGAGCTGAACAAACGACGTTTTGCTGGTGTCAAGGTTAGTGCTAGTTTTGATTTTTGTAATGCTTTGATGTTTCATAATCATTTCGTGTTTATACAGGTACCTACTAGGGTCGTTTCTACTTATTTTTGGGCACGTATGTGTTGTAGCGTACTTACCCTTTACATAATATTACCTGTCTGTTTTATTAAATTAAGAACCTGTTCAATAAATGTAGTATTTAAATAAATAGTAAATAATAATCCACATAAATTTATGATGTAAATAAATGTATTTTGCAACAAAATATATAAAAGTAGCGTAACTGACTACCCATTGTCTTTGGCGCCAAGCGCTAGCCAATGGGAAGCCAGCCCGCCAAAAGCCTAGTAGTGTAATAGTGGTGGGGAGCTTTCGTTAGGAGCTTTTTTGAGAGGCAGTCCAGTCTTGCTCGGGGTTTCATAAAGCTAACATTGCTAAAGTGGAAGTGCTGTTACTTTTGTACTAAATATAAGTATTGAGTAAATATAAGTGAATATTCGAAGATCCTGGAGTTTTTATTCAACGCCTGTTCTCCTTCTGGTTATCGATAGTTAGCTATCATAACTCAGAAGTGGGATTATCCTGAAGAATACGCCTGCAAAAGTGTAAGTACTGAACCTTATTACTTTGTATGATAAAAATATATTGTGATTTATGCTTCTACCTGCTGCAAGGTGATAAAATTAAAGCGCCTTTTGAGAGCTAATTGATCGGGGCACTCCCCGTATTACACCTATTTGTACATTATGGAGCAATAAAGTATTGAGTATTGAGTATTGAGTACTCTCTTAAGTCGCGATGTTTATGCTAAATGTTTGACCAGGGCACTCCCTGGTAGCATTTTCGATAACATTTTTTTTATCTACTTTTTAAAAAGCAGCTTGAGATTACCTAATTATTGTAACTTGTTTTTTTCTTCAAACATAATTCTCATTGTTGAAATGAAGCGTCTTTTGAGGATTAATTGATCGGGGCACTCCCCGTATTATCCTCTTAAGAAGCTATGCTTATGTTAAATGTTCGACCAGGGCACTCCCTGGTAACATTTTTGATAAGTTTTAACAAGGACAATTGTGTGTGGATGCTTGATTTTCGCGAATGGTGATATGGCGGATTCTCGTTGTTTATTATTCTGAAGCGTCTATCGAGAGCTAATCGATCGGGGCACTCCCCGTATTACTCTCCCTGGATCGCGATACTTGTTTAAATGTTCGGCCAGGGCACTCCCTGGTAACATTTATAACAGGTCTTATTTAACGATGTGAGCAGCGGTTGGTTGCCTGAACCATTCGTGGAAATAAAATACCTCGTTAATAAACAACCTTTGTCGGTTACACTTTGGATAATTTTACATACCTTTAACGAGATCATTTAATTATCGAACTAAAAAGCAAGCAGCGAGTGTTAGCTATCGATATTAATGTTTTTTTAATGCGATTAATGTCAGCATAGGGAAGCACAGCACGATCCAAAGCTTTTGATTATTTCAGTAATTTTAATCGCCAAACACTTTAAATGCTTATATAAAATACCCTACCATAATAACTCACCCAAATGATTAGTTTAAATGTTGACTTCCATTTCTTTATTTAAATACATACGAAAAAAAAAATGTTTATTACCCTTTTGTAACTTAAGAGATAACATGATGCTTAATGTAACAAAATTTTGTTTTCGAGGTTGATCATGGGCAAGGACAAGGAACGACGACGACGTTCCATCAAAGCCAACAAGGCAGTGAGGCCCTGTAACCATACAGCGGTCTCGGATGAGGAGCGTAGCCGCAGCCGGTCTAGAGGTCGGTCGCCCTCGAGGTCTCCATGTGTGCGCCGCACCAGACGCCAGCGCCGCTCGCGGTCCAGATGCTCCAGGAAATCGAGGTCAACTTCAAGGGCACAAGGATCACGTGAGCAACGCCGATATTCTAACTCTAAGGATAGGAGGATTCCTTCGGAAGCTAGGTCTAGATCGCGTAGCCGTTTATTGCGTTCGCCTCGCAATTCTGTACATGATACGGAAACTAACCATGATACTCAAAATGTTTTTTTTAGAGAATTTCTTGATGTTTTAAGTAATATAAAGCCAAGTAGTGACAGTGACAAATTTCCAAATTTAAATGTAGTCCCTGAATTTGACCCTTTAAACAAGGAACAAACAGTAGATGCATGGATTCATAAGGTCGACGAGTGTGCTCAGATATATGGGTGGAACGAGAGACAAATAGTCCATTACGCGATGCCTAAACTTAGTGGTATAGCTAAAACCTGGTATCAGGGTTTACCTTCCCTTCTTCATTCTTGGTAGGAATGGAAAATGAAACTGCGTGAATCTTTTCCTACACGAGAAAATTATGCGGAATTGTTATCCGAAATATTAGGTAAGCGTGCTCGTTACGGAGAATCGTTAGACTTATATTATTATGCAAAAATGAATCTCTTAAATCGGTGTGAAATAACAGGCAAACGCGCTGTAGATTGCCTGTTAGCCGGTATCGATGATCGTAATGTACGTGTTGGCGGGCAAAGTGCCGAATTCAATGAGCCGGAACAAGTTCTTCGATTCCTCAAAACCATAAAAATAGAAAATGATCGGGCCAATAATGATACAGCTAGGGCTAGGGACAAAGAAAAACGGGGTGCTAATTTGCTAAATAATACAGAGAAGTCCATTTATAATAACCAAAAATCTATTAATAATAATAATAATATGACGTGTTATAACTGCAACGAGAAGGGCCACCCGTTTTTCTGTTGTCCAAAACCAAAAATGTACTGTTCAAACTGCAAATTATTAGGACACCTTGTTACTAATTGCCCGAAATCGAAACAGGATACAGCCGTTGGTAATAAAAGCAAAAGTTTTAATTGTTGACAACGGTTATGACACGAGTTTAAAGTATAAAATTCCGATTAAAATAAATGGTAAATTGACGACGTGCGTGGTTGACTTGGGCAGCGAAGGGACCCTGATTCGACTTAGTGAGGCAAACCGATTACAACTACAGTGGCAGTAAGTAGGCGGGCCATTGCTTAAGGGCATCGCGAACGTTGCTTGCCTTCCTGTTGGGTTGACGTATGCAACTGTTGAGGTTCAAACAATTATTGAGCATAATGTTCACATTTTGGTCGTCGATGATCACGTTATACCATATCCCGTCTTATTAGGACATACGTTCACTGAGCGGCCTTCTATAAAGATTACCAAAACTAATACCGATGTCATATTTGAAAATCAGAATCATATGATACTGTAAAATGTTCATTAGTTTGCACCAGGGATGTTAATATGGCAGCGCGAGAGATTGCACCAATTCCAGTAAATTGTGTAAATAAGTATACAGGTGCTATTTACGTGCATGGGGGTGTAAAGCATATTTCAAATAGGGAACATTACTTACTACCTGGTGAATACGCAATGAAAGAAGGGTTTACATCTATACTTATTCAAAATATTGGAGACAATGAATTAAAAATTAAAGCTGGCGAACTAATAACTCGGAGCCATTCTATTAATAATAAATTCAATATTAATTACTTAGACTCGCATGTAGAATTTACTGAAGTTGATAAAATAAAATGTGGAGAAACACTTACTCAAGAGCAAAAACAAAATTTAATAAAACTGCTTACTGAGTATAAAAACTGTTTTTCGTCAGGATTAAAAGATTTAGGCTTCACTACAGCTACAGAAATGTCCATTGAACTAACAGATACAGAACCGGTGGTATACCGCCCGTATCGATTATCATACACAGAACGCCAACAAGTTAAAGATATGGTCCAGGACATGTTAGATAGCAACCTTATTAGGGAGTCTAGTTCTCCTTATGCTAGCCCGATAGTTTTAGTCAATAAGAAATTGAGGGTCAATGAAAAAACTTGAACCTAAATGTAGGGGGCCTTACCGTATCAAAAAGGTACTCCCCAATGATAGATACATTGTGGAAGACATCCCAATCACGCGTAAGGGAAAGCGGTATGAGGCTATTGTTGCAATTGATAAAATATTCCCTTGGCTCTCCGTCATGCAGGTAGGATCTAGCGATGAGGCTTCTTCTGATAACCATGAATCTGATAATGAACAAAATGAATCCGACCAAAATGAACTCGATCTGTTATGAATAGATTAAACCCCAACACTGTCACTGTCGCTCTCGGATATATTAGGTTCACAGTATGTTATTTAATTCATGTATATTTAAAGTTTAATCTATTTACAACATTTGTTATTAAGAACTGATTACAATGCAAAGTTAAAATACTATTAAGGCAATTATATCCAGGTATTAAATAAAACGCTTCTGTATATTAATCAATGAAATTAAATAATGAGGAATGTACTATAATAATGAGGAAAGTTAAACTTGTCGGTTAACGTCATGAACTGACTAGTTTTAAAGTTAATGCCGGTAACGGTCAGGGTCATGGACCGGGCAAAAACATATTACTGAACAATATGATAGACCCTAGTTAAGGTCATGAACTAGTTGGTCTTAGGCTAAGGTAAATATAAGATGCATGTAATATTTCTTTCTTTACGGAGGAAAAATTATACTAAATGTTTTAAACTTTGTTAATTAATTTGTTTGTAATGATGCCGGTAACGGTCAGAGTCATGGACCGGGCAACGAATTGTAATGAACAATTAATGTAAAAATAATAATAAATACGCCATAATTAAGGTCATTGTGTTACAGTACCTATTTATGTTGACTTCTATACATATAATTAAGTTAATGTTTAAAGTTTATGGAATTGGTTTCAATTTATGTAAGGAATTATTAAGTATTGTTCTCACCAAAATAAGTATCTTTAAACGAAGGGTCTCGTTTCATTAGGATGGCCGAGCTGTTGTAGCGTACTTACCCTTTACATAATATTACCTGTCTGTTTTATTAAATTAAGAACCTGTTCAATAAATGTAGTATTTAAATAAATAGTAAATAATAATCCACATAAATTTATGATGTAAATAAATGTATTTTGCAACAAAATATATAAAAGTAGCGTAACTGACTACCCATTGTCTTTGGCGCCAAGCGCTAGCCAATGGGAAGCCAGCCCGCCAAAAGCCTAGTAGTGTAATAGTGGTGGGGAGCTTTCGTTAGGAGCTTTTTTGAGAGGCAGTCCAGTCTTGCTCGGGGTTTCATAAAGCTAACATTGCTAAAGTGGAAGTGCTGTTACTTTTGTACTAAATATAAGTATTGAGTAAATATAAGTGAATATTCGAAGATCCTGGAGTTTTTATTCAACGCCTGTTCTCCTTCTGGTTATCGATAGTTAGCTATCATATATGCATGACTCACACACAAGGGTTTAAGTGATGATTCTTGCCATGATCCGTTGTTGGGTATCCCATGATTCGTTTATCTGGTACAATGGAGACTAATCGTTTTCAATGTTTTACCTCAACTTAATTCGGTTATTAGGTATGACACACATTTTCCCACAGCAAATTACTCTTACCGACCTATATAAACTGTGAAATTAATTAATGTATAGGCGGTCAGTCGATACAAAGAGGCGACTGTCGGCGCGCATACATTCAAAATAGACGCTCACTACTTGGGCTAGTTCGGCCACTCGAGCAGAATTAGTGTACACACTGTATTTCTTACTCGCGATCTTTTATGCTAAAGTTTTGAATCCTTTTTTTTTATGCGGATTTTTTCTATAATTAATTCCTGGCCACCAGTATTTAAATGTTGAATACGTTTAAATAGGTACTGGTGGCCAGCTACTACTAACTATTGCAAAAGCTCATGATTTTGTTTCACCGTTGTAAGCCTTCATCTATACAATTAAGGGGACGTTTTCGCTTCCCAATGCATGCCACTCAGTTATTCAAAACGTGCAACAAATACTTGGAATCATTTTTGCAATGGCCTTATAAGCTAACAACCTATAGACAGACAACGTTTTTAACAACAAAACTCAGCGTTTTCTATGCGCAGTGCGTGCGCCAGTCAAAGGGCAAGCTCAGCGAAGTTTCGCGGCAAACTTGCCCGCCTTCTATTTGCGTTCCACAAACGCTAATCTGAGGATACATCGATTCAGCCAAGATGATCTCTATACCTAACTAAATATCAACCCAATATACCTCGTAGAACAGGCTTTAAAATTACACAGCAGGGATTGATATCTAAGTTGACTGTGTTTTTTTTTGTGATACAAGCAGAAGGACTTCACTGACATACTTTCCAATTTACTTCATTATTTTACTCGGTTATAAGTCTACGAAATAAACAGGCGGGTAATTTACGCAAAGACCAGCCTCCATGTTTTAATGAAACGGGATTTTACCTAGTTGTATATAGTACTAGTAGATAGGTACACGAACTCATTTGCTGCGTGATTTTAATAATCACCTATTACTACCTACATAAACTTAGTTATAAGTACAACATACTAATGTATTTGTGAAATGTGTGTAGTGTGCAAATAAAGAGTGATTACTATCTATCTCAAACGATAAACAGAGATGGTTCCCATTTTTCTTGAGTCTATTCAAATCAAATATTTTTGCATACCTACGCGTTTTATTTGATATCGTTTTACAGTAATTAGTAACTACATCAAAACAAAATATTACATTCTACCTACACACTTTATCACTGCCGGTCAGACACTGGGTTTTCCCAACATTGCCGTACCTAATCCGTCTCCATGTCTTTGTTAATTATGATATTTTGCATAATGCACATGGAAATACAATACATAGCTTAATTAAAGGTTTGCGGTTGACATTTCGTAAATTAATATAAAATGTTAAATACTACGACTGTCGTTGCTATGAAGCATATTAAAGAAATAAAGAAAGAAAATACATTTATTAATCATGGACATCACACACACACAGCTTATCAGACACAATTTTGAACACAAATGAAAAAAAAAAACAGATGAAATAAGACAAAAAAGCAACATAAACAAAACTGACAAACATACATTATTTACATATTTATTATTTTTAGGGTAAATACCTTACTTGTTTAAACTTTTGGTTACTCATACAACATTAGGAGATAATCTGGGTTTTTATTTTGGTTTCGTAACTACACAGTTAATGCAAATCATGCATCGCAAATCATACACAAGGTACCTATCTAAACCTCGTCATTCCGTGTCAAGACCTTTATTATTTTAGGTGCAACGATTAAAAGGCAAGGTCCAGTAATACTGCCAAGATGCCCTCTCCGGCAGGGTCAGATGTTTGTGTATTCGTTGATTAGGGGAGGCGGGGGCAAGACGCGGCCGCGACTTTAAACACCTCGTACAACTCGCCCTCCGCACCCCTGACTGGACACTTAAGTTAAATCCACACAATAGTATACAGGGTGATTTAATTCTAGAAGTTTATTTATTTAATTTGTTTTATATTGTTACGTAAGTTCTTTAAAAGCGTATGCCTTAGTGTATCGAAGTGTATTATGGACGTCAATCAATGCCATGAGAGAACTAAAAATTTTCGAGGGCTACACTTCAAGACTAGAAGTAAGTTTGCAAACACTGTCATGCTGATTACTCACAAGCTCATTTCTTGGCACTTCAGATTGGTTTATCTTATTTATATGTATATATTATATATCATTATTTCATTATATGTATACACTGATATTTATGGATGTTATTATATGTATCTATTATTGTTATGTAGGTATATTTATTTATTAATATTTATTATTATTTAATATAATGAATGTAAAATTTTCGAACTTTGCACGTAACTCCCCCTTCCTATGAATAGTTTATTCCTTTACCCAAAGGTTGTCTGGAAGAGATCGCTTTTAGCGATAAGGCCGCCTTAGTTGTACATTTACTTTGAGGTTAAAACTGTAATTTACTTTGTGTTGCACAATAAAGAGTTATATTATTATTATTATTAAGCTTCCTCGTGTGGCGGTTTTCCACTCTATTTTAACTTGCTTACTTAGCTTCCTCTTTGAATAGGTAAACTGTATAAGACGGTAAACTTTGCCTATCCGCCGTGATCAAGTGATCAGTTCAAAGGCTATTTCCGTGCATTACATGTTAGTTCAGCTAATCCAATCAAACAGAACTTTAGATTGAACCTTTGTCCAGTCCGGCCGCAGAAACTTACAGCTCTCAATACGAGCAATCAAAGCCTAAGTTCGATTTGAACTCAAAGCATCCTGTGTATAATCCTTAAGGGTGGCACACACGGCGGCCGAAGTTTACGCAAATAACCCCGCTTTAGGCACGTGTTTCACTACCAGAGTAGAAGCGAACCTTTTACGATTTTTCAGCTCATCGTGTAGTAGAACTATAAACTAGACCGGCAATGAAGATGAGGGCTAATCATACGTTGTCTTGTACCAAAGCTTGTGGTTTTAAATTTTAACTGACACATCTGCCTTTCTCGCTTAGCACTCTAGTGGCACAGATGCCTTACGGGGGCCAGACCGGGCCGAGAACAATTTCTTAATAGGCCATAACTTGGCGTTAGCAGCTTACGTGCGCGTTAGTGTCAACTGCCCGCGATGACCGGTAGACCCTCGCTATTAATTACTGGATTTCTTGACCGTTGTTTTGGGTTCGCACTCAACAGTAACTGTTGTTTGTGCAAGATTAGTTTACGGTAGAAACTTAGTTTTGAATCGAGCTGAAACATATTTGTAAAGCTGCCACTAAAGCTGAGCTTGAACTTAGGTAAGTACTACTTTCGTAACATACATAACAACCTTACTACCTACAAATGTGTAAATTATATATTGTTTTAAACTTTCATGGTCACTAACATTAGAATAGTTAGATACGGGATTGCTACCATGCACCTTATTATTTAAGAGCTTCCGATATTTCGGCACTGTTGCAAGCGTCATGACGCTTAAATTAAGTTATAGACCTGCGTTTATCAATTTTCATTTATGTAATTAGTGAGAGTAGATGTGCATCCCAGAGTCAAACGTAATACAATCAATCAATCTGTCTAACCTGAATACCTTTATGTGCGTGCTAGTTTTATCATAATAATTGATCTTAAACCTGCCTAATATTTTGTTATCAATCTCTCAATTTCCCAAAACAGTATTAATTCCATAAAACAAAATGGATCGCGCACACTCGTGATGAATGTCCGCAATCACGCTGTCAGTGCACCTATAAATTCACGTGGGTGATGGATTGCGGCGGCGATTAGCGCTGACCTGTTCTTTCATATCGCACTAATGGTCCGACCGGGACGCACATAGGTGCACCTACCTTTGTCGGAGGAGTATGATGACTGGATGTGGCCAGTAACATATTTATTCGCAAGAAAATTACGTTCCTTTATCTACTTTTAAAAAATGGATAATTTTTAATTTGCTGGCTAGTTGATGTCGCCAGCATCATTTCTAAATTTCCAAAGGTTGATGCTCTTTTCTCTTTGTAAAATTGTACTATTGCTTATTGGCTTGCAGCTTGATGTGGCCAGTATCATTTCGCCATAAGCCGAGGTACAAGTGCCTTTACCTATACACGTGGGTGAGTGATTGAACGCACCTAAGTGATGGACCATAAATTATTAAGTCGGTTTTTTTTTGATTTCACTGTTGGTAGCGGCCAGTGACATTTCGTCTTCGCAAGTATTATTTTGTCTTCTTTTTAAATGTGCATCGTTCTTGATTGGATTGGGTTGTATTTTGATGAAACCAGAATCATTTGATAATATTATTTTGTGTTCTTTATGGTAGCCTAATGGGATGATTACCTAAGTAAGTACCTAACCTTTTATATTCATATTTATCGTAATGTAGTATATACTGAAACTTATATTTATTTAAGTAGTTTATAAACGCACTGTTGGCGCCAACTTCTGTGTGCCTCACTCAGCAGGGGCCCACTGAAAACCAGCGTCAGGTCCCTCAGGGGACCTGGCTTATGCTGAGTGAGGTCCTCTTGGCTATAGGCGTCACAAACACACACGCACACGCACACACACACACACACACACACACACACACACACACGCACACACACACACACACACACACACGCACGCACACACACACTGCGGCACTGGTTGGCTGGGATTTCGCAGTTATCCTAGTGTTTTTTTTTTTTGTTTTGTTTCCTCTCGTTTTAACTTTTTTGTGTTATCTATAATTTTGTCTTTGCCTGTAATTTATGTGTTATATTGTGTATGTGTGTGTTTGTGATGTTATGCCACTAAATACTTTTTCTTTCTTTCTTTCTTTCTATTTCATATTCTTCAGAGGGTAGTTGTTTCCCTATTCACTCGAGTGATTATAGCACTGCTGATAGGTTTAAAGGACCGTTTTTTAAAAAATAATAATAATAGTTACATCCAGTCCGATCTTGGTCCAGTGTCGGCACCTGTCGGGCGGCGCCTGTCAAATGTACAAGGGTCATTACTTAGCCCATCACCGCTGTAATTAATACGCCGGTTTTGCTGACGCTCTACCGACCGACGATGAATCGGTCGAATTTGGAATTATTCCCGAAATATTGTATTTTGAGCAACCTAAAAGTCTGGTGATAGTAGACTGGTAGAAATTAATTCAAGTTTAGGCATTTATTCAATCAGTCCACTTATTAATTCGAAAACACGGGTACTGTATGATGTCAGATACAAAATTATTATAAGTGCAGTCGTGATTCACCATAAAGGTATATGAATATTGAAGTTATTTTTGTGAGGTTATTATACTAATCTTTGCTTACATTCTTTATTTAAATTGTCCTATTGGTATAGGTAAGTGCAACGTTTACTGTTAAATAGCTTTTTTCATTTTGACTTGAAGTTCTTTAGATCATTTACGCATTGCCACAATATTATTACATGTACACTACTCACGAGTCACACACTTCCCAATCAGTTCATCTTAACAACAGTCTCGATCACGTTGATTAGTTTCATCTAGTGACTAGTTTGCTGGTAGACCAGTGCAATTACGAGGAATCTCGCTGCCCACAATACTGTACTGCTCTGAGCCTCCAGTCACTAAATCACCATGTGACAGCCGCCGTGCCTGTCACTATAGGCGACTGTACCTGATAGTGTTGCCGAAAATGTATTTCTCGACTGTTATACTAATAAAATCCCCGTAACATTGAGAATCCATGAGATGAGATCGAAAATCAGATAAACATTTTCATGTCTGCTGAACACTCTGATATCCGTACAAACGACCAACTCCTCTGCCATTTTAAAGCAGGCCTTTATTTGAACTACAGTCATTTTGTTATGTTTATTTAAGTATAATGTACAAACTGAATCTTATTTACAAAATTAACGATTTGTAAAGTATTATTGAACTGTCTTGCTATTTCGACTTGTAGTTTATACAGTTAGCAGTGCAGTTCCAAAGCAGGCTAGGCTTTTATTTAGATACCTACTTTTAAAAGTTAAAATTTGATCGTTGTCAAAAAAAAAAACAATTGATCTAAAGAAAGATCATTCTGAAACACATTCCCTTAAAATCTCGACTCAGTAACACCACTGTCCACTATGCCCTCTGTACCTGGGGCGGCGATCAAACAGTAATTAATCTCTGCCCCCATTTAGGGGGGAAGGGGTGCCCCCAGCGACGATGCGGCGCCAATTCAGGTGTCCGGTCAGTGAGGGAAATGAGGTGAGCGAAAGTGACGGGGGTGCCTTTTTGTGAGGCTACCTTTTAAGGATTTAGGAGTCAGAGAAAGTTTGCCTGAAGGCTGATTTATTTACTTCGGTATTTTTTCTTTATCCTGTTCAAATTGTACTTAGTTCTTGGATTAGATGTTAGATGACCAGACGTTCCGTACACGTTTTTTGGGTCTGTTTTACACGTATCAAATGCGACTTGTGAATTCGACAATTACTTGTTTCGTATTCTCTTATATATAGGGTATTATCCCTTTTAAGTATTCCTTTTAAGTATCTTTTATTTTGTGCCATTTCAATATACGCACTCCCAAAATAATGTTTGTTAACCGGTTTACCAAATCATAGCTGTTAAAATTATTTTATTAGCAAGTTAAAATTAAACCACTTAAGTGCCTTGCAAAACGCAGCGACACTGCACCCTGTCGCATAACGTGCGATATGAAGATATCAATAAGAGCGGTGCAGCCGCACGCAATCAAACCGCACTCAAATCGCAGCGCGCTGATAACTGCCTAAGCAGAGGGACACACTGAGACTGATTGAAAGAATACTTAAAAAAAAAGAAACATTCACTACTTATATTTAACCACCCATCGATTCTCACTATAACCGTTTGTTAACTCTATCTCTTTTTTTATTTTATCTTTGTATCGTTGATTCTTTGGTGGATCTTTTTATTTCATAGTAGGTACTATATATATCATATATATATTATATGCCAATTTGTAATCTGAATCGACAGGTAAAGTACCTACCTATTTATTTAATTCAATTGATTTGAAGACAAATGAAATGTCAAGTCAACCCATCGAACTATAAAATACATATATGAGTAATATTATGTGGTTAAAATAATTAAAGAGATCTAATGTTCTCTCGGTTTATGCAATATCAAACAACAAAATGAATTACAATATTATTATGAGGCGGTTTTTGCACCTAAATAAGTTCTTGTCACAATAGAATGACTAACAGTATGGGATTTCCCCAGCGGAAACGGATTTTGAGAACCGATGCACTGCTTGAACTGAAGGTTAAAAAGTAAAAATAACATGTAAACAATTACGTTCTTAAAAAAATCAGTATCATTTCAACTTTCTTATAACCTTAATTTATAAGATGTATCTCAGAAGCAATGAATTTTAATAAACAATTTATTTATTTATAAATCTATAAATCAGCGTATGTTTAGACGAATTAAAATATTTTCCTTGTTCGGTTTCTGAATTTCAGATTTTGAACTCAATCATTTCTGCTTATCGAAAATAAGTATGTATATGACTGGTAGTGAATGACATACGGCGCTAAGTCCACATTTTGTTACCTTATTTGTGCAATAAACTAGAAAGAAAATAAACTCAACAAGTGATATAAATGTTACGTAGAGCTGCTGTATGGGTTTAGCTACTATTTTGTTACGCTCGATGTGTCCCCATCTTGCAAGATTGTAAAGAAGTTTTCATATGGAGGTGATTTATCGAGCTCATCGCGCGGGCAGCTGGTGAGCTCATATCTCGCCGCTGACTGAACACTTTATTCGCTGCTGTCGTGGAGGTCAGGACTGAGCTCAAATATAGTGTGCTTGAGTTTGATCGGACAGATAAAAGTAAGTTTTGCGATTATCGTACCTACATATTCACTTACGACCTGCATTAAGTACTGATCAGTTGAGTTACTTAGGTACGTAGGAAGATACTGATGCTATGTTATGCGTGCATGTTTTTCTGGCAATCATGTACGCGCAAAAGTGCAATCTTTACCATTGTTTTATACAATATCGTTGTACGTTATAAAAAATGATGCAATACTTCTAAATAATCACCATTTAATGTGAATTAAAAATAAATTACTGATTGGTGGTGGATAAACCGAAACGCCCATTCTAAGCAGCTATATTTTCTGGTATGCCAACCAACACACTAATCCTTTTACTTTCATCTTTGAATTTACTACGTACCTATAGCATTTTTAATCAGGGCGATAGTGAGTTATGCGCCATGCCTAAACGCGTTCCATAATTCGCCCCGGCATCTCGGAGAATGAAGACGTCTCGCTCCGCGCGCGCTGCATACGAATAGCGCTTATTTTGGAGCACTCAACTGTAGCTCAGCGAATCACTCAGATCGTTGGGTATGAAAATAATTAACTTTCATGTTTAATTTGTATCATGATTTCTGTTTGGATGTGTTTTTAAAATTTGCAGTTTTAAGTTTCTTAATTGCTTTCCCTAAAGAAAGACTCTCTGGTCAATATAATCATAGATTCACAGTCGCGCCTCCTGAATCATTGAGCATGATGATAATACGGTATACCTACAACTCTAAATTATGTATTTGGTCGCATAATTGAATAATAAGATCATTGTTTTATATCAGTTACAACATTTTAGTTACAATTATCTATAAGATTGCTGGTCTGGCTGACATCCTTTGACTCTGTCCGTCAGCGCTTATACGTTTCTGTTGTTTCACTCATGGAGTCTAATGGATTCCATGACCTCTGGATTTGTAATTCTATGGGGTACAAACAATATGTAAAAAGTACATGTTACTAAAAGGAAACAACAAAATAACATTGGTGATATCCATTGATAAAATAGAGAGAAATTTAGGTAAGCTGTTTTTTCAGTATTGCACACAAACAGAGGCTACAAAACGTGCTTTCGAATATATTTCTTAACTAGACTGACAATACTTTTGCATCGTTTAAGTATCTCAACACAATAAATGAGTAGAAACTATGAAATGTAGAAATTATGACACGTATTTTTTTATCTTAGCAGTAAAAACTCAGTGCGTACGATTCGAATTCAATTGGGTTTACCTGCACAACCTGATTATATCTAGACCGTCAGAGATCGTCCTAGTGAATTCTCTCGTGAATACTGAAGGTATGCGCTTGACATAGCAAGGTTATGAGGTGTCAGGCGCCGCAATAAGCGTGTTATGAGACATTCCTCTTGGTTCGTCGCCTGAAATGCGCCGTTTGCTCCTGCGCCGCGTCGAGTTGACGTCATACTCTTAACGCTTTGTTAATCTACCTTTAAAAACTTTAGTAAATAATATTGATGACTGCTTTCTTGGTCCAAAAAGATCCGTCCTAGATCGTAACGTGATGTAATTTTCTACTTACCAAGTGAAATAATTACTAGTTAGAATCATGGCACGTACGTTTCTTAGACTTTGAGGAAATAAACTTTCTAACCTCTACGGTACAGCTGGCTGAACCTGTAAACTCATGTTTTTGCACATGGATTATCGTCACGTTTTCTATTCTTTGAGGCAACTGAATCCAAGCGAAGGATTGAGACCGACCCCGCCCATACCTACTTACTGTAAGATAATTTTAATCTAGTGAAATAGATAACAATAATTATGTAGGACGTGCACAGGACTGGCCCGGTCCTACGACATACATCACGCCGGCTGAGTGATGGCCTGCCTTACTGACCACGCTCTACAAGCCACAAGACAATGGATGGAAATCTGACGGGCGACAGATACAAAAACACATTTGAAAATTATTTGTACGAATATTCTTATTTAGGAGATACCTACTTATGTACTACTTTCGAGTACCTACTACCTTCTTTTCCTAGCTCTTTAAATAATTTATAAGCACTCAAAAAAATAAAATTATTTTCTGTAATCGTTTTTACAATAGGCATTTACCATTTACATTTGTCCAATTATAAACATAGGTACTTACAAATATTTTTTAATATTTTACCCAAACACTTTAGTATTTTGATACATTTTACAGTTCCCCAAAGATAAAGAACCCGTTCTCGATAAAGGAATGTTAATTTTAAATACCTCCTACAGCAAACACTGTTCAGCCAATTTCTTAATTAATCTCATCACTTATAACTTGCACTTCTCTCCACCCTTAGTCCAAGGGTCCTCGGAAAAAGGCCTCTTTACCTTCCACTAAAACTAGTAAATAGTCGGATTAACTCGAAACATAAATCACGGACACCGGTCGATTGTGATCTGCTCAGATTGAACCTGGGACCGCGGCTATCGCTGATAAAACTTTCCTTATTAATGTGCGCAACTTCGCTCTGAGTTATGTGCTGGAGATTGTTGGTGAAACTCGAGTAACACACTATTATCAAGTAGAAGGCCTACGTCGATGGAATCTTAAGTCTCGTGATAAAAGTGAAAAATTCGTGTTTTTATGAAATATTGCCAAAACCCCGCAAGTGTAATCAGGTGTAATAATTTGTTTTACATTGCTTAATCTTATGCATCTAATTAACTATAGGGCAGCTTATGTAGGTATAAAACCCCTCGAAATCGATTTGAGATCGTAAAAGGCACTTCTAAATCTCTCATTCGTCGTAATGTCTTGGTTCTTGCATAACCTAAGTCACTTATTGACTATAATACCATACTATCGATGTTCCGACTCAAAATGCTTTGAATGCGATTGTGCGCCGATGCATTTAAGCTCGTTCCGACGCAGTTGGTCCGCGCATCTCCCGCTAATCCATTAGCCACCTACGTTACACATTTAATTCGCATACCTCACCCCGTATTCTATATAGGGCTGCCACAATTAAAGTGTGTATTTTTTAAATCTTCGTACATATTTATACATCATCATCATCATCAGAAGTTTTTTTTCTTACGAATGTTATCGATGTTTATTATCGTCCACTACTTTTTTCTGCTCTTTTCCATGAATTTACTAACACAGCAGCCTATTAAGTTGAATTGAATGAATTGAATAATAATTTGTGAAAAAAGTAATAGAAAGTATCCGAGATTTGGAATCGCTAATTAATTAAACAATAAGCACATTTTCATTTTAAATGGACTTAATTTTATTTTAACAAATCAAAGTCACTTTGAAAACTGGCAGCCCTAATCCGCTGCCCCTCACCTAAGCAATTGTCCCGCACATGTCGCTTCGCTTATAAAATTTGATAAATCGCGCGCCAACATGTGAACTACCCTTCGTTCCTGGCCCGATGCGCGGACAACACTTCACAAAACCCAAATTCAACCTTATCTTAAACGAATACAGCTGCAAATCGAATGCACGACTTAAAAATGGAAATGCTAAGTTATCATCGTTTAGTGACGGTAGTTTGTCATTCCGAATCACCAAATCTGACTTTACTGCTACCGAATTACGGTTCAAATTGCAGAGTTCACGACGAAAGGATTTGACGAACGGTCGGCAAATGCACTTTAGTGAATGCCCTTATACAGAGTGTGCGAGGTAAGATAATGCAGATGTCGGCTCCCTCCGAGAGGCTGATGACAGCCGCAATTTAGCTAGACGTTTTCAATTAATATAAATGTAATAAAACCACACACACATGCGCCGGGAAGATGTCGCAGATGGTCGCAAGTGATTGGTCATTTATAACGTGTGTGTCGCTTGATTACGTGATGCAAAAGGTACGGCTTACCTAATTGAAATTGTAAGCCTTTTGGCATCTTTATTTCTGGTACAATGTCGTTAATATCCTCTAGATTTCTTTTTTTGGGTCTTTGTGTTCTTAATGTATTCTTAAAAAGGAAATTAGCTTGTTGTTAATATTAAGAAAATGCTCATAGTGCGAAAAGCAACCATTTGGGTTGAAGGTGTCTTGTTCAATACTATTTCTATTTACAAAAGGATACACCTAAATCTCATATTAGCTCTTTAGAAATACAACAATTTTTCTCCTGACATTTCTCGTAGCGTAAGCACGTAGCTCTTGCTACGAAGGATCGCAGGTAACGCTCGTAGCACCAAACTTTCCGTAGTCGATCGACTACGAAATATAGGTATTGATCATTTAACGTTTACTGCTACTGAATTCATTATCATAGCCATTTCAGTTGCATATTTTTTCAAATTATTTTACGATTACGTAATTACAAACTTATCGGTACGATAAATCAAATTCGCATAATTAACGAGTGGAAACGAATAAAAACGATTGAACGATCCATCAATTCGTTATTTGGCACGAGTGTGGCGATCGATGTGAAATTAGCTAATGGAAAGTTGATAGGCGACAAAAAACGCGGCGGCAGATGTCGCCACCCCCAGGTAACTTTATACCACTGATTTAGGGCTGTCACTGTGGATTTCATGCATACAGCTATATTACTGAAACATTAAATATGCAATGCATTTTGCAATGTCCTGGCCTAAATTGTGTGCAGTAGTACACATGGTTTGATTACACATTTTTATCCCCAGTTTATGGTCAAATAATTTTCGATTTTTTATAAAATTGAAACCGGCTGTTACGTTAATGTTAGATGAAGCTGAGATCATAAAATCCCGACCCTAAACGATGATAATTTAGCTAACTTTATCTATGGTTTGTTTTTATTTCGATGCAATTCATTAATAAACGTAACTGCCAACCCTAATTCTCACCCCACGCGCAGCGCATAATAAATCCTGCGCATTGTCAGGTAACTGCATTAGCGGACAAAAGCTCTGACTATAGCCCATGCGCGCGCGCCGAATGTGCGGGATTATATCGCCTAGGGGTTGTACAGTCAGCTCCAGAAATCAAATAACAGACAATAACACAATTATGTTTTTTTATGAGGAACCACAATACGTTGTTTACAAATATATTTTTAAAATCCTGTTTTTATTTGATACCCAACCTCAAAATATTCTATCATGTTTGATTGATTAGAGAAACGAGAACTAGGCTTACGATAAGAGAAAATGTTCACAGAGCTCAATGTTTTAAACCTCTCTACTAGCGTCGAATCATTAAAGTTTATTTTAGGTATCGTCCAACGCAGTTGTTGCAATTATCTTAAAAAAAATTTTTGGTTACTTTTTAAATGCTACTATCTTGATTGACCATTGAGATGACGATTTTCACGGTGACTGTACGTTGCTCCTGCGCCCGCTGTAACTTGATCCACGCTTTGCAATACCCTCCTGTACCTTTACTGTAGTGTTTCCACAGCCCCAGAGCTCTTATCATCTCGGTCGAGTAGTAACATGTGGGCCGCGCGTAATGAAACGACAACAATGGGATTTTCGTTTGGTTTGCGATTTGATTTGCATTTGCTGGGCGGCCATGTGTGCTAAAGTTTGGTGAGCTCATTTTGACGGGCTATTTGCCATAAATAATTTACTATGTGTACTGCCACGCTTAGGAAATATTTTTATTACGAAAAGAAAACGTATGAAGTAATGTTTTACTTAATAATATTATGACATTATACATGCTCTATGTACTAGAGCATGTTTATACGTGCTACGATGAGTATTTGATCCGTTGTATACGAGTATTATATTCAATTCAATTCATTTTTTTTTATTCAGACATCAGTCCATACAATTAAAAAGAAAAGCAAAAAACATACAGCCAGCACTATGAACAACAAAATCAATTAAAAAAAAACACACTTTTACAAAACATGCAGCCGAACCCACTGCCTCATGTAGGGACAATCAAAACGCCCAGCTACAACGCATATATTATTTTATCAACCTACCAACGATGAGTCAGAATTACTTGTTACCTCTCAGTTTGAATCTCAAAGTCCTCAAATCGAAATTAATATATTAATTTGATCGTATCTGAAGACGCAGGTTAAGGGAGAGTGGGCGAATTTAATTAATAGTTGTTAGCCGCGGACCAGCGATCACAGCTACGTTGGGGTGCATCCTAGATGCTTGTTTCACATAAGTAAAATTAGCGAAAGATGTTAAAATTGTTCAACAGTTGAAACGCAGATAAAAGAAAAACATTTACTAATTTTAAACAATGCTAAATGTTATTTGACCGAAACCATCTCACTAAATCTCACAAACAATGAAGTATGTTACAAAAAGTAGGTACCTGTAGTTGGAGCCGCAACCATTCAATTGGGTCGTAATGTAGTTTTCTTAAATCGATGATGAATTTGACTGTAGCTTTTGTTAAATCCAAGTTTTCTGGAACTACAACTAATACCTAAAAACTCAGCTCAAACTTTTTATTGCTAAAACGTAAGAGTACCTATAACTCTAGTTTCTGTTCCCATTGGCATGCTCAACGATTATAGTTAGGTAGTTGCCTAGTCTGATGACCAAACAACATGGTAACTATTTATTCAGGCAAGCGAGGCGCCCCATGACGCCGTGTAAGTCATTTGCCGCCTGCGCCGGCGCCGATCGGTGACAAACGAATAGGTGCCGCCATTAGATACGGCCATGCTGCTGCAAAGGTCGAGTGACCTCATTCGCTGTGCTTTGTTTTCAAGCAAATAATTTGAAGGTAGCATTGGGCTTAGTAACAGACATAAAGCTTTGAGTAAGTTGTCTACTGGATTATCTAAAAAAAATTTTACTAACGATTTGAAAGTTATCCAGCTTGTTTTATTTATTTATTTAAAGCCTTGATTGCAAAAATCATAGCATATGAAGGTGGACTTAATGCTAAAAGCATTGTTCTATTATTTTATATGCTTATACTTTATAGATTGAATAGTAATCGTCAATTTTTTCATGATCAATTATTGTGCGATTGTTACTATGATTACTTGCCATTGTCAATTGATAAGATCTACACAATGATTTTAGTACGTTATTTTTACTTCATACAGTAACCATGTTGTTTTTTAATATTTTAAAAAGTTTATCTAATTAAAGAACTATACAAACATGTGTTAATAGACAAGATGGATAGCTTTGTAAGTACGAGTATGTTGTTGACTTGAATAAGTATGTGTCTGTATAAACGCATGTACTTACCGCTCCACATGCGATAAGGTAATTAAAAAGTCCGTGCCACACCGCCAATAAAAGCACAAGTGTGTACTCGGCACATGCGTCCCGTTCTCACGGCGATCGCGCAATGAGTACGTGCGTGTGCGCAGAAGGAGCATAATTGTGGGGCAGATGTGGACTTTGTGCCTATATTAACGATATGGTTAAATTTTCGAATGTTGAGTAATATTTTAGGTTGCGATTGCACAATTCAAAAAATTATTTTACTAGCTGCTTACACAAGCCAGCGGTCACAAGGGAAATAACAGACGAAAATCACAGTCGTTGTGCTGTTAATGTTTTTTAAACATCAGATGCAATCAAAAAATAAAATATAAGAGCCAAAATGGAACGGACTAGGTTTGTTGTATAAATCAAAGGACGTCAGTGTTTGTGATTCAAGCATGTTGGAATATTTTCTCATTTAGAGGCTTTGCTTTCTTTCTTTCTTGCTTGCTTGTTTCTATTAGGCTAGCTTATGAAGACAGAGTAGAAGATGAAGCAAGTTCGCTGTCTATATTTAATTTGTGTTAGAATGTTTGTAAGGGTTAAATGCGGTCTTCACCGATAATGTTCATGTTTGCATAAGCCTTGGAGCATTACGAGGTAAATTTTTGGATCATCTATACATGTTATCATTAGTAAGCCCATCAATCATACAGCATCTACATCACAATGAAGTGGGTGTTCTGCTAAATTATTCTTTGTCTAGACATATCGAGGTCGCATGTGGCCTGTGAATCACATCGCGGTGATCGTTACCGACCGATGGGGCTAGGTATCGCATCTGTTGTAGGTATTACGTCTTCACATAATACAGCTGTAAAAAAGTTGCTCAACGACGTTCTTTGTTTGTTACTTTAGGTAGGTAGCTACCTAGTTGAAAACAGATTGTGCAAGCCACTGGTAACGAAGAAACACTTAGTTCGTACGATCCAGTTTAACATGAAATATTCTGAATTTTATTTTTATTTTGTTTTAAAGCTTTCATCACGATATTAATTTACCTGTCTATGACAGATTTGTAATCTTTACTGAGTTTGTAATAAAGGTTAATTATGTAGCATTTTTCGCGGTTTATTGAATATGATAATCCTTTTCTTCTATCATCGCAATTTTTCATCCCGGTAAAGTACAGCTACAAAATCACTTGTACAACTTTGTTTTGATATTATTTATTTTTAAAGTAAGTAAGTCTGTGCAATTACTTATACATTTACACTCAAAATTTAATCACACGTCATGAGTAACTTACCTCCATATGTACTTAACTTGCGGAGTCATAAGGTACTTTTTTCACGATATCATCATAATTTACAGTGTCTGCGGTCACTGTTGCAAAATAACTTGATTGCGGTTACTGTCCGTTCTGAGCAGTTTGTCCACTTGAACTACTTATGCCGCTCATAACATGACTGTGCTTAAGTGATAAGAGGTAAAACTATAGTGGGCAAGCCATATTTACTTCTTTGATCCGTCGCTAAACAGTTGTACTTTGACCAAGCTGTGTTACAGAATATAACTACAAGCGCAGGCGCAGGCTCCAGGTCGTTCGCCTGATCAATTTGAGAGCGACTACGGCAACGACAATTTAGACGCATCGCGCTACTTGACCTTTTGATCCTGCTGTTCTATTAAGGAGTATGAGTTTAATAATGTTCTCAAGAGTTCTGGTACTACAATTAATGTAAGGCTTTGAAAAGCTTATTATTATTAAGAGCCTGTGGTGTCCCACTGCAGGGCAAAGGCCTCCCTACCCTTTTTCCAATCTTCACGGTTTTGGGCAGCTGTTCTCCAGTTGATGTTAAAAGTGTCTATTTGAAAAGCTTACTATTTTATTAAATTGAAAACTTGAGATCAGTCCTCCTCTCTTCCTTAAGGTCGGCCACGATCCAAAACAAAGAATTGTATCTTTTTTATCTCAATTCACTCAGATTGACAACGCTTACAATATATCTTTGTCCCGTACCTGTAGATACTGCTAACGTTACTTCAAACTTAGCCCTGACACGACGGTGTCAAAAATGATTTTGAAATGAAGCAAATACTTTTGATACTTTTTGATACATAACCACAAACCAACCTTTGAATCTGCAGATATTTATATCAGTTAGTACATGACAATAGGTTTGTTTTGTTACAATATCGTCTGAACCTTGATACCCAACCTACCGCTGTCATTAAACAAAGGCCCTGACGACGATTCTAAAAGTGCTCGTGATTCATGCCAATACCTTGCGCAGGCGCCAGAGCTAATAATATACAGCGGTTTTAAAGCATTTGATAACTAGCAGTTTAAGGACGCTTGTAAATCATGCTTAAAGCTAGTACGTCTGATTAGAGTTTTATTTATTCTGACTTATAAAATGTTATTAGGATTTGCTTTTACTATCATGAAATAGCTAGGAGACAAGTTTTAAAAGTTTTTTGTAAGTATTTTTTTTTTTTTTTTTTATTTAGTATGGGTTTGCTCTTGACTCCAGACCAAGCCAAGTGCGACTAAGACGGAGTCGAAGATGGAACGAGCTCGCCCAGAAGAAGCCTGTTCACTCTAACTTTGAATAGATTCGGATTATAGTCACTAGGAAACACCGACGCGGGCAGCGAGTTCCACTCTTTTGCCGTGCGCATTATAAATGTTGATGAGAAGCGCTTAGTTCTAAACAGCGGGATATCGACAAGGTAAGGATGGTATCCCGCGGTACGCCTTGAAGAACGATGGAAGAAGGGGGCTGGTGGTATAAGCTCATGGAGCTCCTTCGCACACTCGCCGAAGTAAAGCCTATAAAAAACTGTCAACCTGGCAACCTTGCGGCGATGGGCCAAGCTATGGAGCTTAGCATCTATCAGTTTGTCGTCACCTATTAATCTCTTGGCTCTGCGCTCCACTGAGTCTAGTGCTTCAAGTTGGTACTTGGCTGATCCATCCCAGAGGTGACTGCAATACTCCATGCAGGACCGGACTTGTGCTTTGTAAAGGGTCAAAAGCTGTTTAGGCGTGAAGTATCGCTTCACTCTGTTTAGGATGCCAAGTTTTTTAGCAGCAGTTTGTGCTTTGAGCTCAATGCTGGAGCCAAAGTTGAGATCAGCTGACAACTCCATACCCAGTAGCTCTACATGGTCGGTGACAACAACAGGCGCACCCCGGAAAGTTGGAGTGAGTAGGAAGGGACTCCTCTTTGCCGAAAACAGACATGCTTGTGTCTTTTTGGCGTTGAAGTCGACACGGTTGTCATCGCCCCATTGTGAGACTCGGCTCAGGGTCATATTAGTCCGCTCGATCATGGCTTCCCTCGAAAGACGCACTTCATCCTCACCAGTCCCTGCACCGGACAGGTATCTCTCTGAAACTGTGCTGTCATCAGCGTATCCAACGATACCGGGCTGTAGCAGGTCGTTGATGTGCAGCAGAAAAAGCGTTGCAGAGAGAACTGACCCCTGAGGAACTCCGGCATCTATAGCCCTAAGGTCAGATGAGCAGCCATCTACGACTACTTTGATCGACCGCTCGCTCAGGAAGTCTGAAATCCAGCTACAGAAGTCAGCAGGGATGCCGAATGCGGGAAGTTTATTGAGCAAACCTGCATGCCAAACCCTGTCAAAGGCCTTCGAGATGTCAAGTGAAACAGCCAATGCTTCGCCATGTTTCTCGATGGCTTCGCTCCAGCAGTGCGTGACATAGACAAGAAGATCACCTGTAGACCGTCCCCGGCGAAAACCATATTGACAGTCGCTCAGGAGATCATTGTCTTCTAGGTAGGTCAGCAACTTACTATTTAAGACCCTCTCCATTACTTTACACAGTAAGGAGGTGATAGCGATCGGTCGGTAGTTAGCAGGGTCAGCACGGTTACCTTTTTTAGGTACAGGTTGCACATTGGCGATCTTCCAAGATTTCGGCACCTGTCTCAGCAGAAGAGAGAGGCGAAATAGGCGAGTTAACACGGGAGATAGTTCAGGCGCACAGTGTCTCAGAACTCTAGCTAGGAAGCCGTCAGGTCCGCTGGCCTTATTCACATCCAGACTACACATCACCCTCCGAACCTCTTTGACATGAACTGCGATCTCGGGCATTGAGGAATCGCAACGAGGCATGGTGGGTGGGTCTTTGGAGCAGGAGTCCAGCTGGGAATTGCCCGCGAAGAGAGAGGCAAATAGATTCGCCTTCTCAATTGCAGTGTGAGCCAGCGACCCATCATGTTTCAGCATAGGAGGCAAAGATGGACGGCAGAAATTAGATTCCACTGCCTTAGACAAGGACCAAAACTGTTTACTACCCGGAGGATGTGACGACAGCTTGGCTCCTATGCGTCCAACATGCTCATACCGGGCCTTACGCAGGACTCGCTTAGCGAGCTTGGCGGCAGAGTTAAAGGCTCTCTTCCGCATGATGCATTCCGCATGATGATGAGCACTTCTTGCGCCCCGGCCTTACGATCGCGAACTTTTACCCAGGCTCGGTATGCAGACTGTTTGAGAGCCTCCGCTTGGGCACACTGTTTGTTGTACCAAGGTCGGGTGTTAAGGCCGAGAGGGACGTCGGAGAAAGGAATAAAATACTCCATTCCCTGCCGTATGACGTCAGCGACCGCATCAGCACTGATCGAAGGGTCACCCGACGAGAAGCAGACTCGCCGCCAAGGATAAGACGCAAAAAAATGCCGCATTTCATCCCAGTTTGCTGACTCGTATCTCCAAACCCTCCTCGTGCCTTTTAGGCCATCATCAGGAGGAGTGCAATGAGACACGGATTTCACCAGACAGTGGTCAGATGTGCCCAATGGGGCCGAGACTGAAACAGAGTGACTGTCCGGATCCGTAGCCAGCAGAAGATCTAATCAGTTTGCAGTATGGCTGGCAATATCAGGTATCCGCGTAGCCTCTTTTACTAGCTGAGTTAGGTCTAGCGATAGCGCAAATTTGCGAGCTTCTAACCCAGCATGGTCAGTTTTCTCATACGGGAACAACCATTCTTTATGGTGGGCATTAAAATCGCCTAAAAAGATGAGCTTTGCTGTCGGGTAACGCTGCTGAGCAAGATCAGTCGTCTCAGTCAGGTAATCAAAGAGCCGAGTCGTCTCCCGGACACCACTGTGTGATCGATAGACACCGATGTAAAGACACTTCGCAGTGCCCGAATCAACCAGAATCCAAATAACGGAAAATCCCGGTCTTTCAAAGCAACGAAGACGGCGGCAACAAATGTCGTCTCGGACGTACACACAGACCCCTGCTTGCTTCAGGAACTTATGCTCAAGAGAGTAGCCCGGGTAGTTGAGGTACGCCACGTCCGACGGGGTTGCTATCTTTGTCTCCGTTAGGAAAAACAAGTGTGGCTTCTCGGTCTCAAGGTGGTGGTGGACCGGATCGAGATTTGAGTGCAAACCTCTGATATTAGTGAGGTGCACTTTAAGAGGGAGGAAGTGCAGCCGTTGTTTAATCCTGTTTTTCATTTTCTTTCGTTTCATAAGTGTGAGTGAAGTGGGTAAAAGAGGAAAGTAATCGAGGTACTGTGCATTATGCCAAGTGGTGCTCTTTGGCTGAGCTGACCTGTGGGGGACTAGTTTGGAGACTGCGGGGACGCCCGAACCCCCCCGAATGTGGCCACCGGGTCCTCCCATCCAGTCGCCAGCTGGCACGGTGGAGCACATCGGGATTTTTCGCGAGTTGGCGGGGCAGCCTTTCGCACGTGGCTGGCGCGTTACTTGAGCCCCCTACTGACTTGCGGTCGGCCAACGGCTGGCACCGTTCTTCGGATCCCGCTACCCTCCAGAACTAGTCACCCGGTACAGTGTTACCTAGAGACCAAGACCGGCTCAGCACAGCACTACTGAAAACCACACTCTCTCCCTAAAAAGGCACTGGCACTCCCACTCACCGACGAAACACAGCAAGCTGTTTGGCGCCGGAATCCGATGGGAGGGTGGTAGCTACCAGGCGGCACCTAACGGAGCCTACCACCGCTTTAAGGATCGTTAAATTTTTTTATTAATTTTCCATTACAAACCCTATTAGGTTTAAAAATTTAGCTCTATTAAGACTTTATATCATTTCTACTTGACCTGCTGCCTGCTCAAGTTAAATGATCTACCTAGTTTAAATTATTTAATGACGGAATTTGTGAGTGCCTTTACTCCTGGTTGCGCGTGAGTCACTCCTGTTGTGGCATGGGAGCATATCTGGCGCACGCTACTTCGTCAACACAGCGATAGCGTGGCGTGGAGTAGTTCTTACCACAATGTGTGAAATAATTTACGTCATAGTAAGATTCTTAACAAGAAAGGCTATAGCATCGAAGTAATTACTTGCTATCCACTGGACTTTGGTAACCACTGGACATGACAAAATACCGACAATTGATAAACAAAATTGAACGTGTAATTCAACACTCACCGATAGCTGTTCAAACAAAGAGTCTGCAGTCTCGTGATCAATATGCTTGAGTAATGACCACGATTACCCTTAGCTCATATTGAGCGACAGAAGTCTCCACAGCATTTCATATTTAGGTGATGTACAATTAACATCGGGCGGGGTCAATCGCGCGGCGACCGACGCATGCCGGCCAATTCGCCCAATTGCTCACGCGCAGACGTGGGAACCACTATCCATTACCAAGCCACTCGCATCATTATCAACCTTAAAGATACAGTTATAAGATCGACATTAAAAAGTTAATGATCTTGCGGCCGATGCGCACTGAATCACCTATTGAAGCAATGAAGATGACATCGCTGAAATGATGTTTACTATGTCGGATAACGGACAATTAAGAAGATTCATAGGTATGGAATGTATGAAGCTCTTAAAATGGACGTGTTTGAAACGAATTAACCACGTTTGACTAAAACCTCTGTCGCAATATTCATAAAATGTACTACTTGTATCAAGAATATACTTAGAGGCTAACAGAACCTCAACCACAATGTTGGTTAGTAGTATGTAGGTACATAGAATAAAACTGTATATAATAACACAATTTTAAGCTTATCTTTAATCTAATAATCTATACCAATAAAACGCTTTGTCCTGAACGACTGACTTATTGATTGACTAACTGACTGACTGACTGACTGACTGACTGACTGACTGACTGACTGATGGATCAACGCACAGCCTAAACCGCTGATTGTAGAGACCTGAAACTGGGAGAGTGTGTTCTTTGTATGACGAAGGGATCCGATAAGAAAGGATTTTCAGAAATTCCACCCCTAAGGGGGTCAAAAAGGGGTGCAAAGTTTGTATGGGACAACCAGATCCCTTGGTCCAATCTACTTCAAATTTTGCATACACATTCTCTTACAGAATTGACGGAAGACTTATTTTATATTTTATTGATATTCATCTCCTAAGGGGGTTAAAAAGGGGTGCAAAGTTATTATGGGGGTGATTTGCTTCAAATTTGATATCAATACTCTTTAGAGCTTACGGTTAAAATATTTTTTATTTCATTTTTGACAATCATTTGACATATCTGAGACAGAATATTTGACACATGTTTGTTATTGATGTTGCTCTCGAGAAGAGATTTTATTCCTTAGAATAGTAAATAATATTGTTTTGTGTTTAAACAGCGTAGGTATCAATCGGTCTGTGTCCAGTGTAGATTGCAGATCGTATGTTCATATTATCGGTGGACATTCTACGCTGCTCCTGTGGTCGAAAGGTGTCCAATCTGGAACTTTTCTGCAAACTTTTCGTGGGGGACCTTTGTTTAGAAGTGGACGGCTTTTGGATGTTGATGACGATGGTGGCGTAGATCTTTACATAGAATTGTCACTTTCAATTTAGGATTTGAATTCAAGGAAGTAGAGTAGGTATTCGCTATAACCTTTGATTAAAGTAAAATAGCGGAATATACGGCATGTCATACTAATTGTCAGCTAAAAAATGGCACTACTCACAACTACATACACGATGACCGAATGAGACAAACCCATTTCATACGACGGTAGTGCGAGCGAAACAAACGCGCGCTTTGAGATGTCTCTTGAATGCAATTAGGCGACGGGGGCCTGATTTTAGCGGTACACGTTCGAATGGCGCGTCACTCTTAAGGTAGCGGGAGAAGACTTGAGGGAATTTGCTTCTCTCACAGCCTGTATGTGACATGATGCTGTGGAAGCGCAGAGAGTAGCCTGGTCATTTTAGTAGGTACCCGGAATAAATATACGATTGACGATAGGGCGTTCGAAGTATTTCCATTTCGTTGTAAAATAAAAAGATAATATCCCTGTGTAAGTTTGACCATTATACCGGGCTACGTGTTGTGTGTACATAAAATATAACATTTATCTGTACCTACGCATTTCTTTGTATATATTTTAAAACTGGATGTTTTTGTTTGTTTGTTTGAACGCGCCTTCTCACAGGAACTATTGATAAGATTATAAAATATGATAGATAGCTAATTTATCAGGGAAGGCTATAGTTTAATGCGTATAGGCTTATAAATTTTCGCTACGATCTATGGGAACGGAGTTAAGCTAATACGCGCGTATGAAGTCGCGGGCGGGCCGCTAGTTAACTTAATAAAATATGACACAGCAAAAAGACAAAGTTTTTAGGAGTAGATTCAATTCGCTCCTGAAATATTATATATTTATAAAAAAAAGATTATGTTTATTTTTTTATGCAATTTGTGTGGACGTATAAAGTTTTCTTTTTGAAGTGGAAGCACTTAAGACTTATTAATCTAATTACATGTTTAGCTACCTTCTTTCAAAATAATGCCCCCCGTATTTTCCCACGCGTAATTGAATCAATGCGATTAGCACTTCAAAACAAACAACGTTAAGAATCGCAGCCCCCCTAGAAAAGTTTGTAAAAAGTTAAAACAAATCGCCGGCAATCTCGGCCCCAGCAATCTGCCAGGTATTCCAACAAATTGGCCTTAATAAAATACTCTTTCTAATTAACGAGGGGCTGTAGACACAAGTCAGTAAGGTCAGCCTCTAATTTAAAATCTGGGTGGAGTAACAAACTATCATGTATAAACTACATTGAAATAAACAAAACCTATCTGTCTCCAATATGGCAACTATCTTTTCATTATCTTGATCTGAATCTCTGACTTCTTGAGGGTACTTAATAATGTAAAATACGAATCGAGATAGCACTTACACGTTTTAACAGGCTTTGTTAGCGTCCTGAGTGAGCGAGTGGTTGAGGCTGAGAACGTCTTACATAACTAGAGTTTAATCATCACTTTAGGTTAGACGGCTGGTTCGAGTCCCGCCCGTGCGCAATTTTTGGTTCCTTATTTCATCTTTTAAAAATACAAATATGACACTGTAAGTGTTTAAAACAATCTAAACCTTAGACGGCTGAGTTTTGAATTTAGTGTGCACAAGACATGAATCGACGCTTCTTTATTTAAATGTGCTTTAATCGCTACCAAATCGCTGGTTATGGACAGGCTATAGTATTAGTTGGGCTGTGTCCCAGACAGGATAGGGAAAAATAATAAGAATCACCTTCTTAGATTGAAGCGATCTGCCCGTAATTGCGACGGGGGCATTCCCTGGCATTCTTCGGCGATTTGTTTGAGCTCTAGGAAAATTAAATTGATGTGTTCACTTTAAAAGGAAACAAAAAAGTTTACATTGTTACAAAATAAAAACAAGCATTTCCTTATTTGTCGTCCGTGAAGAGCGTTTAAAATAATGCAGTAACCGAGACCTTCCTAAGAATTTGTAACTCGTAAGAGTTGGTAGAGCTGGTAAAATTGATGTACACAAAGTATTTGTAGGTATCATCAAAACTCCAAGTAAAAAAATGGTTGGTAGGTTTCTGCATTTAACAAATATAAAAGACTGCTTACTTCGGTTTCTATCAAAACACTTCCATCCTCTCGAAGCTATCGCTTTTACACATACGTTAGCAAAGGTAAGAACGCCCTTAACCCTCCGCTGGAGAGGGTGCACTCATAACCCTCCAGCGGCAGTTTGTCAAAGCACCGGAAGTGGCAGCGGGCCGCCCGGCGCTTCCGCCCGCCCTGGACACGCGATGCGTATTGTCTATTTCCTGGACGTTTGAAGAATTTAATGTCTATGAACTGATGGGACCTTGTAACGATAAGAGACAAGGTGTACCACTGGAAGTTGTCATGAAAGCTAGTTTTTCGTTACATATTTATTCTAGGATTTAATTGTCTAATGAATATAATCTTTACTAGTGCAAAAGTTTACCAACAATCTTATTCTCTGGGTCTCCTTTGTGAACGAAGGATTACTTATAGTCGTCAGTCAAATAAATAACTGTTCGAAAAGACAACAATTATTCAATTTTTTAAAAGATATTCCAATATTCTAACAGATTCAGTAACGAGTACATTAGTCCAAGTAGCTTTAGTTAGAACTTTAGCGTTGTTGATGTGTAGGTATCAATTATTGAAAACCGAGTTTGGATTGCAAGTACACACAATATACATACTCAATCTTGTAAACAAACCTCTCATTCAGACAATCGTGAACTGCCATCTCCGAAAACTGGTTTGAGTTAGGCGATTTCCTGCGCATAAACGCGGGTCACATACGCCCGCGGCTGAAACTTCTTACTACCCTCATGCCATTGGAAAACATATCTTAATCCGTGGACACAGGAACTGTAAGCCAGGGTCTTGAAAAGTGACCGTACGATAATGTAGCAGAGACAAAATTGTGACACAGAAAGGTCATCTTCGACGACATTGCATCACTGATTGTAGCCTACAAAACACTTAGATATGATTAAAATACGTACTTCCTTTGTAAAGAAAACGAACTATTTTTAATAGTTACAAACACTGAATAGATAAATAAGGTTAGAAACGTTCTGACAGTTCGTTTGTATGAGAACCTGTGTCGCCGGTGGGCGGTACGGCGTTGTTTCTGCAGTGCCAAAAGCTCCAATCAATGAATCAACGCATCAATATCACAAACCAATCACACTTTCCGCTGGGAGCTCTGTGATTGGTGTGATTAGTACGTAAAACCAACTACCAATCACAGAGCTGCTAGCAGTGGAACTATCAATCATCATTCCGCTACGTTCATTCTTTAAATGTCAAAATACTACGTTGTGGTAAAAGTCGATATTTTAGGTCGATCGATATCGATAACTTCAATTACCGGTGTAATGTATTTTTTCAATATGAATTGAAAAAAAAACATAAGATTTTAGTTTTGCGTATTTGTATAATTTTACGGCACATTTGATCGCATCAAAGGGTTGTACAATTACCTTCCGATAAAAAAACAATAAGAAAAATAATGGTGTTGCTATACTTTACTTGAAATAGAGAAACTTAATACTTTTACGTATTGCTTAACATTATTAATTTGAATAAAATAATATTAAAATAAATTGATACTAACATATTATTTGTTATTTTATTTTTGACAATAATTTGACATGACTGAAAACGCAATGTTTTGACACATGTTTGTGATTAATGTTGCTCTCAAGAAGAGAGCTTATTAATATATTTTTTTGTTTCAACAGAATAGTTATATAGACCCCACAGTTTTCCACAGCGACCGGTCGCAAGCGGTCTACTGTGTCCAATGCAATTCTGCAATCTTTAGAAGGTCATATTGCCGGTGGACATCCACGCTCTGATGTTGTCGAAGGGTGTTCAATGTGAAACTTTTCTGCAAACATTTCGTGGGAACGGCCTTTAGGTGTTGTTGATTATGATAGGGTAGATATCTACATGGCACAATAGCAATAGCCTACTCTTTCAAGCATCCAAAAGAATTAATAATTGACAATAGGCGTAGAAAAGTATTTCCATATTGTTGTTTAATAAAAAGATAATATCCCCGTATAAGTTTGAAAAACTTTATTTTATTAATATCAAACAAGAAAAAATAAAACTAAGACATGCAATATAAAAAATAAGAAAAAAAATCAGACCAGCCAGGTCTACGTATTGTGTCAAGGGACGTAAAATACATATAACATTTATTTATTATATATAAATATATTAATTAAAAAGCTGGATGTTTTTGTTTGTTTGTTTGAACGCGCTAATATCAGAAACTATTCGTCTGGTTTAAAATATGTCACATACATTTTTAGATAGCATATTAGCTATGATATGATAGCATATTATACTATAGAAGTAGTAATGCGTATGTATGGGCTTACACAAAATTCTACGATTTATTGGAACGGTAAAACTTAGACGCACGAACGAAGTCGCGGGTAGCGCTAGTTTGTTATAAGTAATTACTAAACAATATTTATTTTTACTAATTAATCATTTTTTAATCTCTTAATACATCAGTAGGGAAATTACCATTTATCGATATTTTTACTGTGCCGTGAGCTACATCCCTATCGTTGTGTACGCAAGCGAACCATGCAAATTGGATGCGATACATTGCGTGCTAAGGTAGCAATTTTGTTAGTAATGTGCGTGCAGAGTCATCAATGAATATTTTTTTTAATACTTGGTGCAACAAAATCGCTGTTCTTGCCGAATATTACAGCAACGCTCCTGTCACGTGAATGAAGTTCTGCTCATGCATATGCTCACAACTAGCTCACCTCTGCTGCACTGACCGGGGCATTTCTAACCTTATTTATCTATTCAGTGGTTACAAATCATAACTTTGTGGTAATATTATTTCGTTGCTGATATTCATTCAGACAACTTCTAAGCTAAATAGAATGTAAACATCAGCTACGAATAAATTGCGCAATGCAGACATTTGGAATTAGTATAAGCCTCGCTGTCGGGGCTTACGTCCATCTTTGCCTGTAACACCCTCTGTCTCGTGGCTAGTGGTGGTGTAATTAGTGCTGGGAGCAGGTCAAAGCGACGGAAGCTGACCGCGCGTCGTGCGCACTTCCGCGCGTGCCGACGACGTCTTGACGGAAGCCGACTAGGACCCGCGAGCCGTAGGGGTCGTTTGAACTGGCGGTGTTAGTAAACATGAGTCCTTTCTCTTGGACTCCCTCAGACTTGTGAGATCTGGGC
Source organism: Pyrausta aurata (assembly GCA_963584085.1). Taxonomy (NCBI): domain Eukaryota; kingdom Metazoa; phylum Arthropoda; class Insecta; order Lepidoptera; family Crambidae; genus Pyrausta; species Pyrausta aurata. The sequence goes on from OY757259.1 coordinate 498,439, forward strand.
ATAGAAACCTGTGCTCTTTGCTCGTTTTGAGAATAATCTTGTCAGGCACCATTCCGGGCGGTTGAATCGTTATTCTCGATTTTAAATAAATGAATTAAATTTTAAATCGTTATTCTCAATTGCCGGAGTGAAATGAAGCTCGCTGTGTGATTGATTTATCCTAGGGTTATAAAAACTGACATACTTATGACATGACTTATTGAACAAAATGCTGACAACTCTTTGCAAAATAGAGAATTTTAAAATATATCTACTTTGACTTTAAAAAGTAAATTAATCAACTAACTCATTAAAAACTAACAGAGGTGGACATGAGATCACCCTTCACATCAAAGCCCTACTTTTCTCAATGACAAACCCTTCATTATTTTTAATAATGTTTGAAAAGTCATTGAGGTATGTGGCCTGTCTTTCACAGTCGTAATTAACCGTTGGTTCTCTTTTGCAGGTAAGTGCGCACGAGTCGGCGATCAAAGCAGCCTGAGCTAATTGGCTTGACCAAGCCTTTTGGTCGGCTAAGATACTGCTGTTGAGGTTAGTGACTTTTTTATGTGCACTGTGTTAATTTTTGAGGATTTCTGTAATTGTGCTTTTCAGAAATTTGCCGATTCATTTGGTTCTTATTTTGTGTAAGTTTTAATTTTATTGACCATGTAATATTTTTAGTAATTGAACTCTTTTGTTAAGTAGGATAAATTCAGTTATGGACGGGAAACCATTTAATTTTTATTAAAAAAACATTAATTGACCTAAAATCGTATGCCTCTTACTTGACTATGTTATTTAGGTTTTGATAAAAATATTTTTATGATTTAAATATTTTTAACACGCACAATGTTATTTTTAATCTTATAAGATTGGCCCGGTTCGCCAGAGATTTTGGCTTCAAATCTCATTCGTGTGGAATTTTTGTTTTGTTTTTAAATTTCTTATATAAGGTCAAATCATTTTAAGTGATAATATTTTAACATTGGCTTTGTATACATCATAGAAACAGGACACAAACTTTTTTTTTTGAAAATCGAGATTTAAGTTTTTACTATTTTCTTTAACATAGGCAATATTATTTTTTAAAACAGCACCCTGATAATTCAAAAAGTTATCTACGTCATCGGCTTTGCCTCTCTCAATTCAATGCCAAAACCTTCTTTTTCTCTAATCTTAGCCTTAATTAATAAAAAAATAAAATCTGAAAAAAAATATTACCTCAGTCTCCAATTTTCTCAAAAACTAGCGGATAAAAACCCAAAGTGTTATCTAAAAAAAATATTTAATTTGTTGTGCTGAATCGGCCCTTTAAATATTATCACTTAAAACGAGGTGACCTTATATAGTCAAAAAAGATTACCTACCTATTTAATCTCTAATAATTTATTTATTTCCGCTACATTTTATCGTCATTGCTATATCAGTACATAAATACTACCGAAAGAACACAAAGTTGTATTACGTTGAGAGCAGTCGAGCCGTAGTTCTGAAGGGCGCTCGTAGCAGAGCACCATTTTACCGTTTCGTGAAGCCTGAGAAGTATTTGCAGAACTAATTAGTCCTTTTCAACCATTCCAATTACCTTCGTCAGGCCAGGGCGCGTATCGCGATCCAACTTAATCCGTTCAATTCCGAGGCAGTTCAATTCCGACTCAGTGTAAACGAATATTATCAATATAATAATATTATAATAATACTACAATGGTATGCATATTAATATTTTATGGTTATATTATAGTAGGTAATATTATCATTATAATGCAAAATTGCAATAAGAATTGTTAATTTGACGGTTATGCAGAGCGTTTTCACTGTCAATACTGCATCGCAATACGCACCCAGGTCGTGTAACATTCGGCTTGGTCTGTATAATACCTTCAAATATGATCCGTTGAATCTGAATTTTATTGGGGCAAAGAGCACATGATGAGACGACCATTAAGACACAAGTTAAAAATCGAATAAGCATTGCAAAAAATCCTTTTTTCATATATTGTATCGTTTTATGTACATGGCATATTTTCAAATGGATTTAATACGTGTTGGTTTTGATTAGGAAGGTCTTGTTTTTATGTTGCAAGTCTTTGTTTTATTATTATCCTGTTTGTTATAAGTGAGTATAATTGTAAAAATCGTGAAGTGTCTTTAGTGTAGCTACGCAGACGGGTCGGAACAACTGTTCGAATTGAGAGCAACTCGTGCTGAAGACAACTTTCAGGAGACGCCTATTTTTAGAGTTTCTTAACGTTGTGCGCGACAGGTTTAACTTCAAGTCGGTTTAGTGTTCAAATTGAAATCTTATAAGAATGCCTGATTTTTTCTATACTGCCTTAAAAGTAAAAAGTAAAGTTAGCCTGTAAACATCCCTCCGCTGGGCAAAGGCCCAGGCCAGCCAGCCAATAGGGCGGGTATACTACCATACTTTCCAATAATTCTGAATGATTTTAAATTCTTTGTGTAAATCATCTTAGCAAATAGCTATCTATAAAATTCATAGGTTTTACATACATATTTAAAGGTGGGAACCTAAGTTACTTACCAAGACCTTCAACACTTCATCATTTATGAACAAAGTTCTAACGAAATTAAAAGATACAAACAAGTAAATACATTGCTTTGAGTTACTCCCAACAATAGTTTAGTGCAGTAACCAAAGTGAAGTATAAATACTCTTTTCTATAAAAATAAGGAAACTAAAAATTATCATGAACCCAATAGCCCCGTCCCATTCCACTTCACCATGAGCTTGCCGTATTCATAAGAATCAGCATGTAACGCCAACTATATGTAGCGTCCACCTTCTGTCACGAGTCCGATAGGAATAGAACAAAATATGCCATCAATAACTTGTACGTGAATCCGATCGGCTGGACGGTACAGTCGGAATCATGGATATTGACACTTGGGATTTTGAGTTTGTCTACTACACGCTGTTTAGCTTTAAGTTATGGAAACAGGCTGCTACGTTAAAAAATATAAAAAGTATAAACATACAAGTAGGTAAATTGCGTTAATTAGATTTTTAAAAGTCATTCCATATTTTATCCGTAATCAATCAGTCAGGTATCAAACGAATGCCGAGAGTCGCATAACAATGGAATTTTTATTGTGTCTCGTTTACACATACTTGACGAGTTAAACAACACTTAATACTTACTACTATAGTTAGTAACTCTCTCTACTCGCCAAACTCTTTTTTTAACACGTTCCGGGACACTACTCCAGACACAATAGATGTTTTATTGTTTTCACGCCTGTAGGCGGGCACTGTCCCGGATCGTGTTAAATGCAAGCAATATTAATATTCTGATGTTAGTATACGTATATGGCGATTAATAATAATAAAAATACTTTATTGCACACCATAAACAAAATAATTACACAGGAAAGCATCTTATATATTCGCTACTAGTACAATTTAGGCGGTCTTATTGCTTGAAGCAATTTCTTCCAGACAACCTTCAGGTGAGGAAAAGCATGAAGAATGAATTCAAATTCAAATATATTTATTTGCCATTAAGTATGGTACAATACATGAAAATGCGGTGTTATGTCAGAAAAACAGTGCAATTACCTACTTAGCCATATAAAACAGCATGCAAATATAAAAAAAAGAGGCATGGCGGTGAAATATTTATTTTAGTCCTAAAAATTCTCAGCATTGCCACTTCTCACCGAGCATACTGTACCGATGTTGATTTATCTCCGGATACGAGATACATCGGCCGCTATGTTTGCGCCAGAAATATGCTATGTAAATACAAGTCGACTGATCAACCGATAGAACTGATAGCTCGGTATAGTAACCGATCGCTGAGGTAATCGCTCAGGAAACTTCGAAGTAAATATTTTTGATACGTTTTCATGCCAGTCATGCTAGTTTCTTATAACTGAAATGACTAATTTCGAAATGCCTTTTTGATACACATTATGATGCCACCTACGCTAATGCAATTTGCAGAGTATATTAAATAGCATTATGCTATTTCTAAGATGTTTTATAAGCACCCACGGACTATCTACAAAATAAGACCGTTTACGCAACTAACGATATGATTACGGGCGGTCTTTATAAGATTCAGCGGGGTGATTGTGTAAAGCAATAGTTTAAAACGTACGGTATGATCTGTCAAACCTTTTGTTCTTTGCCGTTTGACAGATCATAACGTACATTTTGAACTGTTAAATAATAATAATAGTCCCCCTAGCCGATTTCGACTACGGTGGCCAGTCACAACGACTAACGATACAAGTGTGTGTGCGCAAACACAGGTGCACTCTCTATTCCTTTCACTCTCATAGCCCAGGAACAGACGCAGGACCAACGGCTTTACGTGCTTTCCGTAAGGGTAGCCCGGAGTTTGGAAGTTCGCGGTGTTCCACCCCCGTGCCTCGGAAAGCACGTAAAGCCGTTGGAACGGTTAAATGAATATGATTTCTTTACACAGTTAGAAAGAAAGAAAGAAAGAAACATTTATTTGACACACAACAATACAGACATAATAAAAATAATAATTTAAAAAACATGATTGTGGATCAAAAACAGTTACATACCTGGTTAGCGTTATCTGTCCAATACTTCATACAAAATGTCGTTTTATACCTATTTGAATTATTCGCTGGGTAGTGAAACAGTCGTTAGACTACTGAAAGTAATTTTGCGATTGAGATATAACTTATTATCACGTTAAGATCTGCTTCATAGTACCTACAATCAATTCGATTAACTACTTATTTGAAGTAAATGCTAACCTTTCACCGATTGTTTTCGCGCAAACCCGATAAAAGCCCAGTTAACAAAACCACTCTGTGATTCAGTTAACCTGGGGTCATTTCACTTTGCGGCCACCTCGGCCCATGAATTATTTACCTCGGAATAATTCAAGTTGAGCGAGCGGTTAATGTTGCTTTAGGTGTGAACCTTTTGCTTCTTTCAGTCACTCGTTGTGTGGTTACAATATTATTACAAGTGAATACCGATTTTTCTTTTAAACGTTTGATTTTTTGGAAGGGTGCTGGTAATTGTGGGTGCGTCTCATTTGTTATACAATCATTTGATATAATTCAACTTTAATAACGATCACTTTACATAAGAAACATTTGTTATAAAAAACATGATATAATTTTGTTTGACATACGCATTATTTCATATAACTATTATTTGAGATAATAACGTTTCAAATAATGATGAAAAGAAATAACCGTCAAATTAATATAAACTTCACTTGGTATAATTTCAATTGTTTTTTGTAAAACTAATTATCAAAAATCTGAATTATGCTAACCCCGACTCGCCGTGGTCACTTCGCCGTGGTACTTGTCTGCCCGATACTAGAGTGTAATTTAGAAGCCGGAGGCGCGGAGGATGGCAGCCTGCATGTGTGCTTGCTTGCATGCTGCATGCCTGCTTGCATGCTGCATTCCTGCTTGCATGCTACATGCCTGCTTGCATGCTGTATGCCTGCTTGCATGCTGCTTGCCTGCTTGCTTGCATCATTGCCTGCATCCTGCAAGCCTTGAATAACCTAGCAGCTGCATTTTCTTTGATGTAATTGTTTTTATATAATATATATGATATCATAGGAATTGGAGTTTATATGAAGTTATCATTATGTTTCAAATATTATATAAAAAGAGTGTTATCGTACATGAATGTTATACTAAATGTCATTATACTAAATAAACATTATTTGTTTTAATTATTATATTATGTAAGTAAAGTAAAGTTAGCCCGTAAGCATCCCACTGCTGGGCAAAGGCCTTACCTCAAATGTGAGGTAGTATGAGCCATACTCCACCACGCGGATTGGCGGAGGGGTGTTTGCAAGGCAAGCGACCAACCTTGCTGTCAGATTTTATCAAGCCGCCCATAGGGCCTCTGAATGGGCTTAACGACTAATATCAACCGATATTAGCCGGGACCAACTGCTTAACGTGCCTTCCGAAGCACGGAGATGCTCGTGATATACGTCACTTATATGGTCGGAATGGTCACCCATCCAAACACCGACCGCGCCGTAAGTTGCTTAACTTCGGTATCACTACCAAAGCGCTGCCACCACTGCGCTACGAGCACCTCACTTATATGGTCGGAATGGTCACCCATCCAAACACCGACCGCGCCGAAAGTTGCTTAACTTCAGTATTACTACCAAAGCGCTGCCACCACTGCGCTACGAGCACCTCATTATATCATGTAAATGTTATATTAAATGTTGTTATATCAATTGATTTTAGCTCAATAGTTTGTTATACGTTTTAATCAGTCAGGTATCAAACGACTGCCGAGAGTCGCATAATAATGGAATTTCTATTGTGTCTCGTTTACACATACTTGACGAGTTAAAATTATATCATTCCATCATTATACTAAAAAGTGTTATATTAAACAAAATTATATCATGTGATTTTATATGTTTTGAACTTTATATGATATGTTGTTATATTATATATTACACACCCGGTAATTGTGACCTACCTTTTGCACCACTACCTTTTTGGTAGTAGATTGATTCTTGTTATAGTAATGTTTGTTGCTGTATTAGAATTTTTTTTTATATATATTTCAGTAAGAATCTTTTATTAACCGACTTTAAAAAGGAGGATACCTATATCTATATCTTTATTATTTTATCCCCGGCATTGCTTCGACTTTAAAACAGCACTTCACATGCAACACGTTTCGATCAAGAACTTAACCCATTGGCTGTCAAAATAAACCACCTCAAAACTTTTGCGAGCCTTTTTTATAAAACAAACATGTCAAAGTTGAAAATCAAATACAAATCAGGGTTCACCGGCAGATGTCCGCAGGTCCCGCACAAATAAACAGTGTCAAGGTGAGCAGAGGTCGGGCCGTGTAAATATTTATGAAGTGCCGTGTTTTTTCCCCGAAAATCGCGGTCGCTCTGTAAACAAAGTTTTCGGGTAAATAAACGTGAAGTTTAGGGGGACATATCTTAATATTTTTTCTTTATTGCAAACGTGTTAGGTTGTTGATAGCTACGTTATGGAACTGTTAGTCGTTTCTTTAGCTACGTCGTGGACATTACGTTTCAATCAAAGTATCGTTTACGTATACAATACTTTACTACTTAATAATAAAACGTTTTTTTTGTACATCACTAGCGGTAAATGACTGCATTATATGACGTAAGTATTATTTTTACATACTTTTTAAAACATTTTTTTATTTGATTCTTTAAAAAAAAATTACGTTTAAAAAACATGCTCTCATACGTACAATACTAGCAAAGTAAAACGTTTTCTTTGTAACTGACTGCATTATATGATGTAAGTACTATTTTAACATATTTTTTACATTTGATTCTCTAAAACAAATGATTGAGATTTAAAAAACGTTCTCTCCACCGTAATTTACGAACGGATGCGCGTGCAACGTCGAATATAAAATGATGAATTGTTATTGAGTCGCGTCCTAAACAAATAACCTCTCTTTGTGCACCTCTGGAGCAGGTGGGCGCAGCGGGCGGAACCCACTGTTTACAGCAGTTTTACGGCTAAGCTGCAGTGTATACTACTGCAGACGTAAACAACGCTCTTGAATAGGTGCCGCGTAACATAACAACAGACAAAACTAGATAATTCTGTAAATCGTTATAAAATTATAAAATAAAATTTCGTACTCTAAAAGGCATTTATAGCTCCGATTTAACTGATCATCTTAAAATCCAGGGTGCGTCTAATTTAAGAGTCTACGACGTACCTACCAAGACCTACAGCTAACGTCAGACTTAAGTCATTTTTACGACAAAATGTAGGTATTTTGTTTTTTCTGTCAAAGCCATATTATTCTGGTGTGATATTTTTAGTCGCGCCAGCTATTATTAGGTACCTACTCGTATAAGTAGTATTAGTGAGCTTTTTTAAATATCATCGTAGTCTTTTTATTGTAGTATCGAAGCGTAAGAATTTAATTTAGCAGAAAATCTTTAAATATTTTTTTATTTATCTAAGTTCCTCTCAGAGCCTAATGCGTTTACGTACTTACACAAAGTGGTGGGCGTTGACAATAATCCATTTACTGGAGCTTATGAAAAGTATAAATTGACAGAATTAACATTAAAATTCGCGTTTTTGTATATTCAAAAATTCAATTAACACAAGAAAGTCATTTCGCCATCCCCCAAATGCGGGTGGCGTATTTTCAACAACGCGTTTTTATGAAGCGCAGCCACTAACATGCAAATGAGTCGCTGTTACTTCTTACGCCACTATTAAACGTTATTTGTTGCCGAAATTAAAACACGAAAGAAAACAGTTCGAGTGGCAGACAATTGTGATGCAAATACGCGCTCGCACCTCGCCCGCAGAGGGTGAAAAACTCGAATTTATAATATGCTTTTTTAGCGTTCGGTAGGGAATCAAGAAAAATAAATGGTTGAGTGAAACAATAGGCATATCTTTATTAATAGAATAAAATACCTACATACATCACGCACGGTCAAGTAATTTTATTATAAAATTACTTATATTACTTACTATTATTTAGAGCAATAGGTGAGAATAAGTTTCAATTTTCTCAAAATTATATAAAAGCCTGTAAAATAATCAAGTGTAGGTATGCCTAGAAAAATGCAAGATGAAAAGTGCTACTTCCGTATTTAATTTAACCATTCACTGTCTCGGAATTACTTTATCTGATATTTGATTCGGCAAATGCTTGAAGGTATCACTTATACACTTTTTGAACACTTATCCGTCTTCTAAAAGCAATTTCACTTTTTTTAAAAGTCCAATTCATATACACAGAACTACGGTACATGGTTTACCTCTATAATCCCTTGCATTCCGCGTTTTTTATTCGAAGTTAAGTGTTGTGCTGCCATAAAGCGCACGGCAAATGACGCAATATCGGGCGGGGCGGCGAAATGACGTTATTATTTATGTTAATTCCGAACGCTAAATGACGTCTTACGTGTCGGCACCTTGCAGCCGCAGGGTTACCGCGAAATATGGCCGCAATAAATAAAGGGGGTTGTAAATTACTTTTAAAATGCGAACGTTAACAGCCGACGATTGTTTTTTGATGTGCATTTTCATGCGGTTGAGAATTCATTTTGAGATTTTTAATAAGGCACGTGCAGAACGATAGATTGTGTGATTAGATTTTGATGTACTTACGTTAATTAATGAGAAAAGAGAAACCTGAAACCGTTAAAAAAACATCAATGCTATTTTACGTTTACACGCTGACACTTGCAATTTACTTACAGTACGATTGATGAAACAAAAACATACTGTAAACAATAGATTAACGATTTGCGTAATATATTACTTAATAATTTGAAACAAATTTGAGACAAAGCCAAGAGTGGCCAATATAGTCGATGATAAAACGATCTCACCAAGAAAAGTACTCGGTGCCATTAAATTTTATGTTTTTTATTTTAAGGAAACTAAACTGGGTATTGAAACTATAATTAATTTTTTCAACATTTTCATATTAGAATACCATAAGATCATACTTTCTTGTAAACAGCCCTACATGTAAGAGCACAGCAAGGTCCCGCGTCGCCGTCACCGCGGCAATTGCGGCACTTTACATAATGTCTATTTTAGTACCGCGAGCATTTTTCAAACGCCGCCCTAATGAGTCGTGAAGGGTGTCCCATAGACATAGCCAAATGAATTTCGTCAGCACATTTTGTGGAATTAAAAATCCGTGCTGTTTATTTGACAGGACTGATATTGACTGAATTCATTGTAATTTTCAGAAAGTACAAGAATCTTTATCCCATATATCGCTCATCTATTAGATAAGGCGGAATTGTTAAAATTAGGGTTAGTACGTATTAATCGGCTTTTAAGAAGATTAAATTGAGATTCGTTACTTTGTTATAGGTTTTTAGGCAGCAAGTAAACACTTACATTTCTGCTCAAAGTTCTTGTAATTGATGGACCATCTGCACTCCGATAATATCAGTGTAATGTCAAGCAACTGATATGGCAGAAACATACGAGTCAAAGCGAATGGCGCTGGGAGTTTGAGCTGGCTTACCTACCCGACAGTCGCGTAATGCAAGGTACCTCGACTCATTTGCCTCGATTCGCACGTTCCAAGATTTATGGAGACGTTAAGTGAACGCGATCGCCTTCCACTTCCACTTTCACTTACATCGCCCGAGATGTCGGCAATTTGGATATCTGGGGTGATGTAACGACTCACATTTAATTCCTAAACTGCCGACAGATAAAAATGGCCGACACTATTAATGTCACGTTGACAGTTAAAGGATGGCAAACATTGAACACCTATCGACTGCGACATCACGGGAGAAGAAGATGGAGACTTCTTACCAACATTTTATTTTTAGCGCCGTGACGACTTACATTACTTGGTTTTTGGTGACAATACTCATTCATTACCATAAGAACTGATTAAATAATACGAATTTATTGCTTTTATTCTTCTTGAAGTAAAAATGTAGATGTGTTCATATTTGGTATTATACTATTTTACTGCTTTATGTTGCATTGAAAGCTGTCAAAGTTTTTACATTTTATGTACCTAGTAATTTCAAAGGGCAGAATTTTCGAAAATTCTGCTAAAATTTGCTTTCCTTAACCATTTTATATCGCACTTGAGAAAACCCTTAACCTTTCGCGTCCCCAGGTTTAGAGTGTCCGTAAAATGCTTCCGAGGTGCAGCCCATAAATATCGGTTTACCGCTGCTCTCCTCGTCGTACGAGCCGCATTGTAAATGCTCAGTTTGCTTGTCTTCAGTCAGTAACTTACCCGTATTTGTGGATTTGCAGAAAAATCAGAAGGGCAATTGTGTAAAGGTGGGTTAAGATCGAACGAACAAAGAACTAGAGCTAGAACAAGAACATACATTCTTGATCTTTTATTGTTAACGGTAGCTCGAATAGATGGATAGAACAACTAACAAATGCTCTGAGTCTGTTAACATCACAAGAATTTAATGAAGTGGGGTTAAAATGAGCATTCCCTTGTCTGATGTAAATGGGCCCTACAGCAATCGCGTATTCATTTGACAGTTCAAAACGTACGGTGTGATCTGTCAAACGCTTTGTTCTTTGCCGTTTGACAGATCGGCACTGTCAAATGAATACGATTTCTTTACACAATTCCATACCTGTGGTCTTACTCTGGACACAAAATCCGATCCAATAAATATCTATTATTTATATTTATTCACACACATACACGGCCTGGTATGAGTGACAGGGATGGCTGGGTTCCCTCTATCTGGCAGAATCTTTTTGCTCCGAAAGTCACTTGGCATAACACACTTGGCATAATTTTCTTTAGTCGAATATTATTCAGGCAGAATTTTCTATTAGCATAATTATTGTTTGGTCGAATATTTATATTCCCGAATTTACAATGGCATACTTTTAAGATTGCAGAAATTTATAAGGCATAATTACCTTTGGCAAAATTTTACTTTGCATACTTTCGCTAAGCATAATGTTTATTTGGCATAATTTGACTAAGCATACTATGAAGAAAGCAGAATTTCGTTTAGAATAATTTCACTTCGCATATTGCTATTTCTTTTAAATAGTATTTTACCCTAAAATTGAATTAAATAGTAATTAAGTTTTGGTACAAAAGTTAGTGACAGAAACGAATTGGTGCAAAACCGACTCCACGCAGTCTTGTTTGCCCCACCCCTAGAGTGTAATTCAAAATCGCGTAGGCGCGGAGGGGCGAGGCAGCCCGCGAGCTGAGGAGCAGGTGGTTTGAAAGCTCGCCGCCGCGGCTGAGGCTGGCCGGCGAAGCCGGCCAGCAAGCCGAAGCTGCGGTGGGGAGCGAAAACCATCTGCGACGATAAGATCGCGTGGGACTGCCGGAGCCCCGCAGCGCCGGAGCCGTGACAGAAACCATGCATGTTGCATGCTTGCTTGCTTGCTTGCTGCATGCTTGCTTGCATGCTGCATGCTTGCTTGCTTGCTGCATGCTTTGGTTGCTTGCTTGCATGCTGCATGCTTTGCTTGCTTTGCTTGCTTGCTTGCATGCTGAATGCTTGCTTGCATGCTGCATGTTTGATTTGCCATGCATGTTGTATGTTAGTGTTGCTGAGATAGAACTACTTGGGATACACAGAGAAATAAAAACCATATGATAGTTTTGCCTTGTAATGATTTTAAATATGAAAAATATGGGTAATACGGGTTCAGGAACAAGATCCAGAGGCATTTATCTGACAAAACCTGATAAATCAGCTGCTTCTGCTGTTTTTTTTTTGTTAATTATTATTAGTATTTTTAATTGTAACTTTTTTTATTGATTTTTTTGCACTAGTGTAACTTTGTAGTTTTCTTGCCAATGATGTGTATACCTATAATTGGCATATGTAGGAGAATAATACTTTAATTATCTGTAACTAAATGTTGTCTATGTATGCTGTTGGTGTACCATATTTAATAAAATAAAATAAAATAAATAAATATGCCAAAAGACGATTCGGACTGTGAACTTTCTGCGATAGGATGATTCTGCCTATTAATGACTATATATACGAATTTTATGCCACAAGACGATTCTATCTGTGAACTTTCTGCGTTAGGATGATTCTGCTTTAAGACTATTATGAATATTAAATTTCTGCCTAAAGATGATTCTAGCTTACACGATTATGCGTTTTGAACGTCTGATAAATGAGTGAATGCTAATTGATGTTCTGCGAAAGGAAGTTTATGCTATTTGATGATATGCCAAATAAAATTATGACAATAAAAATTCTGCGAAACAAGGTAGACCCGGGATGGCTATAATCCAGGGAGACTCCAGAGTAAGGCCTCTGGTCTTTTAAGTCGTATCTTGATGTCGTATATAGCCTAAAGCCTTCCTCGATAAATGGGCTATCTAACGTAGAAAATAATTTTCCAAATTGGTCCAATAGTTTCTGAGATTCGCGTTCAAACCTACTCTTCAGCTTTATAATATAAGTAGGTATAGATCAATTATCAGACATCATACTTTATTATTCCATAACCTCTTTTGTATAAATTGGCACAAATTTTTCTTGTATTATTGTTTTTATACTAACGATTGCTAAGCATTACCAAATTATTCGTTTTTATGTGGTAAATAGATTTTTGAAGGTTTTTGTTATGGCCGGCATGTCAAAAATAATAGGTTAAAACCGTTAAAAACCGAATCTCAGTAAATGTTGACTGCTAATTGTTAGTTATTCACAGAACTAGCTAAAAGATTCTATTTGTTTGTATTCGATTATCGTAAACCAAAAATAAGCTTCGATTTCAAAAGGTCAGTTAAGTCTAATAATTTGCCAGATTTTATACTATCGAGTCAAGCAGGGCAGGGAGCAACACTAGCATCTGTTTGATAAACCCATAGAAAGTAGTATAGTATAGATAGAATGACAAACGCGGATTTTCAGCGTAACCAAAAAGTTACTTTACATGTGTGCGTTCAATAGTGATGTGTATCTTATGGTGGTCCAAGTTTTATCGACGAGGTTACGATAAATCATGTAAATTGAAACAAAAATAATTAAATTAATGCACTTTTAATTACATAATACTTTCTATTTGATAAACAAGACAACCTCATTTTTGTTAAATTACATATTTATTTATTTATGTATGAAGACATTCTAGAAACACTTATACACGTTCCAACATAGACCTTACCACAGCACAGCTTCGGGCCAGTTGTGTGGGCCAGTGCTGAGAAGAAGCTGTGCAAGAATTACGGTTACCTAAAAAATCTGTCAAAAAATTTATCGATACTGATGACGTCATCATTTAGTCAAGCCCTAGTGTAAAGAAACGGTTTCTTATTTTACTGAAAATACCTGAATTAATCTATTGGAAACTTTGATATATGGCTGCAAATCACAAAGGAAGTCCTAAATTTACTGTACAATTTGGCATCGGAGTCGATTTCACTCACAAATTTTATAAAATTTGGATTTCAATTTTTTATCAATGATTCATATTTACTGGTGGATAGTATGATTTTCGGGATTGTATCCTCGGCGCACTTCACAGTTGCTGAAAGCACAAGTCATTCCATCTGAAATTGTTATACAAAACTTAAATTATAATTATATCCATTCATAATTTTTCAAAAATTCCAACGATGGAAACTTGACGTATCCACTAAATCCATTATTTCTTAGAAAACGGTCTCGCTGTCATAAGGTCTTTCGCTGTCAAATCCTATAGAATTTCACTAAGTAGCACGCTCTTTATAAAGCGAAGATTTTTTCTTTCTCTATGGATAAACCATTCGTGCATTCGTGCACTCGTTCGTTCGTTCGTTCGTGAAAAATTTATCGATACTGATGACGTCATCATTTAGTCAAGCCCTAGTGTAAAGAAACGGTTTCTTATTTTACTGAAAATACCTGAATTAATCTATTGGAAACTTTGATATATGGCTGCAAATCACAAAGGAAGTCCTAAATTTACTGTACAATTTGGCATCGGAGTCGATTTCACTCACAAATTTTATAAAATTTGGATTTCAATTTTTTATCAATGATTCATATTTACTGGTGGATAGTATGATTTTCGGGATTGTATCCTCGGCGCACTTCACAGTTGCTGAAAGCACAAGTCATTCCATCTGAAATTGTTATACAAAACTTAAATTATAATTATATCCATTCATAATTTTTCAAAAATTCCAACGATGGAAACTTGACGTATCCACTAAATCCATTATTTCTTAGAAAACGGTCTCGCTGTCATAAGGTCTTTCGCTGTCAAATCCTATAGAATTTCACTAAGTAGCACGCTCTTTATAAAGCGAAGATTTTTTCTTTCTCTATGGATAAACCATTCGTGCATTCGTGCACTCGTTCGTTCGTTCGTTCGTGGAGCGACAAAGTACGGACCGCAGGTAGTCTGTTCCCGAACGCCGACCTTATCGGGTGTGATTTAAAAAGTGCGTGACACAGTAATCAGAAGTCATCCGTCTGATCGTGCCTAACTTCGTGGTGATTTTCTATCAATTGTGAAAACAGACGTTAGGACTACCTTCCTACACTATTATTTCGTGTCTTCCGCGTATACTATCCCTCCATCGATGTGTTTTACATTTTTTTGTTGAATTCCCTAAAGAAACTACAGATATTGATAATGTGCGGGTGGAAGAAAACTTATTCGCGCGCGGCGTAGACGACGCGCCAACGCCCAGCTTTTATTTACCTTGCGATCGTGATTCATGCAAGTTATGTGAAGCTATTTTTTGCTGGTAAATAATAGTACATTTTTACCTTTGTAGGCATTTTCGTTGCTCTAAATCTCGTGTTATCTTTCGTTGAATTTGTAATGTATGTAGGTATATATGTGTGTTTTATGGTCATACTAATTTAAACATGTTATTTCTTACTTGCAAAATCTTAGTAGTTTTACAAAGCATTCGGTCATAGTTTTTTTGTTTTGTTTTAGGTACTAAGCTATCTTCATAATATTTCGCACTAACAATGAAGTGATTCGTGATGTGTACAGACAGCTGCTTCCGACATCCAGGTCAGTTTTACTCTGATATTGTTTTTTCTTACTTTTTGCTTGTACAACTCCTACATATCTGCCATACAAAACAAAGTTATTTCATACGATTTTGTTGAAATAGGTACCTTTAGTACGTATTGTACTACTAGCCTCTTACTATAATAATATGGAGTGCTTATTTTTTATTGCTTAAACTACCTTAGGGTTCATACCTGAAGTCACTTTCCTGTCCATATCTAGGTTTTATCAACAGAAACTTTTATCATTTAGGTATAAACTATAGGTGCGTCGTTACATATTTTAATTATTATTTATTTTGTTACAGATTGAAAATTAATTACTTAGCAGTCGGTGCCCAGGCAGGGTTGATATAAAAAGATACCTCCTAAGTTACATCGTAGCAAGGTTAGTGTCAAATATAGGTTTATTTCTACTAAACTGCCAACTAAATTATGTATTCTTGTATAGTTATTAACCTCAATTATTAAAGCTTTGATCGAAACTACTAAAACTTTTCCATTATTTTTAGTGACTTCCGCCTTTTATGTCTGGATTTCAAGTCTATTTTGTTGTCATTTCCAAACCAGGCTTATTTAGCCTTCAATAAAGGTGTGTTAGTGTTGAGCGTTGAACTCGACTGAAAGGGCTGTGTTATACTGTTGAGTGCAAGTATTTTAACTATGAATATTTTTATTTTCCAGACTGATCAACTACCAAGAAGGCTGCGTCTGTTGCGGCTGCGGGCGGGGAGGCGCGGCTACAGCTTCGATAAGGTAAGTACCGCAACAGGCAGAGTAATCTTAGAGCGCTTTCACATTTAGGCGCCTTTAACATCGCGACACGCGACGGTCGCGCTGCTGATAATTTCATACTATAAATGGCAGCAGCATTGCGTGGGCGCTGCCACGTTTTCCATTCAAGATTCTGAGATAAACGCGTTAAACTACACAAACTTAATCAATAAACACTTCTTTCTGTCTTTCAAACTCTTCAGGATTATAAAGATCTCACGCCGCGTGCGTTCACCGTTAGTCACTCCAAAAAGATGTCAATGTTCTAGTTATATTTTTATTTGTAGGTTCAGGGGCTGTTTGTATAAAAAAATTGTTTGTTGTAGGTAAGGGCATGCTTGTGTTCGAGACATCGTTGCTGCGGCTGCCAGCGGTGGAGATCGTCTGAAGATTAAAAGGTAAAGAGTCCTTTCGTCGTAAAAGTCTAAATGCCATTTCAAAATTTCCTTTTTCATTGGTTTCTATATTCAACTCTTTTTTTATTATTAAATGTTGTACCACACATAAGTGAATTGATTCAAAGACGATGATTTGCTTCTATAGAAACGTTAATTAATTTCAAAAAGTGATTACCGACAATTGATGCTATGCTTTGTCTTTTTCATTGAAATAAACATCTACGTATGTGTATGAAACGCATCAAATATTATTACTAAATTATAACATACATGCATCATTACATATCTCACTAATATATTTTTCTGTTTTGTTGCAGGTACGTAGCATGCTTTTTTAACAACTAAAAGGTCAGCCACTTTAGTTGACTTTGTTTGAAATTCATGTAAGGACTAACTAGAGCAGAATGTTATGTAGTTGGTTAGTACAAAACTATAGGAGTGTTTTAGCTTCGAAATTAGTTTAGTAAGATATACAATGTAGGTAGGTTAAGGCTAAGGCTTTTTTAGGCTGTAAGCGATACAGCTTTTTTCAGATGAGTACTTAGTTATATCCTGAGGCTTTTACCTGATCTGCTTGTTTAGGTAAACAACTACATTAGCTTTTTCGTTTATTAGTAGCTAGTCTCCCAGACTGTCAGTAGGCTTCAACTTGTGAACTCTTATTGTGTATAAGTTTTTTGTTAAACTAGCCGTCCCCACGAGTTCATCCACGCGTTATGTTTTAGGTTTTCTGTTCCTGTGGGTGGTATCGTGAAGGTGTATACCCTATAACCATTTAATCAGACTATTAGTTCCTAAAATAAGCGCTTTAAAAAACTCTTTAGCTTTATAATACTCATGAGCTGTAGTTAGAGCTTAAGATGAGTAAGTAGAAAATTTCGAGAAAACGTTTTTTAGAAATTTTTAGCACGAGATTAGGCTGACCTTTTTGTTTATGGACTTATTATTTTTTATATTATTCTATTTGTGTGCATGCTTTTTCTTGAACTTATTCATTCTATTCTTTAATTTGTGTGCATGAATTTTTTATGAGTTATTTATTTATTGTTGTTTTGTCAATCATGTTTTTAGGTTCCTTAGGTTTTTAGTTCTAAATAAATGTAATTTCATTGAACTAACTTTTATAAGGCACTCATTCGATATTTCTTTGTTTCGTTCGATTTCGTTGTCGCCCTACAAATGAGGCGCCAAGTGCCTAAAATTTTTTGATTTATTAGACTGTGACTGCTGAATCTGTAGTGCAGAAACAGCCATGTGTTCTTGATTATTAATACTCGTATATGGTAACAGCTAAGCTGAGGTACTTACTTATACGCTATTATGAGTGATGATGAATAATTTATGTCGCATCGTAATCGTAATCACTTTCATTTTTTCATCTCGTTTTACACCAAGCTGAGTAATGAAAATTTTACTACATTTTCGAAATTATGTTTTATACATTTTCAACGCTAGCTGTATGTATAACGTCTTCTTGCCTTATTCAGATTACAATACGTAAACAAACTTGATGGTAATAAATAGATACGATTTAAACATCGTCTTCAATCTTAGGTTGCTCAATATAAGATCTAGCTCTTGTTAGAGCCTAGGCTCTTGTCGGTGGAGTTTTTTTCCCAAAACTCAAAATTAGGGAAGAGTGAGGCGGTTTCCTTCTTGCCTTTCACACCGCAGTTTAGGAACGGGGGGGTTTCCACCTCAAAAGCCAGTTTCTTTCCTGATAAACGATATCTTCAGCCTTTTGCCAGAATTGCTTGCACACCATACATTATCATATCTACGTGTTTGTTAATCCGTAACTTTTTCACTATCTATAAATTCATTATAAGCAATTACAAAAATTCTGATGTGTTAAAACGTGGCTTAGATAGATCAAACCTTTTAAGTGAAACTAGAATTACGATGTCTTACTTTTGGTTCAATTTAGATAGCAATTACACATAATTCCTAGCTGCCCCCGCGAACATCGGAGTGAATATCGGTTCAGCCCGTAGAGAAATATTTGATTTTAAGAAGGTTTAGCTGCTCTCGAATTATGACAAATGACAAATTCGAAGGATAAGAGGTGTACTGAAATGGATTCCATTCAAACATTAGACATACAGCCCAGCTTATGCTATTTCAGTTAATTCCCCTCATACAATAAATAAATATTATCCTACTACTATTATAAAGGCGAAAGTTTGTAAGTATGGATGTATGGATGTTTGTTACTCTTTCACGTAAAAACTACTGAATGGATTTGAATGAAACTTTACCACAATATAGCTTATACATCAGAATAACATATAGGCTACAATTTTTGAGGTTTCTAATGTGAGGTCGTAAAAAAACACATTTTTTGCGCTACTAGACGGGACGAACCTGAAGTCCACGCGAACGAAGTCGCGGGCAAAAGCTAGTTCTTAATAAATTAGTCATGCCGTAAGAGCCCAATATTGACAGCAAAAAAAAAAAAAATTGCTGATTTCTTTTTTCCTTTCCACTATTTGATTGTCAGTTTTCGGCTTTTGTTCTATTTCTTTCGCATATGTATTTCCTTTATACAGGGTGTCCCGTAAGTAGTAGTTCAACCAAAATCCGTAGATAGATGAGGTCACGCACGATCTATCAGAATAATCCAACATGGTTTAAGACAAGTCTCATAGCTTAAGAGTTATTCAATAATTTATATTTTTTCCAAAAATTCGTCTTACGTCACTTTCATTGTCGCCATTATACAGGATGTGACCTGTAATAGGAGCTAAAAATTAAAATGTAGGCCCTAAGTGACGAGTAACCTATATAAATGGTCTTAATTTTTTAAATTGAAAAATAATTTTATTGTTTTTATCTAACAAAAAAAATCGAACCAGCAATGTATTGCAAACAAATGAGTCCAGTCACAGAACTTGACATTGTCATTTACTACAACGAGTTAGCGATTTATTTTGATATACATTATAACTTTTGATTACTATATCTTTTAGTTAATGTATTTTGGAGCACTATGACCAGGTCAAGGTAGCTACGAATACTCTGTTGAATCATTGATTAAATTTTTTGCTCCAACTACAGGCCACACGCTGTATAAGGTCAAATAATTTTAAGTGATAATATTTTTACAGTGTCTTTGTAAACATCATAGAAAAAAAATCACTCTAATTATTTTTTGAAACATCGAGATTCCATTTTTAGGGTTCCGTAGCCGAATGGCAAAAAACGGAACCCTTATAGTTTCGTCAAGTCTGTCTGTCTGTCTGTCTGTCTGTCTGTCCGTCCGTATGTCACAGCCACTTTATTCTGAAACTATAAGCATCACATAGCTGAAACTTGGTAGGTAGATGTATTTTGTTTACCGCTTTCCGATTCAAAAGTAAGAAAAAATAATATTTAAGGGGGGGCTCCCATACATGAAACTAAAACCTAAAAATTTTTTTTACTCAAACCTTTGCGTGTGGGGTGTCTATCGATAGGTCTTTTAAAATGATGTTGAGGTTTCTAAAACCATTTTTTCTGAAAGTGTAAGGTTTGAGATATAGACGCTTCCAAAGTGGTAAAATGGGCGTCCCCCCCCATCTAACTTTTGAACTAAGAAAGTGAAAATTTTGGAAAAAATATATGATGTAGATCTCAACAAAAACTTGCAAAGGAGATCGAACCAGTAGTTTTTGAGATATTGCACATTTTTATCAACCGCAAATATAACTTTGTCTTTCATACAAACACTATGAAAAACAAAATTATTTTTGCTGTCGCAATATATTGTGATGTTTTCGTTAAGTGAAAGTAAGTGGACCCTGAATTCAGGTAAGGGTGGCACGGAACCCTCAGTGCGCGGGTCCGACACGCACTTAACCGTTTTTATTATTTTCTTTAGCAAAGAAAGATTATATTTTTTTTCAAAACAGCACTCTGACAATTTAAAAAGTTATCTACTTCATCGGCTTCGCCTCTCTCAATTTAATGCTCAAACTTTCTTTTTCTCTAAGCTTAACCTTAATAAAAAAAAAACTAAAAAAATAATTTTACCTTAGTCTCCATTT
The DNA here is from genome assembly GCA_963584085.1 of Pyrausta aurata. Taxonomy (NCBI): domain Eukaryota; kingdom Metazoa; phylum Arthropoda; class Insecta; order Lepidoptera; family Crambidae; genus Pyrausta; species Pyrausta aurata. Next base: position 519,118 of record OY757259.1, read on the forward strand.
TGGCTTATGATATTATTGGCCAAAAATATTTCCACTTTTATCCCAAAACGTTTTATAGGATAGCTGTAACTTTTTTATGACATTTGATAATTTTGATTATGAACTGTGAGCTTTTATCTTTTTTTTTAATCTAGTTAGAGGTAAGATATTAAGCAATTGTTTCAAAAAATGTCTTGGCAATGTATTGCTTTGCCAATGAACAGAGTGTAATATTTTTTCCCAACTGGAACGTAGCACTATTAGAATATTTTGTGATTTGCAATAAATGTAGAAGTTTTAAAGCTGTTGGGCACAAACTGTCCAGTTTTTTTTTTTCAACACGGTTATTTAAGCTTTTGTGTAAAGTTTTATCGGGCCAAAACAATTCAAAATATTGTCATTTTATGACTAAACTATTGAAGTTATTGATAAAAAAGATTTTGGCTACACAGTTCAATCATGCAAAAATTATAATATTCCAGAAAAACATTAAATTTCGCAGATTAAAATATTGGTGACAACGAAATTGACGTAAGTCGAATTTTTAAATGTAAATTTAAAAAATAAATTGAATAACTCTTAAACCATGATTCTTAACCCATATTGGCCTGTTCTAATAGATTATGACGTAATTTATCAACAGATTTCGGTTGAACCGCTACTTATTGGAAAACCCTGTATAGGTATAATTCCAACTACGGTTACTCCGCTCCACGTCCAGGAATGATGTCTAAGATTCAAACTTCCGTTTTGATCTTATGAAGACATTTTCTATCATCTCAATTTAAGACTGTGCTCTTATTAGAAGAGTTTCTTGTATTTTTCTTCTTTTCCATACACCACCTCCTTGATCTCTTGCTGTGACACGACTGTAACTTTCTGTTAATTTGAGAGTTGTGCTCTTGTTGGTATTTTCTTTTAGTCTTATCTTTGCCATACCATCACCTTGACCTCTTGATACGGCGTTTGTCTTTTCCTTTCTCTGGGTCAATTACGACCGTTAGTCGTCTTCGTCTTTTATTGTAATGTCTATCTTGTCACCTACACTACAATATTCTAAATCTTTTCGATTTCCTTCTCTTCTGTCCAGTTAATCTTAGTTTTGCTACCTATAACGTGTAATTCGTGTAGAGAGCAAATATCGTTCACAGTTCTTACAATAATGCGTATGGTTTTTCCGCTTAAGCCGAGTGGGATCGACAATATAGATCGAGTGTGATTATATCTAGAAGATGCCAGTTTGCCTGTCTTAATGTCATTACCCCTGATTCCCACTTTGTCAATTGTTAGGTCCGGATTTTAATCAGATGGAGATTTCAGATGATACTTGGTTTTCAACAAGTGTAGTAATAGTTTCATACAAATGCTCTGCTATTGAAACGTCTGATTAAAATCCGGACCCGACACCGAAAGTGGAAACCAGGTCTTACTCAGTATCCACCGTTTGATTTGCGGTGTTCGAGAGTAGTGTCCTAACCAAGCCTACAGCTAGGCGTCAGGTGGAGGGAGCAATAGAGATGGCCTCTCTGTGACTTATCTAAGCTTCTCCTCGCCAGTTTATACACATCGTCTTTGCATCACGACTGACGTGCTTTAATCTACTAAAGAGTTACCCTGTTGGTCGAAGCAATATTTTGCAAAGGGACATGGCATTAGTGTTCGAGTGAGTTACTGGTGCAGCTATCTTCGGCTTTTAGGGCCACCGGACTGTCATAGAGGATTCAGGTATTCTGGCGACTGACTTGTCTGGCTGTGATGTTTGCAGCTGTATGGCAATGGCGAGCCGTGGTGAGTAGTGACACCCTGGGTTCAACTATTGCAGATAAATTTTGCTCAGCTATTTTCCGTATGGCCATATGCTGGCCATATGGAAAATAGTTGGGAGACAAAGCGGGGGTATGGGGCCACTTTGGGTTATACAATAAGCCAGTAGTAGAATTTACTGCTGGTTGAACGTCTGCCATTTTTTCAGCCTATGACTATGAGTCGGCAGGTAACTATTAGTTGCTGCCATTGTTTCGGTCTGTGGCTATGATTCAGGCGTTTATTAAATACCCAATGGCTCCTAACTTGTCCGGAAACCCTCAATAGTCCATTTTCTGCAAAAGCTGATCCCACTATCTCACTGCTCATCACAGCTCTTTATATGGCTGTAAATGTCACAGTCGGATAAAAGTCAGTGGTCAAAATATCTGAAAGCTCTCTGATGGCGATGCGGCCTTGGCAAGCCCTGGATAGCTGCACAGTAACTCTAAGCTTGATCTCGAATGGCATCAGTCTTTGCATTAGATTGCTACCAACAGGATATCACTTTAGTAGATAAATAGGCATAGTCAGTTGTGAGGCAACGACCCTGTGATACGAACTGGTGAAGAGGGCCTTAGATCCGGACACAGAGACGCTATTTTTATTCTTCCCTCTGCTTTACTCCTACCTTCCAACTTGGGTAAGACACTGCATTCTAACACAACAAACTGAACGACGGAAACTCAGTCCTGATGCAGATAGAATGACCTGTCATTTTTAAAAATCCCACTTGATCTATGGAGTCTTTAACTTTGTCTGACTAGAAAAAAAATAGGCATTTTTGTAGGCATTTGGCTCAATTCTGAGGTGCCACCGATTAAGACTAGGATTTATTTTATGTTTCTTTCTTTCTTGAGGGACTGAAATTGATTAAGGATCGTCAAACGCAAGCGCAACGTAGCTTAGTCTACTTTTCTAAGTTGTCTATAGATTCAGATTTTCCTCTCACCTGACAGCTGTCTAGTTTGGCGTTTCTGAGTCTGTAATCTGTATCTTTTCGTTTATTTATTAAAAAAGAGAAATATACAATTTAGTATTTTCCTTAGTCGGTCGCACCTCAAAATTGAGCCTATTGTGGTTGATTGTATCCCTCAATAATAAGTACTCTTTCATCATTATTACTTCACCCTGTTCCCCGTTCATCTGGAGTCATTCTCGTATGTTTTCCTCTTCTATACATAAATACTCTTAGTCATTATAGAATTATCTATCCACTAAATTCACAAATAATATATCTTACTGCTATACAATGCACCATCTCTTTCTCGATCGACTTCTTCTTTTGCAGCCAGCAGCACATTTCCACTAATCACGCTTTGATTTTCTTCTTGCCATATTTTTATGTCATCCTGACCGAATCAAGACGATAAAGTCGCATCATCTTTCATTTTATCACATTTGCAAACTCATTCTTACAAACTTATTTCTTGTCTTGTCCAATCTTGTAAGCCACAAATTTTCGGTACGCAGTCCCTTCCTCAGTTTTCGGGCCTTTACGGCCCAGCAATCCCATTCAAAACCTAAGATAGTTGTTATCGCGGTTGTATAAATGTTTCTTTAATTGTTATCGTGTCTGTAAGAAAATCACGTTGTTGCCTGTTGCCGTTGCCTTCATTTCATCCAGCCTAAGATGCGATTGTCTTCAATGTGTACTTCTCAAAAGTAAAAACTACATAAAATCTAAGAAGTTGATTACTACTAATCATCTTACAAATTCTAATAACTTTAAGTCCGGGCTCTTAAACTTACTGTATGAATTCTAAATTAAGAAAGAAAACAGAATAGGCGTTGATTTTAACACTTAAAAGCGAAAGAGAAAAAAAAGGAACCTTCATACAATTAAGATCGGTCTTTCTTCTTTTACTCATTTTTTTAATTTTTACTGCTACAATCAATATGATTTGATAAGGCAGTTGACTTTTTATATTGTAAGTAAGTAATATCATTTGTAAACTTCGTACACTGAACTCATAATTTCTTTACCCGAAGGTTGTCTGAAAAAGACCGCTTAAATTGCGTTCCTGTGTTTTCGACTTCAACATGTCTTGATTTTGGATTTTGAAAATGAATTACTTGGTCACGCCTGTTACTTATCTCGACATTTTATGCCATACTCAGATTTCATTGCAAGTCTATGGCTTTCAATTTCCAGAAACGTTATAAATCCTGCAGGGGTATTCCGCTGTGACCGTAGTGGGGTTTCACAAAGTAATACAATCATTGCTTTGTTACATTTCTAAAGACTTCATTATCGACACACAGACACATGCCGAGTGTACCTGGTCTTGTATATATTTTTTTCACGTATCAACCTACTACCATTATTTTAGTTGGGAGAGGGACACAAGTCACTAACAAAAATTTGCCCTTTAAAACTAAATGTTACGGAAACAGACCACTTTATCTAAAAGTGATAATTTTTATTTTATTTTATAAAAGCAAACTCATAATCATTTTAAAAGACCTATTTAACGATACCCTATACGATTTGTTTGGCAAAAGATAAATAAGTCATCCCCACGTTACATGTATAAAAAGTAACTAGAAAAATAATATTTTTCAAAATTTTATTTTACTACTTTGACGAGGAAATTTGCCCTTCAATTCATTATCAGGTCTCTGCGCTAGACTGCGAACGGCCAGACGGACATGGTGAAGCTATCAGGGTTCTATGTAGGTCTACGAAACCCTATAAAATAATTATTAATTATCAGGTTTCCTGAAGTTTCACGTCGAGGTACTCTGTTACTAAATAGTGAAAAGTTAATAAAATATTCAACAGTTACAATTTCCGATCCCATAACTCACTTTTAACATTAATTGTTATCTAATATGGGTCTGACCCGGAACTGCCGAAATAAATTAATCCAAATTCGAGCCGTGCCCGAAGTGGAAACTTTTTAACTTTTAGCTGCCGTGTTAGCCCCCGTACGTGTGTCGAACACACCCGGTCGTAAATAAAAGGTGTAGCTAGCTGTAGGTACACTGTAACTCGTGTTGGTAAAGACAGTGTAGAGGTTAAAAACTACATTATCAACAACAAGCTCAATATCAAGTTTTAATACAGTTTATTGTTGTTTTTATCGCAATAAAAACATTTTTCACATCATGCTTATTAATTGATCTCCGTTGAATTTACATCAAATTCTTTTTATTTTGAATTGCAACAGCACTTGCTTGTCGTTATGATAGAATGAAAAAAATGCGCAGCATGAAGACGAAAAAAATCATATTTTTGTAGTATCATTATTTTTATTTGTAAAATAATACTGAAGAGATTATTTATTTGCAATAGGTTTAATTTAATAAATAACTTAACCCTTCGTTGCATGATTTTTTATTTTTTATTGAAAAAAATCATATATATTTAATTAAGGTCTAAGATTACAGGAAAAATATTCAAAAAAATATTGGTTCACTTATTATATTTTTTTTTCGACAAAAAGGGTATGATGGATTTTTCCATCACTATGCAATACCATTCCAACTGATCAGTACTAAATATATTTATGAGGCTACTCATCTCCATACATCGACAAAATTTTATATCCAGAGAAAACATATGTAACATTTATCATTTGAAATTATAATAAAATAATTACCTGAGGTGTAATTTTTTTTCCTATATGTATCACATCTTACCAGATATAAGGCCATAAAATCTGCCTCCCCCATACATTTACTTTATTGTTGAACAATATGTAGCTATAGAATTGAAACTTTTTCTTTTTTTGTTTTGTCATATCTTGTTAAAGTACATACTGTAGATATACAATAGATGCAATATAACCAATTTTTGTAGTTTGAAAGCAACATAAGCCATTTCAACACCAATTATAAATAAATAAAACTTATATGTAGCTTCCACGTGCTTCTGACTTTCAAATTTTATTTTTTTGCTGGTAATTTTATGTTTATTTCATTTATCTGCTGACATAAAATAATATCAAAACTTTTTTCTTTAAATATTACACAAAAAAGAACAAAAACTACATTATAGCATTGTATTATTGTCCATAGAAGCATCATTCCCGTTACGCATGGTGATGTAAATTTCCATCGTACATTATTTCTACAATTTAAGAAAATGAGTAGATCGTGCATCATCAATTATTGAAAATATCAAAATATTTGCTTCTTTTTTACTCATATTTCATTTTTTCAATACTTTTTCTTGATATTTGAACTCAGTATACATTCGCAAAAATCACATTGCAGCAAAATTTTATCTAGAGGGTAAATTCAAAACTTTTTGACATCTAGTAAAAAGGCTTTTGGTATTTTTTTAAAAAGGAGTGTTCCGTTTCGTACAGAAGTTATTTAAAATATTAAATTTAAAGAAAAAGATATCCTGCATTGAGGTTTTAATATGTTTTTTTCCTTTAAAATGGTTTGATGTAAATATCCATCACTATGCAAAAAAGGGTTAACACAGAGGTTTCCAGGAAATCGTTTGTGGTTTACTGAAAGCTGCGAAAAAGGCCTATTTAATTATTTATAATGAATGATCTGAATACATTTATCTCATGGGTTTATTTATTTCTGATTTTGTCATAATAAGCAATAAACTATGCTCACGTAGCTCATGACGACATTACTTATCAGTTGAATATTAAATAACATGTTACCATAGGTTATGTTGTTTAAACAATAATTAATCTTAGGTCTAGTTTTTATCTATTCTATCCTTTCATAAAGTATCTAATACAAATATCCAACCATTTTGGAGATGTACTCCTTTTTTAGGTAATTTAAAATATTGAAAATATTTAATAAACACTATTGTAAAATTTTCTTCAAGTATTAAAGTTGCTTCCAATAGTATCAGGTAAATAACCTTTATATCCGACAACTTTACGAGCTTTAACAAAAATACCTACATCACTTTTAAAAAGATTTGTCAAGTAAAAGATGTAAATCATAGTATTCAACCTTGGCGAGTTGTAAGCTCCTGAACAAGATTTGGGCGTGGGTGTGGGTGGCGGTACTGAGGTTATTTTGCAGGCGCTGTGTAAAAACAAAGTGGATCCCGCGTGATCCCGCGAGTTCCCGCCTAATGAGTCTGAAGCCGGCCCGGGGATAAATCTCGCAGTTATGTGTCTCGAAACATTCGCGGAGTGGTACAAGTAATGGGTGGTAGTAGTTTTGAGAACTGCATTCAAGATAATTTGTATATAAAGATGAAAATAAAAGATAAGATTTTTAATTTAAATCCAAGCTTAATACTAGAACAATGTTCGTTATTGAGACTACCTAGTAAGTATTAAAATAACACTTGTGGCAGGTAGCCCCGCTCTTTCACATCAATATGACATCAAAATTTGAAACAAAGTTCCAAATTAGAAGAAACATTAAACTTATCTCTATTAAAGTACAAATAGTGGACTTAATGCTTAAAGCATTCTGTACCAGACACCATTGGGTGAAGCAGAAACGATTGATTTTTCACCGCTATCGCTTGTATTTTGCGTCCAGATTATTCACCCCGTGTTATATTCCACGGATCGTTATAAATCAAAGCACGTTGCTTCTTATAAACATATTTTGTGTGTCGTCTCTTTTTTAAAACAGCTTACGTTATACACCGCTTTTCGCCATCTCTAAGGTTTTGTGATTTTTTTTTTTTCAACGAAAGTAAAATGTAAAATTTGTTATTGTAAATAGCGCTCTCGAATGCTTTATTGTAAATAAGAAGGATTTTATAATGTAAACATTAAAAACAAATTACAAATTATACTTTACGTTAACGGCAAGATTACTAAAGGTATCAACTCAAACGAAACATTACACCAACTTTAACCCTACATTTTTAATGGGCGAAGTTGCAATGAATGTGTCGGCCCCAAGTTGGCAACGCAAGGGTTGGATGTTTACCCAACAGAATGTCACAATGGTACGGTCAAGAAGCGCGGCGACAGGTTAAGACGACGTCCGAGGCTGAGTTATTCGGCTTAATTATACGCTGGCGGGTTAACACGTGGCGGGGTGCGGTGTGCACATTGTGGTACCGCTGAGTTTTGAAAGTAGATGTCAAAAACTAAAATTTTTATCATTTAGTTATTGAAAACAGACGCAGCCCTTCTCTATCCCCCGTCACTAAAATTTAACAAATAAAATAAATTTTATCAAAAAAAAGCTTTTGTTGAAAACAGTACTAAAACTTTACTAAAAAGTTTTTGTAAAAAACATTTATCTTTTAGTTGGAGGTCCACAATACCTGTTTAAGTTATTTTTATGATTAGAATTAATAAAAAAAAATATAAGCTACTCTTTGAGAATTTCTTCATTTATTCAAGAACCCAAGTTAAATATAACCCAAGTTATATTTAATCAAGTAACTACACGGCTATTTTTAATTGTTATTTGTTATCTACCCTAGTCATTACAAACAATAACAATTGTATAATACCTAATTGGGGTTTTCCCATGATTAAGAACTTAATGGTTTCCGCGCACATAATTAAATATATTTAATTGATTTTACTTGGTATTCCCGTAATTTGAATACCTAAACGAGTAAATACAACAAATTATTTAATACTAAAATGATTTGATTGGTATGATTTTTGCGTTTTAAGCAGTTTTTTTTACATTTAAGCAATCATTATCGCTTGATTGGTTAGTGATGAATGACCTGATTTAATAGTGTGTTTTGAGTTTGTTAACGTAAAAATAGTAGAGATATAAATGTTTTTTTTAAATACTTTTTAGTACCTATTTCAGATTGTAAGTAACCTCTTTTTTTAGTATTTTTATACATTTTTTTAAGTTTAATTATTTTCAAACGGACTTCTTAGCTTATTTCAGATTAAAAACCTCTTCATTATTATTTTTATTTACTATTGTAAATTCTAATTACCTTTGTGTAAGTTTCTTTGCTTGCTTGCAAAAAGCATGGTCTTTTTAGATATGAATCATTTGCCGTTATTTTAATCAAAAACTACGGTCCCCCAATGTGTACACGCCAAACAATTCTTGAGTCGGTGGGCCTCTTGGATTAAATTAACATTACTACTATCCGGCCGGCCCTTATTAAAATTACAACATGTAAATGTCTTGCCCTTGATGTTTGTTTGAGTACGACAGTTGCGCACAATGTCCGCCGCCGCTGCCCTATGCCCACTGTGCAAATGGTCGCTATTTCTAGTTTGAGAAAGGCTGGAGAACAATTTATTGTTGTAGGTAAGAGGTATAAGTGCGTGCTGTGGTGAAATATTTATATTAAAGTTCTTAGGCTTAAACCGGACGGGTAAACGTCAGATAGGTAGACGTCAGTAGGTAATTGACTTTAAGAGTAAAATAAGACTATTTTAAAAATGCATGTATTCAGTTTCTTGATAACAAACAAGCAAAGGAACATTCAAATCTGCATATAACATATCTGGTCATGAAATAATCAGCCCTTGGAATTATTATTCAGGTAAAAGAATCAGATATTAAAGCTGATGAATTCCATATTGACAAACCTTGAAGACTTGCGTGTTCCGAAGTATCACGTGAATTGTAATAGTTCAAACCTAAAACCACAACTATGTAATAGGTAAAGTACATAATGCCGTAATCTTACACCCCTCGTAAGTAGCAAAACAAACCCGACATATCCTTAATTTAATAATTTCCGAGCGTTTAGACCCCGAGCCGATATTTGTCTTGGTCTAAAATCCGGCCTAAGATTAATCCGGAATTTTGTTATCGTGTCCCTTCTGTCCGGGTTGCCGGGACACACCCGGACGCTGCCCACTGGGCGCGGGCGGCCGTGTTTGGACATGTTTCGGCCCCACTACCTAATTGTACGATAAACTTTTGATCGTCTTTGATTGTTTATAGGTAACGGCTGAGGGTGCGCCAAGATTTTGAGGGTGCACTAATAAAGGGATCGTTGTTAAGATAAAGGATCTTTATTGATTTTGATGTTTAAGATTCAAGTGGCGTTTAATTAAAACCACAGATATGTTTATGCGTGGAGATTGTTATGTTAAATAAAACGGATGACATCTTTCTCCGCAGCTTTGTATTTTTTTTTACTTATTTTTTAACTATCAATACGGCATAATCAATATATATATTTTTTATTATTTCTTACATTCTTTTCATCATTTCTTACAATCTAGGCGTAGTTAGTATAAGTTCAAATAAATTACTATATTTTTCTTGGAAAACAATTTGTTTTTATACTTCAGACATAACAGCTATCTAGTTCTGAGTGGAAAGTATGGTAAAATATCTTCGACCAAGTTACCACACATATCGCCCGTATATGGCATAAATCCCGTAATAGTTTTTATTTGTTTCGGACCCTAGAAACAACATCCATACAATGTATCTCGGCCGTTAGCACTCACTTAGCATAAGTGGCGAGTTCACCTGCGACACACGATGTACGAAAGTTTGGATACCTCAGTTTACTACTGATGATTGTACAAATGAAACATATAAAGCAATATTGTCAAAATTTTTACATCTCATCATTGATGTTGGCAATTAGGTTACCTATAACTGCAATAATATTCATGTAGGTAGATGTTGATAGTTTTAATTTTCTTTTATCAGATGCCGATGATGAAAGGAAATAATAGAAATGAGATGTATTTTCGTCACAATTTGCAAGAGCTTTTTAACGATACCACGACCATAATATTAAGTGGGACCAATAAACTATAGGTATGTATCGCAGACAGTTAAATTCTATTTTAACTCGTTTGCTCTTTAACGTAATAGATGAGTGACTACTGCCAAAATATTTTGCCACATTCAGATATTCCTATGTCCGTAACATCAACAAAACAACAGTCGTTACATAAATAATAACCGCGGGACAACAAAACACGGTGTTTACCTCACGAAAAATATACGGACCGAACCCCACAACGACCGCGACCACTGGGAAATATTGTGAAAATACGGATTTTTTTGGACACACTGACTTCATATAAACATTCAGGTACCTTCTTCATAAAATTTTAAGTACCTGTTTCTGTTTCGTGCAATTCAAATAACACATGGAACGTCATTCAGTATGATTAAAGTACTAGGCAGATAACTTTGCTTGTTACTTAATAGGACATTGTGAAAGAGGGCGTAAGTCACGTTTGTGATATATGTTTAGTGCCGTTGTAAAAAAATAATAATTTGCGTTTTCAGCGTGAAATATTAAAAGTAGGTATTTTTAAAGCTTTAATCTATATAAAAAACATTATAGGTATCTTAGATTAATAAATGATCAATTCAAAGTTAAAAGCGACAGTAGTTCTTAATGTAATTCTCTTTCATAGCAACAGAAGTACACACGGCATTCTCATGATTCTTTCCAAATCAGTTTGAATGGGCATCTAATCCCGGGTCGCAAATAGCCACGCAAGCAAGGTACCTGCGGCGAGAGCCCGATAAATCAATATCTTCAGCTTGTTAAGTAAGTTTATCCGGAGATGCCTCGATAGCGTATGCACGTCGGCTGCACAGTGGGACGGTGAAAAACAGTTGGTAGACATAAAAAACGTATTCCACCCTGGTGATTGAAAATTGCAAAAAAGGATGTAATTACATAACTTTTGTGGTTAAAAGTAAAATAATAAATTTTAGCTTCCTTGTATTGTTATTTTTGATTAAGTAGCATTTTATTGTTATAAAATTTTAATCTTAGTTCTTCGGTTTGCACAAAAACATTTTGCAGCTATAGTTGCAACGGTTAAGTAAAAGTCAAGTTAAGGTTAATTTATGCTTAATTTACTGTTAAGGCTAAAGTTAAGGTTGGATTATGTTAAAGTTAAGTTACGGTTAATCTAGAGTTAGGTTTATGGTTTGGTTGAATTAGGTCACCAACCTACCATTAAGCTTACGAATTTCCTAATGCAAGGCACAGCCTTTTCTTTTACTAATTTACTACTACGTAGTATCACTGACAAAAATTAAAAACGAACATCAAATATTACACACTATTGTCCAGATCAACAAATTATCTGCCCACTGTGTATCGTCGTACATCCGGGCGCCCGGGGCCGGTCGTGCCTCAACCTAATTTGTATTGATTAAAAATATTCAGCATAGTTTCAGGGGAATGCGCGGCGCTCACTGGATTATGCGGATTATTGACCTGCCCACTGTGCACGGCTTTCTTAGGGATATTCTTGACTATGTTTCTTTTAGCAGAATCAGGAATGCGTTAAGTGAATCGGAATTGCCGCTGGCATTTGCGTATTTGTGAAAAAAGGTGATTCTATAGGTATATTATTTTTGCCTTTTCATGATGAAGTGCGTGAACTTTGTTTGTATTTTCATGCACTTTAAAGCAAAAGACATTTTACAGTACTATTTGAGTTGTCCAGAAAATCTAATACGTAATTATTTACATACTTTTGAACCTTTTATAATTTTCTCTTGAAAACATGCTAACGTTACAAAGTCAAAAGCAAAGACGTTTGCGTGTATTGGCACGCGTTCCACTTAGTCCAATAAATAATTGTCTTAGGTACACACAATTCATTCGAGTAGGTGACCATTTACTTGAAGTATGAGGTGGTTAGAAAGAGTTGCACTTAGGATGTAAACATTCGGTTAGAATTGGACGCGTGCTCTCTACTTTTCTTGCGGCATAAAATTGTTGGAGTTCATAAGGTTTACGCCTTGGGTTTATGCTTAGGTATAGTATTGTTCACAGAAATCACCGAAAAATTTTTGGACGTTTTTATTTTCCAAGTGAAAATATAAATTATGTTCGTTACTCATCAAAGTAGCAAACACTTTAGATCACATAATATGCTAGTGAAGATTGTTGTTCTTGCGTTTTTCATAGGTTACGTTTTTATTGAACGACGAGCTCTTGCGATTGCCTTCCCTATATTACCAACACACCGTCAGCTCTGAATTATACAAACTATCCTATGGCCGGTGTGTTATTAACTGAGTCCTGTGAACTCCTGTCAGTACGATGTCAATCTCGCTTGCATTTACCCACAAATCTTCTTGCGGTAATATACTCAACCTATCTCTATTGAAATAAGGGTATCAAAACGTAGTTGGTAAAGAGCTGTCTATTAGTGGCGTTTTTATTTGAGGAAGTGCTGGTGCTTATACCATTCCGTGTGTTTTCAACGCATTGCCAGCCGCGGCCAACGCTAAATGGCTATCCTGTGTCGTGGCGGAGTGGTGACGCAAAGAACCGCTCCGTCGTGGGCGTAGGCTTTTTAGACGAACCGACTTGTTGGGGCTCACACTTTTTGCAGTTGGGAACAAAGTTCTGCACCTGCTACGAAAGTTTCCATTGTTAGAAAAGTTGTTTGAGGTTGGCGTCACGACCATTTCTATTCGACTCAATTAGTAATTTTTAAATTAATGCTGCAACTCATTCGTACCACATCAGACAAAGGAGTACAAAGAGATACCTATATTAGACATTATTGTGCTCTGTGTTCAGAATAAGGCAATATTTTGAATAAATAAAGTTACCATGTTCTTTCGTGGACTATATTTTGATGTCAGATCAGAATGTATTATGAGGTGTTGTAGTCAGTACCAGAATATCTCTAAATTCGGTTATATTATTATAATTATTAAATGGTACCTCAAAAGTATTATACCTATTAGTTTCAATTTGCTTACCTATTCCGTCTTCATCGTGAATTTGCATACAAAACAGTATCCTCTTCTAAACAAGCGAGTGTAAGACGTGTGCAGATCTAATTCGAGCGACCAAAGTACGATCTCTGAGGGTTCCACAGATAGACATTAGAATGAATAGAAAGGACATACAGTTAATAAAGCTTGAGGCCAAATTTAATAAAATGGAAAGCTCAAAACCCAGAAATATAAACATCTTTTCAAATGTTTACCTATTAAGTTACAACAATGATTTCTGGAGTCACGTAATTGAGTATCTAATTACGTGACTCCAGAAATCATTGTAGATACTTGCCAACAGTGTCATTATTGTTTGAATTTATGATTTCACTCAGGCTTAAAATTCATGGACAATGTACATTGTACATATCCATACATTCACCAGATCTTTCTAATTCATGGCTTCATTCACAATGAACATTGTACATATCCATACATTCACCAGACCTTTCTATAAATTCTTCGCACTGCTCGTTCAAACGCCTCAGGCACGGCGGTCAGTACTTGGACATCTTTGGTGTGAGCATACACGTACACAACAGCACACCACCCGTCACAGTCTAGATAGCAAATCCCTAATGTAGCTAACAACTGCAAGACCGTGGCGGGTGTTCCTCTAGAAGTCTCTACCCTGTGTCGTCCAGTGTCCCACTGTGCAAGCCCACGATGGCCTCTTAAATAACGTACTTAGTCGCTTGTTAGACCGAAGTTTATTAGAGACGTCTTTATATAGAGTTCCCGTTTCGAGAGATGTCGAGTTTAAGTTCGGTTTAAGTGAGGACAGAGCGGTGTCCGCCCGGGGCGTTTCCTGAACTATGGAGCTATAGATTCGGGGATTTAGTGGGTACATGGTTTTTATTTTAGTGGCGGTGCACATGTGACGTGCCTTTTGGCGGGCCCGTGGGATATTGCGGCCGGAATGGCCGGATGTGTAGTGAGTAAGTACGCCTCCGTGCGGTCGCGGCCGGCCATTGTTGCGAAGAAAGCAATTGAAGTTTCAATTACGTTGGTACATTTGGTGGGATTATGTTATTGAGAAAATTCGTAATTCGAACTCTTTTATTGTGAAATTATTTTTCTTCTTTTTACTTTTACAGTTGGTATCAAAAAATTGAATTGAAATCGATTAAAATAAAGCTTCCTAGCCCTCTTCTATTAGTAATTAGACCGGCTAAAATGTCAGTTTGCTATAGTCTTGTGAATATTGTAATAAAATTAATCACAAATCTCGAATATGAACGGCAACCTTTTTAGTTTTCAGTAAAAAATAAGATTTAGTTCTCGTGTTTATTTAGTGTATTTTAATAATTTTTTTTCAAATGTCTAAATAAGAACACTAAATAATTTATATTTGAAATTAAAACAATGACATGCAACATATTAACAGAAAAAAAAATATAATAACCTAAACACTAAAATATATTATTAAAAGAAGTCCCTATAGGTAAAGTAAAAATAAATTAACTTAATAATTTAGTAACACTAAATTAAAAATTCCTTTGAAATGATTTCAATTCTTAACAATCCAAACCCGATGTTGGCATTATAATCCTTATGAAAAGGAAGCGATGTTAATGAGTACAATGAGCCTCCCTTACAGCTTGTCGAAGGTGTAATGACTTGTAGTTTCTCCCCCGAGATCTATCGCAGGGCTGACAATGGAGAATTGAAATATCGCTCGTGTGGGGTAAACAAAGTATAACACAGTCATGGGATGGCTTGAGAAAACTTTTCAGGGGGTTTTGTGGCAATATAGAAATCATAAAAAGATGTCTGCATATGATTTGCGAAAGCTATGATGTAAAGGACAGACTTCTTACTAGGACACAATTGCCATAATGATATGCTTGTGTTAAAAAAGTGAGCGTTGGTAAATTGGAATATGATACTGATAAGTTTATCCTACCTACTTTTATGAACGCTCTCATAAACTTCCAGCTTGCTTACAGCATTAAACAAAAATAGGTTAGAAATAAAACTTCAAATTTCCTGCATTGTGAAAAAAGTTTAAACATAGATATTGAGTCGATGAAACCATTTAGGTAAGTACTTGTTTGTAGTCTTTTCGTTTTTTTACATCAAGTATTAATGGATAATTTTGATCTAAGTACTTAATACAAGTATTCTAATCAGAGCACTTGAGCAACGTTACAAGACAGGGGAGCGTGGGGTATATCCGGGCGGAAATGTGCGCCATTCGCGCACGGTGCCTTGGACATAGTTGCCCAACTTACTTCGCCATACAAGTTAATGGATAGATTAGGACTTGCACCAACGATCAACGGTGATGGTTAACGGGGAATAAGTATTGGCGTAATGAACGAGACTCATCGGTTGTTTCAAAGATGTCGTACAAATGTCTTGACTTGGTTTGCTGAGAGTGTAATAGGTTAACATTGGGTATTTGATTAGTGTTAATTTCTCGCAATCCTCTCTTTAAAGTAACATTTCGAAGAGGTGATTCTTTTCTAGTTCAATCAAGTATATTTCAACTTCACTCATCAAAATAAGGCGCGTAGGTTTTGATATGGGTTATAAATGATGAGTTTGTACACAGACTGATGACGTCAAGAATAGAATGTCTTGTTCGATATCGTAACAAAATGATTTTACCAAAAACGGCGATACACTTAAAGTCAGATTATTCCCGTCTCTTAAAACAATCCCTGTTCAAACAAGATCGTCTGAAACGTTCAATTATGTACGGAGGTGATATCGCCAGTTCACGACGCAGTTAACACTAGAGACACAACTTCGCCCATAACTGGTCCTGTTACCTTAATCTTATCTGACTGAACTAGTATGCATACTAGCTTCGGCTGGTGTTTTTAAGTAATGTAACAGATAAAAAATTGTAAATACCGCATTCAAATATCTTATTAACTTAAAAAAAGTTAGGTATCTACTACTTAATTTGATTGTAGAAACGGATGCCTATACGAGTTTCTATAACCAAATTTTATTAGAGTGCACAGGCTCCTTCCGGGTGAGCTTGCTCCGTCGTCGACTGCGTAAATAACGTGTAAAAATCAAGTGTGTTAATTTCAAATATTTTATACTATTGTGATTTTGTCTAGTCAGTGTACCTAAAACAGTTATTTTTTAAACTTCTCAGAACTAGTATCAGTAACAGTTCCGTCTATAAATACTTGCATGTTTACAATATGTAGCAGTTCTCACTGGCGGCTCTCTCCTCAAACAATGCTCCACCTGGGGATTGATATTACGAGCACAAGTTTAGCAATTTAGATATCCTTGTTGATAGTTTCATGCGAGCATTAGTTTACGTCGGCTTAGGGTTAGCAGACAAATCTCCATTACTGTTTTGACTTGGTGTTTAAAGATTCAGGTATTGTGTTTTTTTAAATCTTAGTCCTATAAAGTACTACGCCCGGTTTTGCTAACGTATTTTGAAGAATTGCATAGCCTACCTACTCATTGCCCATGTCATTCAAATAGAACTTATAACATAGCTTTCTAGTGAAATAATTTTCTAACAATAATTCAGTGAATTAAATAAAATATAAAACATATACCTAATCCGTATATTTTCAATCAGTTTTGATATTTTACACCTTGAGATTGCGGTGTACAATGACGTAGTACTTTAAAGTACTATTTAAAATAATGATGATGTATTTTATTTGAACAAGCGGACTTAAAAAAAATGTTCAAGAGACTAGATCTAATAAACGTAATTACCGCAAGCGATTAGCCAATACGGGGGCTTTGTCCGCTAAGAAAGGGCTTTGTTTTTTGTTTTTGTTTGTTTCTTGTTTGCGGCGACTATTCATCCCTAAGCCTTGCTCATCCCGGATTAACAACAAGGGAGGTGTTGAAACATTTTTCAAGAAGCGATATCGACGACAAAAGCGGTGATATTTCAAAAGGGCAATAAAAGAAGAAGCAATTAGGAATGTTTTGTTTGTCGCGCGACGTTGCGCGATTTTTCATTGTTAATATCTTCGTTAATTACACAGACTAAAGAAAACAGAAAATTCATTTGATTTTTGGTTCTGAAGTTTACGCGAATACTACTCCCTAAAACACACTTTACGGATTAATGTCTGCCTGTGACCACGGATGCTGTAAAGCATTCGAAACGTCAGGCATTAATTAAAAATGAATGTTCGCGAAATCAATACGTAAAGTGTTTTGTAATAATTCATTTGATGTCAAATCGCTTGTCGTAAAAAAGGTTTGCTGGTAACAAGTTTAATTCTTTTGTTTTATGCAATATTAGGACTGTTCTTTGAACGATAAATCTCAATGTACTTATTAATCAAGCCTTCATCAAATAAAGCGACTTGGCGTTGATTCTTGAAACGTTCGGACTTGCGCTACATCTGAGTGTTAGGTATCTGACCCGTAGATTATGTAAGCATCTTCAGTTTCTACTTATTTACCTACGTGTAAATGACTTGGCGTTTCTCTTTGGACTACGTTGATTGTGTAAAGTTTCTGGTGAGGGCGCTATCTGATCTGTCACGGTTGGCAAACGCTGAATAGACGCTTTTTCGGTTACAATTCATTAAACGCGTTCTTTGTCTTTTTATTTTAAGGGATTTCGTCATCGGTCACGGTGATCATCACTCATATTGTGAAATATTTGAATCAAGATACCATTTCCTTACAACAAACCGACCAACGATACGACCAGAAACACAAATAAAATAAATAAATAAATTACTCTTTATTTCAGATCAAGGATCCATAGTATATTAGTAGGTTTACACTTATTCTAATGTTAGTAAATTTATAAACAGGCACAAACACACAGGGCAATCACATGACTATGCCGTCATTATGCGATTGCAGTGCCTGAAGAAAGGACTGTCTAATTTTATTTAATTTGTTAAAAACTCTTTTAAAATAAACAAAGATTCAACATTAAGTTTTCGTTCGGTAATATCGTTAAGATAATAAATTAGTAAAAAGAAAATAGTAAAAAGAAAAAACTATTATCTATATGAATTATCTATCTATATGAAGAGAGATTTACTATATTATTTATCATGCAGTAGGTACTCTAACCACAAAGTAATAAGTTGTATTATATAAGGTCAAATCATTTTGAGTGATAATATTTTAACGGTGGCTTTGTACGAGTATAGGTACATCATAGAAACAGGACACTATCATATTTTTTTTGGAAAATCGAGATTTGAATTTTTATTATTTTCTTTAAAATAGACAATATCATTTTTTAAAACAGCACCCTGGCAATTTAAAAAGTTATCTACGTTATCGGCTTCGCCTCTCTCAATTTAATGCCCAAACCTTAGCCTTAATTAATAAAAAATAAAATCTGAAAATAAATATTACCTTAGTCTCCAATTTTCTCAAAAACTAGCGGATAAAAACCCAAAGTGTTTTCTACAAAAAAATAAAAATTTATTGTGCTGAATCGGGCCTTTAAATATTATCACTTAAAACGACGTGACCTTATAGAAATCAGTGTTTAAACAATTTCAGTCAATCGTATAAGCGCAAGAAAATTCAGTCATTATATTTTGGGAAACATACAACGAACATTTTTTTTTTGCTGCACCCATTACTATCTATCTGCATAACCTAAAGGTTTGATTAGTCGAGAATGCTTTTAGCACTAAGTCCACCTTTATGCACCATTATAAACTAAGCCTATTATGTAAAATTATAACAAATATTTATGAAGGGGCCGGTCGTCGCTATTGGTCTACGACCGGTCCCTCCATTACAGATTGTGTTTATACTAAAAACACTTCCATACGTCATTGAAATGATTTTATAGCATTTATAGATGATAAGTTATCAACTATAAATGATATTAATGTTTAATTAATTGTTTCAATAAACAAATGAACAAACAAAAAAACGACTATATGAAATCCGATGAGATGATTTTAACTCGAAATACCTAGGTATGTACATATGAACTTTCCTAGTAAGTGCCTACTTTCTATTCATACTAGCCTAACGTTGCCCTCCCCATGACTGGTCCAAGCGCAATAAACAACAAACAATTTATACCTCGATGTCGCAGAATAATGTCGTGATAATAAAATGTTTAAATGTCTGAAGCTGCATATAAATGGCTCATTTGTCGCCGGGTGAACCTTAAAAAAACAAATTGCGTGCACTATTGCTGGCAAATTTAAATTGGTTGGCACCTACGGGTAATCCACACCGACATGAATAAGCCTTAGGCTCCATTAAAATAAAATAAACACTATTATTTTTTTCCATTTCCTTACGAATTTTGCCATCCAATTGTTAGCTTTTTTCAAAGGAAGAGATTCAAAATTTTTTGGCATTAGTAAGTACTTACTTACTCTATTTCTCATCTAAAAATCGACTAATTAACTAACATTTGTTCGTTATGAATGATGTTGTTAAACGTGTGGTGTCCACCATGAAAGTAAATTAAACACATACCTACCGCCTTTACAGATTTCAAATCAAGTGACATTATAAAAACAACTTGGTATTTCTAAAATAGTACAAGCGTGGAAATATTGAAGCAGATACGTTAATTAGAGTTTTATAGAGGTTTATAGACTTTCCTTCGAATTCTTACCTAAGTACAAAATTTATTTCATCTCAAGCACGTATTTCAGTGTAAATAATCGTTCTCTATAATCAAACAGATTGTCATGCGAATTGAATCGCAGTATCGGAGCTGCTACCGGTAACGTATGCACATAAGTCTATAGATCTCGCGAACGACACTCTTTATTGGTGGAAACATACGCTATATAATCTGTTCAGGGTTTAGATTGAGCACCTTTTTGTCTCTTACTAAAGCTATCAATGTACTCATATTTTAAAGAGGTCGTGTTATCTAGGCGTTATAACTTTAATCAGTACTTATCAGTACCTACACATAACATTTTTTATCTGATTGTCCAAAGTCAACACCGCGTCTGTTATTTCTGTGGCAATTCGTTTAGAGGTTCAAAATTGCATTCTAATACAAATAAATATACCTTCTTAACAAGCGCTAAGTTTATAAAAAGACTATTTTAACAAATGCGTTTTCAATGAAAACTTCACCGTGAATTTTCAGTCGCAATCGCTCGTGAATCCCGTAATCTCCGGGATCCGAGATCCCTCGTCCCGGGCCCGTCGCAGGTAACAATTGAATCCCCCTGTTTACACGTTTTATATTCTCATCGTGAATAATATGACAGTTTCATTTTGAATAAATTGAGCCAACAATTTGTTCGCGCAGGTTGGGACGTGAAGGTTTATTCGTTTCAGGGGAATTGAGTTCGTTGTAAAGTTGGTGATCATTGGGCTTTTTGGTTTAACATCGAAATAATTTTCTGACATTTGATATTGTGTGTACTAAGGAATTTGGATTATCAACTTGTAATTGTGGCAGTATCATCGTTTTATAATTACTTCGATTTTACTAATGCTTAACCAGTAGGTATTCATTAGACTTCTTGATCAAATTCAAATTCAAATTCAAAATCTTTATTTCAATTTAGGTCATGAAATGACACTTAATCAGATATCAACACACTATAAATAAATCTTCATCATGAATAATGACGATGAAATTTCTTATTTCCAGAACTATGTAACATTTTATATTATCTTAATAAAAAAAAGAGTTGAAAATCAAAAGTCATCCCTCGTTAACCAATAACCAAATAGCCCGCTCTTTTATCGCGTCACAAAGCGATTAATAATTACATGGTTGCTTTTCAGCAGCACTAAAGTATTTCGCATTTCGGATTGTTTAAATTACGCCATAAATACACGTAAACGATTCGCAACAAAGAGACGTCGCTGCACTGGCTACTATAAATCTCTTCGAACAAAATAACTTTCACGGGTGAAAATATCAAATGTAAATTTAACTACCTAATACGGGCCTGTGCCGAAACGGGTTTACAGTTTATTTGAGCGGTGTTTTTGCGACGGAGGAAATAAAAACGTCTGCTCTTGAGAGAGCGGAGCGCAGTTATGAATGGCCTATGAGCTGCGATGAGACATAGATCAGGTAGAGCTTGTTAGTGTAGAAGAGACACGACAGTATAAATATAACATAGTTACGTACTAAAACAAAAACAATAAGAAACAAGATATTTCAAGTATTTTTTCAATATTGTCAAGAAACATACCTAATTTTAAAACCGGCCAAGTGCGAGTCGGGAGTCACGCACTGAGGGTTCCGTGCCAGCTTTAACTAATTTAGAGGTAGAGGTATTTTCACTTAGCCTAAATTCCACAATAATTGTTAACACCAAAAATTACTTTGTTTTTCATAATGTTGAATTGGTTTTTTGAAGTCGGTTTTTCCACAGGGTTTTTGATTTTTTTGTTGGATGTGAAACTGGCCTAAATTGACTTCTTCTATCTTATAATATTAAGGACAAAGTTATATTTGCGGTTTTTGAAAACGTGCTGCATCTTAAAAACCAGTTCAAACCAACTTTCTTCGAAAGTATTTATTTGTTTAGATCTATATTTTTTTTTGAAATTTTTGTCTTCTTAGTATATAAGTTAGTGAAGGGATGCCCATTATACAACTTTGGCGTCTATCTTTAAAATGAGACTAAGAAAAACATATTTTAAAAACCTCCATGTAATTTTTAAAGACCTATCCATAAACACACGCATAGGTTTGAGTTGATTTTTTTGTTTAGTTCCACGAGTGGAACTTTTTCACAGACTCACTTAGTATTTATTATTACAGCAGCTTTGGGAAATTTGATTCCTTTAGTTACTGATGCTGTCGCTTCTGTACTACATAATCACTGTGAAGTGTCTCTTAGGTGGTGCATCGCAGGCAGTTTGCTTGATATAGTGCACGTCGCGGCCGTTATTGCTTCAACCTACTTATTTATAATTGTTACTGTCGCCACCACCTCGCTTTGACCCCCCTTGCCCCTCCATAACCCCCGTAAGAAACCCGCAAAGAAGCCGCGGTATGCCTCACCAGGGGTCATCTTAAGCTGGCTGTGTTATGGCCAAGGGTACGCTTTCAGAGGAGCCAGTTAGGTCGCCACGGACGATTTAGTTTTCTTTCATAGTGACTGTTAGTAGGACCTTTATTGCATTTAGCATGTACTAGAGTTGTTCGGGTGATGCATTGTAATGTGCCCACTGTTTCACAGTTATGTCTGCTCTATAGAATTACCTTTTTGAATATGCGAATCGTATTGTTGACATTATGGCTGGATGAAATAGAAATGGGTTTAGTGGAGGGGACAGTCATATGCTGTTTTATATTATTAGGTAAATAGTTCAAAAATCGGTACTGATTATTACTTACTTGAATATTTTGCACACGTCGTTGGTTTTATATGTGAAGCTTTTATAAGCTTTCCATAGAATATTCCCACTTAACGTTCTCGTTATCTACATTCGTTATAGGACATGCTTATCTGGTAGTTGAAAATCTAACACGAATTTGAGCTACATTTTACTTTCGCTTCCAACTGTTGTTGGAAACTAAAATCATGATAGTGAGAAATGTTTATTAGGTAATTATGTTTTGATGAATTTTACCAGCGAGCAGATATAATAAACACCAGTCTTTTTCAGTATGTAAAAAGACAATGTCACCTTTCAATTCTTTGGCCAGTATTTTTCTTATTACACAACTTTTCTCTTTATCACTTACGTTTTTGTTTCTGAATTTTCATTTAACCTCCCGGCCGGGAGCAACGGCGATATATTTGAAAACCTCTCCGACCGCCCGCCAGGCGGCGACACTGCGCTCCGCAGGCGCTGACGGGGCGCCGCGTGGTGGCCGCCATCTTGTAATGGACAACAAGTGTACAGGCTGATGGTTAATGTTTGAATTAGGTATAACAATGAGTCTAGTATGTACAAAACAAAGCGGGCAAATGAAGCCCCTAATGTTTTGAGCACATAATTAATATCCAAATGTTTTGAAAGCTCCGTCGTGAGCTTTTATTGGTTGTTGGCAGCGCTGTACAATAGTTTTCTTCACGGTGTTTCCACTATTGTACTTGCAAGCGCTTTTTATTGCTTGTAGGTGCCAATCCAACTGTTTTCAGAATTCAGGTTCTTCTTCGGAATGACACCTGCCTGAACCATAAAGTAAAATAAGAAATCTAAATATCTGTCATTTTTTAATTTCAGACAGGAAAATTAAGAGCTAAAATGACTAATATTTTTTTCGTCGTCCTTCATAAAAACACCATCCTGTAGCCGGTTACATTTCACTCGGCAGGGCGGCGGCGATGTATCGTGTACGCGCGTCCCTGTAATGCAGCCAAACTGCATCTACTTAATAATTTTTACGGCCGTTTTTATTTTTCACAGCGCGCCGTAGTGGGACGTTCGCTACATTATTCCAATAATAATATTTTCCTCGTTGGCCCCGTGTTGGGATTTGAGACAATTTGAAGTGCGCCGATGAGATATGTCGCGACTTGTGCGTGGGAGAAGTCTTGGCGAACGAAAAGTAAATAAGTAGATGTAGGTTTTTAAGATGATGACGATGTAAGGACATTTCAGAAAAGGATAAAAACTCGTTAATATTTTCATAAAATAATAATTGTTGCCTTCCTAAGAAGCAAAATCTGGTACTATAACAGTCCTGAGAACATTTTAGAACGTGCTAATTAGTGTTCATGAATAGTACTATAATAGTGTTGTAAATGTATATAGAACCCCGAATAAGCCCTAGTTTTATCACTTATTTATTCTATAAACATTACATAAAGGCTGTCATGGTGATAAATCAGCTCTGTAATTTAAATGTAAAAGTGATGAGAAACGCTTTTAAGTCCTAAAATAGCGCTATCTGCAACATTTTTAACATAAATTTGCTCTATGAAAGTAACCAAAACATGTTTATAGTGTTATTTTGCACCGTAAACGATTCCTGTGATCTTTTTTATCATATTTGTTTGGCGTGATATGTATCGTGACTGTTCTTCAAGAAAAAATATATCGATAAGTTTATGTTTAATGTTACTACACCATTGCTTTCATATAATACATTCATGGACCATAAATCTGTGGTAAATTGCACTTGCGAAAATAATTGTGTCGCTAAAGTCATTATACGGATTTCAAATTTGACAATGCGCCTTCATGACTATCATGTTTTAATTTATTTTTAATTAATAAAATAAGATCTCCTCCCGAATACTGCTTCTACAGTACATAATGGCTCCAGCCGTGCTGCTTAAGTGCTGCCATAAAAAAAAACAGCAGCCATTTTTTCAAATATAAAAAAATGTTGTCAATATTATTTGTTTTTTCAGTGCCTAACCTACAATTAATAAATTCAGCCTTAGCATGTCTTTTGGACGTGGATTGTTTCCTAAGGAGATCTGTAATCATTCGACAGGGAGCCGCCATTTATGAAGTACTTGTCATGTAAATGATACTGAAAAGCTAGTATAGATCTAATTAGTCCAATAATTATAGATTTTAGTGCTTTTATATTATGCCTAAGTCTTGTAGCAGTTATACAAACTCACTTATAGAGCTATTTAAAATATAAGTTATTTAGAAATGCACCAGGAGTCACTTTGGTACTTTTTAGTACTATGGAAGATTTTTTATGTCTTTTATAGAACTTGCCCCATAGCTATGTTTAAGTCGCTTTTAAAACGCTAAAACCTTACAAAATAGTTATGAAAGTTACTTTTAAAGTGCAAATTTGTCTTTTAATAGAGTTTTTGATACTGCTACAGTACTAGTACTATAAAAGTAATTTTTACACATTATTAGTGCCAAATAGATATATAAAAGTGTAAATTAGTATGTCAACAGTATTAAATAGTACTATAATTGCATAATTTAAACACATTATAGAGCAACACTCTACATATTCTTTTGTATGGTCCTGTAAGCGGTATAAGAGCTAATTTATAGGACTTAAATGCTCTTAAATCATATAGAACCAAACCGCTCAGTTGAAAACCTTTATAGTACAAGCAGTCACAATGGTTACCATTTTAGACTTACTATATTACTGTTTGGTGATACCTTGGTTATAGAAGCTTTTGTTACTTGGGTTATAATAACATGTTCCATCTAGCAAAAGATGTGGGTGAGAAAGATAATACGTGTACGTAAGGTGCCATTAATAGTTAGGGTTTTGTACTATTAACGCCGTGAGAACACCAACGCGTTCGCATGCAGCAGCAATGCGGCTAAACGATGTTGCAAAAAGGATGTAACTATCACATCTAGCTATGGAGACATAGCATGTACGAATACGTTGGTCTAATAGCGGCGTTATACCGAGCATTTACAACATTTTCACATGTCCACATTAGCATCTAAATAAATAATAAATATTTGATCAACAACTTTTTGATCAGCTGTCTGCCAATTTCAGCACATTATACCTGTTCAGTTCAGTAGTCAGTAGTCATTGCTTGACTGAGGTATTATGATCAAAGATTTGATCTTCTTTTTAATAATTTAAATAAGCGCCATGTTAAGATATATATTTTGTCGCAAACCCTGAAATCGAATCCACCAGAATGTGGTTACCATAAATTGTCGTCTTATCAAGCTACATTGAAACGTCAGTACGCACCTTAAAACGTTTTAATTTAGTAAAGCGCTCCATTGTTTCTTGAGAAAACCGATTAATTTTATTGCCCCGGCTAATTCTATCAAAGACTCCTCCGCTTTAATAGCGCACAACAAAATAAGACCCTTAAAAACTAATGTTCAGCCCTAAGTCCGCCGCAAATACCTCTTTGTGACTCCGAGCGATACCGCTCCGCCAAACCTGGCTATACCAGCTCCCTTTACGAGGCACCCCCCCAAACAAAATTAGGTTTAAAGTGCACGGTACCAAGTTTCAAAATCCTCTGTAATAACGGGACAACTCGAAGCAAAGTAAGACGGCGAGCAGATTAAAAAGTTGGAGTCGGTCGCACGATGTCATTGTAAGTGGAAAATGAGTTAAATAAGGCAATACATTTTAATTAGGAGGAAGGGATCTGCCCTTTATTCCTTACGCGATAACTCGCCGCGTCCTCTATTAATTGAATTTCATGTTTAATTAACTCAGTTCGGGGCACAGATAATCCTTGCCGATCTCGCCGTCTCTTCTTGATTAAGTTTGAGTTTTTGACGATTGCCAAGTTTTTCGGCTGGCAAAAGACGCTTCCATTCCATTTCAAAAGGTACACCAGGAATTTCAGGGTTAATTTAATTATTGCCTTAGATTTTCTCGTAGATTCATTCTCATTGTCGTTGTATACTTTTACTTTATTTATTTATGCTTACTTGTGTAATAAATAATATTGAAACTTATTTGATGTTATGAGATATGTTAGTATTATATCTTATCTTATGTAAATCAATATGAGATGTTTCTCGAAGGACTAGATCCACGTTTCAACTTCCATAAATATTGTGGTTACCTACTTTCGCTGATTTACCTGCCTAATAATAAGGTAAGTATGATTAATTTGTGACTTTTATCATTACGACTAGAACGGCAAGTCAAATCAAAACAGTGACTTGACCTAAATCAAAAACAACCTTGCCATTTTCCCCAATTTGACAAAATAAAAATCTGTAAAAAAATCCAGAGCGACGCAACGGTGGGCTTAATGTAGTGAGATAATCCACCATTAAGTGGTTCGTGTCGGTGTGGAGGAAGATTAAAAACTTCGCTCCACCTTGGTTTATCATCGGGGCCGCGAGATGGCGCGCCTTAAGTACAGTCTTATAAGATTTGAAAGAGTTTGGGGATTTTTGGTGGGTTCGTAGTTCGTATTTCCCACTGCGATTTATGGCAACGCTTCGTTACAGATTTCATAAAATTAGGCTAAGCATTTATCGCATCATGTAGGTACTGCTAGTCATTAGTTGGCATCGTGACCATGGACGCGGTTGTTTGTGGATACGTAAAAAAATTCGTAGAGCATATACAATGAATTTTGATTTTTGGCTATGTTGAATAAACAATTTACAAGTAGTCCACATACTTTAAAAAACAAGTCATTTTCATACATATTTCATATTAAAAACTTTTTAATTACTCCGCAACGCGTTAAGACATCAAACTTAAACTTACGTCAAATACAGATTTCTACAGTCTCTTTTTGTTGTAATAAAGTATATTGTTAAGTAAAAGTTTTGTTTCATAATTTCGGTCAATATGTAATATAAAGGGAATGATAGGGCCATCCTCGTTGACCTTAATCATGTCTTACAGGATATGTAAGGATAAAAATGATAATAACAAAGTCAAATTAATACAGAACCCTATGTGCGTGAGTCCAACTCGCACTTGGCCGGTGTTTTAGTTTCGATTGTGAATCAATGAAAATGCAAAACTCTTTTTTGTGTACTATTGGTTAAAACTTTACAGGAAACTTCAAAAAAATTTTTTCTTACCATGTTGGGCGCCAAAACTGTTTCAAAAACACCACCTTCCGTCAAGTATCATTATCGGTATGCTGAAGTCCAATAAAACGAACCTTCTTGCTCTGACACAGTGATACGTAAGGCACAATAAGATATTTAAATACCTCCTATGTATATCAATGTCCCTTAAGGTGCGGCCACTCAACCCGGTGAGCGTCGGAGGGCTTATCAGACCATTTAAGGTTCTCACTCGAGTCTTGAGGGTCTAATTGTTGCCCAGAAGACGTCATAAATATAAATTATGGAGGCGTATATCAGATGGGCACTAATCACGAATTACTTAGTTATAGAGCGTGGTGGGCCAGATTAGGGCGTTAATGTGTAGGATCTTGACACCGTCTTTCCTTCAATTCTGGTCGTTATAGCGATGTTGTTATAATATTATTTTATTAATTACAAATGCAATTTCGAAACCTACTTTCTTTATAATTAATTTAAGTTTTATAAAAGTAATACAAAGTCTTTTAAGTAATAGTGGTTGTCATTTTCCTATGTAAAGTGAAGGCTAGACTTACAAAATTTTAGTAGGTAAGTATGTCTTGACAAACATGTGTAAGTACATAAAATCCATATGTCCTCACCGCCTCTCCGATAACCTGCGTGTAACTCATCGGGGCTCAATAGACTTGTTAACTTTAATTACCTCATAAAACCCTGCCTTCACCAGTGCACTCATGGACCGCTCGCTAAAATGCACCAACCATACTACACATAGAGTTTCCTTTCGATCGCGTTAAGATAGGTGGCCCGTTTGTTAAAATAAACAAGGTAATAATGAGTCGACGTTAATCAGGTCAGTTTCACATAGGAAGTTATTTGACGACATTCTAAAGCTTTTTCATCTACGTCTGCGACGTCTCTCGCCGACTGTTATATCGCGTCTGATTTACAACCGAACAAATTAAATTTTTACTGTTTTTTTAATTGCTTCCTCCGCGATAGTGGCCGTAAAAGACCGACAGTCGATCACTTGTGCTTTCTGTTTATAAACAAATTAAAACGCACTCGTGGATGTGTCTTTCAAAATGTCGTTTGTGTTAAAGTTGGAGAAATCGAAGTCTAAACAAATCGTTATCTTCTACTGTGTTACTTTTTACGAACATTAGTTTACAAACAGATTTTCAAATTCATGTAGCTAGTATTTTTGATTATTCAAATTAAGTTTAGTTTGATAACACCAGTCAACATGATTATTTTCTACGAAAAGACAAGATATCGAAAGCTTAGTTGATAAGCTAAATAGAAAATACAGGGTGTGGCCTGTAATAGTAGCAAACATTTTAAATATACCTTTAAATAACCAGTAATCAATTCAAAATGTTTTTAATTTATTATGATGAAAAATACATTTAATTTTCTTTTCTAACAAAGCAAATTGACCCAGCAATTTATTGCAAACAAATGTGTCCAGTCAAAGAAATTGACGTACTATAACGAGTAAGCGATTTTCATATACTTTGGTTCGGGATTATACATTTGGATTACTATGTCTCTGAGTTAAAGCTCTATGAACAGCTCATGGTAACTAATACTCTGTAGAATAATTGATTAAAATTTAAATTTTTGCATTTCAGGCCACACGCTGAATAATACTAAAAAAGTTTGTTTTAGTGTTCGCGCGTTGTGTGGGCACACTACTGTAAATTCTATTATTTCCACTATAATTTTTACGCAAGAAGAATTCTGAAAATTTGTCATCAAATATCTAAAGTGCACAATGCGTTGCCCCAAGTTTTTCTTGCCTCGATAAACCATCCACATCCCACCTTTGTCTAAGTTGTGAAGGCCTGTCTCACGTCAAGCGTACGATTAATTAATTATTTTATTCTTTCATCACCTTAGACAAAAGAGCCCGAACAAAAGCCTTGCTTTGCATCGTCGGTGATTGATTTCACGCGGTGGTGATCACCGATGATACAATGGTGTAAAATAAGTTTCCCTCTGAAAGGGAGATTGTGGAAAAGTTATGAGAGACAAGAGAACATTATTTAATACATACTTATGTAATGTTTAATGCTGCTTTTATAAAATCAAGAAATATTTAAAATCTTCAGTGTGGAGAACTCTTTTTGATGATCACGTCACGAATCGCTTAAAGTAGTCGACAAAGCAATTGAAAAATTTACTCTTTGATCACAATGCACTAGTAATTACGTACAATTTTGAGACCAACGACAAACATTAACCACCTCCCTGTCGTGGGGTCAGAATGACCAACTGTGCACGCGCGGCCGTCGTGATTTACGCGACAGCAATACGATCTCGCGACGATACGATATGTTCTTACGCCTATCTCTAATCAGGGGATAGAGTAAGCTGTGGAGCGGCTTTATTAGTAAATAGGTTATATTAATTTGGCCATTTGCAGTATTGTACGCAATAAAATACCTATATTGGTGACCGTCGTTACTGAGCCAGACATTTAGAATTGATTTAGTGGTTCATATATCATCAGTATCATTATAGTCAAATGAAAATTAGTTTTATATAATAAATATATAGTTGAGATCAAAAAAATCCAGTAAATAAAAATCGTGTTGCATGCCATCAAATAAATGAATAGTGTGCAACTAGTACTTTTACCAGAACCATAATAAAAGTTTAAGACGCCAGTTAACTTAATGAAACTATCGTACGAAAAAATAAAGCGACGTTGAAGACCGTTCAACAGACGGTAAACGTGATATCAAGTCAAACACATCGTGTTACCGACCGATGTCCACCAAGAAAGCGTCCTCTGGGAGCAATAGCCTGAGGCGAGGGCGACCACACTTTATCAGTCATCCGATCCGATATACTGACCACACGCTGCCATCTTGAGGGTTAAAATTGTGTTATAAATCGCGATCTATCGGACACTGTCTCTAATTAACCGTTAACGACTAAGTTTTATTGCCGTCCGGCAGTTTGGGGTTATCGCGGTTTAAGTTTAAATTGTCCACCATATGGAGTTTAGTGTTGGCTAAGAATTATCGTTTCGGGTTCAGTTTTCAATATAATTGTGTTACGTGAGCGCTGGACATCGCGTGTTTTGGTCAGTAATGGTCAAGCTAGACGATAAAATGAAAATCTTAGCATTAATAGGTATATTTCTTACATGAAAGAAATTACCTACATAAGCATTCGGTATTAACTTAAATTACATAATTCGATGTTACCACATACTCAAACTCAAACTCAAACGTTTATTTGCCAAGAACACAGTAAATAAAGATCACATTTAAAAGTAGTACACATGTGTTCAGTCTTCTCGCAGACGCATATTATGTGTGCATTCAAAAGTTTTGCTTTGTATGCATCAAATCAAGATTTTTTACGAGAACCTACCGACTTACACGAACATAATTCAGAAACTGTCATTTAAAAAAATACAAGGAATATTTTCCGAGCGTCCCTGAAATATGACTAAAGGCTATTCAGCCGTAAACAGAATAAATTAATGCAAATCGACATATTTGCAAAAAGAACTCGTTGTCGCCGACGGAACCTTTTTAATATCACGGCGAGAGAAGCGAACCTTCAATTTGGGAGCTGTGAGGTATTTTCCTCTTAATTTAATCAAATCGCGGAGTTGGTGTATTTTCTGGGTCATTTGTTTTTAATTTTGGCCTCCGACTCCGACCCGTCGACAGCCGCGGGTTGACACGCGGCAGATTTGTGTATAAATATTTACGCGTTTTTGTAACGGACGTTATTTAGTAAATAAAAAATCTGAAACATTCAGGCGAAATCTATTTTCATTCAAATAAGTTGACAGATTTAACGTTATACAGTCACTGATCTTGATGCCTAATAAACTATGTCGGTTGTGAGAAAAACTCTGTGATTGATATTTTAATAAAAGTACCTACTTGTAATTAATGGAGTTTGTTTAAATAAGTTTGAAATAAGACCCAGTGTATATAATAAATAATGCATATAATCGTAGATATGATTTTATGTTGAAGTTAATTCCACTTGACTGAATATTACTAGTAAATATACTTACCTACTTATTGTTATGTTTAAAATAGCGGGTGACTAAAGCTTTGAACCTTAGTACTAAACTTAACTATCTAATTTACTAACTGGAAACCTTAATACAACCTCATCCAATTAGCAGTACTACGTCTCAAGTACCCAATGTCTCCCAAGAGTTGCCCTCAACTTAGCAGCGCCATTACCTGGTCTAATAACAGAAATGGCGCCGTTAATATGATAATATATCAGCGCATAAAGCATCATTAGGTCAGCCCTCCCCACCACCCACCGTGCAAGGAGTGGGGGGAGGGGGTAACTGTCTGAGATAGTTGTTAATTGTTCTTAACGACTCCCGACCTGGATTGAGGTGATCTTGATTAAGCTAGACAAATAGGGTTGAGAAACATGGAATGATTACATTGATAATTATAACGTTTTTGCATTTGCTAAAAAATGATTTCTGAATGAGTAGATTGTCTTTATTTCGTTTTGCCCCACGTGTAAGATCTTGATAGTTTATGATTATCCAGTTATGGCCAATAAGTGTTTACTTTAGATATATAAAGACAATAACCGGATCATTATTGCAGGAGATAGCATTTGGAACACAATATTTATAAATTATTTCTAGATAATAAATGATACCTACGATAAATATAACGTAGAACGTACTTTCTACACGCGTAATACACTTAATGAAGGTCACGTGACGTGTTACGCGACTTGGCATAAGCAGCACGTTGCACGGGCGTTGGACATAAAACAGTATTTCGCCTCTCTCTTCATCGTTTCCGTGGTGTAGCGGTCATCACATCTGCCTAACACGCAGAAGGCCCCCGGTTCGATCCCGGGCGGAAACATATCTTTTTGCATGTGAAACAAAGGTTTTTTCCATGTGGCTCCAGTCTTGATCATTATTTAATACCATCTTCATTTTAGTAACGTTAGTAACAAATAAGCTGACTCTTTGCGATTGATGTTTTAACTAAGCACTTTATTACCTGGTACCCACGAGCATATTTTGTCTTTAAAGTTTTCACTAGGTAAACAAAACATTGGACACTACCATCATATTTCCATTAACCCTTTAACAAACAAAACAATGTAGCGGACCCGAAATTGAATATAACTCAGCGTTTCCATTACAAGTGTAACCAGCGCGTTGGCTTCAGGTGGGGCGCGGGGCCATGCGTCAAAGTTTGCAACTTACCGACAGAGGTGCGACGCTATGAGTTATGTCGACCGCACGACTCTTGTGCCGGTGTAGGGGTTAAGAGCTGGCGAGAGCTACGAGTAGTGTTTTTGACGTTATCTTTAATAGCGAATCCCTTTGCTTGATACTCTGAGCATGTTTTTGAAGCTAACGTCATGTCTTATACATTTCTCTTGCAGCAAAATATTTTATAACGAGCCTTTTTTTCGCCGTATGATAAGTTATTAAAAAGTTTTCATAAATTATAATGGGCTATTTAGCCATTGGATAAATAGAGCTTGGTTTAAAAAAAATGCGTGAATTATTTAACCACGACAAAAAAATCCTAGCTGCTGCGAAATAATGGCCTCTGGAGAAACATTAGAAGGTACCCTTAAAGCCGCATCTTGTAAGCACACTATTTTTTACTGGTATAGAATGTATTCAGTATATATCTTGTACCACACGAAAGAGTTACCTAAACACATTTATCGCGCGGACCTGTCCCGGTAATTGAGTTAGAAGGAGCGGCCCGCGGAGACGCACTACCAATGTTGCCCTAAATTATGTTCTTCCCACTAAACTTTGTCTTAGCTGGTTTAAGAATATCTGGCGTGATATATTCTATGGGTTAGCTCATTTATGACGTTATTCTTCGTCGTGGGAAAATCTGTAAATGCGTATATGTTTACGTACACAAAGTATTTATTTCGATTTTCCGCTGTTTTACCCGAATTCTTGCCCGCTCCTCACTTTGAGCCCCTAAAAACAAGAGGGCTATTAATAAAGAAGGTGTGTTTTCGCGACCCCCGCCGTGACGGACACACGGACACTAGCTCAGCCCCGGATGATAGTTATCAATACGGATTATCCTGACGCACCCTACGGGTAGGATAGCCACGGTCCCGGGTTTTGCTGGTCATTTTGGGACTGCTACACCGGTCGTCAATTGTTTTTGGACAACTTTTTTTAAGCTCTACTGGGTTTTACACCCGATTGTCAGTTGGTTTTAGGATTTCCTTTTTGAGCTCAATGCCTCTGGATGTCGTGTTGACAGATCCGTCTGCGCTGCAGGTGGGTTTGTCAACGTCAACAAGCTGCAACGTAGCAAGCAAATTGCAACATTAAAAAGATAAGGTTGTCAATGTAACTTTTCCGCAATATTATTCCATAATTCTGCTACTTTTAACTGGATGGTAAAAATATCTGTACTGGTGTGGCTTGTAACTAAATAGTCAGCTGTAATAGGTAGATAAAATATGTTTTAGCATATAAATTGCCCTTGAAAAAAGCAACCGTGACTCTGTGACAGACGAAGAATCGAACCCCGTGTCTTACGCTATCCGGGCGTATGCCTATTTATACCACTCGGTCATTGTCACATTGACAAGCCTGTTGAATTTTGCAAGTGCTTTCTTTTAACGCGTAGGCTGCGTGACCTCATCAATGATTATTATTAAGTTTGTATAGTGACAAAACACTATAAAAACAAAAATCAACAATGTTTTAGCACATTTTTCATGTAGTATGTTGTGTTGTTATAGTTTCAACATTTACGTACATCGTGGTGACCCTGGAGCCCACCTACGGGTTCTTTAGCAAAAAACGGAGCGTGACGCGGCATATTGATATCTCACGTTGCGTCCGTTAAGCGCTTGTTTGGGTTTCCATTCGACATGTTCCTGCAAAATTTTTATCGCTTATGTTTACTTACTGAAACATAGGAGACAGGTTATAAAATGCTGAAAGATTTAGATGGAGCAGATAAACAAATCTCAGCCTAGATATTCATTAGTCATAGTCCAAGTACTAGTAGTGAACAAAGTCATGTGCTTATTCAAGATAACACAGTGAACATCATCATCATCATATGTTTCGCTTATCCGCACTATTTAATGCAACGTGCCATATTATTATGAGATACCTACTAGGAGCCTGTTAGATTTCACAAAAGCAGAGTCCTATTGAAATTTATTTTATTCCAAATATCAGATCCAAAACACCAAACCGTATTCTCATTAGTCAAAACTTACGTCACACCCATTCACATCATTTGTTTTAGCGTCCTCCCCCATCACCTTAGCTGAAAACTACAACAGCCATCGCTCTGTACGAATACGACTGGCTCGGTTATTAATCGGCTCATTTACGACACCTTTGTAACACCCCCATTAGGTATGCCTTCCAGTGAAAACGAAAGCTTAAAAATAAATATACTGGTTTTACGTGAGTAACGATTTCTATTTATAGGACTCGCTGATAAGTCCTTTTGAGTCCGTTTCCCATAACTGACGACTGACCGCTCTGCTTCCGTTTTGTTGTATGTTTTAGGGCTTTATACTGCTTTGTTTGTACACTAGTAACTGGACTCGGAAAAAAAAACATTAAAAGCATCGTTTTAGCTGAGAGTTAGATTCGCTCCGTATTCACAAGTGAAAAAATCTATTCGTATCCCCCAAGTACTTTAAGCTACGTCCCATTTTTAAATGTAACTAAATTGTTTATAAATATAGCCTGGACTGGACGCTAGCGTTAACCCAACGATGTCCAGATATGATAACGACCCACGGCGTCTATTGATTGATATGTTTTTATGACGCCCTTACGACTGTTGGGCCAACGTCTTCAAACTTCGCCGAAGCCATCTACGGAATGACTTTAGCGACTTGCGAAGGTAATAAAGGGCACCTTGATATTTTATCTGTAGGAAATAATTTTATGTAGGTACTTTTTGGAGTCTTTTTTTGTTTTAATTTTGTGTAGGTACGTTTAAGTGGATAAGTGAGGAGCCGAAACTCAAACTAAAGATGTTCTAAAATAGATTTAATCATCACTTTCTCAAGATATAAAAATGCTACACCACTGATCTTGGCTTGTTTTTTCAATCCGCATTTTTTTCTCCACGATGACTGTTCATACATATGTAATGATTTTTTTTCTATAATATATGGGTTTGCTCTTGCCTCTAGAGTCTAGACTATACAAAAGGCATAGACAGAGACGAAGATGAAGCGAGCTCACCCAGAAGAAGCCTGTTTCAACTAATTGCTTATTAAATTAGTGTTTCACATACAGAAACGTACCATTAAAATCATAACGATCAGTCACAAAAACTGGAATGTGTCAATTTGAGCGAACACTTGTCCCAATAAAGTGTTTTTATGCCATCCCCAGTGTATTGCCCTGATGGATTGGTAGACAATGAATAGGCTCGTTTATTGATAGCTGTGCCTAATCACTCTTTTTAGGAAATAAATAATTAGTTCGTATTGGTAACTATGTGTAGTTACGACTTAATGGCTGTCTGCACTTATTTAATACAGGAAATTAATAAGTGCAAATTTTTAAGTTGCAAATAAATATGTTTTTCTGTTAAAGCCGTAGAATAAGAATTGTAAGTACTCGTAGCTTAGGGCTCGTATTATTTCAATAAAACACGAAACCGGTTAGTAAGGAATTCCCACTTATAAGTTAGGCAGGCAGGTAGGGTTATAATTAACTAGCTGGAAATATTAAGAAAAATTTAGATACTTTGGTACAGGGGCGAAAGAGACCCTGGTAATGTCTCGCTCAGGTGGAGTGAGACCGGTAAAGCCTTCAGCTATTCCTGTCACCCATTTCCCATTTTCTGAGGTTAGTTAAAAAACTTATAAGAGTGAATTTTTGCGGGTCGGAATTTTACAGGAATTATGTAGGTAGGTGATAAGTGTTAAAATAAGATGGTAAAACAACATCGGTTGTCTCTCTTCATATCTCGATGTAGGAGAGTGGCTGTAGAAAGCGTAGATAAGGCAAAAGGACGTCCACTGCTGAACATAGGCCTCACCACGGTTTTCCACAGCGACCTGTCAGGCGGTCTGCATTTAAACGTTTCTGCCCCAATGGCTATCAGTTCTTCGTACAGTGTGCCCATTGCCACTTGAGCTTACTGATTCTCTGCGCTCTATCCGTTACCTTAGTTCTTCTACGTATCTCCTCATTTCTGAATCGATCTTTCGTCGAGAAACAGCGATCATAGCCCTCTCCATCGCTAATTGTAAAATTTTTATATTACAATTAGATACTCATCACGAATATTACCAAAAAATCTTACATGAAAAATTATTATGACGGCGGCGAAAGGAAATGCAACGTTTTTATTATATTTTATTTATTAGGAGTACAAAACAGAGTGACAAAAATGCTTGGCTAATTAATAAAAAAGTGAGTAAGATACAGAGGTAGGCTGCCACTCCACTATCACACTCATATTCCAGGTAAATTAAACTCGTTGTGGTAAAATTTCAAACAAATAATAATAATACAATATAATAGAATAAACAGGTTCCAGAGTTTTACTTCTCGATAACTTTTGAAAAAAAAAATCTTTATTTAGTAGTTCTTATTAGTGTTTGTAAGTGACTGCGAAAGGCTTCAAGAGGACTTGGACCGTTTATCGATGTATTGCGCTAGGAACAAGCTGCACTTGAGCCTCGCTAAATGTAAAACTATAACTTTCACAAAGAAGATCTCTGTCATTAACTTTAACTATCAACTGTGTGATACTGCCCTAGAGAAAGTTTCTTTGATTAAAGATCTTGGCCTACTCATTGATTCTAAGCTACATTTTGATATCCACATAACCAACGTTATAAGTAAAGCTTTCCAAATGTTCGGCTTTGTTATCCGAGCTAGTAATAACTTCAAAAATGCAGCCACTTACCTGCTTTTATACAGGTCTCTGATCAGGTCTCAGCTGGAATATGCAAGTGTTATCTGGAACCCTTTTTATGCCAAGTATGTCAGCCAGCTAGAAGTTGTGCAACGCAAAATTCTTAAAGCTACTAATTACAAGTGTTTTCATGCGAAGTCCTCCTATGACGTATTATTGCGGAAGTTCTCACTCATGTCGCTTGAAGCTAGGAGACTCCTCTTAGATCAAGGAGTCCTTTTTAATATTTGCAATAATAAACTTGACTGTATAGATCTCACAAATCAAATGTATTACCGCGTCCCTAGCCGGTCTCAACGTATACGCGATACTCACGCCCATCGTTTATTTGAGCCCAATTTATGTAGAACTAATGCTGGAAAACGTGCCCCACTTCATCGCTTAATGAAGTCCTATAATATGTATTTCACAGATGTCGATCTGTTTAAGCATGCACAAATGGCATTTAAAAAACAAGTGACACTGAAACTTATTCAAATTAATTCTTTTACTTGCTAGATGTCTTGAATGTTGACTGAGTTATATTTAATTTAATAAACACTCGATCCTTTAAAGCAGTCTTTAAAAACCCTAGGTTTGATTTGAGTAACGGTAGGTATCCACATGACTACAGTTGCTCAAAATTTCATAATAATGGTATTCTATGTTTATTATCTTTGTAGAACTTGTTTATTCAAATCTTTTCATTGATACCTGCAAAATTTCTGTCTATTTAACTTAATAGGTTAGTATAGAATTTGAGGCAACATTTTTACTTGTAAGTAGGGGATAATGGTGCTGATTGTACAATAAGTAATATTAATGTAAAATATCCTTTAATCACAATTGTACAATTGTTTATTATCCTGAACAAAATAAAAATAAAAAATAAAAAAAATAAAAAAAATTTAGTGATACAAGGATCGTGGACGCCAGGAACCTCGACGCGTTTGTGTTAAAGAGTGTTGTTCTCCTGCCTGACACATTCTATAGAACTGGTTATGGGACGAGACGTTATTATTGCAGAACGGAATGAAAAAGGGGCGATCTAGTATACATTCCAGGAGATTTCATCATCATCATGCAATCTATTTGTCATCATTATCGCTCAGCCACACCCAGACGTTCTTGTTCAAGCAGGTCTGCAGTTTTTGACTGTCGCTCGCGGTCAGATTTCTGTCACATTGGTTGGGTCCAAACCTGTGTAGGGCTAGTGCGTTGACGCAGCGGAGACGATCCGGTCGACATTGCTCGCAGCCCTGAAAAAAAAAACTGGTTAAGTGCGTGTCGGACCCGCGCACTGAGGGTTCCGAGCCACCCTTAACTGAATTCAGGGTCCACTTACTTTCACTTAACGAAAACATCACAATATATTGCGACAGCAAAAATAACTTTGTTTTTCATAGTGTTTGTATGAAAGACAAAGTTATATTTGCGGTTGATAAAAATGTGCAATATCTCAAAAACTACTGGTTCGATCTCCTTCAAACCAATTTTCGTTGCAAGTTTTTGTTGAGATCTACATCATATATTTTTTTCAAAATTTTCACTTTCTTAGTTCAAAAGTTAGAGGGGGGGGGGGGGGGGCGCCCATTTTACGACTTTGGAAGCGTCTATATCTCAAACCTTACACTTTTAGAAAAAATGGTTTTAGAAACCTCAACATCATTTAAAAAGACCTATCCATAGACACCCCACACGCATAGGTTTGAGTAAAAAAAAATTTTTAAGTTTTAGTTTCATGTATGGGAGCCCCCTTAAATATATATTTTTTTTTTTTTGTATCTGAATCAGAAAGCGGTGAACAAAATACACCTACCTACCAAGTATCAGCTTTGTGATGCTTATAGTTTCAGAATAAAGTGGCTGTGACATACGGACGGACAGACAGACAGACAGACAGACAGACAGACAGACAGACAGACTTGACGAAACTATAAGGGTTCCGTTTTTTGCCATTCGGCTACGGAACCCTAAAAACAGCTGAGCCTATTGGAACTGTAAACGGAAACAAAAGCTTCTTTTAAGATTGAACTTCACTCAGGGATAGACCAAGTATAATTATAAGATAAAACGCACTTTTCGTTTTATCTTATAATTATACTTCGCTACTATATCCAAGATGATTTACTTGTAGATGTTAAAAAACTGGTTGTTAATAAATAATAACTGTAGTCCTTAGAAACTAAAAGCGTTTCCCATCCGCCATACATGTTGTAACTTAAAATACTACCAAAGCTTTCAGCAATAGGTATCATATTTGAGATTTCCAATAATAGGAACACCAATGGCTTCCTTCTTGGTTTGAATTTTTGC
The DNA here is from genome assembly GCA_963584085.1 of Pyrausta aurata. Lineage (NCBI taxonomy): Eukaryota > Metazoa > Arthropoda > Insecta > Lepidoptera > Crambidae > Pyrausta > Pyrausta aurata. The sequence continues at coordinate 559,050 of OY757259.1, forward strand.
AAATGTTACAAAAAACCCGTTTAATCATTTTCTTTTTTTACTTAATAATATTTTTTAATTTTTTACTTTATAATAACTTATAAACGTCACTTTTTCGGTTCATGTAAAAAACTATTATCATAGCTATCCAACGCGGCAACGCAGCCAGCATTATAGCCTCCTTGCCACAAGAAAATGATTTCGTTTTTGTACAGGTTAGTCTTATCTTTTTATGTTTCATGACTAAGTTTTATTTTTTCATGTAAAAGGATTATACATATACCCCAAACCTAATAAATACGTTCGCGTTATATTGCGCGTCCTATTTTATTTAAAAATATATATATTTACACTTAAATCTTATTTACTTTCGACTCAGTGTGTGACCGGCGCTGGCACTAAAAACGTAAGAGACAGCTGTCAAACGAGAGATGTCAAAGTTTTAGGCTTTTAGTGACTGGGCGATGAACACTCGGCGCAGCGTTACAATAAAAATCATCTTGAACAGACTAGCGAAGTATAATCAATTGCCTTGAAAATGAAATTGCATATCGATCCAAATATTATGAGGCAAAGCACTCTGTGATATTTTTCCTTCTAAATTAATTGTAAATGCTAATGCCGTGAATTTGACACTGGACTCTTAACAAAAATTAGCACAATATAAGTGAATATTTACACCAAAGTATCCTTCCCAAATTACAGTTTTCTAGTACCAAAGGTCTCTGAACTGAACCGCGGACACACAGACAAATAGAATAACGTGGCGAAACTATAAGGGTTCCTTATTAGACTACGGGACCCTAAATAGAAAGGGATTGGTGACACAGCTGAATGAGCTTATACTGAGTCTGTCATCAATTTCAAAACGAAACATATTTAAAGAAATTACCGGCAAATGTCGTCTCATGTGAAGTTGCACCGTGCGGGTCGCGCACCATGCCTGGGTAGCGCACCTCTCGAAAGCTGAAACAAATATAATTGTGTTGGTTTTTGAAGCACTACATTCATTTGATGTAAGAGAGTAGGTAACCTGCTATGTTGTCCGGACTGCTATCTAGGTTGTGCGCCGCCGCCCAGTAGCCCTGCGACATGTGCATCATTCCGCAGACATTGTTAAGTCACCCTTCGCCTTTCTTGCCGTCAATAGCCTGTACGAGAGAGAAAAATACTGATGTAGGGTGGCTTGCATCTTCCTTGCATTTGCACTTGCATCGTCCTTAAAGTAGAACTTCAGAAATCGGGCATATAAGGGAATATTTAGGTTTGCTTTGATAGAACAGTCATATTGTATAAACAAAAATTTACGCTTAGGTTGCAATAATTGCGGTAAAGCTGGTGTTGCTATGCGGAAACATTAAAAAGCTGAATAAAAAAAAACAACAAGTGGAGTATGGCTAGGAACGGCATGCTAAGATAACTCTGTCACAAAAAAAAATATTTTTATTTAGGATAAATTTACCTCTATAATGCGAATTTCTACAAAATACTGTTATGTGATTTATCTTACGAGACAATCCAGGATAGAATTGCCTGGCGCAAATTAAAAGGAGAAAAGTAAAAGTAAAAGTCGTTTATTTTTGCATATAGACCCACTTATACACGTCCCAACATAGGCCCTACCACAACTTCGGGACAATTGTGGGCTAGTGCTGAGAAGAAGCTGCGCATCAAACTCAGTCTGTCAATGCCTCTTTTCAAAAGTTTTACAATGTTTTTGGTGATCGATCATGCAAGTCCACATTAATATCTTTTAAATAATCATCTACTTTATAATACCCTTTCGTCATTAGGGTTTCTTTAACAACAGTTTTAAATTTATTAATCGGTAAGTCAACAATGTATTCTGGTAGTTTATTGAAAAACTTTATACATTTCCCCATGAAAGAATTATTAACCTTTCGAAGCCTGAATTGCAAGCTTATCCTTATTCCTAGTATTATAATTGTGTATATCACTTTTTTTCGTAAATGAATCTAAATTTTTGCTAAAGTAGCCAAGTCGATATTTGGCCAAAATTTAAATTGACCTCAAAATGTCTAATACTTGCGATATCAACCTTACACCTATGTACGTGTCATACTCGTAGTTTTTCATTTTTTTAGCAAAAATCACTAATTCTCCATTTCGTTTTCAACAAATTAGCGACCACTAATTTGATTTACTCAAACACTTTTCACTATTCAGTGTGCTTGCGATTCGGTGCTTAATTCGTTTGGTTACCTCTTGTCTTTACAAATAAATCATAAGTGGGGTATTGAATCAAAGGCAAAATTTTATTAACCAAGTTTAGTCAGATCTAATTGAACTACCTTAAATAAGTAATTATTTCTAGGTAGACTTATTGTTTATAAAAGTAGTCCTAAACTCATGAAAAGTTCAACACCCAGAGTTTCACCAAAATTCTGGGTACAGGATTTGAGGGCTAAAAGTGACTAAGTAATTGTAGTGTTTGTGCCATGTCATGGTACATAGGGATCGATAGGGAGTGAAAGGAGACAAATAATATACCTCTAATAGATGTGGTTCACACAGCCACAGACGCACACCCGCCCCGCTCGGCGGTAAGCCGATAACTAACTCGTGACGTGCGCCCGCGCTGGGTCATTTATTGAATCAACACATCACATCTCTTCCTTTTTGTAAAATAAAACATTGCCCTTATGGGGCCTGTACATGTCTCAGGTTATCTTTGGCCCTACCAGCGCTTCGAGACAGAACACAAACAATTAGGCAAGTGCTGAGAAGAAACGCCGGAACAAACTCAGTCACCACTAGCTGCCATAAAAGCAAAACAAATACATCATACACAAGTCATCATCATCGGACTGTCCATACAACCGTCTTAGTGAGGTCTTCTTGAACTTCATTGCGTGTACTAACATTTCTGTACTTAGTATAGATAATATTTAATTATTTTGGACCCACCTCAAGATCTCACTTTAAGAGTTGTCGTTATTACATATTTTTACTGTGCAGTGTAAATACATTTTAATATTATATTACTAGTTTTTACAAGAACTGAGGGCGTATTGCGATCTAGCTTAATCCGTTCAATTCCCACTCAGTGTAACAAATATTATCAATATAACAATATTAAATCAATACCAAAATGCCATGACTATGGATATTTATGTTATTACATCATAATAATACTATCGATACAATGTAAAACTGCGATACCAATTGCAAATTTGTCAATTAAATCAGAGCTGCGTATAAGTCAAAACAACATCGCAATACGCACGCTCTGTAATCATAGTATAAGTAGTAAGCAGGTACGGATTTGAGTTATACAATTGTAATGATAAATAATATTTATGAAATGTGATACAATTACATGATCGTGGTTCAGATTGGAATAAGTTTTATTTGAACAGTCATACTCCTTCCCTTCTTTAATAAATTAAGAAATAGTGAACAATGTTTTGCTAAACTTTACATATTTCAAGTTGCTAACCTGTAGATACCGAGATAATGATGATTGATACTAGCATATTACAGTTTCATAATCTAAAAAGATCATCGTTGGACAGATTTCTAGCATTTACAGTTTTAGAATATATTAACACAACTTTTTTACCTTCTCTATTTACTGAATCCTGGATAACAATAATAGAATCCGTAATAGCTTTTTAAGTGGAATGCCAAATAGAAACACTTAATAAATAATAATAAACACTTATTAAATACCAATATGCACTTTTGACAAATTCACAAGTTTACAACAAGACAAACACATCTTACACATTACTGTCCAATGTGCAATTTTATAAAATATACTGCGCTTTGTCAAAAAGGCAAAATTTAATTCTGTGCTTACTCAGTTTGATACAAATTTTAATTTATTATTTTTAATACGTTAACTTCTTCTGGCAACTTGTGCCCTTACATAATATGCGAATACATTTCTTAAAAATTAATTGATCTGGCTAGAAACTTTTCAATTGTTTTATGTATAAATAATTATGGTATGCCATAATACACAATTTTAATTAAGACATGTGAAACAATATATTAATTTAGTTTTAACTGTAACCAATGAATATTTGCATGATATGTTTGTGTTTGAATGCACTGAACGAATATTTTACCACCTTGACATGCACTGTATTCATTCTTGCAAATAAATAATGATTTAATTTAATTTTCTTAAAGAGAGTTGTACTTTACTAAGGCAAGCTGACAGAAATAGTAATCTTAAATCGAACGAATACCCTTGCTTCTGGTACAGTTCGCCTTTAGCAATATACATAATATTACTGTTAGTGATCAATCCTCCAGCATTCGTTTCTGAGCCTGGTATGATCAGTCCCACTTATCTATTCAGTGATCAGTCCTTAAAATTTATGTAAATTTCATTGACATAATACCTATAATAATTATTATCATTTATTTGTACGAAACAGTGATAACATGGAATTCCTTAAGCTATAAATTTATATTACCAGTCAATGAGTACCGAATATTGCTTTCTAAAAGTATCTAATAGATTTTCAAATAATGATTGAAAGTGCCTTAAATACTAAATTAATTATTAAATATTTTGTAATGTGCAAGTTACATTTGCGTTACATTGTTAACTGCATCAGCATTATTATGCGTGTAATTATTATTGGTAATATTCCAACTTAAGTTCCTACCTAAAACTTGTCTGTTGAACCAGCAAAATGTAATGAAAATAATAAAAGCAACTTTATTATTCGATTATCTTAATTACTCGACAAATTGTACATTGTGATTAAATTCATGTAAAAACCACAAGATATATATTTTTTAAAATTATGCTAAATAAGTCTACATTAGTCCTCAGAATAATCAATAAATAATTGGAGCTTGACAATATTATTACCTCGATATTTTTATCGTGATTTAAGTTGGGTTAGAAAATCCTTTTCAATACATCATTTAATATATCATATTAATTACCAATAACTTACACAATTAATACTCTTACGTTAACTTACATGTTAAGTTTCATCAGCATGTATTTCTATGAATTAAATCATTCATAATGGTTGTCATCAAATGTGTCCGTCAATAATGCACATACCGTCATCTACGATAGATTCTTTGCTTCCACTTTGTTATACCCTTTTGTTGCAAACTAGCCTTTATTACAACTACATAATATACCGCAGTGTTTACCTCGACGTGCTGTTGTCCGTACTTATTCTCCATCTGAATCGTATTAATCAGATTTACTGTGGCCGGTTTGCGGTAACTAAACATCTTCAAACATTTACTATTGAGTTTCTCTTTTTGTTTTTAGTAACTTATACTTGGTGGCAATACCAGAGTGGTGCAAATAGCGTGAGACCCGTTATGTACCTACTCGATAAGTTCTTATTATATATTAGCTAAATATCAGTCAAATTGGGCCGCGTACACAAAATAATGTTAATAATAACCGCGCAAAAATTAAATTAAGATATCCATGACATGTAATCAAAGGAACAACTTTCTCTGTGCAAAATTAAAATGAAATTGGGATCTTCACAATCACATTAAACATTATGAGATCAGGCTGTGCCAAACCACACTCATAGTGTTCAACTTAGTAAATACATACATACACACTAATGTTAGCTAATTTAGTATATTTACATTAATTAATAGGTAAAAGTTCTACATATCTGCTATAATTGCTGAAATTATCACTTTATATTAGTAATTATTCATATTATACACATAATAGCTGGTCGTTTTGCTAGCTTCTTTGTAACACTACTAATTACAATACGCCAATTTGTTTTTAACATCAACCATGCATTGATCCGCGGGCATAAACTAGTCATCAATAAACGGTATCATAACTATAACATGTAAATTGCACTTGTAAAAAGCAACCGTGACTCTGTGACAGACGAGGAATCGAACCCCGTATCTTATAACTGACTACAAAATGTCTAGTTAGTGTAAAGATAAAACTAGACTTTGGTGTTGTTTAATTAAGTGTAAATTTTTAGACCTTATTACTATTACTAAGCAATTGTGCATAATATTATTATTAAATAGCCGATGTTTGAAAGCCTCATTGGTACACAAATCGTCCAAATTACAAAACGATTCAAGCAGTCTATTACCAATACTTAAACTTACATATAGCTTAATATTTATTGTATCGTAAGTATCAACTGACAATGTCAGTTACTAATTGTTTAGTACCGACGACTGACTAACTATGTTAATCTACTACATGATTTTGTTTATTACACGGACATTGACAGAGTACTATTTGATAACGAGCCTTAGTAATTAATAACTGGCAAATATCAGACTGCATTTTCTTTATTAAGATTTTTATTTAGCACCAGCTGTATTATTATTATTTTTCCAGCCTACTTCTTTTATTTAGCACCGGCTGTTAATTTTTTAGCCTATATCTTTTTTATTAATCACCGGCTGTCAATTTTAAATGCAGCCTACTTATTTTATTTTTATTTTTATTAAGCACCGGCTGTCAATTTTTAATGCAGCCTACTTCTTTTTTTTTATGTACCAGCTGTACTTTTTTTTTCATCTTACTTTTTTTTTTTACACCGGCTGTTAAATTGTTCAGCCTACACCTTATTTTACTAAGCACCGGCTGTTAATTTTTTCAGCCTACTTCTTTTTGTTAAGTACCAGCTGTAATTTGGCTGTTTACTTTTTTTTCTTCTGTTAAAGTACCAGCTGTAATTTTTGCTCATTTTACTTTTTTTTTTTATTTTGCACCGGCTGTTAACTTTTCAGCCTATCATTTTTTTATCAAGCACCGGCTGTCAATTTTTTTCAGCCTACTTTTTTTTTTATCAGCTACCTTATACCATATGGGCATTACTTTAGTACGAACTGACAATTCCAGTATACATAGACATATTTTAACATTAAGATATTTTTATTTTAATCTGCGCGTTGGTTAGTATTATCTTTCCCAATTTCGCATTGAGTACTACTGGTATTGTCAGTTTATTACTAACTGTTGTTGTTGTTTTAATCAGTCAGGTATCAAACGATTCCCGGGAGTCGCATAATAATGGAATTTCTATTGTGTCTCGTTCACACATACTTGGCGAGTTAAATTAGCAAATAAATAATAATAGGTTGGTAACTATCTGTAAACTTCTCATTAATACTTTTCAAACTACTGTAATTTATTGCAAGCTACGGCACGTAAATATTTTATGGAAAAATATCTTAATACGACTACCTCCTTACTAGTTTGATCATTTTTTTTAAAGTTATAATACAATAACTAGTTGATTATTAAGTAGTATTACTGTCGGCAACTCAATGCAATGAAGTGCCGCGTAAACAAAAGACTGACAAAAGAATGCTGATAACCACATCCGTTGTGAATTTGCCGAATATTATTCAATTTCAAAATAATACGAATCATTACCATACGTAGGTACTATGGTTAGATTTACGTTTTGTTACAAGGCAGAAAGTAGCTTATTTACAACTATTTTAAATGTTATCAATTTCACGAGCAATATACGGTGTCGCTTATTAATTATTGTACCCGAATTTTCTTTTATTATCACCAATCTTGTATCTGTATAAAATATGCGCCAGACAACACACCAACTATCTTGCTTCGAAGCAAGGAATTATTCTCCGTGTTACGAAGTACCAGACAAGACGTAGGCGCCTCCCATAACGACCTAAATACATGCATGGCTTTGGTACGAATACTCGTACCCATCACACAAACATTTGTCTATTGCAGGATTCGAACCTGCTTCCGCTGGTTCAGTTGTCAGCGCCAATCACTACTTCACAAAACATGTCGCTGTCGTCCAACTACAGATTTACTACTCAAATCAATAGAAAGGAATGAGTGAACAAAATATTTCAATGCAACTATGAAAATGTAAAGAAATTTATTTTAAAGATACAGCCCGAATCATTCAAATTGTTATGACGTGATAAAGTACAAAGCGGAGCGAACACTAATTGTACGTCCGCAATTATTGAGTTTGTTTAAATGGTAATGCTAATGTACATAACTAAAATCGGCACCACATTGAACTGAATGATAATAAAATTTTGTCTGTTCACTTACCCTCAGATTCCCAACAGATCCCATCCTCGTCGCCACTTGTGCCATGTCATGGTACATAGGGATCGATAGGGAGTGAAAGGAGACAAATAATATACCTCTAATAGATGTGGTTCACACAGCCACAGACGCACACCCGCCCCGCTCGGCGGTAAGCCGATAACTAACTCGTGACGTGCGCCCGCGCTGGGTCATTTATTGAATCAACACATCACATCGTTACAGTAAATTTGTATTATATATTAAAAATAATTATATCATCTGATGTCCTTATCTATTTTCTAAGATACAAATACATAAAATTATAATTATCTCGTGGAAAAACCAAGTTATGATTAATTTGTTTCATAACTCAAAACACGTTTTAACGTACTTGTTGACTTTTCGCTCTACGGCGACGTAATAAGGTTATTTCGAACGCAGTTTTATAGCAAAAAAATCTGGCACTGTTTTCTATATTGTGTGGTTTTTAGCTCGTGATAGAAACGTTTTAAAATTTTGATGAAACCTAACGCCGCAGGCTCCATTGAAGTTGTGACTGCTTAGTACAATAATAGCCTTCTCTTTAAGGAATGATTTATTGAAAATGATAATTTTTATAGCAGTTCTCTGATCATTGTAGCACAGATTACTGACATTTTGTTAGTAATTTTTAAAACATTTTCAGAGTGCATTTATTCGTGACACTGTTATACGTGAAACTAGCATTTTACTACTATATCATCGCACCGACCGTAACAGCCACCATAAACCAATCATCCGTTGCACGTGGCTCTGCCCACTGTCGCGTTAATGACTAATTATGCCTGCACAATCCCTCCTACAGGCGCACCGTTTGCTCCGACAACCGCTACAAACCGCACGCGATTCTCGCCCTTATCTACCTGGAATTAGCCACAAGACTCAATTGAGACGTTCTGTGTTCGATCTTCAGAGCGCTCATTAGGTATTTAGTGCTTTTGTTTCTAGTCTGTGTACATTTTGAGCCGTATTCAGTTGAATTAAGGTTACTTTCAGGTTTACATTTCAGGATAGGATTCAGTCTGGATAGGTAGCCAGGTTTCCTGTGTAAGGATCGGCTTTTAATGAGTCGAGTGCCATTCAAAACGTCGTTATCTTCGTTTGTCTGTTTATTTCTTTGATTTGTTTCAGAGCTTACAGATATTCGGTTTGAAGAAAAAGCTTTGTGGAACTCTCACAAAATACGGCTAGTATTCTTGACAAACTTAGTTAATTTTTTGTAGGATATAGACGCGAAACGGAACGTTATCCTGTAAGAGATGAACAAAGAGAGAGAGAGTTCGAAGAAAAAAGAACGTTTGAATTTAAATGAGGAATACAGAAGTTGATGTTTTGACTGTATAGTTATTGAGAGTAACCAGAGTCAAATCCTACCTTTTAACCAAAAACTCTTACATTAACAATAATCATGTACTGCATATCAAAATATTTAATTTGATGTAACAATATCAATATGACTAGGTATATCGTTCGTCGAACTGACTACTTGATATAATAAATATGCATAAAACTTCGTACAAATTATATTAATTCACTTTATCAGGAGATATATCACTGTCTATACCACTGGTCTAGCCTGGAGACAAGAGCGAACCCATTTCAAATAAAAAAAAAAAGATAGCGAAAGTAATGTATGCAAGACTTGGGGCAGTACTATAATTTAATTCCAGTTCTTGCACTACATCGATACCAATCACAGCGGATTATTAACATTTTCATCATGAAAAACCAATTCAATGATTCCGTGCTAATTGTAAGAAACTAAGCATATCTATGCACCTATTCGTCCTCATGATCGCTCAGCCACACCCACACAGCCTTATGCAAGCAGGTCAGCAGCTTCCGCTCGTTGCTCGCTGTCAAGTTTCTATCGCATCGGCTGGGCCCGAACTTGTGTAGGGCTAGTGCGTTGACGCAGCGGAGACGGTCTAGTCGACGTTGTTCGCAACCCTGGGAAATAAGGCTTCATTAGTATGAAATCTCATCGTCATCATCCTATTAGTAAAGAAAAAAAAACCCTTAGTTCTTTCAAACAAGTTGCACAGTATTTCAATTAAGATGGGTTTATATCAAACGAACAAAGGACTAGAGCTAGAACTAAACATTATTTCTTGTTCTTTTGTTCTAAACGGAAGCTCGATTTTAGCGTTTACACCCAAATATCGAGCGAGCGTTCTTAGAATATTCCATAGAACGCAATAGAAAAACGAACGGAGAAGAATTTAATGAAGTGGGGATAGAATGAGCTTTCACTCGTCTGATGTAGACGGGCCTTAATAAAAAGTTTTTGTACGAACATGACACATGTAAATAAAAGCTTACAAGTAATTAACCACACTGAGGCAAGAAGAGGTATTTAATTACCGAGGACACTAATTGACATCTTATTGAAAAATTTGAACGCTAAAAAATTCAAAATAACAAGTAATTTACAAAAAAGATACCGGTAAATAACGTCGCATGTGAAGTTGCACTGTTCGGGTGGCGCACCAAGCGTTGGTAGAGCATTTCTGGAAAGCTGTAACAATATAATGTATATTTTCTTTTACATTTACTTCAATTATATTTTGCCAGTTAATATATAATACAAAACTTCGATAACCTCTGCTCTATGTCTGAGAATTTTCAAGAGACATGTACAGAGGCTTTGTGCCCACCTGCAACGTTGTCCGGACTGCTATTTCTATAGTGTGCAGTTTCCCAGTACCCCTGCGTGATGTGCATCACTCCACACACTTTGTTCTCGCATCCTTCGTCCTTTCTGCAGCCCATTACCTGTAGAAGGTAGATAAAGGTTGTTTTAGAGCGGTTTACTCCTTTGATAGACTTACTACATAAAAACGCTGTCTTTGACGTGACATCAGAAATATGAGGTTTTTAATAAGAGTATCTTGTGTTTTACGCTTACTTAAAATAATATGACTTGGAACCACATGGAGGCCAATTCTCGTGCAGTTCGTATACGAAAAAAGTTCACCGATCGATTTTTTTTATCCGGGCCACGATTTCTATGCATTTGGATTTCTTTCGTGCGGTAGTTTTTGGACTTGGATATATTACTTGTTTTTTTTTTCGGTAAAACAGTGATACTCGTGAATTACCACACAAAATAAGTTCGAACATGCGAGAATCAGCTTCCTGGTGCTATTATAATATGATGAAACTTCTAACAAATATGATAAAGATAAAAAAAGGTCAGGCACAATGTATAAGTATGAGTATGTGATGAGTAAGTGATTTACCTTGCAAATACATTTCATGCAGGTCATTGAAAGTGGACTGCTTTCAGAGTCGTCATCGAGAACTGCAAAGAACATAATGTATATATTTTAAAAATCACATAAACACGACGTATTTGTAATGTGACAGTCAACTAATCAGTTGTACGGATTTTAAACTAACTTATCTGATCACTAGACTGGCTGACTGATACACATGCTAAAATGAATACAATAAACACTCTACAAAACATTTTGACTAAACAGTGCTTTAAAGATGCGAATTTCTCACTGTCCGTCTGTTCATCTTGTCTGTATTTATATGCGCAAAGCAGACAGCAAAGAAATATAAACTAATAAGGTTAATTGGGTCGCAGTTTTATAGCCCAAAAAAATTCTGGCACTGTTTTTAGCTCATGATGCAATCGTTTTAATTATTAGGCACTTCCTACATTGATTCAATGAGTAAGGAAGTTGCATTAAGATGGACTGAAGCATTAGATAATTTCAGTGTCATTATCACATTATCAGGAAGCAGAAGCCATATTCAGATATGAAAGGGAATCATTATGATTTCATTTCTTAACATGTTGCTTTTTGTCCAGCTAGCTAGGTAAAAGAGACTATTGCTTTTTAGTAAATAGGTAAATTATATATTAAATATATAATTTACAAATTTTGTATATTATCCTTTCATGAAAGAATTTAAAGCCCGAACCAGTACAGTTACCTAAAATCATATTTTTTGTCCACACTGATATGTATCAGACCACACTGATTGTCCACCCGTGGGAAGGTGAGGCTGGTGCTCATGAGCTGATCCATCAGCCAGTAAGGCGCGCTAAGCTGATGCTAATCCAGGGCCGCGCTCTATTGGACGCGAGCCATTGTAAGCTAATTATACAGTGGGCATTACGCCTGTTTAGTGATATCGGCAGTAAATTCATCTATGGATGCGTGTATGCGAAGAGGTTTTTATCGATGCATGTGCATTTTATTTTAGCAAAGAGATTCGGGGTCCAAATTCCGGATCGCGATAATATTTATTTCTGGGTTTCATCGCCTTGACAACTCACTCTATCTGAATGAATTATATGTATGCCTAACTGAGTGTTATAGCTCCCATCTACAAATCCCTTATTTATTTACTTTTTCACGTTCATTTAAATTACTTTTGAAACAAAAAAAGCTTTTTCGCAGCTTTCGTATCACCTCAACAAAAAATCACAACTTTATTTAAAGTGCCAATTTGCATAACAACGTTCGGAAAATCGAAAAAGGCTTCGTATTTGCAAATGGCTAGCCAAAGTACCTCTCTAATGCATCAAACTCACGTTAATGCCGAGTCAACCACAAAGTTAGCCGCCTTCGGGCGGAAGACTTATCGATATTGGCGCGTATACACCACTAGTAATTGATAGGGTTGGCACTCGGCGATTTCACAGATAATCTTTTTAAAGGTATTAATTCTAAGATTAATAAATTTAAATTCCATAATACGCTTAGATAGATATCCATCAGCCCAATCAAACCGCGATAACTATTAATTATTGGTAAACAACAACGGGAAGCATTACGTTTATGGGTGTAAGATCTTAAAGCTCATACCATTGCGAAATACATGATCTAAAACAGGTATCGTAATTGATGATAAAACGATGTATGTACTTATGAGATCGAGCGATGGTTGTGCGAGTAGCTAATACCTATAAACGTAATGCTTCCCGTTGAAAATTAAAAGTGCCTTAATTTACGATAGTCTGAAGGTTTTTGACTATAAGATTTACTAGAATGTGGTAGCCCTGCGTCTAATCAAAGCCGGAGACACAGGCTAACGGCATTATCTTGGACGCGCGGAGTTAAGGAGATCCGGTTAAACGCGTAACACACGACCGAGACGATGATATATTTTATCGAAAGATGAATATTGCTTGCATATAATATAATGATTCAAACAATAATGCCCCTTACATTTTACAGCTGTGTTACTTGTATTAAAAATATTGCTGCCCAGAGAATTCTCATTTTCTCTTTGATGAAAAATGTAAAGAATTGTCACAGTCAGGAAGTATGAAATTGTATCCGCACATTTTGTGTCAAAATTGCATTTTATGGACGGTTCAAGTATAGGTCTCCTAAGCAATCTAATCGCCTAATCACTCTAAAACACAAATACCACAGATAAAACCGAAATGCCCAATCATCTTCCGCATTAAGGCGGCTGCACACTCAAGCGCACTGTAAAAAAGTTACAGTCGGCCGTAACCGCGTCCATTACTGTAATGAATTATGTGTGCCGTTAATCCGTCGCAGATATCACTCCTCATCTAGTCGGCAATTAGGGATAATTGAATATTAAGGCGGGAGCCGCTTATAAAACTGAGTGTAAACGAGGCTTATGTCCGCGTGATGGATTTGGCATCGATGCGGACGCGGCAGTAAACGACGTGATGTATCTGCTAATGTAACATTCTGCGTAACAAAATACTATCTCGAGATTAGTGATGTTACAGTGTGTAAAGTCAACTGAATCGACGACCACCGTCTTTTGACTCGCCCGCTGGTATTCATGGTGATGCCTTTTCTGAGATCCTGCCCTCGGTCAGGGCAGTATAATATTTGTGTTTGGGTCTTGTAGGTATTACCATTAATGATTTCCGAAACACATTTTGTATTTTCTCTTTGGGATAAGAGTTGTGTGCGATGCTGTGTAATATTTATTTATATACATTTCACTTGCTCATTTAAAAAAAGTTAAAATCAATCCAGCTATTACTTACCGTCTCTTCAATATCAAAAAGTTTCTTACGACCCGTAAATATGGGAGCCAATATCGTAAATAGGAATGTAAAATGAAATAAGCAAACCCGCGCAGAGTGCGCGGCTTAAGCCGGTGTTATGGACGCGGTTATCGAAAACAGTTTAGGCGACTAACGATAACAGCAAATAAGATAATAGTTGAAAGATATGTACATCGTCCTTGTCGAGGTAATATTGCCTTAATTGAAGTGTAAAAGAATCAGATTGAAAAACGAACATAGTTATTAAAATTTAACACACTGGCATGGAAGTCCAAGAACAAAATAAGTTTTTTCTTCTACTAAGGCCAATTGCTTTTTTTTATATGTATTAAACATTTCTTAAATATCAGTAAAATGCCAAATAGCACATATGATATAGCTTAGCATCTGGTATTATAGGTACAGTTACGAATAAAACTAACTTTGAAAGCGTAGTAACCACTTCTCCATACAAACTTAATAGCCTCGCACAGGAAACAAAATTCGTACATTTTACGTAGCAAAGCCCGCACAGGAAGAAATACGAAATGATAACAGTCAATAAAAAGCGCACGTATCGCGCAAATTATTCCTCGTAAATATGGCGGCGACACGCGGCGGTGTGAACGCGCCTTAATGCGCCATTAAAACCCATATTAGGCATTCATGTTGTATTTTATCGTTCGTTTCAAACGTGAGTGCTGCCTTATTGATATTGTGCGTTTTATTGTGGTCTAAAGTGTACTTTGTATGGAGGTGACAATACAGGGTGACTTTTTACGACGGACACTGGGACACTTTCGTTAGGTGTTTCATTTGCAGTTATTTTACAATTTTTTGTGTAAAAAAATATATGGTTGAAGAAAAGATCTTAAGTATGTCAATTATTTATAATTCATCACATGAGGTTATTGATGGAATGTGTAACTTGAAAGATCTACCCAAAAAGCTTCGTCTCGTATTCGTAATCTTACTTAAAATCTAAGTTTCAAGTCGGATTTCTCTATCTTATTTTTTCTTCTCACTTTGTTTCGTCGTTTAGCTCTACCCAGATTTAGGATCTCAGAGAAAAGTAAAATAAGCAATCAGCCAGGTTTTGCGCTGCGTATTTTCTAAATCTCTCAAGGGTACGACGAGTAAGGCACACACTCGTTTTGAAAATCTCTTCTCAAGGTATCCATTGAGTTGATCCACCGTCGTTTTTAAATAACCAATCTGGTTATTTACTCACACGCAGTTTGTAGGAACCAATCCAATCTCGGCTCTGAGATTAAGGCTGTGTATCGCCTCCCCTCAAACTAACAAAGAGAGGTATCAGTAAGCCCGTTTTTTCCAAGACGAGATTAATGAAAGTTATGCAGAATCGCGAGAAGTTCGACTCAATGGTATAGAATTGTGATAGTTTAATTGGTATTTGGGATTGCATTATCCTTAATAAACCCTTTACGAGTCGGTAATTGTGGTTTCCGTCGGTTCTCTTACCGGAGTCAGATAAAAAAGCAAAGATCGGAAAGAAGTCAATTAGAAAGAAACTACGTCACTACCCAAAAAGGAATGGATTGTTTTACTGTCATAGTAAAGTTTTAGCAGAGAACCTACTGTACTTCCTTGCGTAGTGCTCTGGACCATTCCCACATAATCCAGATAAATCCTCTTTATATTCATCCACCTTAAAGGCGGCAATAAAAGTATCTGTATACTTTTTACGTGCCCCGCGCCCGGGTAAGCTGATTTGTATAAATTGTGGGCCATCACCTTCTACCGCCCTCGGTAAACACGGGACAGTTTATATCAATACGAGCTAAGGGACCGAAGGTAAAGTTTATGTTTTCTTCCAGATTGGAGATGAAAAGTTTGAGGGTAAAATTTTAGTTTATGGTAGGTAGATTATACTTTCTTCTGAGAGAACGTAGCCGTGACTTTGGCCACATTTTTCATTTTCGATTTCAGGATAGCAATGGTCATGAAATTTTTTAGCGCTGGAAAGATGTTATTATTATTATACTATGAAAAAAAAATGAGAATAATATAATTTAACCATAATTTTAGAGGAAAATTGGTGTATAAGCAAGACCAGACGTATAAAGACACAAAACACACACTGTTTGTAAAACGAATTGAAAACTTTCATCACTCTAATTGAATTGAACAATTTGCCTTTCAATTGGGACGGTAACCCATCGTGCGTACTCGTTGAAAACGAAAATTGCTTCCAATCCCCATTCTTCCATACATCGAAGAGTTTCTATGCATTAGAGCAAATCAAGCGTGCGGTGATAAATCAAAAGGCACAAATATCTGGGACCCCTCGAGGTGTTTAGGCTATCCCGTTCCGATATGGCTCGTGTGGTGTATTAAACTTGCGATTGCTTATGAGGCGTGGAGTCGGTTCCTAATGTTTTTTAATATTTTTTACATTAAATAAACGTCGAATTGTAACGAAAAATTTTTGTTTGCTTTACTAAAATTATCGTTACAATTTTCTCTCTTAATCTAAAGTTTCGTGGACTCTTCACTTTATGACCACTCTACCAAATTCATTACCGCCTTATTCATTTTAAACTCAACATTGATCATTCTAAAAAAGTTTCCGTGAAGATAATTGTGTTATGGTTCCTTGTTAAGGTACTGTAACTGTCGATGGATTGTCAATTAAGTAATTGAGTACAAAAATGCGTACCTACGAGTAAAGGTAAAATCAACTCATTTTCAGCAAAAAATATATATTAGGAGCTACTCTATGGCTCCCCTGTGAGCTAAGCGCGCGATTGTCGTAATTCGCAGTTTGTATTCATGCGCGGGAGCGGCGCGACGAACGATGCGACGTCGTGCGCTTTAGTTATTGCGCTGTTTCGTAATACAGGTTATGCCCTCATTTCATAAATATAATTAAGACTGAATAAATACGTTCGGTTAAGAGGAATGGTTATTAAAATCTTGCATTTGTTAATATGGTTATCAGTTCCCAAGCATCGAGAGTTTTACGTTATAAAGACATCAAAAATCTTTGAAAGCTGAACTACATACAATCACTTCAACTTAAATTTCCCATGACTGCCTGACTTAAATTTTAAGGATGTTTTAATGAATAACAAACGTTTATTTATTTGCTAAAATTAAGTTCAGAATAAGACCAGTGACTCCTCGCACATCAACCATAAGATAACAGTATCGGTGCGTTCGTCCCTCACAGAGAAGACCCTCAACAAAGTCACGGAGCATAAAAATCATTTCTGCCCCTCCATAACTTTGGACACGGCGTCGAACGCATTCTCTAAGTGACAATGACAGTGCATTTATGCTCATTTCCCTTAACCACACACTGCTGAGCGATTCCAAACCCTATTAACAAGATGTAGGGGTGAGGGCAGATGAAAAGGTGGCTGAGGAAAAGTGGCTTTCGATAAATCCGAAGAACGTTTCCGAATCAGTGAGTGCAGGGCCTAATTGATTGTGTGGGGTGACGGTTGCTGACTTGTGTCGGTGACTATGATATTTTGACGTGTGGATTTTATTCATACCGATATGCCATAAATTGTTTGTGATAAGTTAGTTTGGATGCATTTAAATTACCGTTTCTATAAAGGATGAGATTTGGCTTAGCATGGAGAAACTATGTTCTGGGTAATTTGTTGTTATTTAGTAATACGTTTTTCTTCATTTTGGTTCTCACTAAGGTTACTCAGTTTCGGGGGGGAAAATTTAACAAACTTAAACTTAAAAGGTTTCAGGCGCTAAACTCATTTGGTATGCTGTACCAAAGTAAAAAATCCGGTTGCTTATTCAAAGACAACCAGAAATCACATGAGGTTGATGAGATGCGTTTTGTAAAATTTGTTGAAAATTACTACCCATAAAATTCTCATATACATGGAGTACATGAGGATGTCAAAGCTAGTAAATATGGTACAAAGAGTTGTTCCCCAAAAATATCCGGTGCACCCGATGTGCACCGACGCGCGGCCGCAGTCGCGAGCAGGCCTCGCGGCCCACTGGACAACGAGCGACGTTTGTCTAATCAAAAGCTTAGACCTATAAATATTTAGAATAGACTTCTAAGCTTTATATTTTCAGACATCGTTTTTATTATTTTCAGCTTCATCAGCCAAATAGTTCAGAAGATCAGTCATTTGAGTTTGTTTGACGATTGTTATTTTTTTGCTACTATATGGACACTCGTTCATCATTTGAATAATATTTTAGTAATTGGCAAAAAGATCAGACAAACCTGAAAATAAATAATAAAATACAATGGATCCTCTTTTTTTTCTGTCGACGCAAGTGAGTGGCGAGACTAGCACGCGTCGCTTCTTATAGAAGGGGAGTTCAAAAGCAATCCAGCTTCAAGAACTCATGGCACATGTGGTGTTGTGTTTTCATGAATTGTATCATGGTGCCAACCATTGCATTCACTTGCCAGGTGTGCCAAGTCTATATCTTCTTTAACTCTATGGCCAGTGTCGGCGACAGGTTGCGAGCGGGCCCGATGCGTCGCCGCTGCACATTTTGACAGCGCCACTTCATCTGTCTGATGCATCGGTTTAGACATGCCTTCGTGGTTTAACGTTAGATTCAGGAGTCAACGTTATGTGTGCAGTGCACATACTATTTAAGACTAAGCTCAACATAATTTTTATCATCCCACTGAGTTTCAAATCCGTTAATTTTATTTAGAGATCTAAGAAGATTGAATAAGCACAAAATTCTTCTGTTTTAGAAACAGCGTTTTCTTCAACTTCCGCTCAGTATCCACACACTTATTTTACCTATTTTATGTATGAATCAAGCTACACAGAAGTGCTTTTACTATTTTAATACGTTTTATAATATAATTTTACTTTTAACATGTAAAGTCCGATCAAGTTTTAGACGCCAGTGAGAAATTACAGTACCAACCAATCAAACTACGTTTACTTCTCCAACGTTGGAACTGTATGAACATAATTTTAAAAAGAGGCATTGATAATAAGTGACTGAGTGTGTTACGCAGCTTTTTTCTTAGACACAATTGTCTCGAAGCTGTAGTAGCGTCTAAGTTGGGACACGTATGTGATCCCAGTGACACTATAAGTATACAGTTTTTTTATTTAATTTTATTTTCTTGACGCATTATCTCCCTAAAAAGCGTCATAACAACGCTAAGTAAGTAACGAAAGCCCTCAGCAAAACCTCAAGTGCCTTCGCCCCCGTGCACACGATTACTTAATTCCCTCTGTCGAGCTCCGAGGGCCCTCGGTAATCGCGTCGTTCGGCTAATTTTCACGAGCACAGGTAACTACGTGGGCCTGTTGCGTTGTGTTGAGGTTTTCGTTGATTTTGGGCAAAAGAAATCAGCTTCGACTTTGGTGCGTACCCGTGACGATGAACATAACTTTTGTTTGTTTTATGCGTTGCCATATTGGTAACTGATTTAAAAAAAAAATACACGAAGTTCATCCGCGTTTAATGTCAGTGTGCTACATTTCAGAACAAATCTTACGTGATACGCTTACATATAATGCAATCAGAGTAAAATGTGCTTACCATTTTCTTTGTGATTTGAGTAAACCATAGTAGGGTGGAGGGAGGTGGATAGTAACTCGCGAGAAAATATTTTTTTGTAAATAACCTAAGCCTCGGTTATTGCGACCATAATTTACGTGGGACAAAGCAACAAATATTGTGCTAATCCTCTAAACTGTTATCTTGAGCAATTTTGGCGCGTCGTGATTTGCTTACTACTTTGCCTATCACTACTTATAACACTTAAATGTTATCTGTTAAGGGGATGCTGGGGTATAGTAGTATCCTGATATTATGAGAATTTTGCTTCTTGATGTATTTTACGAAATTTTAAAAGCAACTATTCTTTTTAACTTTTATCAATGAATGTGACACACACCAAAACACTTCGATTTAAACTACTAAATTGACACGGGGAAAGCTTTGAAAGAAAAAAAAATTAACTGCAGTTTTCTGTTGCTCATCAATCATGTTGTTTGTTTTTCCATCCCTTAACACTCAACTAAGAACCTTTTACAATGAGGTGTCCACTTGGGCCTCTCTTCCTCTACGAAGTACAGTTCCAGCTTGGTATGATTAACAAAGTGCGCCGTAACGTCCGCAGTCCGTATTTATCGTCACGAGAGAGACATAGCCCTAAGTTCGTACGTGCCTCGCGTGTATACTGTCACACTTTTTAGCGGCTAGAACTGGATAGAGTGGGTTAGGATAAAACTACTATGTATAATCCTTGTAGAGGCAACAAAGCATATTTTTATGGTAATATCTAATGTAAGCACTAGTGAAGAAATTTTTACAAAATTTTTATATGATATTTTTTACGAAATATTTACGATATCTTGATGATAGATATTTCATTCTTTAGAGGCATACCAATGAATGAATAAATTAATTACGCATCATTACTACTCATGATTGTAGTTTCTCTATTTTGACTTTATTATAGAGCAGGTATGAAACAACACTGCTTTTTGGTATAAAATGTATTTTGCAAAAATGTATTTTAAAAATAAAATGTATTTTAAGTAATAATACTTAATAAACACCGTCCTCCGAAATTAAACTCAGAACTCATTTTGCAAACACCTATTATGGCGGTAAAATATCTGTCTCGACGTACAACTTTTCATTTATTTGGGTCATATACGCTCTTCCAGGTCTTCCTCTTTTCCGTTTCCCTTTCAGGTTCATATTAATAAATTTTAGCGAAAATATTTTAATACCCTGCTGAAATCACTAATGAAAATTTAGGACAGCAAGTAGCTGTAGCTGTTTCGGCATCATGATTTCACAAAACAAACAAAAACATTCAAGTGTCAATCAAATGCGGATTACACGACATAAAATGACGAAATGTATTTACATCTCATTACCTGCTTCAATCAAGGGTTGGGATCTGTTATTATCACGGCACCTCTCGAAACGTCGGCGCAGACATCTATATGCAAATTGTGACAAACAGCCGACTTTACCGACGCACAATATACTTTTATGACCCAGGAAAAGGGACACAACTTCAGCCACCATTTTGAATTATACCTTAAGGTTTACGAAATACGAACATAGATAGGCGGTTGTGTGAGGGTGTTCTTTAGATATTGTTTCAGTTGGTTTATGGCGTAGCCGAGGATTTGATTTTTGAGTATAACATTGTTCTTTGATTTGGATGCATCGTCGGTTGCACGTAACTTATTCTGTGCGGAGATTACGTTGGTATTTATGAGATGGGCGGTTTTATTTATATTTTGTAGTGTAAAGTTTTGTGTTCGGATATCGGTTTTAATACTTGCCATGATATTCATCATTAAACTGTAAAGTTTTCTAAATGTGTCATGTTATCTTGCTTGTGGACCGGAAAAAGCGTGGTTTAAAGTCGTTTAAAAACTTTGAGGGCTCCTGTTAAGTGCTCTTTACATATTTCATAGTATACCTAATATAATATCCTACCGAAAAGGTTGACCACCACAACATTTAAAAATTTATTACACTTAACTTCACATCTGATATTTGATATCTCTTAAGATGGCCCCATTCTTATTAATGATTATATTTTTAGGCAATAACCCTCCATTAACTTTAAACGCCTTAACCCCAAAAAGGTGGTCCTTCCATCATCTCCATACGCCTTCTTAAGGTGGTGGAGCGCCGCCCGCGCATGTTTGTACTCACAACATCCATTAGGCGCGTCCAGTCGCCGCGACGCCGAGGCTAGCAAAACATTGCGCTGCAAGACTGGACTCAGTGGTTCCCAAACTTTATGCCACCTCTAATTTATTAAGGGAATTTTAAGTCAACGGGGTTGTAAAGGGATCTTGCGCGCGGATGAATATTACGACACGCTGCTGACGTACCGATTATCTATCAACGAAGATGGCAGCATCTTCAAGGGCCGCTCGTATGTCACAGCTCAATGTTTTCATAGTTCAAGTACGTGCCTTGACACAATACATGGTTGCCCATGTGCGTGAGCCTGTTTTTCTCTTCATGTTTAGTTTCTTTAATTTGATCTACTAACATTGCCTTGTCAATTATCTTTTAAAAAAAAGTGGCATGTACTGTCCTCTTGACAATTATAAAATTCTATTAACTGATCATTATTGAAGAACTCAGCACTTGATCCTAGACTCCATACTAAGTTTCCCAAGTTCGTGAGGATTGATTCCATATGTCTCATATTCAATCATCATATTATTAAATGTAGCATTTTTCTGGGTCTTGGATATTGATTTTCTGTGCCAACATGTTGAGGAGCGAACGCAGCAAATCTTTCGTCCGTCACAAATTTCCCTGGCAAGGAATAACGCAAAATAAACAAAGTGTTATTGTAGCTTATTTTCATAAGTTAATAGTGGGGTGTACGATAACAGAGCTGCCCCATGGCTCGCAGCGGTGCTTTTTTATTATTCATGTAAATACACAAACCTGATTGTTATGTATGATGGGATTCTTATGTGCGTCTATGTCGAAAGGTCGCCAGTTTTTTCGCGTACAATTTTGACCGCAATATGTATGTTGTTAGTATAGTTTACGACTGCCGATACTGAGACGTCGTACTCGAGTAATAGAAATGCTAATATTATTTCAGGGTCCATGGTACAAGTTAATGGATTAACCAAAAGATGGTGAAAGCAAGGTCAGATGACTTTTTGTGGTGGCTCATTTCTATTTCTGCTACTCTACATTCATAATTTTTATCTGATTTGACTTAAACTTAGTCAATATTATCTTGCTTTTTGTAGATTGTATAGTCAACATTAATTGCTAGAAGTTGGTATTATTTTCGAAATATTGTATGGACTACAACTCGTACCAATGGGCTTTGACCTTCAAGAGTCATAAAAGAAATAATTTTCAAACGACCTTTTCTATATTTCATACCTCGCAAAGGCCGCGTGGCGCTAGCGTCGCCGGAAGGAGCTTCGCATAAGTCACCCAGCGAGCGTCACTTCCGGTCACGTGACTGACAATTAGCCTTTTGAAGAGATAGAGGGGACATCTTGTGACTGCAGCTTTTTTAAGTGGAGGAAACCTTTTGTTTGGTGTTATTAATAGTCTGAATTAATCAGCATTTTGATTTCTCGAAAAGGGGAGAGTCTCATACTTAGAACGTAAAACCTGGAGTTATAATCTGGTCAAGGTTAGAAAGTAAAAGCAAGTCCGAAGCTCTATTCTGTAAATCAATCAAACCACACAACTAGTTAGAGCGTTAGCATATAAAACTTGTCATGGATAATAAAAAAATCGTTGGCATCATTTAGCAATTATCAACCAAACCATGTCGGCCGCAAAATTTTAAGCATTATACTGGCTGATGGTTTACTCATTGAGATTTATACTTTACCTGAAATCTGTATCCTAGTACTTGAGTGCACGGTTCGCGCGCTAGTAACTATTTCGGTGTATGTATCTGTTATTCCTTTTAAGTTTACTAGAAACGTGAAACTCGGACGAAATAATCACTCCCGATTAGCACTGCGTTTCCTTGAAATCTTCGATGCGCGCGCGCGTATAAATCAACCGTGTCCTTTCCGAGAATAGATCGCTGCGGCCGTCCTCTTGTATGGCTTTGTAGATAAGTAACGTTTTCAGATAAATCCCGATAAGGTTATACATAAATATGTTTGTCCATAGATAACGAGGATAAAGATATGGACCCAAATTATTAAACAAAGCTAACAAATATTTCAATGTGATGAAAGTAGCATGTAAAAGATCCTGCTTTTGGCTGATTTTTATTATTTTTAATTTACTAATGAAAAACAAACAACCGGAAAAATTCACACGAATTCAATTGTTGATTTTTTTCTCATAAATGATCTAAATTTACCCACTTTTCACTTAGGTTATGAAATCTGGGTTAGCACATGGAATAATTTATCTTTACCAGGTATATTTTATCAATTTCTTACACGATTGCTACAATTACAACAATTCTCAATCTTACGATCGGTCGGCGGCTGCGTGTAACAAGTAAGTCGTGCGCGAGTTAATAGCTCGCGTCACCGCTTAATCCGTTGTTTCGAAACATACAATTATCCCATCTGCAGACGGACTGGAACTGGCCGCTTGATTGAGCCGCAGACAAGATTGGATCGCGCGATATGATCGCATCAACGAGTTTTAATCCGGTGTTATGACGATCGCAATGAACGATCGTCTACGTGTTTAGTGATTTTCCGACGCAGTGTAGGTTAACTATAATATTATAGTTTTGCTAATGAGGAGTAATCTGAGCAGTTCCAAAATTATCCACTTGGGCAAAGACACTGCCTCTGGAGATGTCTACCATTATAAGCAATGAATCTACTACACTGATAATCGTTGCGTATATCAGACTAGACACATACTTAGTTCCCAAAAGATATACCTCGCATAGAATTTGAATTGAATTGGTTTCAGACACCATTAAAATGCCGCTCTAACAGCAATGCAGGAACTATTAACGAAACCCCACAGTCCCCCAGGGCCCGGCGGCCGCGTAAACAAAACTGTAATAAGTTAATATATCATCCACATATCAACGGAACAAAGCCTCTCGCGGTCCGGTGGCTAGCTTCCACGTGAAAATCCGAATATCCGTATATCCGAATTATTCATACTCCGAACAATGCCACCCGGCGGAAACCTGTCCGCGGTCTACACGCAGATTTTACACGCAAATTTACACCTACCCTCCCTTGATAGGAACCAAAAACCACCCCATGCACTGACTTTAAAGTCCAAACTCAATCGCTTGCTGAAAGCATTAAATACTGGCCAACGAGATGATCTCTCCCAACTGTTTTGTAAATGGAACACGATCCGAATTGTCACCTGAACATTTAGCCTAATCGATTTCGAATCTTGTTTGTTGGTAATTGAGTTGAATTTCGCATATTGCTCAGATTGCAGCGCTGATTGAAATTTCTGCGTACCCATCTATCCAATCTAAGCTTTCAGTTACAGCAAATAGAGTACACTTTTGAGTGGATGAAAGGAGTGTATATCAGGATGAGTGGATATTCACAGGTGCAACAGCGCGGAAGGTTTGACAAGCGGACGATCTCGCATACAATATGGCGGACTTTCCGTTTCCGGTAGCGATTACGAGGTGACGTGTGGCGTTTGGTTATTTGCGGACCAGATAACGGATTTGGTTTGATTAACTTCAAGTGAGCCAGAACGTTGTTTTAGAAACGTAAGGATTTTTGTGTTTTACCACGTCTATTTTACCTGAAATAGAAACTTAGTTTTGAAATTGTTGCGTAGCAAACGCAGAAGAGTCGCGTCGCAGAATTTAGTTTTCTGGGTCTAACGTCAAAATAAAGTTTTTGCGAACATAATCAACGTATTGACGTCCTCCTGCCAGAATGATGGGCACTTGACCACTATTGAAGAGACAACTTAAATAGTGCTTAAGTGTATGCGCAATATTCAAATGCACTCTCTGTTACTTCACGGTCATTAATTCAGTATTAAGACGAAAAAAAACGTGCAGCAAAATAGCGCTCAGATAAATGAGAGTGTGTAGTAAATAGTACTGCTATTGGAAATGTAAAATAAATATTTATAAAACTGACTACTCACGTCTTGCATCCAAATATTCTATTTGAAGAAGAATTCAAAAGAGAAAACGAGCAATAAGCAGACAAGCTTGTAAATTGTGTTATGCATAGATGACTAAAGATTTACATTAAAAAATATATTATCTGATAGTTTCTAGCATTAAACAAGTGGTTTCTTTTATCCTACCCGCAGTGTTATGACCCTGAAATTTTCAAAGTCTGTAAAAATGGTGTAATTAAGTTATACTGTGTAAGTACAGTATAACTTAATTACACCATTTTTACAGACTTTGAAAATTTTTTTTTATAAGTATAAAAACACAGATAAACTTTTATCTGTGTTTTTTTTCTGTCTCCTGTCTTTGTAATTTTTAATTTGTGTGTGTCAAATAAATAATTATTCTATTCTATTCTATTCTATTCTATACAAATTACTCATTTATTTTAAAAACAGCATTTTTTACAGCATTTTTTCTGAATGTGGTTTCGGCAATTAACGAAATTATAATATCTACTCATGGTGTCGGCGCCATTGATAGAATGTTTGAGAGGACATCATAGCCTTGAAAATACTAGGAAGTGAGTATATTTCTATTACCGTTAGATTTTAGAACAAAAAGTTTTCTTTCTGAAAGTTACTTCATAATACTGGCACGTGAGACATCAAAACACTCTATCATCTCCTCCCAAATCTCAAAAACGCCTCGTCAGCTCCAGCGCGTCATTGTGCACCTGCCACTTGGGTAATTAATTATCCCCCTCTTCACCCCCGCGGAAGCGTGCTGTTGTGTCAAGGTGATACCATTGTTTTGGGAAAGTCGGTGGCACCGTGAGACTGTAGGTTAAGGTAGCTAAAGCGTTGTTAATCGGAATTAAGATTAAATGCTGTTGTAATCAACCAGAAATGTTGATGTTGATCAGCTTGCATGCGAATCAGGGACTAGAACTGATTCGGAGATACAATGACCATGCATAATTTAGTTACAAAAAACATCATGAAAAAAACTTACACTAAATAAGATTTGAGCAGAGCGAAGCTGATCCGTTTCTTAATCATGTATATAGCTGGATCGATAAGATTTACTTGCATATTTTTTTAGCGAACCTAAAATTTACATGAGTTACCCAAAAAATGTTTTAGTAACGGAATGCAATTTTATAAACATACTGGACTAAGTTCTTCATGTCTATTCATAATTGATTTTTCTTTGTATCTACCTAAGTGGTAACCTCTATCTCCAAAGTTAAAGACTCCAGAGTTAACTGCTAGTTAAGCTAGTGGCACCGGCCTCCAAGGTGAAAGACAGCGTGATAAACGATGGCAATGACGTGTTTATTGTGGTCGGAGTCACCGCTAGGAGTCTCGGCGAGTCACCGTGAGTCAAATCACCCTGTCACCGTAGATACGGCTTTATTAAATTACTGGCTTTACGTGAAATAGACGCGACGACGTAAGTGTTGAAGTCTGAAAATAGTTATGATAAAGCTCTAGTAGTATGCGAAAAATATTAGCTATTCTTTGAAGTTTTGGAAGGATTCTTCAGTTATCCTCAAAACTAGTTAATTTAAAAGTATTACTTGACATAGCTACATTTAAAATCTTGCTTTACTTTACAAAACATGATTGCTGTATGTATCTCTTATCAAACTTCTATGAATAGCGTGTGCAACTCTCCGAGGTAAGATATTATCCTTAATCCCAAACTTTGCGTCCATAAATTATAATATTTCAGTAAGGTGACTCGCCTCGCGGCGGCAACTCGCACATACCTAAACAAGTTCGCAACTAAATATCTCCATTTGTAACATTACGTCGAACCCTCGGGATGTGTCCAAATACCTTGACAAAAGTTAATATCAGATGAAGGCCTCGGGCTGAAGCCAGGAAACTAGCGGAGGCTGGCTCGAAGTTGAGAAGTTATAGATCTTGATTTCCTTTCCCACAATTTTTTGCTGCTGCTATTGCCATAATAATTTAATTTCTTAAAACCATTTGAGTTAAATACTTTACCAACTGGGCTTATCCGGTCGTGATAACAATTGATATAAGAGGCTTATTTTTCACTACTCCCTTACTTATCACCTTTTTGTCGATTAAAAAAAATACACTTATACATTGATATTTTCGGGAGCTTCTTCTTCTGAAAAGATTTTTAATCTCAATAATTGTGCTCAGTTGTATCTCCTGCATTTTTTAAATATTTAAACGAGGCAAGATGTTAATTAAACTAGCAATGTAGTAGCAACACTCTCAAAGGTGCCGTTGACTTGACATTTATATCCCGTGTACTTTCAGAAACTTTGATGATAACCCTCTAATTTCGTGGCTCTATTCTTAAGGGCGGCCTCCACTCGCATAGTTGGCAAGTGCCGGCGTTTAATTGTTGCGTCCTTTGCCCCGTGCGTGGATTTACGGCCGGAGGTGGGATCCTTGGACTTTCGAAAGACCCAAGTACCGGGCCACTAAACACAAAACTCTTATCAAATTAATTGCAAATTGCTTCTAACTATGCATACACTAGAGTCTTCTCTACTGAGGATCTTATCGTGAGTTCGTCTAAAAATCGAGATCATTAATAATTCCTGCAGACTCAACACTTTACAATCAATCAATAATTTATTAATTCATAAACATGAGTAACTTAACTTTCATAATTCATAACTTGTTGAATAATAAATAAGTAATGAGGCCCCCTTTTAACAACGGGACCTTAGCTGCTTGAGAAGTCAGGTAACAGCAGGACACAGGTTCTGGAGTGATTGGTATACTGGGAAATTTTGGAATCGAGCGGTTCTTTAGTATAAAGAGACGATGTAGTAAAGTTAATCAAAGCTGCAAAAAGACGATCATGGAAGTCTGTCAAAAAGGGTAGGTAACACAGTTCGTTGAACCCGATAGTCAGTTGTCTATACCAGCCTTACATGTCCCAAACACAGTCGTCCGTAAAACGCGAATGTTCGCGGCAACGTGTGCGCGACGTCGCAAGCCGCAGCCTGCGGGTAGCGAGCTACCTCATTAAACTAACTTCACCTCGCGACACCAACTGTTTACAGGGCTGCCGAAAAGTTAGCTGAATTTCATGTAGAAAGTGAAAAAAAAAAATTCTTCGTAACTCTTGAGTGGTGTCCAGTCAATGTGTTTCAGAGGATCGCAGATTTTCTTGCTGAGATTATGATTTATCAGCTTTAATGACTTTAGGAATCATCATAGTTAGAAACTTTATTGATTTACCATCTAATTCTATTCAACGTT
Source organism: Pyrausta aurata (assembly GCA_963584085.1). Classification (NCBI taxonomy): domain Eukaryota; kingdom Metazoa; phylum Arthropoda; class Insecta; order Lepidoptera; family Crambidae; genus Pyrausta; species Pyrausta aurata. The sequence continues at coordinate 587,894 of OY757259.1, forward strand.
AGAAATTGCTGTTTAGAAAAATTTCGCCAAAACTAAATTCTGTTACGGCCGATAGTAAAGCTGGCTGGTTCCTAGCTCAAAGGATTAGCATAGCTATCCAACGCGGCAACGCAGCCAGCATTATAGCCTCCTTGCCACAAGGAAATGGTTTCGTTTTTGAATAGGGTAGTCTTATTTTTTATTGTTGCATGTCTTAGTTTTAATTTTTTCTTGTTTGTTATTAATAAATATGATATAATTTACGTTAGAACAAGTCTTTAAAATTGATATTGAGTTGATAGATGGTAGATGGTTAAACCTGAACATCTAGACATGTTTTTAGTTTCTATAGGGCTATATATATATATATATATATATATATATATATATATATATATATATATATATATATATATATATATATATTTAGGGCTATAAGCCTCACGCCTGGCAGCCCTGGTCGTCACCAGACGACAACGACACCGGGAATGTGAAGCCAATTCGGCGGATGCTTGCGCGACCAGAAATGTGCGAAGCGGCACCCAGTAACTAATGATGCCAGTTAGATGAATTGTTTTCCGATTAAAACAAAGAAAACAAAGTTATCTGTGACGTCCACTAACTATTGTTTGCACAGGATTCAATCTTTCGGTAGTTATGTAGCACTTGCATTAGCACTAGCATGTAGTTATGTCTAGCTTAAGATACGCGAGATCTCACGCCGTTATCCATTATGATTCGTATCATAATCATAGATCATAATCAGGTGTAAGTGAATCAGTTTCCCCTCAGATTCATTTAATACAGTAATCAATAATTACTTGATAATGTCATAATGGATGTAACTTAACATTAACACAGTTACGACACTACCATCGTGAATAGGTAAGCCATCAAAATTCATGATAGATGCTTAATTAAAGCCCCTCCACATATTGCATTCGCACTATTAACCTCCCACTATAGTGTAATATTCACCTCGTATTAATTCCTCAAGGTGGCGCTGATGGAACATAAAGCCGGGCGCACACGCGCGCTCGTAACTAACCGCGCCGTGTGTAGCGGCCTTTATTAATTCAGGTACGTTATGTTCAGGCAATAGTAAAGTGTGGCAGCGGGATCGAACGTGCGCCGTATTTAAAAGCGTTTGTAGATAATGCATTTTAAAAATAAAATAAAAATGTAGTACCTACTTCGGGGCTGTTATCATTTGTAATCTCATAGGCTCATCTTCTTCTTAAACTTAAGAGCTTCGCTCTTGTCGGTGGAGTAATTGCCATTCTTTTCTTTTGTTTGCTTAATTTCTTCACCTGATATGAAATCATTACTTTTTCCGTTACTTGGTCGAAATAACATCTCCTAGGTCTTCCTCTTCCTTCCTTCTTTATAGGCTCATAATGAGCTTTTAAGGCCCAGATATTCCATTTTTACGATGTTTTGATTAATTTTAAACATGGAAACACTAATTATATAAATCTCGAAACTATATATGTTATAGATGAAGATTACTAGATGGTGGGATAGTGGTTGGAAACACGATTGTAATTACTTTGCTCGATAATAATTGCCTCAGAAGTGGGCCCCTTTTTTTTCGTATATTCTATGTAGTTTTCAAATTATTGGACTTATATGTATGAAAATCACATATTTCAGTAGATAATTCCATTCTACACATATACATGTTAAAATAATTTCAAAATTTTTGTTATTTAGATCAGAATAACGAAATATCTAAAAACACTTTATTTGACCTATTTCGACTTTTTTGATCTTGATTTGCTCAAGCTATACAGATGTGAGGAACAGGGAATTATAAGAATATACATTTTGACCACATAACGGAGATCTCAGCCATGAATAAAATGTTTTTTTTTAGTTTTTATCGGTGTTATCTTCAGGCAAAGAAAGGTAATTTTTTTTCATTTTTCTTTGTTCTTTCTAACAAGCAGCAAATTCTTCCAATTGTTTTTTGAAGATTACTTTAGACACCAAAGTTGTTTAGGGTCGACAAACCTTTTTTTTAAGTTTTAGTAACATTTTCATTCATAAAATACTGATTTAGTGATTCACACTCTTGTGATGATGGTGATTCGCGCAACGACTTTGACGCAACAGTTGATCGTTGTGTCATCTCTGTTCTATACATGCAAGCAGCAATAGCGCTATCTTTTTTTTCAAATGACAAGCACGAGATACCATTTCCTCATTCCCCTTGTCGCCACTGCGAATGCTGGACCTATGTCAATTTTTGCAACAACATTTGCGTACTTAATTACGTAAAACACCTAAGAACTAATAATAGCTAATTTTGCCGCGCCGCGTCACGCTCAGTTGGATCAGCACCAGTCTTATACTAATCAAAGGTCGCGAGTTCAAATCGAGGGTGTTATGAATATTTTTCTACATAGTCACAATATTTTTTTTAAAAACGAAATAAGTATTTATTTTAGTTTTTGGACATTTTAACATTTAAAATAAAAAAAAAACAAAAATAAAAACTAATTAAATTTTCCCTTTTTTTTTAAAGTAGCAAATCTTATTAAAAAAACTACATAACAATGAAAACAAATTTCAAAAAGAAAATTAGTATCAAAAACATCATCACCATGCGGATAAATCTCCTCAATGCCATGAGGATGGAACCCCCAACTTCTACGTGTTAGGCAAAATAAAAAGAGATAGGCTGTAGCGACATACATAATTGTTGTGAATAAATGAAATACATTATTGTACCAATCGAAGAGATGAATCCGTTTCTATAGTAACAATATAAACAAAAATCTTAAAACAGTCATGTCAAATTGTTGTAATTTTGAACATTTTCTCTAGTTGGAAAAATTAAAGCTAAACCATAACTGTAGGTTTAGCAGTAATCTCAAATGCTAAAGCTGTGGCCTGGCGACTCTAGTATATTGGAGACGAGAAAATATATGAATTTGAGGGATGGAGAAAATTATTAGGTGATAGGTCTATATTAATTTTATTTATTTATTTACATCTAGACTCCTGTGACAAATATACAAACATTAGAGGTTAAGTTAAGGTCGGTCTAGCTCTCTTCGTGTATGGAAACTCAGGTTCCATGTTATTTACGTACCTACGTACGCATTTTCTGTATCGTGTAGTAATAATGCATTGACTATCTATCTCTTATTTGGTGACATGGACTTGAGCGACGAACATGGAGATTACTCAGTATAATCCAGTTATATTGGCATTCAGAAATGTCAAATCTGAATATTTTATCTATTTTGTTCTTTCGAAAATGTGTGGAGACTGTCTTATTTTTTATAACCGTTCCTCAAATTGCTGTTACTGAATATCCAAAACAACTTTGGAGTTTGTGACACATAATGATTCTATTAATCTTGTAGTTAGCGCCAAATGGCGCTTCGGTGTCACGAAAGGTTCCGTACCACATTATCTATGAAAATGGCATAAACATCATATCTGTTGTCATGGAGTCCCTCATACAAAAGATATGAAGTCCTAATAATGGGGCAGCCCCCCTAATTATTATCATTATGAGAGAAGATAAGTTGTATGAGAGCCACCTGAAAAAAAAAACTATTTTTTAAGTATTTGTTTTTTCAACGGTAACATGAATACATCCTGCCTGAAAATTTCAACTGTCTTACTATCACGATTCATGAGATAAACCCTGGTGATAATAGTCAGTCAGACGGACAGCAAGAATCTGATTTATATAATAAAACGGGACACGTTTTACCCTTTCGGTGTAGGAACTCATGCTCATCATAATTCATTCCTTGTAGGGAGGTGTCCCAAAAATATTTTAAAATACATATTTTTGGCGGTGTGATTAGGATATAAAGAAACCCATGCCAAATTACAGTTTTATAGTAAAAAAGGTATATAAGCTAGACTACAAACAGTCAAACATGGCAAAACCATATATGGTTTATCAAAGTAATTGTGTGGGTGCGGTGCTCTAATTAACAACGAGAAAAACGTCGTCAATCCATGTTCAAGCAAAAGAACTGGTTACTCAGCGCCGTGTGTATACATGAACCCACGACTTTTTACCCCTACAATACAATTACGTTTATTTATTTATATCCAGAAGGACAAGAATAACCCTAAATTACAAAGCTATGAAGGTCTAAAAATCTCCAATTGTTCACTGACTGACTTATAGCTCAAAAATCTAACCTTCTTTCAGATGACCTAGACAGTTGAAATATGGCATCTAGCTAGGTAATAATGTGTAAGCGAAGGAAAAGGCACAAAATATGTATTCATGATTTATGAAATAAGCAAATAAATATTTCTATAAAAAGTTATGATATCCCACCAAAAACATCAATGTGAAAAATGATAGCCAAGTTCAATGCTCAGTATATTTGATAGTGAACTTCGCCGAAAAAAGTATTGCATCTATTACTACTCACTACTTTTGCCTTACTATTTTCTTACTTTCTAACACATGATAGTCAAGTCATTTTTATAGTTCAAGCTGATATTAAGCGAGTATTTTAAGCGTGGTAAGGTGTGGGTGACCTCGATAGTAATTACTTTGAACCATTAATTTACTTGAACCATTTCACGGGACATCCAAAATATACGCGGGCGACGTCGCGGGAGACGACTAGTAAATAAATAACTTTTATATTATTAAAGGATTACTGAAACGATAAAGAAACCTTTGTCTTTAATTTGGCTTTCCATATTAAACGGAAGCGTGAAACATACTGCGCCGACCCTACCTCTAGATAAACTGGGAACAGGGCAAGAGAATGATGATGATGATTTGTAATGTTATGAATTTCAGTGTGTAAAAAAATACCATGACAAAATTCTCGTGATGGGTGAACTTTGACTTATATACCTACTGGTTTGTACGGAACCCTAAATTTTAAGTGCCAAATCTGTAATGGTCTTCAGTCATCATCAATCGGAAAACTGATGGAAGATAGTAGTGAGACTATAACTGTGTCGACAAAAAGGATCTTAATAAAAACCACCTAAATGTTATTACATTACATTTCCTACACCTATGGGTTGGCTGGAAGAGGTCTCTTTTAGGGATAAGCCCACCTTTGTTCACATTGTGACTTCTTGTACCTATTTTCTGTACATATTATAAGTGCAATAAAGAATATAATAAATGTTATCGGATATTCTTTCTTGTTTTTATAATGGTTACAGGTTGCTGGCATAAAGTGCTGACCAGTCGTGTGAGAATTAAATAACCGGTGAAAAAGAGTTTTTTTTTGTATTATTATGCCACTCTATGCGTTCCTTGTTCTTTCGATAAACGTTTAGACTAAAAAGCATGTATGGTGTACTAAAGAAACCATTTTGTAAAAGTTCTTAGGGGTTCTGCTAGATGGCGTGGGTATGTTACTTACAAAAGCGCATGAATTTGTTCCTTAAATAAACACTAGATGGCTTAATTATACACGAGATTTGTAAGACAAAGTTGACAGAAAAAGTTTTGTGAGGGGGTGCTGGTGGGGGAAGCGCCCCGCACTTTTAACAAGGGGGCAGGGCCTATGAGATAATTTGACGGAATAAGATGGCCTTAATGGAATGAGTGAGTGGAGACAAGAAAATGATGTCTACGTGATATCTTATCACGAAAACAACACCCGTTTGATTTGGAACTTATTTTATCTAATCTTTGTACATAATAGCTAATACTCTTATTTTAAATTCATTAAAATTAAAGATTTTTCTTGGTATGAATGTCCAGACCGAAAAATCAATTAAACGTTCATTGAGAGTGACATTCTCGAATCGGAAGATTTACAGCATATTTAAGGGAGCATGTACTCAAACCAGCCTGATTACTTAACATAGTTTCTCAGCACACGTGGCAGACCTGGTAGACCGTCACCTTTTTAGGATATTAATATAAACATGATCCTTTGTGCTCGATTGATTGGCGCCCGACGCTCCCGTGAGAACGCGTCTTGCCCGCGGCGGGACTATACGGGGACTTATTCTGGAGTACCTATCAGTACTCTGGCAATATGAGAGAGTAATTACTTACTATACGTACCTACTTAATTGCTTTTTCTCCAAATACTACGTATCTCTAAATACGACATGTTAGGCGCCATTTTCTGCCTATGAGCATTTTTTTTTCTGTATGCTGTACAAGGATTGACTTCTTTTTGTTCCTTCTGGTCCATTTGTTACAAAATGTACTATAGGTTACAAAGCCACATAAGTAATAGTTAGTTAGTTTAAATGATTAGGTCACGCTGCATTGCATCTCAAGACAAACAACAAGACTGAAGATAGCTTACACATAACGTAATACCTTTCAGAATGCCTTTTTAAATTTTGTAGAAAACATAACCAAAAAAACCATATTTATAATCTAATCAGGTGTATTCCCATAATAAGTCCTCCATGTGAGGGCCCAACCCTTCCGCTGCACTCAATTAACCGCCGCGCCGGCTGATAGGAAAAATCACACCGTAATAGAAAACAATGCCTTATAGCCGCCTAATGGAATATGGCGTTATTAGATTTATGGCTGGTATGACACGAGACTGTTTTTGTCATAGTGACTGCGACATGAAGGGGTGACGTGTTTAGTTGTGAGTAGGTATCGAAAAATAAGTTCCATTAGCTTATAAAGTTGGGAATTGTCATTTTTTTTTAATTTGGACGTTAGTATCTAAACGTATCTTATCATCATCATTATCAGCCAAAGGACGTCCACTGCTAAACATTGGCATAAACGTATCTGATTCAGTTTTATCAAAACTACATACGAGTCCATCTTGAAATCATATAGGTCAATTACAACTTCATTTAGAGGGAATGTACGATTTAGGTGGTCTTATCGCTACAAGCGATCTCTTTATGAGTTCAGGAAGAGTTATTTTGTGCTTATAAAAATCAAGACAGTTAAATACAATTAAAATTTGAACGACAATTATTATTCAACCTTATATTCGAAGTCAACCTCCGAACAACAGATCGATATTTATTTCAAATCCATTTGCCCTTCCCTCTGACAAAATCCTGTCCATTGCAATCTCCAGATATTAGCCGTGCAGGGAAATAAGATTAGCATAAACCTATGACAACTCACGTGTACCTCCGATAAAGAAGGCAATAACGGTAACGTTACAATATTCCCGGGGCCGACGATGAATAATTCTGTCTTCAGGCTGTTCTGCCGACGTGCGCTTGAATAAATAAGAACCCCGCGGAATATGCGCGAAGTCGATAGTAATTTACCTGCGCGTTTACAATATGAGGACCATAAGTACGGGTAATTATTGATGCCCGTGTTTGTTGGCACTGTCTTTATGTGACTCTATTAGTATAAGATATAAATTTTAAAAGGAAAAAACTAAAAAGCAGTTTTTAACCAATTGAAAATGACGTAAGGTAATGTAAGCTTGTAAAAAATAGCATTTGCAGTATTCCAAGCCATTTAAAATCTAGGACGTAACAGACTTGCATAAAAAAGCCTCTCTTTTAACATGATCCTTTAAGATTTTCTAGGTAAAGAGAAAAAAAAACAGGTTTTTTAGACATTCTACGAAATTCGCACTTAAACCATTTTTTAAAGTTTTTTGCCACCTTAGGAAAATATACGCAGTTGTTAGAATGTTTTCATGACATGTAGCATACCTTTAGCATAATCATAGTCTAGGAAGAGCGTTAAGTGTTTTAATTAATGAGTAGTATTCGCGTACTTTAGAAACAAATATGAAAAAAAGGTATGTGAAATAACTTACTGAAACCAGATATTCCATATCCATAGTAACCAGAAAATCTCCATCGATAAATTCCCTCATCATTGTAAGCAATACTATCAAGTTATGCCCCTGAGATATGAGCTAACCTCTGTGCTGTGTGTGGAGCAAACACGGCGAAGTTATTAGTTTCACCTGGGGCCGAGATGGGTTCTGCCGCAAACAACGACGATGAGACGCATTATAAACAATGTTTCATTACGTATTGTTGGTATTTAGGGCGAGTATAGAGTAGGGAGGCCTTAAGAAATATACAGGCTGGTTATTACATCGTTTCCCAATATAAAATGGCAAAGTGGATCATTTGCTATCATTTCCAGCCTCAAAATATTTTTTGGCCCTCAGCTTTTTTATATCAATTTTTCTATTTTAATCAATAACCCCCGTTATATTCGTACCACTGTACCCATAGAGTGACTTCAGCCAATATCAAACGTTATTGTGTAATAACTTTATTGAGATTCGATTACAGAGTATTACTAAGTCTGGAAGGATTTCCCTATCTAGACGATATAACATAAATCTATCTCTATCGATATCACCCAAATGGTTACTATGATATAGTATGACTCCGAAAACGTTCTTACCGTGCACGCCGCGCACGTAAACTTCTGGCCAATCCCTGCGAACTCCATCAATAGCAGTGTGCTCAGTAACCCGTAATCACCTACAAACGCACTCAAACAATGCTCGAGCCGGCAAGTTATTAAAACATCCCGTTCTACATGACGTTAATTACTTAAGCCTAGCCACAGCCTGCAGGGGACAGCCAGGGGAGCAATTCACTAACGGCAACATCACCACTGTGTTTGAGGTCGAGCTTCAATTTCAGAATAGCTTGAAGATTCTGAATGCGCTGCTCAATGTTGAAGTAAAGAAAAACATTTGCTTAGTGAATCGACATACAGGTCATTTGTTTTGTGAAGTTTGTTCTAGGTTATATACGGCGAATTTTAAATTTTTTTGGTGACTCGAACAACTTTGTAATTTGACATAACTAATCTTTTGAATGGCGAAAGATGTAGTATTTTGAAGCCATAAGCACATGACTAACTGATTACTTACTGTACTCGTAGTAACTACTCGTATTTATAAAACATCGATTACTGACTTGAAATCAACATTCTAGTATTCTAGGTCGAGATCGTGGACATTAAAGATTTGCTTATGGTAGTTACTTGGACATTAATTACATAAATGTTCATCAGCATTTGAACTAATATTAGAAACACAACGGTACTACAAAAATATTAACGTTGTGGTGCTGTTCAGTTATTTTTGCAGTTTTTGCGAAAAAACAAAAAAAGTTGCAGTCTCTTTCACTTGGTTTGCTGATACACTCTCGGCTGTGGTCTAACCCTCGGATGTTTGCGCGGGCCGGAGAGACCGTCGATTAATAAATTTAAACCGCTGTTTGAGTTCACCGTAACGTACTCGTACCTACCGGGATGAGGCGGATTACGGTGATATGCAAACAATATCGGGTGTAATGGCCGCTTTCATTGCGATACCTACTTCATTGTTAGAGGTTGTGTTACGAGGTTTAATCGCGTATGGTTTATATGAAGTGGGTATTGAACGGATCGATGAAAAAGTGTTATATGTTTGGTGGATGCTTGAAAATCCAGAGAATTAGATCTTCATTTACTTAAACCGGTTGTAACACAACCGTGTCATTTTTTTAAGAATATGCTAAATTACCTGCCTTCACTATTTTCTTTGACAAATCACTTATTTACTTCTTGCATTCAATGTGCTAAATATACGAGGCAATTATTTTCGAACTCTCTAAAGTTAATTTCTTTGGGTGTGTAAAACAGAACGGAACATTAACGCAAATGTAAATAAATAACAGATCACTCTACACGTTTATTACCGAACATAATTACAGTTGCTCCAAGTTTTGTCTAATAATAATAACAATAAAGTAACCCTTCCCGAAATCAGAGCAGCGAAAACATTCGTTGGAAAAGTGTTCGCATCCCCTGTTATTTTAATCGATTGCTATCAAGTTTCTACAATAGTGGTGGGGATATCGCACCTGGAGGGAGATAGGGTTACTAACAGCGAAAGTTAGGTGAAGCTGTAGTGCAGGATAAATAAAGGCTAAAGAGTTTTCTGATGTATGTACTGTGGTTGATGATGAGAATAATTAAGCACGTGCACGACGTTTAATAGTGATGTTCTTAATTTGAGTACCAATTTCATTTCATCGTTCAGTAGTATCTATAGACAGTTATGGAATCGTTAGTGTTAATAAAGCATCAATGGTTCCCATAGTTGTGCATGATTATTTTAACTTGTTTAACAGTTAAAATAAATATTTATATGCGCCAGACAACACACCCATTGTTTGGTTTCGTGGTAAGGAATTTTCTTCCTTGTGTTACGAAGTATCAGACAACGCATCCATGACTTTACGTACAAATGTTCGTGGTCATCACACAAACATTTTCCCCTTGCGGGATTCGAACCCGCGACAGCCGGCGTAGTAGTCAGGAGCGCTAACCAATACACCAAACGTGTCGTCATTTATTCAGTTAGAGCTTATAATATTATTCATGGTTGACAAATGTACTGAAGAATAAATATTGAAATCACATTAATTATTTATAAAACGCTCAGTAAAGTCACTCTTGCTAACTGAGATCTTACAGCCATAGTATCGTAACGAACACATCTTTTTGCGTTTCCCCGAGGTGTGGCCGACACGCAACCCGCATGCTGTCTGCCAATTGACGACAATGAGCGCGCCAGACTTGTAATAACTCCACAATGACGATGTGAAAGAAAAAAAACGGTACGCTCAGACCTTTCATTGATGTTCATCCTTGCAAATCATGCTACAAATACTACTTACCTACAATCTGCCTAGTAAGAAACAGCATAAAAACCTTACACCAAGTAATCGATTGAATTAGAATTAGTCTTCGAGCATAAGTAGCTATATATACGATTATTATCTAACCATTTATTTTTCTAAGTTTGAGTAGTGAAATTTTCAATAATGTGGCCTTTATGCCTTTGTCAATTTAACTGTGTAACTTAAATTATGAGCAAGTATTTGAAAGCGCCCGTAGTTACTTTCGGTAAAATGTGTTTCATAGATAGATAACTCTTTATTGCACACAAAATTAGTGAATTTACAAATTTCATGTTTACTTAAGAACATTTTTTATATGAAAATGATACTAAAGGAAGGAATAAAAATAACAAATACCCTTTTTATGTAAGTACCATTTATATCATAGCTATGAGGAAAGAAACGTGAAACGTCAAGGAACTTTAAAACGATTTCAATGATGGTGAGTAACTCGACTCAATTGGACAGGAGATCGCCAGGTGGCCGCTGACTCAACCAGCAATTTAGTTGATAGACTCACGTGGAAAACTAGGGAGGCATGGAGTAGCACATGAAATTAACCATAATGTGTAGGTATTTTTCTTCTTTTACTGACTTTTATCCTGTTATTTTTTTAATCATCTACAGAATCAGTACCAAAGTAATGAGACCTAACAAGCTAAAGTAAGTCTAGGCCTCCGACACCAGATAACACCATGCATATGTATATGTCTTGGGATAGTTTGTAATATTGCAGTGATGAAAATAATGACTTCTTGTGCTTATACAAATAATATTGTTCCTACACTTACTTACATTTCTCGGAATGAATTCAAAATACTCGTCTCATTAAAATTACTTTTAAAGTTTAGTTCCGTTACTTAGTTCGATGGGTTATTATCATTGCTTTCGTGACACGCTTCTCTTAAAATAATATTTAGTGAGGTTAGTAATTATTTATTATTATTCGTAGGTATGTAATTTTTTAGGAAGCGATGTTTTTAAACACTGCTATGTAAACCGTCTGCAGAGGCCACTGATTGATTAAATGGTCGTACGAAGGATGTATGTATTTTGAAATGTAAACTTATTCGACTCTACTCATCTCCTGTTCGTGTGACCCACATGTCTACCAATTGAGTGTATTTGAGAGTTGTTTAGGTGATCGTTGCAGGTACGGGTGAGGTGCCGTAATTGTCTCTAATTGAAACTGCTTTATGATGTGACTTTGGACTTTGTATCACTGCGTTTAGTAGGGGTGTAGGTGTGTGTGTTGAACTAAAGACTCAGTGAACCAGATATATCGGGGCTTCCGATGCATAGTTTTGATTCTGTTAATAATTTTATTTGGTTTATAATTTAACTTTACTTTCATTTAATTCTGCAATTATACAAATCATACTACAATAGTTTAAAACCTATAGTTTTGGTGGCAACAAAATCCACTTTCCGAATTTGCGCCATGACATAAACTCGAAGATTCCATTTTTGGGTTCAACCATTTTGTACTCTCGTATCTAATTCGCCGACTTCAAAGCGCGTGTTAACTTTTTGATAAAAGACTCACCTACCTAAAAGGGTCTAAAGGGCCAACTTAAAACTAGTTACAAATCCCTTTGTCGTCGGCGTTAAAACGTGTGAAATTAAATAAGAGCAGAGGTGTCGCCCGCAGGACACTTTGATACTCGCGAGGACCCGCATGATAGTTGGATATTATGTTATAATTGTAGGTAGATGATATATTTCACAGAAAAGAGGGTGCCTATGTAGATTGTTAAGGGTTTTAATTGTTAAGGTAAAGTATGCTGGTAGATTGAATGACTTTGCCTCATTATAGTATTAAATGTGAAGCCAGTAGATCTTTGAAATCTGATAAGATATCATTTAGGTAAGTTTGTCACTTCTACTCACTTCAATTTACTGTTGTGTATTATAATAACGCCAAAATATTGGCGTTATTATTCCTTTTAAATGACGTTACCTTTAAACACGATAGTGCTATTCGCTAAAAGGATATGAATGTACTATGCTTTCTTTGTTTAGTTATATCCAATATAGTTATATCCAATCCACGAGGATAAAGCACAAACATGCTATTATTAAAAGGGTTCCCTTAGGTGTCTGATAAATAGTCCACATGCCACACCAAAGACAATTAGCTCCCACCAGAAACTCATCTCTCATAACGTCATTGACAAACGCCTGTGGCTCAGCGTACTCCCAACACTCATTTATTGTTAAAAAGGTATCCCAAGGTGCTGTACCCCAGACGTCCACACAAGACAACCTTCTTGTATTGCAAGTAAGGTTTATTTTAGGTTGTTAAATGAGGACGTATGTAAGAGAAGGGGGACCTTTTTGCTGCCCATCTCAATTGCTCCGAAGGTAATTTTAATGGTCGAAATTAATAATTTCCTTGCAACCCGCATGGCCGTTCGCTGATTGTTGCGCGATAGCCGGCCCTTAGCCCTTTTGCTTTGTAATTGGGAGTTATTTTCGGCTATTTCGTGTGGAATTTTTAATACTGTGTTGAGTGGTTAAATAAACGTTTGAAGTCCATTTTTAATTGTGGACTTTTCTGCGTTGCGTGTTGGATTGCATGTTGGTCGCTCAAATTTGGCGGTTTAAAAAAATGTGCTAGTGTTCAATGAGTATTAAAAAGCAATAAAAATTACCTTTCTCTACGTACCTACTTTATCATTTCTAAACACATTGTTGTCGTTGAAGAAATCAAGTCGTCATATTATTAAATACAATTTGAAACCGCTGAAAAACTAAAAAGCAAAAATATTAAACCTTTAACTAAATTCTTAAAATACTTTAGCAATTTGGATTTCGCACCGCTGCTTCCATCCCGTACTTTGCGTAATTGATTTGCTTCTATGGTTACTCCCATTTACTCCTGTTTTGAGACAAGTACGTTGCATGATTTCTAACACCAGAAAGGCCAGCCACTTAAAATGACTGCTTTTATTTAACTGCGCGTCTCCTCTTTTTTAACACCTACACAGCTGTAAACAAATTCGACAGAAAGTCTATTATTATTATGCAAGTAAACTTTTTTACATTTGTAAAAATATACATAAAATATGTATTTTAGTTAGCTTTTACTGTCCCACTGCTGGGCAAAAGCCTCCCCCAAACTTCTCCAGTGGTCGCGGTTACTGGTCTGAGCTAGTGATCAATGTATATATTTAGCGCAAATTCCATTAGCGATCGCTTCTACCTCTAGTCGAAAATTTAAACTGAATCAAGCTAGCAAAAATAGCATCAGCGTTAGGCTTGTCTTCCAAAAAATTTAATTTATCGATCAGTCCACTGAACATTAAAATCGCTTACAATAACTTTAAAAAAGTCAGCCCACGTGGTAGGGTGCGCACACGAGCGTAAGCGCAGGGACAAAACAATGGACGATGTGACGCGTGCGCGGGAGAAGCAGGGGAGGGGGGGAAGGGGAGGTAATGAAATATTTGTCCGGCGACACACGGGTGACACGAGCGCTGCTTTGTTGTATTGTGCACCTATGGCAGAGGTGCTGAACATTTTATTTGTATCTTTTTGAAGTTAGGTATAAAGCTTGTTTTCATATTTTTTTTCTGGAACCTAAAGAAGGTACTTAAAATATACTTTATCTTAAACCTAAAGAGGATAATTAGGTACAAAACTTTTTTAAACGATATCAGGCATTATAATGTAACAATTCATTCATAGGCTCTACAATGGTTTTAACTGTTGAGGTAGGTATCATATATTTTACTAAAAACAATTCGAATCCCAACGATTAACTCAATATTTCTGTACTGTAAGGTTACACTCACATACCCAAAAGTTCCCAACAACTGCCCTTCACTAATCCCTGCATGGGGTGCGACGATAAAAAGATAATGCGAGCCGAGTCGCGTGCGCATCGGGAACTAACGACGCACCTATAGAGCTTATCGCGCCTGCGCCGACCGCACCTAGTCTTTATCTCAGCGGGGTAGGGTTCAGAATGGGATCAGTTTGAAGGTACATCGAACAAATGAGCTTAATTATAATACCTTGGCAAGGGTGCGTGGGTAAACATCGAGGCAGGAGGTCCCGGCAGTTTTTATTGCGCATGCTGGGCGGTCAATGTCGCGAGAGGACGGTGGGAATGTGTGGAGATGATTGAACTTAAAAAAAAACACCAACTGTTTGTAGTTTTTAACTTATATCTGCACTAGCGTTTCCCCGCGGCTTTACCCGCGTAAACTTTGGATCTCAAAAAACATGTTAATGAATTTATAGCCTGTTAATCCAGGGTGTCAGCTAACTCAATACTATTTTTTTTATTCCCTCCTGCCGTATAAACACGAAGAAGTAACAAACAAACACACTTACAAACTTTCGCCTTTATAATATTAGTGTGATAAAGAGAACTATATATCATTATCACTAAGCATCTTGACTTGATTTTCTAAACCTGCAGAGAAAATGCGACTTCCTTGGTTTTGCTGCTCATGCTCCGTACTGGATGGATGTTCATAACAAACAAAAATGGCTACGTATAATGGTTCACATAGCACAAACCCATGCTTGGTTCTAGGCAACGTAAGCGGAGTGGTTGAGCGAACAATTTACAAATATTAATTCATAAAAAAATACGTGATAGAAAACTGTAAGATAAATCCTTTTGGTTATTATCGTAAGACCGACTTGTTTCCCACCGTGCTGAAGTCAGGTAATCTTACTCATAGTTTTTAAAGTATTGCAGCCCAAAATAACACGGCGTGCCATATGTAACGGCTGTGATTACTATACAAAGCTTGACACCCTCGGTAGATTTCATAACCGTAACCGGTTGCCATTGTTCCTAGTTATAAATCACACGAATATGTCGCGCCGCTAAAAATCATTGGGAGAACAATTCATTGTAGGTGCGTGTAGTATAGTGATAGTATACAGTAGGCTTGACTTGACTGCCTCGGTGGCGCAGCGGTTAGAGGTTAGAGGTTAGTCCTGGGTTCGATTCCTGGGTCGGGCCAAAAAATATTTACCTGAGTTTTCTGTTTAGAAATTCTCCGGGAAGCCCGGAGTTTGGAAATTGGCGGTGTTTCACCCCCGTGCCTCGGAAAGCACGTAAAGCCGTTGGTCCTGCGCCTGATCTCTCTCCGGTTGTGTCAGATTGCTCTCCCATCGGGCTATGAGAGTGAAAGGAATAGAGAGTGCACCTTTGTTTGCGCACGCACTTGTGCACTACAATATGTCCCGCGCAGTCGGTTGGTCGTTGTGACTAGCCACTGTAGTCGAAATTGGCTAGGGGGACTATTACAGTAGGCTTATAGGGCATTCATAAAATATCCACTGAAAACCTCTACCAATACGCATGTCCAGCCCATCAATAAAGCTGCACCCATAAGTAAGTGAGAACTTTATTTTCAAACTATTTAACCGTGTAGTATGACATGATTTTGTTCATCATTTACCATTTATTCTTTGTCTTTTTTGCATTTACAAGCTGTTGACTGGTAGAGTAAGCCCTAAGGCATTAAGTCACCAAGTGGTGGTTCTGGTTGACTAGGTGAAACAACACATAAATGTTACAGTACTGTAACATTTATGTGTTGTTTCACCTAGTCAACCAGAACAATATTATAACGAAGTAGTCTGAGTACAAAATCAATATCTTCTGCACATTATAAAATAACTTCGCAACTTTTTTTCTATCAGTAGTTACCGTGAGATGATGGATGACACATAGTTACTTATTTTGGAATGAAATGTTAACAAACTTCACCTACTGGCTCATACTCGATTGTGCAATCACACATGCCACTCGGCCAGTGAGGTGAGGGCGACTTTTGTCGCATTGTGTCGGTGCCATTGTATCCGCGTCACGCATCACGGGGGATGTTGGTTTTAAGTCGCTCACACGTGGATTGACGTTCACGCTTTTGACAGTTATTTTAACAATAATTTATACATCGGTGAACGGGTGTTATTAGCTGCTTTTAATAATCCCGTACAGATTTAATTTTAAAGTGAAAGTTTTTTGTTTAATTGTTAGTAAATAAAAACAATCTTACATCTCAATTGCTTACATTTTTTATTTGCTTGTGCTTAACCACAATTATAAATACCTAATTAACGACTTCGTTTCTAGTAGCAATTTTCTACATTTACGTGTAGTGCGACAGATGAAACTGTCTAAATTCATTTGTTTTACTAACTTAGCTTTGTTCTTATTATAATAAATACAAGTCCATATCCCTTTTTCATCTGCGTTTTTCATCGCTAGCATATTAGGGCGAGAATCTAATAACTCTGCACCCCGCCGGGACTGTCCGATTATGTCCTCCAAATTTGGTTACCCTACTGATTAATACCGCTGCGATGCAGTGGCCACGCGCGACGGTAAATTGGGACCGTAATGCGTTTAGCTGACACGGGACACGTTTACTGGGCTGAGATTACTATTATTTGTTTTATAAATAAAGTAAATATATTAAAAAAAAGATAAAAAAAATACTTAAGGACAATCCTCGTATCGTAAACAGTTAACAGTTTTAAACATAGCGGTAAAATACCTCCAAAAGTTTTCATAATAAAATAGGTAAAAAGTACTGTGGTAAGGTACAGAAAGCTAATCGTGATTAGTGCAACCTTTTGGTCAGCTGTTAATGTTTAAAATCGCATAACACCTGTGTGTAATGTTTACCTACTGCTCAAAATTTTCTTAAAACCCAACACTAAATATTTCTAATTTAATAACTCAATCGCAGGTACAGTGGGAAGAATAAAGCAGTTAACGGTCGCGCACGAATAAAAAGCGAATAACGGAGAGCGGTAAAGAATCAATATGTTGCGAGCGCAGTTTACGAGGCCGGGGGTCGTTGAGACAATTTACATGACAACTACTGCCGGCCCATACGGACGGTTGCGTGGTTTTCAATTCTGATTTTGTTGTGCTAAGTGATTCAGGTAAGTTACATTGTTGTGTACTTATGGGTTAAAAAAATCCTATAACGTTGACTCATTATAATTTTGGGTCCATACTTAATGAATTTAATTTTAATTCTATTAAATCAATTTTAATTCTTAGTTTTTATGTAAACTTAATTAATTTTATTCTATGTAGGTTGAATGCTATAAATAAAATAGCTAAATAGGAACACAACTCTTAACATCTGCTTTTTGTATGTACCCTATTTATTGGCAAATAAATCATTTTTTTGAAGCAATACTCGTTGCAACAAAATGGATATTAATCCTTTTTTTTACATTTTAATTGCATTTATTACAAAATCTTGAAGACTTTTCTTTCAAACTTCATTAAGTGTTTAGGAAGTTGTTTCGGGTGTTTGAGATTTATATCAAAAACTCTACACACTAAATCATAATCTTCAATGTAAACCTTGCATGAATATTGATATTCGAAACACAAAGAAAAGAGTAGAGTCACACAAACATTAGAGCCGCTTGTAAAACACGTCAGTGACGGAGGCGGTTTAACGATCACTTACAATGTAGACAAATTGTGTGCCGACTGTACGCGTTTCTATTTACCGACGAGCCTAAACTACTCATTTGAATAATCTAGTGACGGGACATTTTATACATTTGTCGATACCTACATTTACGGTTATTTACTGTTTTCCACATTGATCGATCACAAGCGGTCTGCACCCAGTGTGATCCTACTTAACAAGGTCGTCTGTCCACCTTGTCGGTGGACGTCCGCAGCGTAGGACTCTAACAGTCTCTAATCAAAAGTTCTAGGAACCTTTCTGCCCCAACGACAATCAGTTCTTCGCACTATGTGCCCATTGCCACTTGAGCTTACTAATTCTCAATTCTGCAATTAATAGTGAACCATAATCGTTACGCACCTACCTAGGATGATGACAGCTGAATTACTGAAATAAGTAAAATTGAAAAATTTAATGTTCTCCACCGGAAGTTGCTAATGAGAAACGCTGAGGTGCCTATTCAAACATCAGAATAGAAATAAAACTAAAACTGAAAGTGGAATCAAGAGACCTTCTTGGAGTTTGCACCCGACCTTAAAAACTCTGAATTTTTCTGGTCAATTGATGCCTAAGGTGAATTTTTTTACTCCGTACTAAGTTATTACTTCTTGTTATTTGGTGATGTTTAATACACACCATAAAAAACGAAAAAAGGAGCTTATTCTACACAAATAAAGGACATAAAATGCACACTATAAGCATAAGAGTACTTGGGTCGAAAAAGCTGTTGAAAGCTCAGTAAAGTTGTCTTTATGTAAACGAAACCTGCGTTTTCCACAGCGGGCTCTCGGAGGGCACGCACATCACGAAAATGCATACCACGGCGCAGATTTTCAGTATTACAATATAATAGTACCTAGGCCACGCAAGTACTCGTAGTATCGAACTAAAATTCTAAACTATCGACACTAATCCAGCATTAGCTCAAAGGAGTGCGTCACCGGCAGGCGGGTGGTCGGGTTTGCATAAAATCGTCATTTGTCAGATGTAATGCGCCGTCCGCGGCAGAGCGCCTAGCTGCGTGATGCTGTGATGGACGAATAATTGTAATATGCAATGATACGTTTTGTAATGATAGGTTTAACATGGCCTGTGTTAAACTTAGTACTTTTCCTGATATAAGTTTATTTTCACCTGTACTAAAAATATAGCTCCCAAGACAATGATTAACACAAACGCGACACGTGGAGAATATAGTCACAAAAACTGTTGACCAAGAAACATGTCAGAATTTTTGCAGTAGGCCTTCTAATTTCATAATTCTGTGATGATTGCGTAGGTTTTTAGTCGTGAAATGAAAAAGGTTTTGAAGGCACATAAATATTATTGTATTTTTTATCAATTAAAGTAAATGATTTTATGGTGCCTTTTTTCGGGTATATTTTATCTCAGAAACACGTTTTACCAGAAAAAAACATAAAACATTTCTTTCTTCTCTAATACTTTAATCATTAGAAACTTGACGTTTTACCTTACTAAAAGCTTGGGGTCTGATTTAATTTTCATAAGTCAGACGAAAACTAAAAAGAAGATGAAAACTTCAGCCAAAAGTTTCCAACTAGATTTTAAAAAGGTCTAGCCGCTGCGAGTAGGTAATATTTTAAATTAAACTTTCGTCTTATCTCAGACTCAGCGGTATCAAATTTCTTCACCTTATATCATAATACCGCGAAATCCATTAAGATGGCCAAAACTTTAATTTCAAGAGTTAAGTTTGTTTTCGTAACGCAAGACGCAAATTCATCTGGGCAATCCATTAAAAGTAATGTCGTGCCGCGACTTTGAAGAGACCTCCACATAAACACTTCAATAAACGCACATTAAAAGATATGTCTCCAATTTAACTTAAATTTATGGTCACCATAACTCCTACACTACGGATCAAGTCACCTTAGAACGAGTAATTACTCTGCGTTCACATCCATTGACTCTTTTCTTCGCTGATTTTTCTATTATTTCTTCACAGGCTAGAGTTGGATGTGAAAAGCAATGATGAATAGTTCTGAGTCATGGTAAAGAGTGTTAGGTTAGGTGTTGCGTCCCCCGCGACTGCTTGCCCCATAAACTTTTAGAAATGTCCCGTTTATACTTCATAAAATTTATAT
This sequence comes from Pyrausta aurata, assembly GCA_963584085.1. Taxonomy (NCBI): domain Eukaryota; kingdom Metazoa; phylum Arthropoda; class Insecta; order Lepidoptera; family Crambidae; genus Pyrausta; species Pyrausta aurata. The sequence goes on from OY757259.1 coordinate 608,055, forward strand.
GCACTTTTATTCCGTCCATAAAGTTCGATTTGACTATTTTGTCTGCGTGCGGGGTAAGTGATCTCTCGGTAATGCACGTAGATGGATTTAATGGGCGAGGTAATGTGATTAAGATTGATTAATCTTGTTTAGAACTTAGTTTACGAGGAGAAGATAGAAGTTAAGTTGTTGAGAGGGTCTAATTAATAATAAATAAAATATTTTTTTAAATGTTTAAGGCTGTATAAGTCATTATTTGTCGCATGCTTATCACCGCGGTACAAAATTAAACTACGGTACAAAGTTAATGAAGCAGTTATTAATTGTTAAGAATAGTTAGAATCGACAGCACGGTAAAGATTTGAAAGAGCGTTGGCCCGGTTATCCAGAGATTGTGGGTTCGAGTCCCGCCCGTGCGCAATTTTTGGTTTTTTATTTCATCTTATACGCAGTTATTGATTGTTATGTTTTAAATATGGCCTAAACTTAGGTATAGATTAAAACAAACTTCAAGGATAGTGAAATATAGTATTGTTCAATACTACAGCTATCAAAAGTCCATAACATCACACCTTTAAATAATCTCAGGAGCGATAAAACAGCGATATTCATGATTCTTTATTATGCAACAAAACAACCACTTACACGTTTATGGTCCCATACTTTATATCTGCATTTAATGTGCCCGCAAAAACTCATTTTTACAGCACAATCAAAATTTTATTAATCACTCAATTGATATTTCAATTTTCATTCGTGTGATGGCTCGTAAAGTGCCCATGAGTTTGAGTGTTGGGATACATTACATTAATTAACTTGTTTATTACACCTGCAGGTACTTCATCAATGAGGTAAAGGGCCGAAGTTAAAAGTATTTTTTGTACACTGTGTCTAAGGTGACGTGATCAATAGTTAACTCAACTTATAGTTATGTCGTTACCAGTGCTTTAATATTTTTGTGCGTGTTTTATAGAATAAATACCTTAGCCAAATGTCTATTAACAAGTTATCTAGTAGAAACAATACGTAAATTGAACTGAAGGGGTCTGCATAACGCGTTCATTACAAAGGTATTATTCGTCAAAGTCGGCGCACATCAAAAGGCAATCGCCTCACACGCCACGGAGCAAGGTGTCTACCTTCGGGGGTCGAATATTCGCAATAAGGGTTGCCAAAAGCGGAGTTATTGAAAAATTTTGCAAAAAATATGCTAATAGCTTGACTTTTTATGTCCATTTTACGAGTAATTTAGGCAGCAATAGTTACGTAATTCTATTTTTACAACGTTCTAAGAAACAGCAAACCAACTTTAACAATTTATCGATAGTTAACCCTAGTACATTAGAAATTAAAGAATGAGGGCAAAGCTATTTTTGTCGGAATGTTGCAAGAAGTTTTATTAACTGGATCTAAATGTCATACTTGTGATATATTTCTGAAAAAATGTTTTAGGACGTCAAGTTTAATATGGTAACTATACAAGGTGTTTCAAAACTACGAGTGAAGATTGAAGGGAGTTAGAATCAGTAACTGAGAACTTTCTCCTAGAAACATGGGTCGAATAACGCCAAAAATAATTTGACTTCCTATACTAAATCGGTCATGTGACCCATCTGATTTCTATGGAGATTCAATTAATTTTTGGCATATTTCGACCCATGTTTCTAGGAGAAAGTTGTTCAGTTACTGATTCTAACTCCCTTCAATCTATACTCGTTGTTTTGAAACACCTTGTATACAACGGTGAATAGTAAAAAAAAATGCTTGTGCTGTCCATGTTAAGTTGCTTTACCTCACCGTTTGCGCCCAGCTTTAGCATCCTAACACACTTAGCCGAGCATTCATCGAACAACCCCTTGAAAGGGCCGGAGTTTCTCGAATTAACGATTTCCAAGAGATAGATTTGTCTTCTCGATTTGAGCCAGTCGCCTGTTTATGTTAATATAATATTACGAGGGTAAGGATTTTGGGAAACAAACAGTAGGTTACTGTTCCTCTTGAAACTGAAAATGTTTAGGGTTGAAACTTCTGTTAATAATGGTTTTGTGTTTAGCACAGTCTTACAAAATCCAAAAATATTGAATAGTGGATAACAAGTTAACCCCGCAAGTGGCATAGATGGTAGTTTTAAAACTCTTTAAATCGTAACCATTTGTAATGTATTTTTGAGCCTTCAGCGAAAGCTGACATATAGAACATATAGAAATATATGGGTAAGAAAATCTTGAATATTTGAGTTAATTTATAATCCGGTATAGAACAGTTACCAACATTGATTATTAAATGAACAAAAGTAAGTTTTTAAGTAAAAAGTAACAGGCACCCCTGAGTGGCCTTTAGCTTTTTATTTATTTCTGTGTTTACCTTTTAATTACTTTATGTGTTCTTTCTAAACAAAGTCGGGTTAGGTAAATAAAACACTTGTGTTGGACACGAATACCTATTAACAGTTTTTTTTATTAAAAACAAAAAAGTAACTTTCGTCGTCAAACAACAGTTGATGATACAATACAATCTCCTTTTGTAATGGTCGTAATGAAGTTTAATGCGGTACGCGACACACGAGAGTCTTTTTATTACAATAATTAAATTGTTAGCCCATAAATCCCAATTCGAATGCACTTGCAACGCTAAGTACGGGGGATGAAGTCTGCGCGCGTGTGTTTATCATTAGGGAGCTATTTCGTTAGCATCGATCGTAAATATTCACACAATCACTCACTCTTTAATTCGTTTAGCTTAATCCCAGCAAAAATATAAATGTGAAAAATTACAGCCAAGTTCAATGTTAAGAATCTGTTTGATTGTGGACTACGCCGAAAAAAGTATTGAGAAGAAAATAGCCATTATAAATAAGCAAGTATAGTAGTTATTTTCTTTCAATGTTGTTGCTCTAAATGGTTCGTGTAAATAAACACACGGCGCTGAGTCGCCAGTTCTTTTGCTTGAACTTGGCTTGACACGCTGCAGCGTGTCTAGATATCAGCATGGGAATCAGCTACTGCCAGCAAATATTTTCGAGATATCTAATAAATTATAAAATTTTGATGCTTGTATAGATTGTATGCTGGAAGCCGATCACATGCTATCGGCCTATAAGAAACTAAGGCCTGTGTTCAGCCAGTGGTCAACCTGCGGCTGATAGTGGTGATGCCGTCATCGTCATAATGCTAACATGCATAAAACAGGTCAAATGAAACCATATAACCATGAACGCATTTTTGCCTCTATATTTTCAAATCTTTTTATTAATAGAAAAGTAGGCACCACACCACAAATTTTTTGACCTTATCGATTTATGATATTCCCTTGACGCCCTTACCTCAGTGACGTCACTTGGCCCAGAAGCGGTAACGGGCAGGGAACACAAAATCCGTAGGGCCTAGTGCACACTGGGGTGAGCTGTAACTGCAGTGATTGTGCACGCGTCATTGCACCCTTGTCACGGGTATCGATCGCTGGACCGCTTGAATGGCTGACGGTTATAGTATTGTTAATATAATTTTATCTTCAGTGACGTCACTTGGGTTAGATCTCTGCAAATGCGGGTCGAATAACTCTATTAATTGATTAATCGTTTGTGTATTTTATTATCATTTTCTGAACAGAAAAACACAGGTACATACTTTTTGGCCCGACCCGGGAATCGAATCCGGGACCTCTGTCGCAGCCGTCGCCTTAAAATGCAACCCTCTAACCGATGCGCCACCGAGGCAGTTAGCCCGGTGTTTAGAAGTTGGTGGTGTTTCACCCCCTAAAGTGTAAAGCCGTTGGTCCTGCGCCTGATCTCTCTCCGGTCGTGTCACGTTGCTGTCCCATCGGGCTATGAGAGTAAAAGGAAAAGAGAGTGCACCTGTGTTTGCGCACACACTTTTTCACTATAATAGTATGTCCCGCGCAGTCGGTTAGTCGTTGTGATTGGCCACTGTAGTCGAAATCGGCTAGGGGACTATCCTACTTATACTATTATAAAGGCGAAAGTTTGTATGGATGTATGGATGTTTGTTACTCTTTCACGTAAAAACTACTGAATGGATTTGAATGAAACTTTACCACAATATAGCTTATACATCAGAATAACATATAGGCTACAATTTTTGAGGTTTCTAATGTGAGGTCGTAAAAAAACACATTTTTTGCGCTACTAGACGGGACGAACCTGAAGTCCACGCGAACGAAGTCGCGGGCAAAAGCTAGTTATTATTATCATTTTATTTTGATGAAGGCAAAAGTTACCAATAACTGATTTGACTTAAAAAATTGACACTTAATGTTTTTTTTGCATCTCGTTAATAAAAAAAATAAACTAGTCTGCGATATTCTCTAACAAAATGCATCATCACATCGCTACATATTTAATATTAAACGCTTTCATAAATAGGTAGTTTATACTACCCATAACCTATCGTAACGCTAAATTGCAATGGAACCCACGTGCATTACGGCTATCAGTGCAGACCCCTCTTAACGAGGGTAGCTGGCTGGAGGGTGAGTTGACGTGCGAATATTATTTTTGCCGTTTGATTTTAACCGGTAAAATGTGCACGCATGATTTTGAATGCCGATCCGATTGTGCAGATTTCTAATGTCAAATACTAGGTCGATAGAAAGGTAAATACTACATATCGATATCAGGTTTCGATTGGTTTTGTACCAAGTACTTAAGGAATGCTAATTGTGAAAACTTCGTTATTTTTTTCCATTGAATGTTGCTCTTGCATAGCTAATATGGCTTTAACTTAATGAGCAATTAAATTTCAATTTACTATCTTTAAAAGCATTTCTAGAGCCATATCTCCTTCCTACAAATTCGAAGACCAACTTATCTGCTCATAGCAGTCGTCGAAAAGTAAAATATAGTCTTCAGATTTTTCTAGAGGTAGTATAAAAAATAAACAAACATTAAACATAAAATATAAGTTCCCGCGATCGTTTGTGGGACAGATATCGCACCTTCATGCGGGCGGATCTAAGTCAAACAAAAAAAAAACATGCAACTGAAATCTCAATGGGCACGCATCCATTCAAGTACAACCGCACACACCTCCGTACGGGGGTACGAACAAAGGCAAGGTGCACACTGGCGCTCGCGTCGCACGCGTCAAATCTCCTTTGTCACTACTGACTCCCCCCCGTATTATTATTACTAGATTTATCGCGTGGAAAATTGAACTTATTGTCGCGCAACTGCCATATTTCATATCATTATGAATTTATTTTTATGTTAATTACGATAGTTAATGTAATGGCAGGGGACAGCGATAGTAACGGTCGCTGGGATTTTTTTCTCACGTTGGATTTTGCATGCGAACCCTTCCTTGTCAGTTGTAATTAATGAGTGCAATCCTGTTATTGCTGGGACACACTTTAGCGTAAAACATTTAGATAACTTTTCTGTTGTAGGCGATTACAATTTTAGACATAGATGTATATAATTGCAGTAAACATCATAGAGGAACTTGGGGTACTATTTAAATGTAACTACTTACATCTTTATTCAAACATTTAATTAGACATAGAATCTTAAACATAATAAAAAAAACAGTCTTCATTAGTATTCCAAACTTGGTGTAAACATATTTTAAATTCCCAGCTCTAACATTTGAATACCTACCAAAATACAATTACAGTACGCGGACCGTGCTTAAACGGTTTACCTTTCCCTCCGTCTACCCTTTCATCGGCGGAAACAATCTTTTTTAATCGCGCAAAATAGCAAACGAATGGCTAAGCCGCGCCGATCGCAACAATACATTAGCGACAATGGCGTACGGACGGACGGACCGACGCGCGACTGTGTGCACCCCGCTTTACGCGCGCGTTGAGGTGGAACGGATTATGCGTGTGAATGTAAATTTTGTTGCAGTTGCAAACATTTTGTTTACTAGGCTTAACATTTATTAATCTAGTAGGTACAGTATACCTAATGTCAGTTATGAAGTGACAAATCGATAACCGAGCAAAAACATGCACAACTTCTACCTTAGATTATAAGCTATTACAATATGCTGTTTGTATTGTTGTTTATACATAAGTATATAGGTTTTATCACAATTTTTGGGTATCTCATTTTGAAATCTTAGGCTACTTCTACTATGAATTACCTACCTACGTCTTATACTTATGTAAAAAAACGTCAAAAATTTGTAAAAATAAGCAAACAAATTCTAATATATGTTTAGTCATTTTAATTATCTAATGAACGACGCAGACGGACGCACTTTACATTTAAGATAAATAACAGTTTTTTCGTGACATAGGATGTTCTTTTTCTAGTTAAGATAAATGATTTTTCGATTGATTCGATTTCAATTACAACTAAGAGAAAGGTCATCATCATCAAAATTATGAGCCAAAGGACGTCCTCTGCAAGCGAAAGGTAGCGTATATCAATTCTATCAAGAGTGCGCGTAACTCAATCCGTTTCCAATTACATGACAATCTGCGACTGTGATCATGTGACGGGCACCGCATCTGTCGCACACGGGATGGAGGCCCTACTGTGTGTCATCCATCAGACCTAGTTTATACAAGTATCGTCACAACATCGACCGAATATCGAGATCCACAGAACTAAATCAAAATCATGTTGCATTGACAGTAATCCGCCTACATCCATGATTGTAATATAAATCAACGATATAACGCCACATGGAATGCGTTTGATCGTCAGAACTTCGCATAGAGTGCACCTATGCGAAGTTCTGACGATCAAACGTGCATCAATAAAAAGACAGACTAAATCGATGGCACGTTACACTTAATATGTATCATCGATGTGACGTCATACCGACCGTTCATAATCGTACTTCGCATCGGCGTTAGACTTCATCCATTAGGTACGGACAACAGCACGTCAAGGTAAACACTTCGGCATCTTATGCAGTTGTAATAAGGGCTAGTTTGCAACAAAAGTGGTAACCTAATGTGCTGGCGACTGGCACATCAGCCACATGATTTGATAACCTTACAGTTTAGTAACAAAAAGCGATTCTAAACTCATTTTACTAATCTTTCGCACGCGAAGTTTTACTTTCTTTTTTTCATACTGATGAGCGGCAGGGAACGGCTAGATTCGAAATCACGGCTATTCTAACATAGTAGGACCACAGATACAGATCACAGTGACCAAGTGACAGGCACACGTTCGTCTGCTATCGGACAGTGGGGATCTTTTCATTAAGGTTATCCGCAGACGATCTAAAAAGGGCACGTGGGGTATGCCGCTATTTTTCAGTCTATGATGGAAATAAGAGTAGAGGAGAAGTGTTTCTATCTGATGTAAACAAACAGCTCAATAAAATAATAACAAGCAACGTTTTTTGTAATTTTTTAGCTACAAAAAATATGGAAAGACTGGAATCCATGATAAAAGATATTGTTTTAAAGTTTAATCGTAGAATATAATGGAAGAAAGAGCAATACTTAAGTAGGTATCTTTTATTCACAACCTACACTATGAGGTTAATGATTACTTAACTATGTTGAATGAATGTAAAAAAAAGGGAATATCTCGTTTAATTTCGGTCTTTACCAAGTATTTAAAATCTTGTATAAAATTGTTATAGTTTATCGTAGTGACATGTGATTAAATACGAGCTTTAGTAAGTGAATGTAAATTAAATTAACAGAAATGTTAGGTATTCGCGATAGCCGCCAAAACATACAATAATTATAAACAGTTTCAAGGTCTTCTAGAGCTATAGGAATTTTATAGAATAAAAAGTCATTAAATTGACAACAATATTTTTTTGCATTTGCATATGAAACTTGCAGAAAATAGATAAAGAAAAATTAACGAATTCATAGAATTTTCATAATTTAAATCGAATATCCAAACCCTTTAATAAATCCACCTCAAATGCCCCTCAAAAAGGACAAGACAGCACAATGGCGGCTAATTGCGTCTCTTTCTCACGAGGGCTCTGTAGGTAATTAATAACGTTGGATCTGAAAGGTTTTTAATTTTCGCGGCACGTGCGCGGCGAATGGCGACGCGTGCGCAACTCTGTATGTGCTCGTGTTTAGTGTAGGTAGGTGAGTGATGCTTAGCGCTGCGGAAGGTAAACCTATAGGGAGATGGTGGAATTAGATAGTATTGATGTTCGACTAAGGTCTGAATAGGTTCATTAGAGCGACTTTGTTTTAACCATGCATGTTTTGTATTTATTTAAACGGATTTGTTCGTCATTATTCTGCAATCATCTCTAGCTACGATAAAAAAAACAGGAAAGCAAATCATGTTAATAACATACTTTTGGTGTTTTTTTTTTTTCATTCCCAATGCCCTGAAAATTCATATTGGTAATTAGTATGTTAAGGACAATTTTACGCTACAGTTTTGACCAGGTAAAAGAGAATAATTATGATGATTTGCGGCTATAATATCGATCTATGTAAGTCAAGGTTTGTGCTTCAAGAATTGATAGGCTAGATGTAGATAAAAATTACCGTATTTTACGCAAAGCCGAACTATTGTGTACAAGAATTATCAAAAAAGGTCTATGGTGAGCCTGACCAGTGTGACCAGTGTTCGCTTTTCAATAAACCTCTAACAAACCGTCGGTTTTTCCGCCAATAGACTCGCTTCCGCGCGGAAGTGGCCCGATGCCCGCCCGAGATAGTGATGGGACAGTAACGCAACACCACATATTGGAAAATTTTCAATTCGGGTGTATGTTCACAAATTCTGAATCAGTTACAATAATTTACTGTCTTTTACTGTATTAAGATTTTGATGATTGATGCTTATGATGACAAAACAAAAAAGGATTTACGTCGAATTTTCCTTCTCTCAGACTTTGAGCGCCGAAAAAGAATATTAAGGAAAAATAAATGTTCGCGAAATCAATCCGTAAAGTGTGTTCTAATCAATGAGTAGTATTTGCGCTAACTTCAGAACCAAATAATTAAGTAGAGTCATAACGGGAATTCATAATTCAAGAAGTATAGACTATTTGTTATAGGTCACCTGTACAAAAATCGTAGCTTTACCTTTATTTATTATATCAGATTTTGCTGGCATTTTCCTTTTTGAGCATTTGATTTTTTTTCGTTGTAAACTACATCGTAGCTTTTTGCCACAACACTACATTGCACCATCCGGGGCGGCCCACAACAGGAGCGCTTACCTTAGTTTTTTATTTGTGTCCCTGATTTATGACTGTTTTGAATTTGTTCGGCCAGTGTCGAAGCCAAAATCACACGCTACATGGAAACATTTGCAGAAAGCTCATTAAAGCTTTCTACGCATAAACATTGTGAACACTTATTTACTCGTATTGAGCATTGTTTTTTATGGGTTTTAAGCTAGGGCTCTTCGTTTTTGCAATTTGATCCAATAAAAATATTGTTAATTCGATGTAGACTCTAAAATATGATTTTGAATACATTGTGGTTACTCGAATTATGTAGACTCTACATAATTTACTGATAATAGAAGTTGGACTTGCATCACGAATGAACCAATACGAACACAAATGACGTCTTTCATTTAATTCGTCCTTTACTTAGTCGAGTACAAACTGAGCTTACTCATATCTTATTACATTGTGTCCAATCGTCGATTCCTAACGACAGCAAAGCCAAAGGAAGCCAGCGAGAGGTCAGCGGCTACTTTTAGTTATGCAAAAGAGACAAGATGGGCGTTCCGGGCCTAGGTCCTGCGATTGTAATGACACATTCATCATTCAGGTTTGATAGAAAACTACGCCTCTTTGGTCTTTGGTCAGCAGTTTGTATCCCAATACCCAATCCAAGAATCTGATTTCAGGAATCCAAATACCTACCTAACTATAGGTTTCATTAGATCAATCCATAATTTAGAGATGCTAACACCATAAGTTTTCGGTCTAGACTACACAAATCTTAATGGCTAATTCAGCTGTCAAATAGAGTTAAACGTACCTATCCGATAAAAATGATAATGAGTATTAAAAAAACAACACAATTTACTTACCTAGTAGATCAAAGAAAGTGGGTGTAGCCAACCTATTCCGCAGCAGTATACAGCAACGTTGCAAAAGTAAATAAATCCAACGTGCAAACATTTCCATCGCGAGACATTTTAATCTTCACTACAAAGCACTAAAAAGGGAAACAAAATATTTTTCATTAGACAACAACAACAATGACAATGACAATTGAATCTCCTACCTTCGGATTACGAGAGATATTGCGCCTCACAATAACCCCGTCTCAAAAGAATAATATGTCTTTATAACGGATCCTACGGCTTTCCTGCCTTACTTCTTGCACATTTTTCAGTAAAATGTGAAATCTTCTTTAGTTTTCCTACAACTCTCCATTCAAAACACAACCTTATCTTCACTTGTTAAAACACATTTTTATTTCTGCGAACACTTTTAAGGATAGATTGCATTGTCTTCCCGTGTAAATCATTCCATGATAAGATAATATACGCTCCTCACTCAACTTTGAGCCGCACACCGCATTAGTTATGGTCGCGTTTGGATCGCAAATAAAGGGAGGTAGATCTTTATAATCTTGAGATGTGTTACGTGGTAAGAGGCCACTTCAGCAGTGACGAACGAATTAAATTTATAAACTGAAGGCTATGAACTTGTTCATGAAAAAGCGCGTAGAGGTATTATATTCTCGTACCTTTCTTCTGCTCAGAGTGAAATAAATCTCAAAGCTTGGGATATAAGATAAGTAAGTGATCATTTGTAAAATCATGCAGCAGCTAACGATTTTCAAGATCTTTTCAGAATGCAAAAAATTAAATAACAACATAAAAAAAACCTGTAACTATTTATAATTGCCTGGAAGTACTACAAAGTGCTAACAAATTGTCGATACACATTTTTGAGTATAACAACAAGCTGTATTTTCTTTCTGTGCAAATGGAAACGTTCTTTTTCCTATCTTGCCCTCGTTTAAAGCAGAAGTTACACTCATCCTCGGTATATACCGGGAATTTTATTAGGCCTAGTCCACACCTTAACTCGATAAACATAATCTTTCATTTGCTGCTTTCTTTATTGCCCCCTCCCTGTTGTTGTTTTGTCCTTATCTCACTTGAGACTTTGGTAGAATCTCTCCTTTTTTGTTTGAAGGTGGTTTTGCCATTTGATTGTGTGACCTTTTTGTAATGATGATTGGTTCGGCATCGGAGGTGGCCGACACACGAATTCACTTAGTGCCTACGGCTTGGACGTGTAGCTATCGTATTCGGACGTAATGCTTATAAATGATAACATGAATTGTTTTTTTTTGTCGAAAGAAAGTTACGTTTTTCGACCGAATTTCTTCTATTATATCCCTCACGGATGTGTTTATCAACTTACTAAATTGAGTATAATCGCGTATTCATTACGTCAAAAGAAAAGATTAAAAGAAAATAAATTAAATTCAAAGCTCCAGTCCAGTGTATTTCATGAACTCGTAATCAAATTCGTTTATATCATTTTTGAGTTTTTTTAATTCTTCTGAGAATAAGAAAAATTACTAAAGGAAAAGTGTCATGGAATTTCATGCGCTCCTGCGTTCTAACTAATAAAGAGTATTTTCTTTGAATAGTCGTCTTAAACATCTAAGGCCATGTTTACACGGCGGTAAATCCAAGTTCCTCGCAAACATTCTCGTCATTTAATCGTCTGTATGACGCGCAATCTGCCATATCTTAACCGAAACAAGAGCGCGAGCCTTAACTGCTCAATAAAACGTATCGGAGCATTCAATACAAATCCATACAAAGGTAATGATGCGAAATACCGATCGATAGACTAATGTCGCGAACGCTGTTTGAATATTTTGTGTCAATTGATGTAATACAGGCTTTATGGGCGGCGTCATGAGCCATGCGTGTGCTACTGGCATAAATTAGCTTTAGTTTTGTCAGCTTATGGATCTTGGTATAAGATAAAATAAGGCTAGCTACAGTTCATAGATTTAGCGCTGTTAAGCAATAAAAAAGAAAAACAACTATCAGAAAAATCCGAAATTCCCGGGTCTGGGCGTAGTTAGTTTGTGATTACTTTAACGTGGTGTGTTAGTGTTTAGCTACTTATTTTAAAATCAGAGCAATATTGCTCTTTAGGAGTGAGAAACATTAAAGCGATTACATTCTGCTATTCTAGGGGCATCAAAACATCGATCATTCCCTCAACCTCGCCACGTGTACCTACTTCCACTTTACCTCCGAACAATTGCTATTCATCTACCGTTTGCTTTCCATCGAAAATTTTCCCACAATAAAGCTAGCCATTCAAACAATTAATTCGACCAATTCGTTTCCACTCGGGCGGCGACCGGATCGCGCACGCGTCACCTTCCGCTGCCATACTTTGAGTGACGCGCCTAATTGCGACTATCGGTCGACACGTGTCGTGCCGTCTGCCGTGAACCTTATTTTCTTTACCATTAGAATATTGCACATTTAATTGTGTGCTTTAGTGTCTGAATGTAAGAGGTGCTTTTAGCTTGTTGTTGCTAGATGATGATGATGATCGAAATTGTAGTCTTGTTCTAACGATTTTAAGGACTATTTTGGATTGAGAAATTCAAAAAATGCCATTGAACTGTGACAAATGACTGTGAGTATGAAGTTTTTAGCGTTTGGATGACTTCGAATGAAATCCTTTTGTTAACGAACGAGATTAAAACGCTTAGATCAGATAACTATGCTTTGTAATGATGCACAATCACGGTGTGTCTAATTGGCAAAAAGCGCAGCGAAATATTTTAATTTTGAAATAATATGAGCAAAACATACAGTGCTATATGGGGATTTCAATTTAATGAATGTAGGAAAATAATAAGAGGTTAAGGAATGAAACTTGTGCATTTAATCATTACGGTAAATTTATTGCCAACATGTTGCACATAATAGAAAAAAAACGAAGTTGCTGAGTTTTTGCAAATTATAAAAAAAATATTGAGGTCAAATACAACATTTTACAAAGTTTATTATAATACATTGTGAGTAGACGTACACAATTATTTAGTTTGTGTATTTTGCGAGTTCTCTGTTTCAACATAGCCTGCAATATTTTTTAAAAGCTTTCATGACGTATCACGTAATATACGCTCGTCTGGCCATCAAAATATTTACCTGTCCATAAAAACGTCGGAACACGTCCACCGAAGCAATATCTACACATTAAAAAAAGGAATCTCCATCATCGTCCACCTATTCACCTCCCTTGATATATCGTCATCCCCTACAAGCCATTTCCACCCCAAACGTAACCAGAAAAGATCCAAATTTCGTTGAAAATAAAATTCGGATGTTAGTTAAATACCTGCATTTGAAAATAAGCTCTGGTGTTCTACAGATAGGGTTGGTTTTAGGCTGCAAAGCAGTTTTGTAGTGGACATATTAAAAGCGGCCACCAGCGAAATGAACTGTGGAAGATGTATGGGAGCGCGGATTAAAAATATTTGTACGCGCCATTATACAGGGTGTAATGAAAGACCGACGTGGCTCTTTATTAACAATACAGGGTGTCCGTTAATTGGCCGCCGGTATTGAATGAAGATTCGTGACGGAGGTCCGACGGTTGATCAAAAGATTCGGATAAAGCCGACCGCTGACAGTTTTTGCGATATTAAAGTTGGGATCCGAGTGATCTTTGAACAAAGAACGGGTTAATGTGTGTGATGGTTTGTGTGATAAATGATACGCTGTACCTTCGTTTTGAAATTCTTATTTCTATTAAATTTTGGGCGATAGCTTATCCCTTTCCGGACATTAAAGTTAACCTTTATTGTTCTCTATATTAACGCCATGGTATTATAGTATCTTGGATGGATGATTTATGTATGGATAATAATTTCTTCAGTCACCCTGTATAAGCATGTGGCGGCGTGCGCGAGCATTCATTACTACGTGCCGTAATGAGTCCCGCAACCTGTCATAGATAAACAATAAAAAGAGTGCTGAAAAATGTTAATTAAAACGTTTCACAATTAAGTGTAGCCTTCTTAATAATGTGAGATTTTTCCGCTATTTTATCGTGTGATCTTCCTTCAACTTTGCTCCACTGAATGGCCAACCAGTGGCAGTTTGGGACTACCAGGAGTAACTTAACAGACGAGCTTAGATTTAGGTAGGCTTAAGTAGGCACTTCCCTACTTTTTTCCGTCTTTCTGCCATGTACTTATAAAAACTATTTCTATTCAGTGTCTATTGTTCGTTTATTCTATGCTTAGTCTATGAACACACTGTACCTTTTCACGCCTTACAATAGCTAATCACACGCCTAGGGCTGCACCACGTGCTTATTACGCCTTTAAACAATAGGAACTAAGGAACGAATACGAATACTTACATTTAAATGTAAGCTGAATAGAAGCTCTTTAGCATAAAAAATGAATGGAGGAAACAAAGCAGTATATTTTCTTATGTTTTCTTGTAGAAAAACAGATTGTATGAACTACAAATTCATATCTAAAACTGGCTTCTATTCTAATTTTATTGCCCTTTATTTTATGGCAGAGCTACTTTAATAAATTCATGACTAGATCGGCTTTAGATTATATCTACTATTAGTACTAAAGGAATTAGGCTTCTTTCGCGTATGCAACGCCAATATCTTCTGAATCATTGCATGAGTTACAATAATTTTCGATCACAAGTATGAACGAAAAAAAAGAAAAATCCTTTATTTTCGATATTTGTAGTAGGTGACTTTTTCACGTGTCAATGGTTTGTATTAGCTTATTACAGAGCTTTTTAAAAATAAATGCAATTTTAGTAACGTGAAATGCTGGTCAAAAGTAACACCTAGGTAGGTTCCTTATGGCCTTTGGGGCAGAAAAGTTACAGATTAGAGACCTTTCGACCAAAGGCGCAGCGTAAGACGTCCACCGACAAGATGGACAGACGACCTTGTAAAGATCGCAGAATCACTGGATGCAGAAATGCAGACCGCTCACAACCGGTCGCTGTGGACGTCCTTTGGCTGGTAATAATGATGATATTGATCACAGTTATCTGTAATCAAATATTTAAGTAGTCGTAGCGTTGCTTAATCATCAAAGAGTTGGTAAAAATAATAGCGTCAATTGGGAGCACTTAGGCTAAACAGCCGGGTCGTAAGCGATAAGATTTATCGGCGTCTGTTTTGACATACTCGTTGGCACACCTCTGATGCAGATCTCGTTATAAATGAGCCAAGATAGTATCAGAACGCGTTTAAGAGTTCCGTATGCTAACTCTATAAAAAAAGTATTACAAAAAAGGAAAAACTGACAGTACCCCAATCACGAATAATTGCGTCAAAGTATTCGTATAGTAACGTACGTAATCATTTGTATGAGAATTTGAAAGCACCTCTATCGGACGTAAAACAAAGTAAAAATTTGACACTCGAATAAGATAATACAGATATGTGTTTCAATAATTTTAATTAAATATATCTTTTAACTTGTTACTGGACGTGTCATATTTACGATAGTTGATCATCTGCGGTAAGGTTTTCGAGCTTACTACACGACACGGGAGTGCTTCGTGCTGCCGACTGACGTAAACTTGCTTCGATTACGTGACGAATACGTCAAATGTTCGTGATTGGGGTACAGAACTTTATTTTAGGCGATCAATTTCTTTCACTAATGTTACAGCTACGAGCATATTATGAAGTGACATATTTCTATGCTGAATCAAATACATCGTTCTGACAAACCGACATCCGATCACCGTTATAATCGTTCATACGATACGATACGTCAAATATGATGTATACGTCATATTTGACGTACATATTATAAGGCCTCCAATGGATCCCTAATTTATGAAAGAGTTCATAAACAGATTTAACGAACAAAAAAGTGGATTAATAAATTGTTATTTGCACCTACGAGGCGGCTTCAAAGTACCGGATATTATATTTTACATTCAGATCGCTACAGCGGACAGACGGACATATTATATTTTATGATTTAGGTGAACTCAGTAGGCTTAGCTTAACGGCCAATGATTTTGTTACCATCACTAAAAAGTTTAGCAATAAAAGTAATTTTTGGTTTCTTTCGTTACACGAAGTGATTTGCTTACTTGCCTTCACTTTTTTGTTTAATAAAATGTTATCGTTTAGGAGAAAAAGGATGTTGTCATCGTGTTCTCAAATCAAAACAAAGATGTATCGTCATGATGCATCACTATTAATAAATTTACATGTTAAGATCGTTTTATTATAACCCAATAGAAAAGAAAAGAGCTTTCTGCACCTGTCACCTATTGTAGATATATTCTAAAGATACAAAATGGCGGAAACAGCTGATTGTAAATTCTTGGCTGTTAACCTTGTGACCGCGATGTTAGGACACTCGGGATTTCGTGTTATTTTTATAATGTAGATAATTTGTTGCGGTAACTGATGGTTCGTGTCAGCATCGGTAGTTATACTCATAGGTTTTAGATTTTTGGCTGTCTGTGAGTAATGACCTGTTCTATGAGGTGTCTGCTGTGGGTGTAAATTAAAAAGTGAATAGGTTAGGAATTCAGCGAACGAAATGTGACAATATTAGTAAATATTAAAATTGGTGCAGGTAAAATCACAACCCCATCGAATATATCAGAATCATAATACTGAACAGCCGTTTTAAATTTTTAACCAAATTCATTATAAGTTTGTTTATGAGCGTCAAAAAGTTGTAGGGAGTCGAATTTTGCCTTTCTTTCTAAGAAGGCTTTCGCCTAGACATCGGAGAACTACCGGCTATAGATCAAACTCGAGCAAAAGACTCGTGTATCACAAATTGCTAGACCGGGCGCCATTAGGGCTAATTGCGGTGTATAATAAGGCCATGATCGCGCATTTTTGCGGCCGAGTGGCTCCTAATGCGGCCCGCATTATCATAAGCGTACGATTGTTGAGTGTTGCGGACTTTTTCTATTTATTAATCTGTTGTTTGTTGACACCTACTTGTTTACTACACCACATTTGAGTAGCGGTATCATCATAATAACTAGTTAACTCGTGTTTTTGTTAATGTTTATATGCTCTGTTAAAACTTACTATTTATTTTATTGCAGAATTAAGATTGCTTCCCTTCATACTGTCATGTCATGATCTTTTGCAAGTGTATCAATAACATGTTGATATTATTATATCATTCTTATTCTATTAACTTTCAATGGTAATCTTATAAGCAGCAAATATAATTAAGTAGACACACGTAATAGGCCTTATTAGAGCACCAAATTAAATTGCATTTCCAAACAACATTGTACAAGGTGCTACATTTCACATAAAACTCCAATCCTGCGAATTGATCGGGCGAATAAAAAATCAATTGCTCCGAAAGTTGTTTGCAACTGTAAAACAGACTTGCGGCAATAAAACGTGGCAACTTAATAACGGTCTCACCGAGTCGCTCCGGTCTCGCCGAGTCTCACCTAAGTCGTAAGAACTCTTTCTAGCGGCCGGCGTAATTTACTGTCAGTGCGGATCATAAAACCATGGGTTTGGTGCGGCCTTTTTGACGAGAGAGGCGAAGAATACACGGAAAGTATAATAATAATAATTCAAATTCAAATTCAAAATCTTTATTTCAATTTAGGTCATGAAATGACACTTATGAACGTCAAATATAAAAATTAAAAAAAATGTGCGAAACATGTCTCCTTATCTTTTGGGCCCTACCAGCGCTTCGAGACAGAACACAGACAATTAGGCAAGTGCTGAGAAGAAACGCCGGAACAAACTCAGTCACCACTAGCTGCCGTAAAATCAAAATCATCAAAGGTAAGTACATCAGTTGGTGCAGGCTGGACGGACCACACATTCGTGTCGTTTAGATAGTCTTGAACCTTATAATAGCCTTTAGACATAAGCGTGTTTTTAACGTGTTTCTTAAATTTATCAACCGGCAATTCGACAAGATTGTGTGGTATATTATTAAAGAATTTTATACAATTTCCCATGAACGAGTTACTAGTTTTAACTAATCTGAAGTTAGGAACGACAAGCTTGTGTTTATTTCTTGTGTTATATGGGTGAATGTCGCTTTTCTTCATGAAATTATCTAAATTTTTACGAACGTACATTATATTGTCAAAAATGTATTGAGAAGCCACAGTTAATATGTTGATTTTCTTAAAGACCTCTCTCAGGGAGTCACGAGGACTAAGTTTATAAATAGCACGAATGGCTCTTTTCTGCAAAATAAATATGGTTTCAATGTCTGTAGCAGAACCCCACAAGAGAAGACCGTAAGACATAATACTGTGGAAGTAACTAAAATATACAAGCCTCGCCGTTTCAACATCAGTCAGATACCTAATTTTTCTAACTGCAAAGGCAGCTGAGCTTAGCCTCCCAGTTAGGGCTTCAATATGAGGTCCCCACTGTAATTTTGAGTCAAGTGTAATGCCCAGAAATACAGTGGAGTCCATTAAGACTAGATTATTACCATTTAGTACAATATTTGGTGTAAGTTGCTTTACATTAGGCAAAGTGAATTTTATACGTTTAGTTTTACTAGCATTTAGTAACAAATTATTAGTGGTGAACCAATTCAATACTTTGGAGAGAGTATTGTTTACTTCGTCAAAATTTTCTTCATGTCTTTTCATTTTAAAAATCAAAGAAGTATCATCAGCAAACAAAACTATCTCACAAAGATTTTTGGAATGAAATGGTAGGTCGTTTACATATATTAGGAAGAGTAAGGGCCCCAATATTGAGCCCTGGGGCACCCCCATTTGAAGGGGGGCACCGGAAGAGTAGGTACCATTTATGTTAACTGATTGTATTCTACCTGATAGGTAAGAACTTAACAACCTAGATGAGTTTACCGAGACACCATAGTGTTCCAACTTAATGAGCAGTGTTTGATGGTCTACACAATCAAACGCCTTTGATAAATCACAGAATACACCTACAGCATCATGTTTGTCTTCAAAAGCATCAAGAATGTGTCTGATGAGTGCTACCCCAGCATCAGTTGTATTTCTACCTTTAGAGAACCCAAACTGTTTTTCGTGTAGTAAATTATTAAGTTTAAAATGGGAAAGTAATTGATTAAAAATGAGTTTTTAAAAATTTTACTTATTGTGGGTAATATTGAAATTGGCCTAAAATTGCTGGGGTCACTTTTGTCTCCTGATTTAAATAAAGGTACAACCTTACTATGTTTCAATAAATTTGGAAACTGATTTTGATCAATACATTCATTAAAGATATAAGATAAGTAAGGAGCTATTAGAGGTATAATGGGTTTTATTGTGTCTATTGATATACCCGATTTATCCTCTGTTTTCTTTTGTTTTAGTTCTTTGAATGTTTTTATTATGTCTAAAGGACCAATGTGTCTGAATTTAAAAGAGGATTCGCACCTATCAACACTCGAAACTAGTAATGATTTCGCCTGAAGTGAGCAAGAACTCAACTGTTTAGTCGTCTCTATAGGAATATTACAGAAATAATCCTCAAAAGCGTTTGCTACCTCATCATCAGATTTAATAAGTTTGTTATTTATTTTTAGACTAAATTTGTTATCATGAGATTTAGTTTTACATGTTCCTTTATTTATAATATTCCAAGTTTCTTTGATCTTATTACTAGACTTTTTAATTTTATCGCGTATGTAATTTGACTTAGCTACATAGCAAACTCTTTTGAAAATTTTAGAGTACCTCTTAACGTACTCATGAAACGATGGATCCTTTCTATATCCTTTTTTGTTATACAATTCAAACATTTTTTTCCTACTTGTATAAATTCCTCGAGTAGCCCAGTCACTGAATTTCGGTTTACAGTTATTAATAACTATTTTCTTTTGGGGGAAAATAATATCAAATTGTTTTTTAATTACCTGAAATAATTGATCATACAATTCACTAGCATTTTGTTTATCAAAAGGTATAAACGGTAGTTTATCACTTATAAGGTTTTTAAATTTGTCCTTACGAGATGCAGTGACCGGCCTGCATTTTATTTCAAGACGGCGTGAAATTAAATAGTTCTGTAGTGTAACTATCTGTCCGCAATGATCCGATTTTACAAAATTAATAATAGATTGTTTGATGATTTTACAGTTACAAAAAATATTATCTAAGCAAGTAGCTGTTGTAGGAGTTACTCTAGTGGGCTCAGCAAATAATGGAGTGAGGTCAAATGATTTAAAAATGCTCAAAAACCTAACGCGATGTTCCTCCGTAATATCTATTATGTCCACATTGAAATCTCCACATACAACTACTTTCTTTGTAGTTTTGCATATTTTATTTAACACATTTTCCATTACAGATTCAAATAATTTAAAGTTTCCACTTGGGGGTCTATAAACACAGACAATAATGTAGTCGTCCAGCTCCGCACACGATATCTCAATAATTCGCTCAATCGTTAGAGACACTATGTCTTTTCGCTCTTTAGATTTAAGTTTATTATTAATTAATATAAGTGTCCCGCCGTGAATTGCAGTCTCCCTAGTGAACGAACTAATAAGATTATAATTATCTATCGATAGCATCAGTTCATGCTGCTTGAGCCAGTGCTCAGTTATGCAGAGAACATGAATATTCATTTTATTTACAAATAATTCAATTTCCAAATCTTTTCCTTTAACCGAATCTAATAAAATCTATCTATATAATAAAATCTTTCCCTTTTTTAATAATAATATAACTCTTTATTGCAAAACACAAAGTAAATTACAGTTTATAAGCTCAAAGTGAATGTACAACTAAGGCGGCCTTATCGCTACAAGCGATCTCTTCCAGATAACCGTTGGGTAAAGGAATAGACTATTTATAGGAAGGGGAGATACGTGCAAAGATCAAAAATTTAATAAGTATGAAAAAATAAATCTGTCTGTCTGTTACAATAATGAAAGTTTTTCTCAACTTATGATCAAATTGGCATTGTTTTGGTTGCTACGACGGAGGCATTGCGAACTGAGGCCACTTCAAGTCGTCAATGGTATGATCTTAGTCTATCAAATCATTCATTCTTTCCTGATCAGTAAATTTTCACGTGTTAGCAATATCTCTTGTAACCGGGGCATCACAGTCTAAACCTCGCACGCTCCGCTCATCACTAAGGCCGCTACACAGCTGGCCGCCGCCTCCAACTCTCTAACTCATTTTACAGCGCTGAATACTGTTCAATTTGCGGCATCGGCTCCGTCGCTGTTACGCCCCGATATATCGCTTATTGCTACCTACGCGTCGATGAAATGCATTAGAAATGGATTCCGTGTTGACGCAAATGCGCTGGAAAAAAGTAATCCTCGCATAAAGGTTTTAGTCAATCTTAGAAGAAGTTTAAGACTTCTTAGAAAAATAAATCCACAGGATTCCACTGCGTACTAGGTATCTGATTAATGACCATCAACAGTGCTAATAAAATAATTAACACTTAATAGATTTGGGTTCATGATATTCCCTCATACCATCATATTTATTTTCTGGAAATAATTCAATTGGAATGTCTTTTATCTTTCCATAATTATATGAACCGTTTATGTTCATTTAATTATGTTACCTGTTGTCAATCATGGCACGCACTGAACTTACGACATACTTAAATGTAACAAAAAACCGCATCAAAGTAACTTACAAGAGGCTGTTAAGTAATGCATCTTCCTAATTTCGGAACATGTTTTTAAGCTTGCTTCCATGTTCTGCAGGGTAAGCTGGACACAAAAATACGACCAGTTAAGTTGAAGTTAAAATTTACCAATATGATTTTAATGGAGCCAAAAAGGTACTTTGCTAAAGTAAACTTTTGTCAATGCATCTTACAGAATAAGTCCTCAAACTCCAGTACAAAAGTAGTCAGAGTGTGACCGCGGCACCTTGCAGCAAATGCATCACTCGAAGATGTTTGCGCCGCTAAAATGTTTGCGGGCGGAGTGGATGGGAGTGACCCAGAAAGCTCACGTGACCTCTCTTTGAGTGTCGATAAACCGAGGGTTAAGGGTGTAAGGTATTGCGTTGTTTTGAGTGCGTTGGAAAAATAATGGTGAATTTGTGGTTTTCTCGATTTTCTTAACTCTTGTCTTTGTTTAGCAGGATACCTATTTTTTTTTTCAAAAATATACGTATTAGTAAACGTAAATGTCTCTTCAAGAACATTTCCAATTACTAAAGCAATGCTTATCTTTACTGTACATATTATACAAAATTATTTAAAGAATCTCTCTTAATATATATTTTTAACCAGGACATACGATCATCTTATATATCGTTCAGTCAGCCTATGTGGATTTTGGTACTTATAAGATAAAAATGATAACTTGTTCATGGCTAATTTGCTAAGACGAAGTATGCAATCGAGCTTTTTAAATAATAAGAATCCTGATTGCACGCTAAGCGATATTCAGGCAACGGTGATAGTCGCCTGTAGCCAGTGGAAAATCTCAGAAATAAAGTTGAATTTACACGTTCATAAACGTGCCATTTTACTAGCCAGCGAAGATCCCGTGGGGTGACAGAAAATTGGATGCCTGTGTTATGTCAAGACTATACTTTGTTGAAAGAAATCTAGTTTAGGACCTATTATAATCCTGGCTGGCATTGAATAATATATCTAGATATATTTAACTTAAAGCATATTTAACAAAATTATGTACAGCAATAACAGTTGTCAATTCTATGTTTCGTTATGGCTAGTTTTAAGAGATCTGATGGAAAATTACTGAAAAAAATAATTTGTTGAGTTAATCTGAATTAAAAAAAATAAAGGTAAGGTATTGTAAAGCTGTATATTATAGGGAATTGTTATTTCATAGTCATACACGATTGCAGTAGCACGTTGTATCATTTCTAAACTCTGAGCTGTTATATAGTTACATTGAATGAAATGCACTATTTTAAAGAGCTAAATATACTCAAGGAGACTAATATAAACTTGGAACCAAGATCAACTATAAAGTACCTCTACCATTAAAAAACTTAACGTCCATCCCACCTCCCTAACCTCGGTATCGACCGCGAAACTTTCCACTCCCCACTTTTATATTCATATTGTAGACCAGCAATTCCATCCCTAAATAGGAAGCTCTAAAACGTACTACCTAAGTCCTAGGTAACGAACCGGCTCTTCAAAGGACAGGGGGGTAGCGGGGGGGGGAGCCACTCTAATTACGATAGAAGATTGAGTGATAATATAATACGGCTATGCGAACTAAAGGCTTTGTAAAAGCTTTTATTTATAGCTTCTTGGAACTTGTAGAGAAAGACGGTGGGTTTCTTTGGAGAGGTTTTTGTTTCGTAAAGCATAGGTACCTATTTTGTTTCAATGATTGAAAATTATATTTGAGTTAAAAGAAAATGTTTCCTTATCGTTATATCGATGAAACATGATTGTTCACTTTTACTAATGATAAGACCTGATATATGTACTTACCATGTTTTATGCAAATAAATTATCATTCATTCATTCAATGTTTGAAATACAAATTGTGATCTGTGTCTACAAAGTACCTAGTGAGCGTCTAGAATTTTATAACCCTAAAATATATTTTTTCACTTTTATCAGGCTTGAAAGACTTATGTACTTACCTACTTCAAGACTCAGTATTTGACTTTTCAAATATCCGGTGTCTACCGTAGGAAACTAATATTTTTAATTCGTTCTTCTGAACAAAGAAAAACCCTGTTTCATATATAAGAAGATGCTGACTATGTAACCGAAACCTCTTATCTACTCACATAAAATCCAATACCGCAACCCCGAACGACCTTCGCAAGGACGCGCCCGCTCCCACCTACGCTAAATTTAGCACACCTCAAGGAAACATCAATTTCACCTACACATGCGCACAATTTTTCACAAAAAACTCACAGAAACAAACTCAGAAATACAACCACGCACGCACTGACACCGACCACGACTGGTCCTACGCACCTAACCGAGGTATGACACCTGTACTCACAGGTATACCTGTCTACCTTCCAACGACCAATCAGCGCGCAGCTCACCTGCGCAGCTCGATAAAAAGAGGCGTGGCCGGGCGTAGGCGAGCCGCACCTGTGCGCACCTGACTCTACACAGGTAACCCTGATTGGTCGACACACCGTCTTCCAATCGCACGCCGTATACACCTGACAGGTAACACAGGTATTGGCTGTTAGTAAATAGGTCAGCGCAAGTAGGTCACCGCGCGCACATAATATAACCCACCTACTTGATTTCAGTAACGTATTTTAAAGTTTATGAATGGCTCTTTATTTCTTTAGTGGGAGCACAAATCTGTGCCAAGCCGTTACGTTTCTGTTCTGACTAAATAAAGCGCTGTGTTTACTTGTGTATTTTAAAAGACTATCCGAGCCAGCTAGAGTGTAATTTATTTCGGTGTCGTATGTTTGGTCGCTGTTGTTTTAGCTAAGGTTAAATAAATGATTATTATCACGGCTGTTTTGTATTGTGCTTAAATTCTGCAAAATTTACAGCCCGTACTCTATCCTTACAATACAGTTTATATTTATTTTGACCAGTACCTACCAACACAGTACAAGTCTCTACCAGTATACTAAAGAGGTTTATTGTCATACCTAGCTATTATTTTGTGATTTCCCATTTATTGCCGAGTTTGATTACGTTTACTTATACGTTCACTCAAAAAGAAAAGGCATATAAAACTTAACAGCTGCGTAAATAAACTTAAGCGCGCACCTAGGGGTTTCATTATGAAAATGGCGGCGTTAGTCTAAGTACTAATATTACGCTCTACTTCGCCGACACCTAGGTACTCGTACATCTGCAGCCGTGTACCTACCTAAAACTACAGTCAGGACGATAAGGATTGGCGCTTGGGGAACATTTTAGTAGGTAATTCGAGACTCTAAGCTTGTTAACAGTTACTCTGTATTAGGCTAGTGTTGAAAAGAAGTCTTTTACTCAGAAATCTTTATCGTGATCTTAAAAAACAAATTCAAATTTCTATCACTACTCTTAATTAAATGGGTTGGTATTGATGGTTAAATTTGGTGGGTATTAAGTTACCAGCTACCTCAGAATTGCGCTATACTAAATTGTAAAACTGTAATTTACTTCGTATTGTGCATTGAAGAGTTATCATAATATCATCATATCATATACCTATATAGGTATAATTAATTTAAGTGATCATAGCCGAAAACATCAACTTATAGCAAACGCTTTTTATTTCTCCTCGACCTGACTATACAGACCACCTCAAGCCGTCACCTAAGGCTGTACATAGGGTGGCGCTGATTACAGGCGGGGGGGGGGGGGGGGGGGAGGTTCAGCTCCTGGAGTTTGAAGACAAATTGGGGGGAGAGGGAAAAAATGGCTGCCGTGACGGCCGCGGTCAACTCTGCGGATCGGAATTTAAATGTTGGGTGTTGTGTTTTATTGCTTGTGTTAACAGTTTTCTTTGGATTGGGATTGACAAAGGAAATGGTGGCAGCCATCTTGTATTTTAACGCATCTAAGTTAACGTCAGGTATCGTAATTGAAATTTTATATTCATGGGACGCAAATCTAATCTCCGGTTAAAGAAGTATTTGCAAGTAGTTTGTATTGAGATAAAGTAAAGCAGTTCTTTATAATTTGTGGTTAGGGTACATCAAGATTTTAAATAAGTTGTTAAAAGCAATAAAATATCACAGTGATTTATGTGAGGTTCAAATATTAGTACTAGACAGTTAGTTGTTTGGCCCAGGAAGTCACGGTTTATCTCATCCAGTCGGCCCTAACTTGTATTGCCAATTAATTAACTAGAAATTAATCTTTCTGTTAACATTTACACTTGGCTCAGCACGAGTACATAAACCAACAATACGCTTAGGTACCTTAAGCCGTAAAGCTCAGCCAAGGTAAACACAACAAGTTAACATTAACAACAACTGGGCGAAAGCTCGCGGAAGCGAACGGAGCGAACTTTTAACGAGCGAGCGAGCGAAATAAAAACTTGCGCTGCGAGTTGCGTTAACTTTCCTAGTTTGGAGGTGGAAGGTTTCTGGTGCGATGTGGGGTTAAGGTCTGTGCACATCGTGGGTGTTCAATTTAAGCTTTATCCATCTTGTAAGTATTCAAAATACTTACATGGTAGGATAGGTTAAAGTAAGTTCCAGAAAAAGATTGGAATTGGAAGCTATCTCAATGATTGCATTCAAATATAACTTGGATTTTTAAGATGTTTGATATTCCCAATAATATCATTTTCTTATACGTAATACGTATAGCTTTTAAGTTCTTCTGTTTCCTTAATTTTCATCATGTGCCTTCTTAGTTAAGCTTACCTTCTCTTGGTGGTTAAACACAAACTTGCTGCTCCTGGGTTTTAACGTGTAACATTAGCGATCCACATCTTATTTACAACATCTACCATTTTCGGTCATTGCAGTACCTCCTAACGTTTCTCCTACAATATTAACCATTTCCCGCTTTTAACCCACAAAGCACCCAAGCACCATGATATACCATTCCATTTGAACCTCTCGGAGTGACCTGTTGTGGCCTGGTTCCGGTCGCTAACAGGCCGTGACGTCATCAAAGGCCTAACGACCAAAGCAACAAGCCATGACGGTCAGTCCCTTGGAGGTGCAGTGAATTAAATATGACAGAGATCGAAGATTAAAGTGGCTTTAAATTACGGTTATGTGGGTAGGTGAAAAGCTTGTTGTGGTATGGGTGATAAACACGATTCTTTATTTTATTTTTTTAAAGACTCATAACAGGTTTCTTTTATTTCAAAAAAAAATATAACTGACTTAACCAACGAACAATATCGCTGGAGCAAGACAGTGAAGCAATGCTCCTTTGAAAGACATTTGGATTTGCAGTAGATACATCAAGGTCAGGATGGGTGCGCACAATGTCATTGTAGAGGCGACACATTCGGACAATGGGATTGTAAAATGACGTATTATTACAATAAACCTCAAGAGAAAATAATTTATAGCCACGGGATCTGAAAACTGTGATGAAATTGATGGTTGATAGTAGTAAGAGGGGGGGGAGTTGATAAGGTTAGTTAACAATTTTGTGCAAAAATATGAGTTCACTGCGCCTACGTCGTTCCTCTAAAGAAATCTATTAAAACGACAAAGCCTGTCCTCATAGGAGCTGAGTTGGCGGTGAAGACCCTGTGGTGAAATCATTCATACTTAATTATGAAATAGTAATCTAATCACTAATTATTACGAGTATTGTTTACGAATAGTTGTTTTTTCTACTATCTTTGCCTTAAAAAAAGTATTTTCAGCCTGTAAATATGCTACTGTTGGGCAAAGGCCTCACTACAACTATTACTTATAGTCTGTACTTATAGTACCTACGCCTTATAGGCATGTTATAGAGGAACTATTTTATAAGCATTAACGTTCGCTGTTACAAAATTGTCAACTTATTATAACAGATGCAATAAACGAATATTTGATTGATTTATTGAGTTGCTAAGAAATATAACGCTCTTTACTCGTATGTTTTCCATAACTATCGTTTTCACTTTCAAAAGATCTACTTCGACATTGTAATTGTTTATATTACGATATAAGAAACAACCGCTGTGCTGTTTTTTTCTTGGACCACTTAACAATGATAGATATGGTTTTTACAATATTTTGAACACTCACAGTGTCATATTAATTAATTGGAAGAGCAGTTGGCCCGGTTAGCCAGAAAGATGCTGGTTCGAATCCCGCCCGTGCGCAATTTTTGGTTTCATATTTCATCTTTTAAGAATGATAGATATAATAGCTGAAGGATACATATTTTACATACATACAATTACACAAATAGATTTTCTGTCAAACTGTAATTTCGTAATGCAGATATTATAGTGTCATATTGTATACCTAAGGCTGCGTTCTCACTTACGCCCCAAAAAGACAACATTTCACGAATTATAAGGTACGTCCACATACACGCTGCTGGGTACCTGCCAAAAGAGTGAAGCCCACTTTTGCCGCGATTCACAGGGTTCCGTAGAGAAATATTGAAAACTGTTGTGAAAATAACTGTCCTTTGGAGAACAAATATCGACGAATTGACAATCGTCATGGTAGAAATAGGCTTCTCAACATCAATTCTTGATATTAGGAGATCAAATACTTTTATAGCTATTTTCTCAACTGTGAAGATAGTTAAAATTGTAAATTTTGGCGACGAAGAAACAGTCAAAACTGTTCAAAGTCAGAGTGAATGGCTTTAACTGGGTGAGCGCGATTTAGGTCTAGTTTAGAATCAAGAGCAAACTTATTAAAAATAAAGAATTGACTAGTAATTAATCTACTATAAATCACCAAATCTACGGAACCTCAAACTCTTCCCTCCCGCTATACTTTTTTCCAACGCGCACGAATTCATTTCAACTCGAGGAAACTCCGAACAGATTTTTTGTTACAAACTGAATATGAAATCCGAAACGAGAGTTACCTTTTGAAAAAACACGGTTAATGTTTTACGGAGTTAGGAAGGTGTTTTATTTTTTGTTGCTCAACGGTTCGGTTTTTGTTGGTGAGCATAATTTGTTTCCAAAGTTTTGTTATTACCGACATGTTTTATTTCGAATGGTTGGTCATGTTGGAATAGAGGAGTGAAGAAATCAAAGGTAAAGGTAGCTGAGAAAATGAGATGTGAAATTATAGCAAAGTTGGAGGTGATTCATCTAAAGCACACAGCCGTTCAAGATCCACTTTCTTTATATTATTCTACTATACTGTTTCTATAAAAAGTTGCTCATGTATATAGATTAGATAAAGGTATTTATCCTTATTTCTGTTTCAAGACTTTTCTCATTTGTGAGACATATGTGATATTTCCCCATATCTCGGGCCTTTATTCAAGCTGTTGACTTTACATTTTCCAATTCACCGCAAGTCGGTGTAATTACACGATTTGTTGCGTGGCGTACACTCGCGGCGCAGTTGCATCGGGCAGCTTATTACCGCTCGTGAGCTATGTCTAATTTTACGGTTTCGCTCGCCTAGATTGCGCCGCTCCCGGGGGAGGCACGGGACTGCTACCGTGAACGTTGCGCTTCCGTGGGAATAAAAATGGGGAAAAGCGGAAACAAATGTTAGAGTACGTTTTCAACGTAGCAACTGACTTAAGAGATTTTGATTTTTAATTCTTATATAGTAGGTATGTCATCTTCTTATACGTAGA
Organism: Pyrausta aurata; assembly: GCA_963584085.1. Lineage (NCBI taxonomy): Eukaryota > Metazoa > Arthropoda > Insecta > Lepidoptera > Crambidae > Pyrausta > Pyrausta aurata. The sequence continues at coordinate 637,088 of OY757259.1, forward strand.
TATACATATCCTACATCATACTTGTAGGATCTTGAATGATGCCAATGAGATCAATGCATTTATTGTACATACTTAATTGTATTTTGCACGTTCTATCTCAAAAAAATCTCAATGCAATTAGATTAAAGTAAGTTCTCATAACCATCGCTAAGGCCCAAGAGATCATACTCACCTGAACTCAAAGCTTTCTAATAGGACCCAGGTTTTCTTTATGGCAAAACTTTTCAAATCCTAAGCCTGGAAGAGCCTGCAATATGAAGGATGGTGTCGGACGAGATTGGAAAACTTCTGAGCATTTATGACGCAGTCCCAAGTCCAAGTCGTACCTTCTTATGGTCAGATTGTGATCCGCCAATGCATAAATCGAATCTTAAAACAAAATCAATTGTAAACGCTAGTTTGTAGATCCTTTAAAATAATTTTTTGGCTGCTTTTAGATTTAATTTCAATATATTACATAGGTATTTCATTGTCCGGTTTTCGTTGCCATATTATCTATACTTAATATTATAAAGCTGAAGAGTTTGTTTGTTTGTTTGTTTGTTTGTTTGAACGCGCTAATCTCCGAAACTACTGGTTCGAATTGAATAATTCTTTTTGTGTTGGATAGTCCAGTTATCGAGGAAGGCTATAGGCTATATAACATCACGCTACGACCAATAGGAGCAAAGATATAGTGGTAAATGTGTAAAAAACGGGAGAAAGAAGTCACGATTCCACGCGGACGAAGTCGCGGGCAAAAGCTAGTCAAAAATATAGCGAAAACAAACGAATTCAACTGAATAGCAGCAACTGAAATTCGCTTGTAAAACTTCATTCAAATCTTGTCAACAAAAGTGCAGACAAAAATAAGTTCTCAGCCAAACACTCCATTTATCCAAGTTCGAATTTCACGGCACTTTAAAACCGCAGCCAATGATCTCGCAGCGATAATGCCATCTGAAAGTTGAAATGTTACGGTGAATACTGAGAAGGTGGATCGAGCCACTGGGTGCGAATCGATGGGCCATTCCGTTTTCGTCAGTTTTCTTGTTCATTTAGTATGCAGTTTTGTGCATTTTGAGCGCATCTGTTTGGCGGTTGTAAACTTGTCTTGGAAAATTGGGTTTTGTGAATTGTGTTTTGAAAAATGCTTTTGCTTAGTAAGTGTAGTCAATAGGTTGATAAATAACTTAATTTGATTAAAGTAGATCAAGTTACAAAACTGCGATGCATACGTACATGAAGATATTTTTTATTTATTTAAAGATTTTATTCCTCAAATGCTGGTGTAAAAATTTAAACTTAATGCTTAAAGCATTCTCTGCCAGTCAAATCTTTAAATCACGCAGAGAGATAATTGTTGATTGGCTTTGAAATGTGTAATTTTTAAATTGAAAAGAACTATCACAATTCCATTTTACTTCAAATGAAGTACCTACTTATCTATTCGATTCTAAGCTCTAAATCTCCTTAATTTTAATGGCATAGATCATGTTGACACTCCAAGTCTTTTACAAGACTGCATATCTCATTTACTTACAAGTATGTGCTACTGTTAGTGGGTTGAAGCTCATGTCCCCACATAGGTACAGCTGACGTAAATAGGTAACCAGATACGGTGGGTAGTACGCGGTGACGTCACGCGACAACCTGTCGCCCGCGCGCGTAATTAAACCCCACCGAACGGTAGGGCGGCGACACTGTCGATGTTCATTACATCTGCTCGATAAAAGATTAAAGAATTGTTTACTAAGCAAGGTCATCCTTGCTTTAGTTGCGATGTATTTTTATGGAGATTATAATCGGAGGAGCAGGTGACCCAATTCATTAAGTATAGTTCTAGTTATAAGTAAGGTATAGTCTTCAGATGAAAAAGCTGCAAAACATATGTACTTATGTTTTTATTTTTATTTTAGGAATATCTTTGCCCCTTGGACGAATAATTCACCCAAGCTTTGCCCTAATAGCTCATAATTATACCGATGAAAACGGATTTAATGACTACGCCACCTAATATAAATCAATTTCCTAACTAAGATTTCTCGCACGTTAATAAGTGTCATTTCATGACCTAAATTGTTTTTTTTGTTTAATTGAGTTTTTTTTTAGTTTGAGTTGTACTTGTTAGGTACTTACGTAGTCGCCTGGTCAGTCGTAAAATATAACTGATCAGTGCGATAAATTGTGAAATCGATATTCGAATACGGTTCCCGCGCGTGTGCAATTTACAATATCGTAAATACACCGACCAGCCTTAACAGTTTACACTCCCAAACACCGTCTCAGCTCAAACTAATACGGTAGCTCCGAGCAAACATCGTAACGTTCTTATCGATAGTCTCCCGGCTCAAGCTAGACCCCCGCGGCACCGCGTTATTAAGGCGCGTTTTTTGTGCGCTCACACGTGCGGGCCATACCTCGCCGTCTTGTCCGGTACGTAGGTATATACTTAGGTGTTATGATGACTATGAGAGGATATTTAGTGATGTGTGGGTGTATCGAGGGAGCCGCGTAGGTGTAGGTGTGGGCTTAGCTTTACAGATGTACTGTACACTACTACTTACATAGCACATGATGAACGTAGCCAACGTAATGTTTTATGTCTAATCTTGCACCTTTACAGAGCGAAACGTACGGGGTATGAGATTGAATGCTACCATTTATGAAGAAGCAATTCTAAAATTTATAATTTAGAGGTATGGGGGTCCTAGTTTCTTAACACGTTCCGGGACACTACTCCAGACACAATAGATGTTTTATTGTTTTCACGCCTGTAGGCGGGCACTGTCCCCGGAACGTGTTAAACTGCAGCTCAGTGTAAGCCCAATAACCAAAAATGTTAGCCTAAGAGCAAAAGGAAGAATATGTAGATACTTCATAAAGATTGCAAACAAATCTTACATGGCAAGTATTATTCCAGTTGTGGTATCAGTTAAAACGGTATAGAGAAAAGGAATGAAATCTGAAATACATTGTACGTTGTATGGGTTCAGCAATCAAACGCACTGTCTGTACCTTACACTCCGTTCAGATAAGGTTTCCTAGATAAAAATAAATGATCTAATCAATTGGAGTGACTTATTTAGCCTTTAATGAATCAGGTAAATCGACTCATTATTGTACGAGACTACTTCATATCAAACGGTTATAGTCTACCAATGTAGGGAAGATTTCCTTTGGTCACTCTACGTACCGAGAGAATGGAGCATCAAAATGGGCAAATGAAATTGAGGGAAATTGCTAGCTCACCATACATTAGTAGTACCTTATCATGATTGACTCATCATATAAGGAAAATGTTATACAAATACTTAATAACTAGTATCGTAAACTTTAAATCGAATATCTCAAATCAACTCATCACTGTGAAAGTCACAAGTCATTTACAGTAAAAAAATAAAAGTCACTCGCGATAAGAATTATGAATTAAAAAGTTATTGAACCAACGCGGTGAGTTACTTATCTGCGCGTTGACGTAAATAGGTAGATAAGAGCACGATAAAGCTTCCAAGGAAGTGGGGTCAGGGGCTATCGTTAGTGTACGAGAACATCGTTTTCTACCTTTTGCTTCGAATGAGTTTAAACTGGTATCGTTCATAATAATTTTAGCTTATAATGTTGAATCGTAATTTAAAATTGCGTAAAATAATGTATTAGTATTCATTACTAGCTAGCGTAGGCTGCCTACGTAGGACACGCCATTTTCTTATTATAAAATACTGTTTCGTAAATATTAGACACGATTTTTTTCTCGGGGGTTAAATTAATGAAAACATTGTTCTATAACGCAGTTCATTTCGTAATCAGTCAGGTATCAAACGACTCCCGGGAGTCGCATAATAATGGAATTTCTATTGTGTCTCGTTCACACATACTTGACGAGTTAAACAACTGTTAATCTGATGTGGTTTGAAAATAAGTGAAATGTTTAATCAATGTGTGTGTAAGAAATAAAAAGATACCCTAAATTACGTCAAAAGTTGTAAAAATAAAGTAAACAAACTGCTGCTCTTATTATTAGGTACATAAAAATTGTTTTTGAAAGGCATTGAAAGTTCATTCCATAAACAATAACACAACTTGTCACACGTGTATTGATAACGTTACAATAAGACTTCAGTCACTCAAAAAGCAACCATAACTCAACATTATTTAAATAATTAATTCTAAAACACAGTCTATAAGCACCAACGTTTGAAACAGAAAATGTTATTAATCTCCCAGCACCACGGTTCAAAATTGAAAAAAAAAAAACATATTTGTAGCGATACAAACTTTTTCATCCCATATGGAATACCACCACACCTTTTCAGGTAAGCGGCAATCTTTATCAAATATCCAATATATCCTGACCTTTTCAGTCACCTTAGCTCAAGGTTACAGAGTTCAGTTTTAAATGTCAGGGGGGTCAATTCAGTTGGTTATTTGGATAAAAGGTAAAAAATTACCCGTCTTCGACATGTGCTCTAAATCCTAGTGTTAAAGTTAATTTTTGAATGTGCTGTGAAGTTGTTGCAAAAAGGTAAAAAGGTGAACACATGTGCTTCAAGGAAGCTGTAATTAATAAGGCCTTGGTGTGTTTCTGAGAATGGATATTGCGGTCATTGGGCGCTTTTAAGGAATGGTTCAGTGTAAGTATTTAATAACATCATTAAGACTTGTGTCTTGTTTCTTTTATTCGAAGCCGATATAACATTAAACAACTTTTTTCCATAACATGTCATTACGACATTTGAGATAGTTCATCTTACAAAAATGTGGTTAGTTATGAACGAAATTGCTAACATTTTTCTTATTATTTATAAGTTTCCAATATTTATATCCCGTATCTAACCATGAATGTTTACGTGTTAATTAATCAATATTAGTTTTTTTTTCAGTTTAAAATAGTACAATCTCTGATACATAGTGTTTCTGTTTCTATACCTGTAATATTATTCTCTGAAACTTCTTTTACTTTCTGGTAATTTGGGAAATTACAGCAGCATAAAGTACGACATCTAATAATAGACGAAGGGTTTCTTTTCTGAACGATTAGGTAAAAAAAAAATTTTTAAAAAGTTCGAAATTTAACAAGTGAAAGGTTTGGGATTCACACAACTGGGCTTGTAGCGCCATCTCGTGGCGAGCGGACGAACTAAACTCGCGCAGTTGGGCAAAAGTCGCAAGATTACATTTAATGCACTTTCTTATGTTTGCAATTCACTGTGCTGCTTAAATAAACGTTATTAATCGTTTGGTTTAACTTTGTCAATAATGACATAGCTGACATAATTGAGTAGATTTTATATTATAAAGGTGCTCTTAGATTCTCTATTAAAAGTTACGGCAAGCTTTTTGTGTTTACTAAACCATTTTCTTATGAAAAAAGGTAAATGAATTTTTTACAGCAATATTTTGAGACCTCACGTACCATTACTTAATGTTGTTCGATCGTCAGTTTCAGTAATTTTCAAGTTAAGATAAAATATACGGTGCTGTTATTTTTTTCTTTTTGTTAAGTTTAAGATTTGAAATTTAAAAAAGGAGTCACTACCCACTACCCAGGTCATCAAACACCATAAGTGCTTACCTCGCGTCATCTTACACCGAAGCTCGAAGCACTGACAGTACGAACGAAGATAAAAAAGCGCATGTTTTTTAGCGCACAAGGGCCCATTGATGCGCGTCCGGTGCGCGCCGGACGTACCGTATCCGCGCACGTCAACTGCTTGCTGAAATCTAATGCTTCATGAAGATTTTTTGTAATGCCAATTTCAATTTTATTTATTTATTGCGTTTTAAGCGAAGGGTATACAATGTGAGCGGTCATAAGCTAATTCTATCATTATCATCGTCGTAAGTTATTTGTTTGAACTGTGGGTATAATGACTTGGTGCCGACCTGTTGTGATGTTGCCTTCTGACCTTCTCCGATCCGGGCTTGTCGACTGCAGCCCGTATTTTGTGTGGCAGCCAATTTGCCTGTATCGGCGGCAAGTAAGCTACAATCAAAGAACAGTATGCGAGACGCTGTCTGTTTGCGCGTATCAACAAGAGACCAATCCCCATCTAATCTAATTACTTTACCTATAAATATTGGTTATTTACTGTGCCTAATACCAGCGGCGTAATATTTAATTACGATTGTGTGTTTTTAGAAAACAAAAAACCAAATATCAAATGTCTGGAATTTAAAAAGATCATCGGTTAAGGTGTTTAAAGCACGCAAAATCATAATTAATCAACCAATAATAACGACTTTAAACCATTGTTTGAGTTATGCGAACCAAACTATCGATAGCGAAATTGGCCTTTAGGTTCAAAATTACTTAGGGTTGCGGATTTTGACACAGTTAAAATACGCAATCATGAACACAACGCTGTTGTTACACATGCAGACACAAAAAAACATAAAGATACATCTTGCATTACTGCATTATGTAATTGCAACGTCAGTGTTAACATTTAAAACCCAATATTATAGCTGTTAGGTACTTTTTCGTGTCACTGTGAAACATTTAAAATTCTTGGCGTGTCTGAAAACTACTCAAGGTGTCAATTAAAGCCATTACGCGAACAAGAAATATACGAGTAATGGAACAAAGAGGCCAAATGATATTGTTAGTAGCACAATTACGATTTGGTTCCGTACATAATCACTTTCGCTAACATTAAGCATTTTAAAGAGGCTAAAGATGGGAGATATTCACCTTAATAATATTCGGGGCCTAGAGGTATTTGAATTTGTAGAAACAATTTTAAAACATGGCTAAAAAATAAGCTGAAGTTAAGGTTGAGGATATTTTATTTCATTTAGGTACTAAGGGTGCAATGGTCTGAAGCAACAGTAAATGCATCTAACGCATATTTTTGGTTTCTTATTTCATCTTTTAAGAATAACGCATATTTTTTATGATTAGTTATTAGTCTAAGCAGACATTTGAGCACTATAGCTTCTACCTCCTAGATAGATATGACAAGAAAAAAAAAATTTTCATTCCAAAATAGGTGACAGAACCCAAAAACCTAGCAAAGCGCAGTGACCTCCCGGAATTCTCACCACCGAAATAGTTCGCAAAGGTAAACCACTGCCGCCGAATATACGATAATACGCCGTGCCAATTTTTAACGCGCCCGAACCGCTGATAATGTTAATTTATTCGACACATTTCGCTGTTTATTGCGAATCCTATTTTATTTAGAAGAAGAAAATGCGAGGTGAATTAGAACTAATGAAGACATTGACTTTTTATTTAGAGAATCTTTGAGACGGTGCGATCTGGGTTGCATTGAAAATAGGCGGTCGCAGTTTGTGTTTTATACCTTAACTAGCTGTGCCCGCGACTTCGTTCGCGTGGAATAGTGACTCTGGGTAGAGTTTTTAATTATTTAGGCTTATGATTTTACAAATAAGATACTTAAGTATGTACTTATAAGTACGCAAGATATAAAGTATTTATATAAGTTAATTAAAGTAAATATTAGTACTCACTTATCATTAAAATTGGCTATTGTTAGCAATGAATTGTAAAAGTTTAGGTTTTATATAAAAAAACATAATAAGTATTTAAGAAAATAGTGAGACTTCGTCTAAGACAACCATGGCTCAACTATACTACTTCCGCCTCCAAGCTTTGCACCCATCTTCAAGTCACCCTGTATTACTTAACTAAAACTAAAGGGCGATATAGAATGCTTAGTAAGCTTTATTAAACTTATTTTGAAACAAAATCAGTATATTTATTATTACAACAATAAGAAGCAAGTAGTACATCAAAGGTGATCAATTATTATTACCATACCTATTATTTGGACGTTCACAATCTGTATTTTGATTAAGAGTTTCTTTGTCTGATAGGATTATATTATTATGGTTACTTTACTTTTTAACTACTAAGTACTTTGCCACAAAAAAAAACTACTAATTTACTAACATTTTACTTTGTTGTGTGGAAATAATTGATCTAAATATATATTTTGGCAAGTACCATAAAGTAAAGTACCAAAATTTCATTAAATTTATACAAACCAATATGGAGGAAACACTAAACATTGAATTAAAACACTTTACAGATTCATATCCCACACATTTATTTAAAATGAAATAGAGGGCCTGACGTTTCTAATTATTATCAGCATCCGTGGTCACAGGTAGACCAAGAAACTACCATCGCTCATTAATATCTATTGACGTTCCTAACCACCCAGAAAAAGCTTATTGTGTCTTGAGATCTTGCAGTATGAGATGTTGCTTAGGTTGGTCTAAACATAATTATAAAGTGGTTATTTGTTACATAAATAAATATAAATAAATCAGCTATTTGTATTCTTTAATCTGCATGCCTATACTAATTGTTGATTCACTGATGTAGGAGATGCCACAGTCACATTCCTGTCTATACTCCCCTGCATCTTGGAGAGGTATGTGAAGTGTGTGACACTTGAAAGGTGGTAAAAATTGGTTAATCTTCTTGTTCAATTGTAGCGGGTTTGGCACGGGGTATGCAACAACCTTCCTTACATGTTGACAATGTTTTGGTTATCATTGCTGCCCCTTGTTCTCTGAAACAAAGTTTTTGTCGTGATAGCTGTGTATTGGTGGCATTTCTAAAGACTGTGAGGCTAAGGATAAGAAATATTGTTTATTGTCTGCGTCAATTTCTGAATTATCTGAATATGAACTGTATGAGAGTAGATTTTCCAAATTCAACTGGAAGAAACTCTTCAATTCTTTCTCTGGAAGAAGAGCTTCACTTCTTATTAATTATTCTGCAATCCTACCAGTTAAATTTTTTTAAGATGATAGTTTAGATGAATAAGAAAAGCAGAAGGTAACATACTGGTGGGTAAAACTGCAAAAGTGATATCTACATACCGTTAATAAAACATTGGTGTTACATTATACAGGTGATAGTAAGCAACAACAGGTGATACTGGAGAGACCATTGCAACACATCAGTGTCTTATATCACTTGTGGCTTAATCCTTCACATGTGGCGTTGTTGCTCCTCCTATTATTTACACATGCAATTTTCCATAATTTCCATGCTTTCAATCACAGATGAATATTAAATAATCAATACTTTGTTTCACTTTGTTTTATTTTGATAGATTGAATGACTTGACATTTGTTTGACAATGACTTTAGACATCAGTTATTTGTATCTGTCAGTATCTGTGTACAATGGTATAAGGTTGAAAAAGTGACACTTGGCGCGTTTCGTTCTACTGAAGTTTGTTTTTAATATTTTTTTACATCGCACGGAAACTTTTATTTACAGGCATTGTAAGTATCCTAAATGTTGCTCGATGGTTTAAGCTACCACTGTTCAAAATTTCATTTAAATTGGTCCAGTCGTTTCGGAGTTTATCGCGAGCAAACAGACAGACAAACAGAGAAATAAGAAATTCGAAAAAAATCTAGATTAGTGCTATTGCACTTCTTACATCCCCCTGACTCGGTTTTAAGCATTTTCTTTTATTGTACAAAATTCGACCTCTACAATTTTATTATATGTATAGATAATTCAACAAGTCCAAGGCAAACTAAAATGTTTTGCTGTATACGTAGTTGTTTGACTTTATTTTCATATCTCAGTAGGTAATTAAACCATATATTCCAGAAAAGTTTTAATTTTACTGTATTTTTTTAATTAATATAAAAGTTGTAAGTAATACATAATAATATGTAATTCACATTCATTTTTATGTCATGATATACCTACCATACTTTATCTAGAACAAAGATGATTTTCCTAAGGCATTTCCCTGTTTTCTATGTAGCGAGAATATATCTGCGTATTAGAAGATTGCGCAAACACCTAAGCGACTGATTTACGAGGTTTGAAGCATTTTTTCACGCGTTCCTTCTCAGTGGGTTAGCTTAGCAATATCTTTAAGTATCTCTGATAAATATCTCCGCTAATAAACGCTAAGAACGCATAAATCTTTTTAGCGGCGAAGTGTTATGTTGTAGAGCAGAAATGGCGGTGGAACCATTGTTTACAAGTTCTCTGATATACATTGTTTTAATAAGACATTTAATAAGACAAGTGGATAATGAATGATATTAGATTCTGACTGCTTCTTTAATGTATAACAAATAATAATCAGCAATACTAAACTGAGATAGATGATAAAACAATGCAGGAAAGAATATGAAGGCTGAGAATATATTCTCAGTTTAAAGGTAATTTTATTAAAAATATCAACAGAAATAAATTATAGCATTTTTGTTGTTACACGACATTCAAAAAGTCTAAAAAGTGGGCTATGATGTTTTACATTACTTTTGTATTCTGTGGCACTGTACAGAGCGTGTAAAAATATTGTAAAGATATGGGCATGGTTAGAGCCGGGAACAAATATATTTATTTTGTTGAATTATGGCGTGATGTAATATACTGTTTTGGTATTTAGCTAATATCAGTATTGGTATTCACACGAATATTATTGTTGCTAGCAAAAAATACAAACCAGTATTTGGGACAATTGGTACCTACGTACGCTAGATGATAATTACCTAAATAGAAAAGAAATTACCAAAACATCTGATCATTTTAAGACCAGGATACTTAAAGTAAGACTGAGAAAAATTTATTGAATTTACGAATAATAGAGGAATTACTGCAAAAACACTAATTTTAATCCATAATTATATGTGTCAGTCTTTACATTCGCCTAGAAATATGTTTGAATGCTAAACAGCGTGCTCTATACATACGCATCTTAAAAGCTCTATTTTTTTTATCAATCACTGAATAAAAGTAGGTACATAAACTTTTCCATACATGATTCGAAGTATCCAAAACAAGCCACTATTTTTAGCCACCTTCAGAAGTACACCACGAATGTTTGCAAGACATCGGTTTATAAGCAAGCACATCATCCATCGCTCACTCGGCGCGTAAACACGATGGATGCGCGGGCGACGCTAATGCGCACCGCTGATAGTGAGGACGCGCCCTGCGTTAGCGTACAGAGTACATGGAGGTATAGAGCAAATTACTTTAGAAAAAGCTTTTGATCAATCACAATTAAAACTTGAATGAACAAAATTCCCTGTGTAAGCCACGTCGGTTTGCACGTTGTAACGACAAGGTAAAAATCACGCTTTTTAAAGCCTACTGTCAGTCTCTTTACACGTGCAGCCTGTGGGTCAACTTTACGCAGTGTACCTACAGCGCGCTGCGCGTACAATACAACAATGCGTTCAGGATGCTACTTGGACTCCCGCGATTTTGCAGCGCGTCGACTATGTTCGCTGAGGCGTACACGGACGGCTTTCACACGTTGATCCGAAAGCGGTGCGCCTCAGTCCTAGATCGCCTCCGCAACAGTACCAATGGAATCCTGGCGGCATTGGCTAACCGGTGGGACTCGCCGATGCTAGAGCGCTGGATAAGTTTGCACGCGACTAAAGCTGGCGGCTTTCTCTAGGCGGCATCTTTCATTGTTTTAAATTGTATTTCATTGTTTTAAATTGTATTTTACTAACATAGGCTTAGTTTTAAATTTGTAACTAACATAAATAATATGGACCACGGTCTGAAATAAATTACTTTCATTCATTCATTCATTAAAAATTAGAAGAAGATACAGACAGAGTAGGCACATCAAGAGTTAACTTGTACACGGAATTGTTGGAAGACATAAATAATTATTATTTATCATGCTTCAAAGGTAAAGGTGACTTCAGTGAAGAAGTGCCAGGAGCACATCAAGAATGTAGTATTCACACAAATCATGTATTTAAATGGCGTAAAATAGAAAATGCCGAACGGCCGACTTATGCTTAAGCAAATATCTATGAACTTTTCTTTTTTACGGGTGCAAGATTGAATGCAGAGTACATGCGTTCTCTTACCGAAACTACTCTGTAAGTCCTCATCTCGAAAGAGCGCGATGTTTACAATACTTTCAGAACTATTACCGCGTCCGTCAGTGGAACAGGTCGTGAGTGATCCTCCCGTTTGATTGGTGGAGTGCGCGGGCGCAGGCTAGACGCGCAGGTGACGAGAGAAGCACTGGCGATGCTGTGGCTGTGCTTAAAACGTGGGAGGAGATTAATAGGTGGAAATGACTGATGGAAGCGTGAGCTGATAAAAAGTCATGGTCATGTTGACGATTAATATGTATAGTAAATCAAAGACCAACGTCTTAATGTAAATACTCATATCTAACCAAAAAACAGTTAGGATTAGAGATGTGCCGACTATGACTTTGGCCGACTAGCCGACTAGCCGACTAGTCGGCCAGGCCGATCATTACTTTCGGTAAAATCCGGGTGACGACGATATTTTTTTTTATATTACAAGATTCACAGCTCTAGTTATTTATTAGTTATTATATTACCGTGTAACCAAACTTACAGCCAATAACAAATCTACATTTTAATTTTCAAATTTTATACATCGACAATCATAAGAAAATAAATAAGTGGGTTCTCCTCACACTGTGTGTTTTATTGGTGTTTAATGAAATAAAGAATATATAACGTTCAATTACTAAGCTAACACAGTGCAAATAATTGAATTAATAGTGAAATTAACTAAATAAGATTGTTTGTGTCATGTCATAAAATAAATCACGCATTTGTTTTTTTTTTTGACGAATTGGAGGGAGAAGATAGCAGTAAAGTGAAGTGCAATCAGTGTCAAGCAGTTATTTCTCGTGGTGGTCAGGGGAAAAGGCAAATACTACGAGCAAACATTCACAACTGATGCTTCAACTAGGTTCTTATTAATCCTTATTAATTTCGAGATTGAATAACTTTGGGATGTCAAAGGAAGAGTTCCTATTTTTTATGTTATAATTGAACCTACTTATTATGATAGGATTAGGATTATTTGCTTTAACCTATATTTTGTTATTTTATAAAAGACTAAAGGAAGAGTTCCTATTTAAATTTTCTACCAATTATTAAATTGTATTGTAAACTGCAACTGTTATTCTTATAATAACAAGAGTAAAGATACAATTTCATTTCAATCACTCTATTTTTTAAGCATATTAACATGAGTCTGAAGCGGGCCGACTAGTCGGCGGATTTAGCCGACTAATCGCCGACTAGTCGCCGACTACAAAAATGGCCGACTAGTCGGCTTTACCGACTAGTCGGCGACTAGTCGGTACATCTCTAGTTAGGATCTATCTGTCTTCAACGATCCCAAGATAGATAATTCAATTTTGCAAGAAATGTAGGTATAAAATTAATTCACCGGAAAGTATCGTAGTTGAATAACATATCAGTGACTTCTCAAGTAAATTAAAGATTAAATTGATACGACACAACTCGGTAATATCTAGATACCAAACATAAGACACATTTCCTACTTCAAACTTGTTACTTTAAATAATAAATTCTATCTATGATACACAATTCATTTTATTTTTGTCAAGACGGCGCACCGGTGGTATTTTTCAGGCGACGCGCAAGACGTCCTATCGTGTCGAGGTGACGGTGACAAATGCGGTTTTTCGCGCGACGACGCGACGCGCCGTGTGCGCCGGCGCACGGCGCTATGGCAATAAAAGTGGAATCAATAGGCCCACTACGCAAAGTTAGCATATCGTATTGAACATAGGTACGCCTTATTGCGAAATCACTCAGCTTAAAATAAAATATAATTTATAAAAGTTAAGTCATGGCTGTAGTCCATTAGAAATAAAAGAAGGTGCTTTACTTTTTAATCAGTCAAATGCAAATTGATGAATTGACTAATTAAATTAAACGTATTTATGTCTGAATTGGTATTAATTTTATTAGTTCTGAATGTCCTAATGTGGCAATCTTATATGACATAATTATATTACAGTAAATCTATAATGAATTGATAATTAAAATCATAATAAAAGTATAATGCAATTTTTTAACAGCTTAGTATTAGTATATTATTACATTTTTATTTTCATGCGTAAGCTTACAAGCTCAATAAAAAGCTCAGCTTAATCTTGAGTGACACTCTAATTCTGATTCTATTGTGGCGCTAGAGTGTTTCGTACACCTGTTGTTTACGTACTTTTACGATAGTTTTAGCAGAGGGACCGACTCGGATTTGTGAACTAGACTAGACGAGAGTTAAAACACCTACATTCTTAGACGATGAGCTTTTGTAATATTTAAGTGGCTGACTGAATAGGAACGTAAACGCCATCTAAGTACAACAGTACACCTACGCTGTACATTGTTACTGTTTGTGTTCGTGCTCAAAAATAACAATTTAAATTTAAAGTTAACTACCTTTTTATTGAAAAATATAAACATCATTTTTTTAACATAAGAGCTTGTTTAAATGTTGTCGGTGGTCATTTCATCGTCTTTTCAACACACTAAACATTTTGACAGAATCATTTAGACAATATTCTCACAGTTCTCATCGCCGTGATCTAGAGCGGTGATTTTCACAGAACGAGCTAATTAATCACAAGACGATAATTAAGACGACGCTGATGATGGGAGCAGAAGTCACTTGTGAAAACACTGGCGTGTGAGGTCGCTAGTTTTGTTTGAAAAAACGTCACGTGTAATGAAGACATTAACAGCATTTGTTCCTTCAGCTTAGTTTAACTATCAAGCGTAAAAACCTTTTTAATTCAATGAAACAAGCGTTTGCATTTTACTGGAACCATAACGGCAAATAAAAGTAAATTACGATGTCTACGTATGGACAAAATTGTATGTAAAATAATAATTTTGGTTTTTCTGAGTGAGTTCTCTCTCTCTGTCGTCGATTCTAACCTATATTAAAAGATGTATTGATTTCAAATATGACACTGTGAGTGTTAAAAAATACTCTAAACCATCTCACATATCTTACCGAGTAGCAAGATCATAGATTTAATCCAAATTAAATAAAATTTAACTTTTTTAAGCTGATTACATCACAATTTTGAAAATAACTCGCCAAAACAGAACGTTACCACAGATATTTATGCACTAATATTTCATATCCAAATAACTTCCCGGCCATTACCGCGAGAATAAAACGAATCGTATCGCGTACTATAATTCACATCTAAAAAGAACATGTTCCGAGAATCTAATAAATACGTTAGTTCGAACGCCCAGGTGTTTTCAGTTCTGCCATAAACGTGTCCACGACTCATTCTTGTTAATTTAACGCTTTTGACTGTACAAACATGTTTCAAAATTTGCCTGGGGAAAATCTACCTTGTTTTGTTACGTATGTGGTTGAGAATGTATCAGTTTTTTTGCACAGAACCCGCAAAGGTGACGCGAGAAGGGTAGAGGCGCCACGTGTGGACCGCCTGCGAAATGGCTGTAAAAAATTAAAATATTACAAAACGAAATATGAGACGGTCACGTTTTTAAAATTAAAATTAGTGGTTTATGAAAAAAACATGTAATGATACTATCTTGTCAATATTTGTGAATGATAATTTATCCCAAACTATTCTGCCGAAGAAATTTTAACCTTCATTAAAGGTATACCTACTTATGCCTCTATGAACCACAAAAGTACAATTAAGTATTATACTATGTATTTACTAAGCAAAAACTATGGTACTCTCTTATATTTATAGATTTAGGGTTGCTGGCAACATTGCTGTGGGACTATGGAAGCAGCATTGCTTGAATTGCCGGCAACTTTGGCAATTTAAGGAAACATTTGATTTTTTTTATTGAATATTTATAATTCATATTTTAATGAAAAGATGCTAAAAATTGTAATGTTTTCTAACATTGCCAAAGGATATTGACCAAAGCCAGGCCCAGATTGTGACTTTGTAGTTTATGTCTTGAAAAATCTTGTTTTAAATTATAAGTTAATTGGTATTTTTGAAATAATCTAACGAATAAGGTTTTAAAAGTACCTACCACTTAAATAGTTTAGGTCACTTTTAATATGGGCCATAACTCTGCAATTACCGGGGAACCGTATAGGTGTCAATGTACGAACACCACTTAGCTAATATCACTCACACGTTTTTTTATCATGTACCTACAAAAAATAAAGGTACATGACTTGTGTTTTATTTATAAGTGTTGAAAGATATGGGTATGATCTCATAGATATCGTGACTGAAGATAAATATAGGTAAACTTTGTCATTTGCCTTGCGACAGTTTAAAAAAAAATTACATTCAAATAAATAACTGCTGACAAATTGGTGACGTTTTCAAATAAGCCGTATCGTATTTTACATTCGACGAATATTTAATATCTTACTGTTGAAAAATCAGGCCTTTGTAGTAAAATATAAAATTAGTAGGTACTTACTTTACTAATGCATCTACGTGATCTACAAGAACGACGCAATGATAATGTTTTATTACACAAATACAATATTTAACTAAGACTACTCCCTACTCTTCTAAGGTACTTCTAATCTTACTGTTAAGTGAAACCTAAGAAAGTTGTATTTTTTTTCTCCAATTACGATCATTACGTCGCTACTATCGTATAATGACGTCAGCACAGCGATTAAGCGACGTTCATTAAGAAGTCACCGTCCACATTGTCGCAACCAGACCATTTATAGAAGCAACCGTGGGAGATGGCCGCCTATCACCCCTGTCTCCTATCACCTTGCATTAGGGCTCATTTTTGTAGTACACCAGTTGAAGATGTGGTTTTGTTTTAAAGATGCCGCTTGACAGACGTGTGAACTTGGGTGTAGCGCTTTCACAGGGTATGAACCTATGATTTGGATATTAATGCTCTTAATAAGAAGGGGAATGGAAATAACGTGTGTGAAGAGGGACTCTTTAGTTTTATCTCTGATTTTACTCACAGTAATAACTTAAAGGAAGTCTTATAGATGGTTAAAGTATTTAAAATTGAACTAGTATTTACGTTTATCCTCATGGGTTAGTCAGCCATTGGTTTATTTATTAAAGAATGACTGTCAATTTGCACTGAAAGGATCGGCAGTTGACTACAACGCACCCAGACTTTTTTTAAGTATGCTATCTACTGCTAATGTATTCAGTCAATCAGTGTCCAGGATATCGTTTTCATCCCATCTTAGAATCTAGACTTCCCAAATTAAATTCCGTAATAGCCACAATAAAAGTTTAGTACGCACGTAGCCGAAACAATTTCATTAAACATCCCCAAGTTTAAAGCATAAAAATACCGCTTTATGCACTCCTTAGACGCAGCCATGTTGTCCAGCCACAGCTCACTTATGACAGCCAGTACAAAGTACAAGCGCGTCTCGTGCTATACACACCCACAAATAAAATAGGGTTATTGGATGCAAAGCGAAATACTACAATACATCAATTCAGCAGAGGTTTCACTGTAACAAGTTATTATTTTAGTAAACCTAGGCTGTCACTTATTATTATAGTGTTCAATAACTTTGTTTTCGAAGTGATTACTTTTGCTTGAGTTATGACTTATAAAATATTTCCATTCCAAAATCAAAATACTGTGATCAATATTTTTCTTAAATCAAAATGAGTTAGTGCTGCCAAAAGTAAGAATTCTAGATTTCTGTTTATGAATATGGGGCTTCGAGTGTAGGTAAGCTGTTCTATTGTCATGAAGATAGCGTCATCTCGATTTTTATGCTTTAATCATCCTCATTTGATAAAAATAAAATACCATTTGGTTAAGTGAACTGACTCTTCTCCCCGCTTTGTCACACCAGAGGGACCTAAACGTATGCAAATTTTATTTTTTAAAAATGCAAGTGGTCACTTCATGTGGTGGTCCGCTGGGTTTTATTGCCAATATTGGCCAGGACCCACCTTCAAACCGAAGCCGAGGTAATGTCGCCAATGTTGAATTCGGATTTTAAATGTTGTATTTTTAAACGTATGAAACTGTTCATTTTGCGAAATGCGTTAGGTGTAATAAAAGTGACGCGGTACATGTCTGATGGATGGCGATATAATAAATACGCATGAATGTGTCTTTACTTGTCTATTAGAAAAAATAATTTCAAATTTTTTATCTCCATGTAACACATAACAAAGTGCTTTTAAAATAAAAGAGGGCTAGTAATAGTACTAGCCCTCTTTTATTTTGAAAAGTAACAAACTCAATATTTACTAGTAAGGCATTATTTATTACATTATATCGTCAAGCAAAGATATTCCGTAACTGTATATTTGTATTTAGGGCATACTCGTCATGTTTTTCCACTTTCAATAAAAACAAAGCAAGTTGCAAATAATTTCTTCTACTTACGTACAAAAAGATCTCGATCCGTGCAATAAGAGGGCCGTGTCGTATACATTTTTACGAGAGGCCACGTGACGTCTTTATTAGACGAAGGTGCGCCGTAAAACGGACACCCGCTGCATTTGATTTCTCATCATACAGAATCATACTGTATCTTTTACGTCGCTATTTACAGCTCTATAGCATTCTACTTCTTTCTTATTAAAGAAGTGGGGAATCATTCCGAGGCTTCACATACCAATAAATTTGATTCTGATGCTGAAATTTCATCTTGGATGTAGTAAGGTTTTAAATTCAACTATAGTCATTTTTCTAATTAATTAAACTTTAAAGGCTTGCGGTAGGGTAGGTAACTTCTTACAGTAAAACATGTATTAGATTGTAGACTTAAAAAAAGCAAAAGCAATCAATAGTACCCATTTCGCTGATCAGAACCCAGGTTGAACCATCTCGTGCTTTATAAAAAAACGCTATGAAAGGAAATGTAAACATCCACCTCTAGAACTACCTAAGCAAGTTTTACCAAACTTCATCGGAACCATGAAAGCGCCCGCCTTACGGGACCTGTTTTTTTTAGAGCCAGGCCCGGCGCAGGGCAGGGAATAATAAATGCGAACAGGGCCGTGCCCGAACATATAAAATATATAAAGTTTGACCGGCGGCGGACAGTGACGCGACCACCTACGGGTTAGGGAAGGATTACATGAAGGTTTCGTGGAAGTAAAATATGAAGATACAAGACTGATATTAAGAAAGATGATTTTCGAAGAAACCACTTACTTTATGAAATTGTATAAAGACTACACCTCAGGTGCATTTTAAACCACTGTATAGGTAAACTTATCTACTCGTACATCATACAAAATCAACAGAAATATATGGAAAAAATTTAAACTCGAAATCTAATCGAAAAAGTGAAATTTCAAATTAAATATCAATAAAAACTTTCAGTGTGGCGCCAAACTACATCGCTATAAACCATCAGTTGAATTGTAAATGCAGCTCTATCTTAAAAAAAATATGGAAAAGACAATAACGTTAAGAAAACATTTTCCCACCCATGTAAACCGACCACGCTTGTAGCAATATTGTATCAAGTAGAAGTGTCCACGTAGAGACGTGTTTGTATGAAAAATATTCCAATATCTGCCCCTCCCACTCCCCCCCCATGAAGAGGGGGGAAGGTGGGAGTAAGGTGATCGTAACTACTCGCCCGAAGGTTTTGAATTCCACCGCAAATTATGTTTATTCTTGATACTGTGACGCAGATGGGGTTTTAGAGTGCGCGTGTTTATTTTGTATTAATGCATGTAGATGTAAGCAATGGCAATGTGCTTATCGGGAATTCTAGTTTTAATATTGACAAAATGGTAATATTGTTAACACAGAACTCTCTTGAGTAGGTTTAAAAATTACAGCTTTACAATATCAATATCATGCGTCGAGCTTAATCTTATTACAAGCTCGTTTAACGTTAGAACATTTCAATTAAAATTAACTTTAAATTAGAGGTATTATGATACACATATACACAGATCAATTAAAATGAAAGTTTGTAAAAATGAAAATGCTTCATGGTAGTAACATTCCCGTTTCAATTCCGGGATTTCCTTAACAACACCAAAATGAAACAACAAATCAGTGCTAACTAATACTTTGCTGAATAAATTCCCTTAATTAGTTTAGCGGACACGATAAGGCATAATTAAATTGCTGCAAAACTTATCAGGATGCAAATAACAACCGGGAAACACGCGAAATTATGGATAAACAGTTATTTCTCTGTGAAATTAGGCACTACCGATTTTTATTTTAGATATTTTGCGATTTTCGAGCATAACATTTTGAATAAAAATTAAATAATAATTTTAATTAAACCAGACAATTGGTGTGTTGTCTGCCGTATATTTATTTATTTATTGAATAATCGTTTTGTTTTGCGTACTGTCTGTATTTTTTCGTCATATAGATTTATTTTATGCACATTTCAACAAATCGGTATAAGCTCGGCCTCAGGGTGTTTATCGAATTATTTTCCTTCTCAATTTCACATCCAAAGGAGATGGCGCCATAATCGTAAGATCAGAGATGCGTTTTGACCGGAAATTAAGACGTGGGCGGGGGGCGCCCTACGCCCTTCCGGTCCAAACGTACCTTCGCCGTGGGCCACTTCCGGTGAATAATCACAATGATATATCACCGCCTGATGGAGATCTTGTTTTGGTAAATCTTAGTCGGGTGAAAAAAATACTCCCCTTTTTTGGGGAAAGAATTTGCGAAGTCATGATTATACTCTGAATATAGATTAACAAGATAATGTATCATACTATTTTTTTTGTGGTTCTGTTTGATAAATTTGCTTGAACTAAACTACATATTTGTACTTATAATGACATGATCAGATCAATCCTTGTAAATACTGAAATAAATAAAATAAAACAACCCAAAAAAAATATCTGAAAGTAGGCGTCGTTCGTTTCGTCAAACAGTTTTATTAAAGATCTATAGACAAACCCAGTCTATATTTTTTGGGTAAACTACAAAAGTTTGGCACTGAATACTTTCTAGCCCCAAATATTATTTGGTCCGGCGTACCTATGGCCACTCTGAAAACTAATAAAATTTGCCATAAATCGGGCAAGTTGTAACATGGCCGACGTCAGACCTGTGCGGCTTGGGCAGTTCGAATAAAAACTAACTTCGCCTATTACCGCGACGGTGTTAGGACACGGTCATGTTACGAACGAGGATTGTGTTTTAATTTGGTATGAGTCCACTGATTCTGCACTTAAATATTTTTCAAGTTATCATGCCGTGTAATAATGCACCTCAAAACTCTTTTTAAATAAAATTTGACATAATTTTCAGCAAAAAAAATTCAAGCAGTCGTTGAAAGACAATATTTACGTTGAAGAAATAAATATCTATTACGTATTTGCCACAGACTATTGATCATTATTTCATATCCAGAGAATGCATGCCATTTTTTACGAAAATATGATGATAAAAACCATTTACCGACTAAGTTAAGTTAAGTTAGCCGGTACGCATCCCACAGCTGGGCAAAGGCCTTACCTCAAATGTGAGGAAGTATTAAGAGCCATACTCCACCACGCGGGCTCAGTGCGGATAGGCGGAGGGGAGTTTGCAAGGCAAGCGACCAACCTTGCTGTCCGACTAAAATACCTAAAAATCGCTTTCGATCCTCACTCTGCTCACACCCTGTAGCAGCCATAACACAACACAACCTAAGCCTAACTTCCATTTTACCATCGAGTTCGCATTACACTCCGCTTATGAATTATAGTAATGCCGGACGAATGGACACGGGGCTTTTATGGTAGCCTCAAATTGACTATGGACCAAGTTTCAAGTAGCATCATAGGGTAATGACTAAGTTTTTGTGACAAAAACATGCCAATTTTGTTAGTAGGTTCTTACCTACTAACAAAATTGGCATGTTTTTGTATAGAGCATAAACTTATAAACATAGATGAAGTTAGATTGTATAGTTCCGTCCCTCCACTGAGTATTCGTTAGGTAGTATCTATTTATTAATCTTAGGTCTATGTTCTGCTTTTTAGTTTCAGGGATAAATACGTTAATTGATTGGTTTATGTTGCAAGTAAAATACACGATAAGCTTCATTTATTTATTATGATTATCAAAAAGCCAATTAACCTTAATTGGACTTTATAGTTCAAACCTGTTGTTTACCTGTAAATGTAAGTATTGAGAATTTATGAAAAATATAAACATATTATAGTATTGATAAGGAATATTCAAAGTGGTGTAGAATGCGAGCTTATATAGTGAATTAAGTTAATAACTTTTAAAGAATGATTTCATTTCTTGGGTTGAAAACATCTTTTTAAGTCTTGTTTCCTAAAAGCCAAATGAATATATGTTCATCATAACTTCATACCTACTCCTTGAGTTACCTTATTATTAATTAACCTCCACCATTACCACTTGAGAAACTGCAACGCATCTTCCATCTGTCTTCTCTATTTGTTTTTATTGCAACTTAAATTGAAAGTGTTTAGTTTAAATTCGTAGAACAAACCGGCGATTTATTAACCTTGCTCCCTGAACATCTTGTGGTCTAATTTGGACTTGAACGTTAATGTGTTTGGGTTGATATTTGATTGACTGCGATAGGTTTAGGGCCGTTTTTGAACTAGGAAGGCAATTGCCAAGGCAACCGGACACCGGCCGCATGAAAGCGACAATAAAAGGTGGTAGACCTGCCGTTGATTGGTGGTACAGGCCGGTGAACAAGTGTTTCACATACGCTACTCTATGTATATTTGAGAGAAAACTACAAAATTCAAAACTAGAGGATTCAAGTGGGTTGTAGATATAGTTCTATGGCTTTCTATCAGTATGTAAAGTAAATATCAAGAGAAATCATTTGTTTAAAGCAACTGAAACAATAATTGGAGTTAGTTTCATTTTTTTTTGTGTTTTTTAACTCAAAACGAGCCATTGAATTATTTCCTAGAATTAGTGAACATCGAAATATAATGAAATGAGCTGAAACAATACATTTTCTACCCGGTTCTGAATTAACTCAGCTGAAAACACCGATACAATTGTAAAATTAATTATAATGACCCCAACGAAATAACCCAGATAAAATGTTAAAATATACGCTACACAACACACCAATTGTCTGGTTTCGAAGTAAGGAATTGTCTTCCTTATGTTACGAAGTACCAGATAACGATTATGACGGAGGCATCTCCCATTAATACTTAAGTACATATAACATCCATGACATAGGTACAGATGTTCGTGCTCATCACACAAACATTTGCCCCTTGAGGGATTCGAACTCGCGATCGCTGGAATAGTAGTCGGGAGCGCTAACCACTACACCAAACGTGTCTTCATCGATGTCTATTTGAATAATATTATAAAGTGTTAGTTAATCTGACCGAATAAGCAAGTTAAGCTAACTGGACTTACAATACGGCACTTTCTCAGCACAAAATCTTGCATCATTTTAATGTCCGCCCCGGTCTTGCTCATTCATATCGTTCAATTTACTGCCCTTTCACATTTCATTCATGATTCGCGTCCAATTGAGGTACAGACACCTTTATAGTGGGGTAACAGCGGTCGAAGACCTCGGCGGATGCAGCAATTGACGAGTGAAGGTGCGTTTACCTCTGCGCCTTGAACTTTGTGGACTATGTCTATTAGGTCACGATTTATTTTTGGAGCTAGAAATTGGGACCCAGCATTTGAG
The DNA here is from genome assembly GCA_963584085.1 of Pyrausta aurata. Lineage (NCBI taxonomy): Eukaryota > Metazoa > Arthropoda > Insecta > Lepidoptera > Crambidae > Pyrausta > Pyrausta aurata. Next base: position 660,462 of record OY757259.1, read on the forward strand.
GGAGTCATTAGCTACCGTTTGTATCAGTTAAAATATCATCAGAATTTTTACTTTTAATGAATTGCACAATAAGCAATGAAGGTCATTATTAATTTGGTTGTAATATGATCCCATGATTTCTTTAGTTAATAAAAGTAGTAATTACTGTTGAGAAACTTTAACGCTTATTGAAGTTTACTGATGGTAGGAAAGTTATCATCAGTGAGCATAATATGACAAATAAATAATTATCTTTGTGCAATAAAAATATATTAGGTTGGAATACCAACTCCACTCTTTAAAAATGACAAAATTAAAGTTTGCGTACACTTACATTTTGGAAATTTTAATTTTGGATTGGAATTCCAATTTTGGAATCCTACATAGGAATTCCACCATAGTGATGACAGCCCTCATTCATAAAATGAACGACCGTGTAGAGAAAAGAAGAAACATTAGTGACTTAAGATTAGGATCTTAAGTCACTATTTCCAGGCCTGTGATTGCTTCTCAAACGCATAAGTTATCAACAGGAGAAGTCTCCACTCCACGTATTTAACAAAATGAAGCATTAACCCGTTCGGCGCGGGCCCCATTGGTGCCAATTGTAGCAATCAGCGTCAATTTACGGCCCGCTGCGCTCGCGCACCGCCCGATAGCTTTCTCTTCTCACCGGTACTGGTGGGGAGACAAGTGTCTACTATGTCATTTTATTTTTTTTCATTGGTATTTGTCAATGTCTTTTAAAATGTTACATTAGTTGAATTTTTTTAATGCTAAATTAATAAAAAAAAACGATGAGACAAAAAAAAACGATTTTATGTTTAAAAACTAAAAAAGGTCAGCGGTGTGCCGACGACATGGCATAGGCTACACCCGTTGTCAAGTATCATGCTCGAGGATTAAGAAATCTGAACTTTCAAAGCAATGTTGGTTGACTTCCCATTAATTCGCATGTGTTTCTTCGTATAATAGCTGAATGATGAAAAAAAAAATATGTATATTAGTAATATTTTTTGAAATAGGTTAAACCCCACTACAAATAGTTTATTATTCAGCAATACATCATGCAATATTTATTTATAATCCTCACCTCATATCTATCACGCGCCGAAACCGATCGTATGTCTGAAAAATGTGTTAACAAAGCAAACATGGCGGTTGTTTGGTATTACAGTAATAATCGCGATGGGGAAATGCTGGAGTCGACTTACGGATGCTAAATTAATGGTTACATCATGCATGGAACATGTGTGGGAAACCTACGGAGTTGTGGCCGAAATGTGGCCGTGGGTTGGGATTATTTGGAGGAATAAAAAATTTTTTTTTTCGGGAAGTGTGGTATTTGTTAGTTGGAAAATACCGTCGTGACTAAGTAGTTCTTCTTATTCTTAGTCAAACTCGGTGAGTTTGAATCCACTCAAATGGTAGATTTAATCGTTAACCATATCAGCTAGCCTGAAAATATCAATAAGTAGCAGCGTGCTGTTGTCGCCATGAAAAAACTATGATTTCTCCCGTTAACTACCGTACCGTTACCGTATATTTGATTTATTAACATTTAAAAATGTTTACTTGATGAACAAACCTTGCTCCAAACACTTATCTGCATAAATCCCAGCGAATCTCATAAGTGTTAAAATCTTAGAAGGGTCATTTGAAAGGCGGCTCAAAGGTACAATACAATGTTTAGGGTAAATCGCAATATTAAAGCTCGCATTGTGCTGGAAGGTACGTTTCATTCACACCGAGGCACCTTCATCCACGTCTGTCTGAGCACCAAAGAGTACGAGACAGATGATTTGTGTAAAAAGGACTGTCTATATTACATTTCTGCCTATGAGATAAAAGTGTATTTCTCTGATTACGATAACTCAATTTTATTTTTTGGGTGTGCACTAAATACAACGGAAACCTGTAGCAAATAATGGTGCGTGCGAACCTCCGAAAAGAAACGTGATCTTTTCTCTTATTACTACTCTAGGTTGTAGCTTAGACCTCCTGCTGAGATTCACAGCCAGCTATTGACAAAAAAACAGTTTTTAGGTAATGTAGTACGTCCACTCTGTGAATGAAAACGCATAATCTCTGTCCATATTTCCCAACAAAGACTGCGGTTGTTTCAACCAACGGCTCGCATTGTCCGCGCCCTCGCAGTTCTATTGTTATTCTGACAGCCTCCTCCCCCCCACCGTGTAGTCCCTGGGAATCCCTGCTCATATTTGATTTGAGGGATGAGTGAAGTTTCGCAGTAAACAGGTTTAATTGGATCAGGCCATGAGGTGTGAATATAGATGGGCGGGTGGGTAAAAATACAGTGGATATTTATCCAATTTATTCCCACCCGGTAGGTAAAAATTGATTTATACCTAATTTACCTGGGTGTTTATTAAGAATGCTGGGTATTTATTAAATTTACGTTGAATACTCATTGTTTTGAGTATCAGTTGGCTGTGTATGAATACCTAGACCTACAATATGATTAGAAATATCGTTTGTGCTATACAGTCAGTCATCATTCACTTAAAATCATAAATTGTTTTATTCGTCTCAACATAATCTGATAATATTGAGTAGTATGAACAACCATATTTTTGAAATGAGTATAACTTACAAAAGCACAGAGATAAAAGGAGTTATCTCAACTTTGCAGTATTTCACTTGATGACGAGGTAGTTAGTAGCGGTGACAGCACTCAAGATAAATCTGCATCGCGTCGTATTTTTTTTTTGGTTTTGCATCAGTATTTGAGTTTAATATATTTTGAGCACTTTTAACATTGACATATTATTCCATAAATGCTAAAGCATTCTTGTATTATACGTATTACATACCAATAAATGCACTCTACGCAATTTTTGTAAGATTTGTAACTCAATGTTTGACTATACTACCTCAAATCTATCGTCGGTCGAGGGGTTGTGAAATTAGTTATAACAAAGACTACGCGCAGCGACATTATATTCAAAACTGGCAAGTTATAGCGAACGGTAATAGAACTGCGCACGTGGCAATCCCAGGTAGATAAATAAAGGAAGGGGTTGAAAAAGTAATCAGTTATTGTTTGCATACTTATCGCTTGTGAGATTGTGGCCATTGTGTGATTGTAGAGCTGACAAGTAATGAATTTACCAAGCACTTCATTTTCTTTTTAATGTGTTAAATACTCTCGTGGTATTTTCACAATAACTCGTTGACGTGACCTTTCATAAAACGCTTTATGGTTTACACATCGATACGTTAGGCTGCATTATTACAGTAAATGTTGTCGATGAGCTTTCTTAAATATTAACAGTATTATATGTATAGATTTAAAAAATTAGTTCGCACTTAATTCATAAATCCATAAATACACCTAATGTACTGCACTGAATAAAATTTTGTCCTGTAAAACTGTTTAACCTTAAACAGTCTCCCTCTTCCCCTTTGGGATTGCCAAAATGCAGGTACGCACTGTATCACTGTATTTGCAACTAAATGACAGTTTTTATTGGATTTAAATAAAAAATATATTATTTTTATAGTTCAGTATTATAAACTACTTGAAAAGAAATTGAATCGCACCATAAAAGTGACAAAATTCAATAAAAATATTTCATTTAATTTTTAATAACAGGCTTTAATTTATTTATTATACCCGGTATCAATTGGAATCGGGTGGGTTAAAATAGCGTGGATTGGATATTTATCCAGTGGCTGGGTTTATATCCGGGTAGGCGCCCATCTATAGGTGTGAAATACCTTCAAAGCCTATTATGATTGAAAAAAAAGCAATGAAATTCAAGACTGTAGTTACAGTCACTGAAGTAAATAATAATTTATTAAAATACATGAAACATACTTGACCAAGATCTAGTTTAATTTTGCAATACAGTTAGTTGTAGCACCAGTTTATAACACCCAGTAAAAAATAAGGTCAGTAGGTATAGCATATATTATCACTTATTTTCGGTATCACTTTTGTTTTTTCATTTTAAATCATGAAAATACTGTTCTTGAAGTGCCCCTTCACTTGGCATGATTTATCTTACCGTTTACTCAATCATGCGACTGATGAACAAAACTTCCTAAACATGTTTTTCGTCGTGAGAAATTCCCAACAAGATATTCCTTCATCTGTTTAGTACGAGTATATCGTATATCTAGATAAAATAGAAAGAAAATTCCTTACGTCAAAACCAGACTTTGAGAACCAGAGATTGGTGTATTTTCTGGCGCATATTTATTAATTACTAGCGGTCGCCCGCGGCTCCGCCCGCGTGGATGTCGGTTACCGCTGTAAAAAGCCTACCCAGGAAAGACACTTCTACATTATAAATTGAAATAATTATTGTACATTGATAAGGATTAATAGCATGAGTAAAATAAACGCGTTTAAATGTAGTCCAAAAAAATCAAGATTTTTCAATAAAAAAATGGTTATTGTGCATCACTCGACATAGATAGGTATAGTGTGTCCCGGACTTTTTTGTAGATATTTTTAAGATCTACAATTACTTTGAACATTTTATGGTTCTATCTTTAATAGTTTAGGCAGGGTACGCAAAATAAGTAACTTTTTTGGTTGATTTTTTACACCTTGTGTCCGAAAAACCCTAATATCTTACGGAACCCTATTTTGTTCAAATTTAAATATAGCCTATATTACTCGTGGATAATGTAGCTTTCGAATGGTGAAAGAATTTTTAAAATCGGTCCAGTAGTTTATGAGCCTATTCATTACAATCAAACAAACAAACAAACAAAGTTTTCCTCTTTATAATATTAGTGTAGCCTATATTACTCGTGGATAATGTAGCTTTCGAATGGTGAAAGAATTTTTAAAATCGGTCCAGTAGTTTATGAGCCTATTCATTACAATCAAACAAACAAACAAACAAAGTTTTCCTCTTTATAATATTAGTGTAGATTTTATTTGATTCGATAAAACTGCTCCGAGTAAGTAGGAATTGTTATCTGATACATAACAGCTTTACAAATTATATTTTCATGCGTTAGTAGACCGTAGTTCTGACGTATGCCTGTTGAGAACAAAGTTGGCATACTTATTAATATCTGCTGTATGACAATGTAACGAAATACCCGTTGGATTAATGCTCGAGCCATGAATCACTCGAGCAACAGTATTCATTGAGATCCATCGCCGTTTATGCGTGCGCAATATATTCAAAGACAAGACTATAAACCAGGTGTTTGTAGGCTTGTACAAAATTACGATTATTCTTGTAAGTAAGGAAGAATAGGAAAACTGAATCATTGGGAATAATAAAAACTCTCTACCCCATCTGTACAGTATGGTGCTAAGTTCTCGGAAATGTATCTTCAACATTTGATTTTGAAACATCGAATGAATCAAGCACAAAACACGACAATAAAATATAAAAACTGTTGAGCTTATTGAATCTAATATAATTTTAATGGAACACAAAAAATCGAGGAATAAGTTTGGAATTATAGCGAAAACCGTTCAGTCATCTTACGGTTAGAAAATATTGTATATCTAACGCAAAAACAAACTGTTGTTAATCCAGCACCACAAAATCAATACATCAACAAGTTCTTGAATAAACAGTCTAGTCAGAATATTCACTGCTCATATCAACATACAAACTTAAAGACGTCTGTCGTCTTATGTCATCGTAAAACGGAATCTGCGTCAAACCAATCGCAACATAGTCAAGCAAATAAACAATGACGCGGTAAGTGGGGCGAGTGTCCTTTGAAGTGGGGCTACTGAATGATGAGCTGTACTGGCTGGCTAGTGATAACTTGTCTGCGGTATACGTGAGAAGATGTCGATGAAAACTATCGATAGGACTAAATGACGAGGGATCGAAACCGAAACGAAATCTGCGTTAAACCGATTACAATAATAGTCACGCAAATAATAACACAATAATTGGGAGATCAATATTTTAAGTGGCTGGCTGATTGGCAGTACTGGCTGGCTAGTGATAATTTGCCTATTAAAAGGTTAAGGAAGATATCGATAGGAAAATACCGACAGTAGGACTATTAGAAGTAGCAGTAAATGAAGTTTAGGTAAGAAATTCATAGACGAAATAAAAACCCAAGACTCTTACTTAGTTTGAGGCCAGACTAGGTAATTATCACGCATGTAACGAAAAGAGCCCGATCATGTTCTGTTAGCTTTTTGCGACTACTATGTAAGTGCTCATATCGGAAGTGTATTCAATTAAACAACCAAGTGCAACACTAGTACACGTCAAAACCCCGCTGTTTCATACGAGGACTTAAAAGCGGGCATCGTTTTACGAGCTCTATAAATTTCGATCTCACACTGAACGGGCTTTAGAAGAAAAGTAGTACCAATCTATTTCCATCAGCCAGGTGATCTTGGATTATGATGATTTAGATGTCGTAGATTTGGAACAAACACTTCTAAATAATAACAAACAACATTTTATTATTTTTTACATTTATTTGGTATTGTGGTGTTGCTGATTTACCTCTATAGTTTTTATTTGTCAGACATGAGTAGTTTTTATAGTGTACATACATGCAGGTTTTAAAGTGTAGGTATTACGTGGGAGTGTATCACGGATAATACATTTTTTTACTTTTCCTGACTTCTTCTATGAGATATGTACATAATTGACTGTCTTGAGATTTTTCTTTGACAAAAAAAACAACATTTTTTTTTACCCAAAAACAATTCTTGTGTGACAAATAAAAGTTAATAAATAACAATAAATTGATAAAAAGATAGAAGAATAAGAGAAGATACTTTTAAAATATTCTTGCTATTTTTATTTGAATTACCTGTTAGACTGTTGGGCTTAATTTAATTTTCCCAAAACTAAAAAAGCTTTTCAAACCATTAAATCCTTATTTTGAATCGTGATGTCTCAATTAACCTGCGGTAGTAAATCATTGGTTATTTCTGCGTCGCAACATTGTCGCCGCGAGGCAAGTCAAGCAAATTAGATATTTATTAAAACAGCTTCACACCTAGCCGTAGATTAGGAACATATTTTGCATCTTAAAGCCCGACACTTGCCTCGCTATAAACTATTTAGTGTGAACCACGTGGAGAGCAAAGTACTTTCTTAACACTTTCCATAAATTAAATCTGCATCTGAATATCAAATAAGCCACCATTTGCTACCTACACTGTCAGGTAATCTGCGCTATTGCTTCACATTCTTGCAACCAAGTGACTTGGGGCTGAATAGTTATTTTCAACTGCCTTTTAGGAGGAGACTGTTTTCGGTTGCTATTTAAATCTATAAAACATGCTTTGATGATCAAAACTACCAGACATGCAGCGCAGTAGCTACAATAGTGATAAGATTATCACGCTGATACAATACTCGATCATCTCGCTCTATTGTTTCGTTATCTATACAGCTTTGATTGATAAAGAGCAATCCATCACCAAATACCCATTACACAGACTAATCACAGCTCTAACCTTAACATCCTGAAGTCCACATCTAACTTATAAATTAACCGTAAGAAGTCCGTCGTCATGGGCCCGTATTTATAGTCTGGGCATTTAATCAAGGTGCTGGGGCCGCTGTAATTAAGGTGAGCTTGACAGATGACAAATAGCCCGTGAGCGGATGTCTTTGGTACTTATAGACGTGGCAATTAGAATCCGGGAATCCGCGAATACTTTGATGTCTGCTTGACATCTCTATGATGTGTCAAATGGAACGTGTTTGTTTGTCTCCGTGGTCAGTTGCGGAACATTAAATTTACCGTGTTTCTGTAGTGGAAAATTTTCTGGCACAATGTATCTTAGTATTGTAAGAAATTAACTGAAAGTTTCGCAGACAAAACTTGTGCTCTTGAGTCAAGTAAATAATATAATTCATTGATGCTGTACTATAAAACGGTAGTACATTTGCGTATCATTTTGATTTGGCTGTTCACATTCTACACGAATTTTTTCGACGTCATTGAAAAACGAAAGCAACGAAATCATTTTTCGTCACCGCTGTTCCGACATCATCGCTAACAGACCTCTTTGATCCACTCACTATCCCTGTCATCGCAACAAACCTTCACCTATTGCTGACAATAAAGCAGTTTTCATAAAAACATTATAGAGCGCAGTGGGCTGGCGCCGATTTGTCACGCTGACGTACGGCTTCCTGATGTCAGCGATGGACGCGCGTGATTTAGCCGCGCGCCGCTCGCGCCGTATTTCAGTCTATGGCACGCGTCTTTTCAGGGTACCGTTTGGTCAGTATGGTGGCATGGTCAGTTCGGTTTTGCAGATCAAAGATTTGTTGTGAAACTAGCTCTCCTCTTCTCACCATTTATAATTTACGTAAAGCAGTCAGAATCTACTACTTTTTTGGGACTTGTTCCGAATCTACAGAAGGCAAAGTCTACACTGTCCAAAGCTAATATGCAGGCAATATGTATATTTTTTCTTATGATAATCCCTTCTATGTGTGATTTGGAGAAATCTTTGAGAATTTTGTAACTTTGAAAATCCTGTTCTCAGTCTAATTTCTTGTCCATTTCGATTCAAACGTCAGCTATCACAACATTTGTCTTTACTAATTATATCGCCGATAGCATTCCAGAATGTTATATTTTATCTTTATATCACACGATCGTGCCCAACGGTCCAAAGTTCGCTTCCCGGGTCGTAACTTTCTTTTAGAGGTGATTTGCGTTAGGTGGATTTGATCTATATTTGTGAACGAAAAAGTTTTAGAATGGACACTTCATTGAAGTATAACGTGCGATGCAAACTATTTCATATGTTGTTTGCTTTTCACTTTTGTCCCTTTTTCGTTGACTGCGTAGCGTTCTCTTTTGGTAGGATTACTAGATTAGTTCAGTCAATTAACAGAAATATTTTAAAACGTTTTTATATCTGCACTTTGACAATCTGTCGGATTAGCGGTTCAACCACTGTTGCATCCGCTATATTTATCAGTGTTTATTTTCTGCAAGATTATCGGCATCAATTTTTATGAATCCCTATGTTTCTGTTTCACAAAAACCTTTATTGTATGGCTGTTGCAATTTGTATTTATAAAGATAACACTTTCTGGGAAATGTGAGTCTTTATTTTAGTGTTTTCGAGTCGCAAAGATTTCGTCTGCGCGTTTCTCGGATAAAATATATGATCAAACGAACTTCCAAGTGAAGTTCGATCATTATTATATGAGTCGCTCCATTCTTCAGATATAATATTACCTGGTAGTTCCCCTAGCCTACATGGCAACACTACGCACGTTTTTAGAGGATTTTTTAAATCTTAGACTAGCAACACTAAAATACCGGTCACCCTACCACTCTCGCTCGCTGTGCAACCTCATTACTTTAGAGAGTACTAGGCAAGTTATTTACAAAATCACAATGGGTAGGGTGGGTAGGGTTCTTATATCTTCGAATGGAGCGACTCATATAATAATGATCGAACTTCACTTGGAAGTTCGTTTGATCATATATTATATTTCGTCGCTCCATTCTTCAGATATAATATTACCTGGTAGACCTTTAGAGAACGTGATTTTGTAAAAACTATTCTCTTATTCTACGTTGGTTAGGAAAAAAAAAGAAAAGAAACCATGTTATCATTTTTGTTACATTTAAGTATATTAATTTCGATCAAAACATACTTAATAATGTCTTCAGTCTTTTATTATTAATTATACGTTAGACATGACTGTGTTCATGTAGGTTTATAATTATACATAATCAGAAAAATATCAAATAAATCAAGGTCGTAAGCAAACTGATTCAGCAAAAGTGTTTTGAGACATAATATTTAATTTATAAAATTTTGCAAACGTATGATTGTTGGTCCATCCGGCTGTTTTGCGAATAGTGTCGATGCATGTACCTGCTGCACTAGCCTTAGAAGTGGCCGCGTGTCTTGTACTATGGCCGCTAAAGATGGACACATCTACACCACTCTCTGACAATACTGCTTTTAACCATCTACTTATGGTTTGTGACGATATGGGCTTGTGAGGTTTTTTGAAAGACAATAATAGGTTATCGGAATTTCTTATAGTCTCAGTGTATTTTATGTAATCAAGGAGGGTTGTAGCTGGGCATATATTACAATTTTCTGTAAAAAAGGGTAGGAATAAATTTGGTTGGTCACGACCTGGTGCCGAAGTTTTGACTATGTCTGTGATTGCAATCGTAATACCATTCGACAGAGTTTTGATATTACTTAATTTTATTAATGATAATGTTTGTACCCTCTGAGCGGTGCACAAAGCTAAAAGAATGACAAGCTTTTTTGATAATTTTTCGAAACTGATTTCGTTATTGGGATGCCAATTTTCTATTAAGTTAAGTACTAATTGAGGGTCCCATGAGTGGGAATATTTTGGTTTTAATGGCTTTAATTTAAAAACGCCTTTAAGAAGTCGTTTTATGCACTCATTCTGCCCTATATTATTACCAAATAGAAGGGAGAGTGCTGACCTGTGACTATTAAGGGTACCATATTTGGCTCCTTTTTGAAATTCCTGAGTCAAAAAAGAAATAACTTGAGAAAGTGTACCGTGAAAAGGATTAATGTCTCTGGAGTCACAAAACTGCCACCAAGCCTTGTAACTTACGTTGTACTGTTTTTTAGTATTGTCCGAGAGTGATGCTAACATCAAAGTAACTGCTTCTGAAGGGATGTTGCGCCTTATAAACGCTTGCCGGAGAGTTTCGCTGCAGCCAGTGTAAGATGTTGGCGCAGGTGATGTATGGGTTGATATCTGAAACAGGATTGAAAAAAGTTTTCTTTGGGCGAGAAGTATACAATTTCAGATGTAATTAAGCTATTTAGAAGCGGATACCAAGGCTGTGATGGCCATTTCGGGAATACTAAAATGCCTTCAGCTTTGTCATGAACGATTTTTTGTAAGCACTTTAAGATAAGCGGGAACGGTGGAAACGCATAGAAAAATAATTCTTGCCAAGAAATAGTAAATGCATCGACACACAAAGCATTCGGATCAGGAAACCAAGATACATAAATATCGCACTTTGCATTGGTGCGAGAAGCGAATAAATCAATCTCAGGTTGTCCAAATTTCGATACAATCTTGTCGAAAGCTTTCTGAGACAATCCCCACTCTGTGTCCGGATTAATTCTTCGTGATTCGAAATCTGCTTCCTTATTATCTTTGGTGTTAACATAAGAACCGAACAATGTAATATTTCGCTCCTCGCACCATTGCCATATTTGTCTAGATAGGTTATTCAAATGGGGGAATTGTATGCCCCCCATCCGATTAATATAACTCAATGCAGTTGTGTTATCAATTCGTAGCAAGATAGTACAATTTGACATATAACGAGCAATTGATTTTAATGCAAAGAGAATTGCCAACAGCTCCAAATAATTTATATGGAATGTTTTTTCCCTCTCTGTCCATGCCCCATGCACTCGCATATGATAGCAAGATGCACCCCAGCCTGTCTTTGATGCGTCGGTAAAGATTTCTAGGTCGTAATTTGTTACGTTTAAATCATTGTAAGATCTAAAAATATTATGGTTCCACCATAATAAATCACTTAATATGCATTGGGGAAGTTTAACTTTCGCGTTGTAGTTATTGTTGTTGTTTTGTAACATTAGGAATTTCTGTCTTTCTAATGTCTTTGTGTATAAGAAACCGTATTTCACGCCTGGGCAGGCTGCAACCAATACTCCGATTAGTTGAGAAAAATATCTTATTGTGCATGTGGGTAATGTAATAAATTTTTGTACTAATTGTGCAATTCTCTCTCGTTTTTCTGCCGGTAATGAAATAGTTAAGTGTATTGTATCAAAGCAAAATCCTAAATATCTACAATTTTGAGTAGGTTCGAGACAGCTTTTGTCATAATTTATTATGAAGCCGAGACTTGACAATAGTTGTACGGTCTTGTTTACGTTATTTTTACAATCTATGTAATTCGGTCCGAAACAAATTATGTCGTCAAGATAAACAACAGACTGGTAACCCTGATTTCTTAGAAATTTAACTACTTCTTTCATGATTTTCGTGAAAATTCTAGGAGCCACTGAAAGACCATATGGCATTGCGTTAAACTCATAGGTGATTAATTCCGAATCTAAGTTTTCAAATTGAAAGCGTAAGTATTTGCGATAATTTATGTTGACTGAAACTAATAAATAGGCTTCTTTGAGGTCGATGGTAGCTAAGAAGCAATCTTTTGAAATTAATTTTGAAACTGTTCTATGGTCTTCCATTTTGAAGTGGGTTTTAGTTATGTATCGATTAAGAGACTTGAGATTCAAAATAAATCTCTTGTCACCATTAGGTTTAGGTGCTAAAAAGATCTTGGAAATGTATTGATCAATCGAAGGGTCGCAAATAGATATTGCTCCTAAATCTGTCAATTTTTGTATAGCCATAAGCATATCCGCCTTGTCTTGGTCAGTAAAACTTGGACTAATAAGGTGGGTTTGAGACACAACTTTTTCGAAGGGAATATCTATTCCGTATTTAATCCAATTAAGAACTAACGGGTTATTAGTGATTCTTAGCCAATGCATGTAATAGTATTGAAGCCTTCCGGCGTGTACCTGATGAGCTTCTAGGGCTGCGGTTGACGAGACGTCCCGCGAGATCTGTTCGGGAACGCATTCGCTTGCGATTGGGGATGAGGTGTAGTTGGAGTTGGTTGTTGAACCCGCTGGTTGATTCTCTTGAAACCTCCGCGCCCCCCCCTGTTTGATGGATAGCGAGGAGGGCCCTGCCAGTTTCCCTGGTGTGTGGCCCGAGGCGCAGGTTGTGAAGTTGATGTTGATGGTTTCGGCATGTTGGTGTTCTTTTTTATTTGCTTACTTTGTGTGACAATGGCTTTTGAAGCTTTTATCTTCTCTGATAGGGTATTGCCAAATAACGTTTCATCTCGTTCTGCTACTTGGATAAGTTGCAAGAATGATTTGTCAAGGCTGGGAGTTATAAATTTTTTCCTAGTTTCAGTTTGTTGGAAGTGTAAGTCTGATAATAAACGACATCCGTCACTGATCGATTTTATTGCTTCGATTTTATTTTCAGATGTTAACAATATATTTAAGCCTCTATTAATAGCCGTTATACCAATTCCTAATTGCTGCTGTGAAGCGCTTATCTTTTTGTCTCTAAATCTTCCAGTTTCTGGAATAGCGGCCAGTATTTCTGGATTTAAGGTAGGTGACTTCAAAAGAGGACAATTTTCTGGTATAAGATATTCCTTATACATTTTGTCACGAATTTCTTTTGTTATACCCTTTTTTAATAGAGGTGTCCATATTTTAGCCAAACTTTCGTGGATTTTCTCGCCGAAATCTGGGGAGTCATCTACGACTTCTCCAAGCGCTGCTAAAATGCTAGGATCCAGTTCTGGATTGGGTAACGCCTCCTCGGGGCTAGCAGTTTCTGTGGGCTCAGCCGTACTAGGAACACCAGCAGGTTCCTCAGCGTGGGGCGGCTCCGCTGTTTCCTCCGTTGATGGTACCAAATTAGATGGTAAAATCTCGATTTCTTCGGGATTTGAGCACGTTTCCACCTCCAGCATTTCGGCGCCTGATGGCGCTTCGCCGATGTCTGTTATAAACAAAAACATGACTCGGTTAATTTTATCACGTATAGCCTATCTCTAATTTTAGGGACATGCTTTTTGTGACGACTACCTTCGTGTTGTTATCGCGAACAACCTCCCGGTATGCATAAGATATGCGTAGTAATTATTTTTATTATGCCATTGTATTAACATCTTGGTTAATCTCCCGGCGTTAAAATGTTTGTCACCTTCGTGTTACCATCGCGGGCAACCTCCCGGTATAGTTAAAAATTTGTTTTAAGGTAGATTTATTTTCACCATCTTATATAAAAAAAAGAGGGTAGTACTTACGATTTTCTTGTTCAGAATCTGATGAATACAGGCACATTAACCGTCGTTTCTTTTTCCACTTGTCTATTTTCTTCAAATACTTAGCGATTTTATCCTCTGCACTTCGTTTAGGCATAGTGACTTCACTTACAAACACTGTTTTTGAGGAACGTCCGTTCGTTGCCACGCACGAAAAAGGAATGAGGTTGCACAGCGAGCGAGAGTGGTAGGGTGACCGGTATTTTAGTGTTGCTAGTCTAAGATTTAAAAAATCCTCTAAAAACGTGCGTAGTGTTGCCATGTAGGCTAGGGGAACTACCAGGTAATATTATATCTGAAGAATGGAGCGACGAAATATAATCATTATTATTATTTATAGTGGTCTTGATCAAAACCGGTGTTGTCTCATCAACGTGTCAGTGAGGTGCGTATCGGCATATTCTTGTAATAAAGCCGGAAAATAACGAGGTGGGCATGCCCCGGTTATTTCGGTTTGTCGCATTTACAATGTACGACATTCGATTATTTTACTTCCTCTATGGTTGCTGTTTTTCTATAACTTTAATTGGTATATTGCAGGGCGAAGGGTGGCTACATCTCTCTTACTGACACATGTATTTTGAATCCTTTGAAGAAAATAATATAGTTCTCAATCCTGTAACTTTAAGTAGGTATTAAAATTGTATATCACTGTCATAGCCTTTTTATATTTCGCTTAGGAACTTTTCTTAAACCTTTTTGACTTCAATGCTTTCACATTGTGTTACAGAAGTGCTGTGTACATTTAAGGAGTAATAATATGTTAGTATAATTTGCAAATATATGAGTAACAATAGATTAAGACTCCTAAAAGTAACGCGTTTCACCAACAAAACTATGATCCTTATAACACTGTATTGACATCTTTCACCACAGTCGCACCACGATCGTGTAGTCTCGTGTGAAGGCATATAATTTCATACAAAGCGGAAGTGTTGGGTATTGGAGTTACCTGCGCACGCGCCGGTGGAATAGACACGTCTATTTCGGGACCGACGTGCTCAATGTCGTGAAGAAAGCGGACAAGAGTGAGTTGTGTTTGTATACTCTCCTAATTAGGATTACTGTGTGAAATGGTTTTGTATAATCATTTAGGAGACTAAAGACATTAACTTAAACTTTATGCCAGTAGCGGTGCTGTTAGATACAAATCTACTATTTTTTAAAAGAAAGTATTGAAATTGACAGTTTGTAAACAATTCCATTTCCAGTTGAACCATCACTGGATCACTCTCTCACTAAAGTTTTTATGAGACAACATCTTAATAACCAAGAAATGTCAGACGAGATAAAAACATGCAAAAATAAATACAGAAATTCTGTAGAAACCTTTTCAATATATGCCAAATGTCAACGGTAAGTAATACCCAAAAAAAGTACTACTATATCGGCTCAAAACTAGCAAGTTCAGTAACAAATCACCCGCAAAGTGACTTGCAAAACCACCTGAACCGAACACATTCGGTGTCGCCATAACTTTAACGGGCGTGTTATTAAAAATCCACCCAGTTTAGACGTGACAAATACATTCTGGTTACTGTTGACATTTGACTTTGAACCATACGGGATGGGATATTGGGTGCGAAATAGCTACAGTTAAAAGGTTAGTCGTTTACGTGTTTTGACAATGTGGAAGTGAAATAGAACGTGAATTGCGATGGAACATTAGGTAGAGAGAGACATCTTTAAAATTGTGTAAAATGATTTTTTCAATATGTGGTAGAAACTTTTTTCAAAACATTGTTCGGGTCTTATAAGGAAAGAAGACTTTAATAATCGAATTATTAGAAACTGTGACTTTTTGTCTTGACTTTATAGGTAAGTCCTTAGTCAGTAATCTTATCAGATTAACTAGCACTAAAATGCCACGTTCCATGTCAAGTGATTCACGTTGAATCCACGCATGTCACTAATCCATACGACACGTTTCGTTCTACGTGATGTAGACAAACAGCTGGCCGCATACCTGGGCGCCATATTGTTTTAGAGAAAGAAAAACATATTTTTAATTTGTGACTGGGCACGCTCCTTTTGCGGTATGTTTTTGTAACGGAATATAGATCTTCTTTTGTTTGTTTAACACGTTTCGGGACAGTGCCCGCCTACAGGCGTGAAAACAATAAAACATCTATTGTGTCTGGAGTAGTGTCCCGGAACGTGTTAAAATATCCTACATTGACTCCTGGTTTAAAAGATACGTATTCAGAACAGCAAGACATCTTAACATAATTGAGATTCTAGATTCGAAGTATTAAGTTGGAACTGGGTAAACTCAGAAGGTGGAATAACCACAGACAATTCGTAGCAATTTCTGTTCAAAGTTAATATAATAAGCCTCTTTATTTCCCAAAAATATTAATATAAACAATGACTTAATAATATCTAATTAATTTCGTAATATAATTCCTTTCCTTTTTCTACTTTATTTACAAATTCTTATTTAATTAATTTATTATTATTGAATTCATGCAATTATTACTAGATATAAGAGTACATATAATTATTTATGTTGTATTTTGGGGACCCATTTTCGGGTAAAGGCCTCCTCCAGCGCCTGCCATTCTGTTCTGTCTTCAGCCAGTCTAGTCCAGGTAGGTCCAGCTACAGCGACGATGTCGTCCGCCCAGCGCCGTCTCGGTCGCCCTCGTGGTCTGCTGTCACCTCTAGGGTACCAGTGGATTATTCTTTCCGCCCATCTCTCACCCCTCATGCGTGCAACGTGGCCTGCCCATCTCCACTTCAGTCTACAAGCAAGTTCTGCTGCATCTATAATATTAGTCTGTCTCCGTATGTCGACATTCTTTACTTTGTCCTTTAGTGTTATATTCAGCATACTTCTTTCCACAGCCCTCTGGAATACTTGTATTTTGTTGATGATATTTTTTGTCAGTGGCCATGTTTGACATCCGTATAGAAGTGTCGGGAGGACAACAGACTCCATAACTTTTTTCTTTAAGGGGAGTGGAATCTTAGCTTTAAATACATCTTTTAGAGACCAATACTTCCCCCAGGCTAGTTTTATTCTTCTGTCGACTTCTTTAATAGTATGGTCTCTCAAGGATATGTTTTGTCCCAGGTAAATGTACTCCTGAACGTATCTCAGATCGGTGTTGTCAATTTTTACAGGTGTTTCTATGCTGTTTGTCATGACACGAGTTTTACCCAAATTCATTTCCAAACCGCATTCCTTGCTTTTCGAGGCTAATTTTTCTATCATGAAGGTCATGTCAGAATGGTTATCACTTATCAGCACAATGTCGTCGGCGAACCTCAGATGTGCAATGTTAGTGCCGTTTATGTTGATGCCTTTTTCACCGAAGCTCAGCCCCCGAAATATGTACTCAAGTAGAGCGGTAAAGAGGTTTGGCGATATAGGGTCTCCTTGTCTCACTCCTCTTTTAACTGGAAAAGGTTTTCCTGGTCGGTCCAATTTGACCAAAGCTTTGCTGTGACTGTATATTTTATTTAGTATTCGTATGTATTCCTCGTTAATACCTTGCGACCTTAGTGCTTCCCAGAGCGAGGAGTGATATATAGAGTCGAAAGCTTTTGTATAATCAATAAAGCAAATATAGAGGTTTTTATTGTATTCATTGTAGCGTTCTATTATTTGAGTGAGGGTGAAAATGTGATCAATTGTTGAGAATTTTGGTCGAAAGCCTGCTTGTTCATTTGGTTGGTTTGCATCTAAGATATTCCTTAATCTTTCCAGTAGTGTGCTAGTAAATACTTTATAGATAGTCTGGAGTAGGCTTATCGGTCTATAATTTCCAATATCCAAATGATTCCCTTTTTTATAGAGTAGAGTTATTATTGACGTTTCCCATTCTTCTGGTATTTCCTTCATTTGAATAACTTTATTGAAGATCGTTGTTAGCACTGGGGTAAGTGGTTCCATTATTGCTTTCAGTACGTCATTCGTAATTCCGTCTTGTCCTGGGCTCTTATTAGATTTCAGCTTTACTATAGACCGACTTATTTCGCTAGGCAGAAATGGTGGTATTTCTGAGGTACTTTCATTAGCACTTTCCGCTATTTGTTTTCCACTTTCCGGAGAGTCATAGAGGTCTCTATAAAATTCAGTTGCAGCTGATACAAGGTCCTGTCTCTTTGTGACTACGTCTTTATTTTTTGATTTAAGTGCTGTAATCCATTCCTTGCCTCGATTCAGCTTTCTTTGCGAGTTCTTTATTGAGCCTCTGCTTTGTATCTCCGTCTCTATTAATTCTAGTTTATATTTTTGTTTAGCCTTGTATATTGTTTTCTTTATTTTTCGGTATAGTTTTGTTAATACTTTCTTCTCCGCTTTGGTTTTGGGTTCTTTACTCTTAAGCAAATTTCGTTGTTCTATAAGATGCACTATTTCAGAGTTTAATGTGAAATTTGGTTTGTTTTCTCTTTGTGGCAAGGCATTTATACACTCTGTGATAGTGTCAATAGTAGATGCATATATTTTCTGAACACTTCCACTTAAGTCGACTCTTTGAGATCTGTCTCTAAAAAGATTGTTTAATGATTCTGACTCAATAGGAAGTAGGCTTTTGACTTGGCGCCTATATGATTTTCTACTATTTTTTGTTGAGTCTCTTATTGAAAGTGTGGCACGCACCAATCTGTGATCAGAGGGATAAGTCAGTTGGATTGACTCTACATTTATTATCTCTTTCAGGTTGTTAACAATAATGAAATCTATCTCGTTTTTTGTTTTTCCGTTAGGAGACACCCATGTCCATCTATTCTTGACATTTTTTGAAAAGTAGGTATTGGATATATGTAATTGATTCTCTAGGCAAAACTGTATGAGTCTTTCTCCTCGTTTATTTCTTTCACCGTAGCTCCACGAGCCGACAGCAGGTGCATCTTCTGCTTTTGTTACGCCAATCTTAGCGTTAAAATCGCCTATCACCAAAATTCTTTCAGTTAAATTTTGAAGTGCTAGTGTTATTTCTTGGTAAAAGGTTTCGACTTCCTCATCGCTGTAATTTAGGTGTGGTGCATATACTTGGATAATGTGAAAATGGCTATTATCTATTTTAATATCAAGGCGCGCTATTCTGTCGGATATGCAAGTGAAATCAATTATATTGTGCCTATGTTTTTGATTTACTAAAAAACCAATCCCGTTAGAGCCCTTCTTTTTTCCAGCATACATCATTATAAGGTTTTCGTATTCTATGACTTTTTGGCCTTCTAATTTCGTTTCAGAGAGACCAATCACATCCCATTTTATTTTCTTTATTGCATGTTCTAGTTCCTCTTGTCTTCCTATTCCGGCCAGTCCTCTCACATTAAAAGTACAGATATGCAATTTATATTGATTTGAAGTGGCACCCCTATGAGGTATTGAGCAATGTTTGTGTGTCGCTGGAGGGTTTTGGTCAGATAGTCCCGCGGAGACCACCCGTATTGGGACTGTTGTAGTTTTATTGTCTGAGAAGGAGGAAGGGTTTAGTTGCTATGCTTCTTTATTTTGGCTGTTGCCTATGTTAGTTGAATTTTTATTTACAAGGAAGTTTAGTATGCCCGGCTTGAGAACTCCGTCCGAGCAACTGTTTGACCTTTTGGCTGATGATTCAGGTTGTTGTGTTTTATTTCTTTTTTGAATTTGTGTGTTTTTCTCCATATTCAGTGTCGTAGAATTTTCAGGTGAGGTAGGTAGCTTTCGTTTAACATTTTTAGTTATTATCAACTTGTCATACTTAATTACCGCAGTGTTGCCCTTCTCTCTTTCTAATAGTGCCTGTTTCTGTAGTTCTTTTCTTTTCTCTAGTATATATTTTGGATAATTTTCTTTTATGTAATAGTTCGTGTTATTCAAAGCTCTTTTTTGTTTTAGTATATTAATTTTAGTACCCAAAGTTCAAAGTTAAATTGTTACTAAATTAAGGGACCACTCAATGAGAAGTTCCACATCAATAATATCTCCTTTGTTGAATTTTAAAAACATTTGATAACGTAATAGACAACCGTTTACATAACAATGTGTCAGTAACTTGACATAAATCTTGACTAGTACGAGTACAAGTTGCGTTTAAAAATCAGAAACGGTAAGATTCCAAATTTTAACGACGTTTTTTACTAGTCTCATACTTACATTTAATTGGACTAGTTCAAATATCACACGCATATTCTCTTTGTTCTCTCTCTGAAACGAGACAACGTAGTTTTACGACTTATATTTTACTCTTTATAGTGCCCACGTTAAAAACGAACAGTTTAATGAACATCATTTGTTATTTCTGATCTACCTTTGTTTAGGTTGCTTTATATTTTTGAGTGCAAATAAATTACTTCGTTGTTTCTGTGTGATGTACAAAGTGATGTTGGTAGGAATTGGACTGTGTCATAAAAAAAATAAACAGTTCAATTCTTTTGTTGCACGTTATATTTTGTTACTACTGAATGGGCAGGTGTTTTCGAGTCCATCATCATTAACCACTTACATTTTCCTATTGGTGATTTATTATCGATTTTAAAACTTATCTTTAAGTGCTTAGCTTCGGAAATTGCTAATGCACCTGGTAGCCATGTTTTTGACGTAATCTCGTTGTTTCTCTCGATATCTAAATCTTATTGATAGTATCAATGAATTAGAAATCTAACTACGAGTAATTCGTTTTGGGATATTCTTTTCCATGTTGCGAAAGAAATTTTGAGGTTAATAACAAGGTTCCAGCGCATTAACAACTTGCAGAACTAATACAAAATTATGTGTAATTACCGGACTAATGAATTACAAACAATACCTAAATAAAATTACACATAAAAGTACAATTCCAAAAAAGGGGCAAGTGAATGAATCTCAGGACAAGGAAAACACTTGTTAGTCTTCCCCATGGGGGGTCATCACTCCACGTCTTGGGGGACACGGTAGTAGAGGGACCATAAGTTCGAAAATCGGTAGTAAGATTCGACTCTCAGCAGCGAGTTTCAGTCCTCAATCGCGTTGTGAAGCAACCGTATACTTTATTTCTTGCTCATGAAATTCTTTCAAATGCTCATCCACATCTGACATCAGGTGCGATCGAGGTCGAATATCTGCTCAGCTTCAAAAATAATTTTTAATTGCATTATTGAATTACTTACCTGTCGCATAGTACCTACTAACGTATGATAAACCCAAGCTTCTTTAAATTATCAAAGAAAGTATTAATCTTCAGAAGTCTTCAAATCATATGTTATCAGCCTAATGCGAGTGGCTTTTTTGGCTGAGTAATAACATGATTTAAAGACTGCATTGTTTATATCCTATCGAGTGCCCAACGTGTATCCGCCCTACCCAGGCCAGTTAATCGCGTGCCGATTGAGTTTTTATTCACCTACCAGCGTCCCCGATTGGCGTTTGTATGCTAAACGGATGACGACTGTCTACCTCAAAGAGGGATTGAGAGGGTTTTTAATAAATTGCAACCGCCATTTTGTTGGAGAAAATGCCTTTTGGTTTTCAGGCATGGTCATACAAATGGAATCTAATGGGATATCTTTCTTTAAAAAGAGTAGGTATTCTACCTCTTTTAGCAGGCCAACCTATGAGTTCATTTTTGTGTCTGTACTTCTGACCTAGCCTAACCTAGCAAAATGAAAGAAACAACATAACATTTAGACGCAATGATGTAAATCATGTCCCCATTACATGACATTTGCATGCGAGCTCAGTCCACATTGACCGGGTCCGGTCATCAGCTGATCGATGTTCCGTGCTAATTAATTCATACGCTGCGCCCGCGCAGGCGGACTGTGGCGCTACTCAGAACTTATTAGCGCCTGTACTTGGAAACGGCGACTCATTTCCCACCTCACTCGCTCAGATCACCGGTGCCGGTAGGCTAATTATGAAGATCTTGTTTTGTACGAAGCTTTGTGCTAAGACGAGTAGGTAGGTACTGTGTTGTAATCCACTAGAATAGGCACAATTCAAAGGTTTTACAATAGGAAAAAAAAATTAAAATGAAATAAAACAAATACATTAAAAAACGAAAAACGAAAAAGAAAAAACAATGAAAAAAATACATTTGTGTCGATAAGGCTCAGCACAATTCGTGACAGAGCGAGGCATGTCACGATACTAAAAGACGATAAAAAGCAATGTTAGTAATATGTTTTATCCTGAAGAAAATTTCAGCTTCACGAAGAATTAGGTATTCGTACCTATTCGACTCTTATAGTAAATAAGAAACGTGATCGTCGTTTTTAACAGAATTTTATCTGATCTGAAAAATGATGAATTTATTAGCTTTAATGTAGGCCATATTAAATAAGTTTGATAGGATTACCTAGGTCTCTTGAAATAATAAGTAACCTTTGATTTTATCACTAAAGACCATATAAACTCTAAATTACGATTTTTAACTCAAGTATCTACCTTCTTCCGGGCATGTTCTCCAAATGCAATATCAAGCATAACATCGAATAAATGAGAAGTCAAATTACTCGTACATCTTCGTCGTTACCTACATTCGCCGCGCGCATCCTTCCTCACGTTTTCCAATAGTGTCTAGACTATTATTGTAATAATAGCCTTCTATTTCAGTTCCGATAGCCGAGTACCTCCAGCCGCGTATTAATTGTTATCTCAGTACACGTGTTGGAATTAATAACCGTTTTATGAGGGTGATAAAAATAAAAATAGCAACGGTATGCGCGGATCGAGGTGGGATTTTGAATGTTTGCGAATATTGTTTGGTGTGTATTAAAATTTTTGGTAATTTGGTATTATTGAAGAAAATGTAAACTGTTATGATTTTGATTATACATGCTTATTTTCTCGAAAATATAACATTTAGGGTATTTTTTTTGGTATTGAATATCTTGAAGATGTATCGCTCAAAATACCTTTGTAACCTTTTCTACCTTTGCAAGTCTGTAGCATGCCAGTAGATTTATCGTGACAAAGGTACATACCAAGACCCTAAAACCCACTTAACATAATGGTGTCCATAGACACGCATGTCATAAGCACGGTACATTGCAAGGAGGTTGCATACTTAAGCCTGCACGGCTGTTGAACACAGGAAGAGGAGAATAACCTCAGAGGGCGCTGACGTCACTTCCGGTCACACGAAATAACGTTTAGAAATTGTTTTTCTTTAAATACACAAATATTTAATGCTTTTGCTTACTTTTTGAAAATAATAGATAGATAGATAACTCTTGATTGCACACAAAATTAGTGAATTTACAAATTTGTTTAAAGGAAATGTACAATTTAGGCGGTCTTATCGCTATAAGCGATCTCTTCCAGACAACCTTTGGGTAAAGAAATTATGGGTTTATAGGAAGGGGTATTTTGTGCGTTGTAAATGAAGAGAAAAATAGTTACATATATAACAAAATAGTATCCTTTTTTTATCAAATATAATAATTAGAGATGCGCCGAGTAGCACTTTTGCCGAGTACCGAGTACCGAGTATTACTCGGTTCATTTTTTTTCCAACCGAGTACTCGGCCGAGTAACTCGGTTCAATCAAATTCCTGTTTCGGGTGTGTAAACAAGTACAAACCAGGTTCGGTTAGAAGAAGCTTTCATCAAGCCACTAGAGCGCGATGATCCTAAAAGCCCCATAACTTTTTTTTTGGATACAAAATCCACAACATGATAATAACATTAAATATAGACCAATGACGGATTTACATTTTATTTACTTAATTTAAATAAGGTCGCTATTTCAAAGAAAATTTGCTAGCAAAAGACGAGTCCTTTCGAGTGGTGGGCAGGGCCCCGAACAAGGTATTCAGAACTGGCACGCTTAGCAAGAGTGTTTCTATGAGGCTGGTAAAGTCTACGAAGAATAAAGGAATTGTCTGTTACTAGAACGTGCAAAGAGCTTTGCATCACCACAACATAATCTAACTTAAAATTTCACATATTATTATTTTTATTAACGTTTTTCTCATTTTGTCTCTACTCATTTATTATCATAATTGAGGTTGTGAAAGATTTTCCCAGTCGTTTAGAAGATATCTACCTAAATACATATATTGCTTTTCTTAAACCGAGTATACTCGGCATTAAAACCGAGTTACTCGGCCGAGTACGAGTATCAAAAAACCTGCCGAGTACGCCGAGTACCGAGTATTAACCGAGTACTCGGCCCATCTCTAATAATAATATAATAAATTCAGTCAGAAGGAGGTGACCTTATCTACCACAAATACATAACTAGAGAAGCAGGTTATGTAAACTTGAAATGCAGCCCGTTTATGACCTGTGCTTATTATGATCTGTGGAACAAATATAAAATAATTTCTCGACCAACTTCTTCATTTTAAATGGGATACAAGAACATAAAGGAGTTCAGGAGGTCTACTACGAAAAATGAAATCCGTCAATACGATTATCGTTTTTCGGATCCGAAACATTTTTAGTATGAAATCCTTCCTACGATATGCTTCGGATTCGTAAAACGATTATCGTATTGACGGATTTCGTTTTTCATAGTAGGCCTTCAGAGCAGAGATTCATGCGCGAGAATAAGGTACGTAATTTCGCCAACCCATCTTGTAGCCCCTGTGGCCTAATGGATAAGGCATCGGCCTCCTAAGCCGGGGATTGTGGGTTCGAGTCCCACCAGGGGTACACCGGGCCAACATTTTGCAGTTGTTTTTATTGCAAATCATTCAAGTTTTTTATATTGCAAATCATTAAGTTTTTCTTAATAAAATATTTTTGTGATTAATTTGGAAAAAAAATATTGTGCTTACAAAGTAATAAACGAAAAATATGAATATGAGTCCATAACAGAATCAACCATTTTAACAAAATTAAAACCAAAACGGTTGTTACTAATTTATTTCAAGCATGTTTGGTACATTGGTATTTTGTTAGATAAAATAATTACTTCAACTTTTCATTTGAAAGTTATTTACGTCATTTCTTTTTCTGCTTCAAATATAATGAATGATTAATCAAAATATTATATCCTCAGTTAGTGAAACTTAAGCAATACCATTTCCAGAACCATTTCTCGATCACATGTACTTTATAAAGCTCTCACACGATTGGCCACCGCGCAAGACACCTGTCTTACCTTCACCGTGAGCCAATCAGGGCTCGGAGTACCTGTTCAGGCTTCTAGGCGGGGCGGCAGGTGCAAACACGTCTGACCACGCCTCACTCTACTCAGGTAAAGTCATATGAGTTGTAAGAGATAAGATGTGGCGTGGATTTGAAATTCACATAAACATACCTAAGTACAAAAAAGCTTTGTAAAGCTCGTTTGGCCCATCGGAATCGAATTGATCATCATCCATCACGAATGATTAAAAAGGCGGCCATCATGATATTAAAAGAGATAAAGAAGGTAACACGTGAGCGGAATATTTAAGTGATAACTTAACAGAGACCAAACAGAAAATTCATATTTTTGTTTCTGATAAACTGATTTTATCTCTTACCCACAAACCTCAATTGAATGAGTAACCTTCTTTTTAGTGCCATTTATCTTCTTTATTTTTCACGTAAAATTTACATCGTCCTAGCCACAAAAAAAAAGCTTTTTCAGTGTGCCCACATCTCCACACACCTGCCTGTAGTGTTGCCAGCGTGTTCAGCTATTAGATCAACATCTGTTCGTATTACACGTTTGGTACCTAATATGTGCTCTTATAATAAGTCCCCCTAGCTGATTTCGACTACGGTGGCCAGTCACAACGACCAACCGACTGCGCGGGACATATTATAGTGCACAAGTGTGTGCGCAAACACAGGTGCACTCTCTATTTCTTTCATTCTCATAGCCCGATGAGAGAGCAATCTGACACGACCGGAGAGAGTTCCTCTTGTAAAGCCTTAGCCGATCATCAAATGAAATATCAAATGGTAAAAGTCCTTTCGCAGAAGTAACTAAAGCACATTTTCTCCATAGTGACAAGCTAAACCCCTTTACTCAAATAAGAAGATAAAGTTTATTTAAGTTTTTGAAGCAACGTAGTTGTTAAAGAGGTGAATACTTGATGATTTTTGTCTATTAAAATATTTTAAAAAGCTTAAAAACAATAAACACACCTTTATTTTAGTCCCATTCATTTTTTTTTTCACAAAAACATTGGCATCGTGTCTCTACACACCTGCTTGTAGTGCTGCCAGCGTGTCCAGCTAATTAGTTGGACGTTATCTGTCCGTATTACACGGCGTTTTAGCTCGCGTTTTGGCGGAAATCCGGCGCATGATGAAGTGCGGACGGCTCACCTGGATGCGGTGGTCATTAGGGGCTAGAGATGTAACGCGAGGAGAAAACTATCGGTGATGTCGATAAAATGACGGAAGATTATATCGTTAACCTACGTAACTAAGTAAAACTAAATATACAATCAAGTACTGTACCTTTAGGGCCTATACCGCCTCTTTTTCTTTATGTAGCATTGGTATACAGTGCCTCATCAAGACATAGATAAAGATCGCAGAATCACACTGCATGCAGACCGCTTGTAACTAGTCACTGTGAAAAACTTTAGAAGGCCTTTTTCAGCAGACGACGTCCTTTGGCTGATAATGATTGAGCTTCAATGACTGCAAGGTATTGGTGAAAATATGTGACACAAATCTCAATGATTGGATATTGGATTAATTTTGCCCCACACGACACTTTTATTTAGATGGTGCTTACTCGCTTCACTACGAATGCTATGTTCATCTATCATCTTTACTTTCCACGAAATAATTTGTTTGACAAATGAATACGTAACAGCCATTCATGCATAAGTTATAAATTCATCAGTCGCTTACCTACCTGATTGATGTCACAAAATACCTAGTTAACGACCGATATATCTCTCACCTTACCAGATTAGCTATAATTAGTCTCCGCACTGTGCCATACACCCGTCATCGTCATAATAGACAATGATTGATGTGAATACTTTGTGGATATCGATAAAAATGTCTGTCGTTGGCTTCACTACCGTGGCGCCAGGGGTGCCAAAACAAACGGTCGCAAAGTGGCGAAGTGACAACTTTTGAATAGTTTGGCCTGCCTGAGTTTTGTCGACATTTTTAGACTTGGCATTTGTTCGGCATCTGCGCACGACGGTAACACGCCCGGTAATTATTGATGGTCTAGATTTATTTTTGCGGGTTTTTCTGAATGTTCGAACCCAGATTGTAAATAGAGCTAGACGAAACTGTTAGTCTGAAAACAACAGCGTGTGAACATAAAAATATAAGAATGTTAAGAAGAAAATATGTAAAATTATTTTGTGTGAAGAATATGTGTCTATAATGTCTTGAGATTTAATTTGCAAACACCAATCTTTTAAGCCACCTCAGCTTACGTAAGCCGCCCAACATAATATTAGAAAAAGTAATTTCTTTTAGATAAAAGTATTATTTTTCAGGATTGAAAAAAAAAGTTACAATAAAATCAAGAATTGATAATCAATATTTTAGCCAAACCAGCCTTTTCCTACGTAAATATTTAATATTTTTTTACGTAATGCCAGTATAAAGGTATTGAATAAAATGTCCAACACGGAGCGTAGGTGTCTAATTGCCGCCCTCGCCGTAACCTGGCTATCGGATGGCAATTACCGTCTGAATTGGAAGCGTGGATAAAAAATATTACACCCGTGGGGCTTGGTTTCGAAGCCCGTGTTAAGGGGAAAACTAAAAAATAATTCGAGATAAGCTTCGAAATAAAAAAGGGTAAATATAATAAACTATTATTTCATATATTTTATAAGGTTTTATAAGATTTTAGAAATATATCTGCCACATTAACGGCTAAATTGTTAGTCATTTTTGTATTGTCCGTTAGGTGCACGCTTAGTGAATGCCAATTCAAAACGAGCACGGTTATTTTGCTTAGCACGTACAGCAACCAAAAAATAATATTTATGATTTTTAGTATTATGTACCTACATTTTTTTTTTCAAAATTAAAATAATTGGTGGCTTGCCCTTAAACAAAAAGTTAAATTTGGTCGCAGCAGCCAAGCTAAGGTGGGCCAAGTCCCGCGTGTCGCGTAAACGTAAATTGATCTTCTGATACTTCAAATCAGTGGTTGAAGATCGCTGTCTTATATTTACTCTAGATAAAGTGTAAGTCCTTTACCACAACTAACATTTTGCGATCGGAAGTTAACGACTGACACATAACCTACAACCTTTTCTCTTACGAACCTTAAGTGATCTGGAACTTCAGTAAAAAAAGATTACCTGAGCGCAACTTTTGGTTTCTTTAATCTTTTAAGAGAAGATAAAGTTGCACTACAGGACTGACAAACGCTCTGCCTACGAACCCATAATGTTTTAGAAATAGGAAGAATATAATACGCTGAAGCTTCTCCAAGAAATGGACTAGCGAAAATTCAGAAAGGAAAAAGAACACCACCTTATATTGTAGTCACAAAGCTACCATAGATTATATAGCTCTTCGAACGAAACTTCAATAGCTGGAACACTCTTAGGGTTACAATCTTGTTGCTACGAGTGCGCGCTTTACAATTTAAACAAGCCAATATCTTACGCAAGTATGTAGAGCACAATCGTTGACAAATTCTTTTAAAGAGACACTAAAAGATTTAAAAGCAAAAAACAGAGGAATGCAATCAACATAGTCAGACAATGGACACGTGCATAGCATCTTGGAGACAAGACAACGACAGCATAAATAAAGATGAGGACACACACAAGATGACCGTTACCAGGGCACCTTCAAAATCTATACTAATATTATAAAGCTGAAGAGTTTGTTTGTTTGTTTGTTTGTTTGAACGCGCTAATCTCCGAAACTACTGGTTCGAATTGAATAATTCTTTTTGTGTTGGATAGTCCAGTTATCGAGGAAGGCTATAGGCTATATAACATCACGCTACGACCAATAGGAGCAAAGATATAGTGGTAAATGTGTAAAAAACGGGAGAAAGAAGTCACTATTCCACGCGGACGAAGTCGCGGGCAAAAGCTAGTATAAACCTATTGGAGTAAATTTGGTTTCAACACATAACTGGACCCTGATGATGTTTCAATTAATGTGATTAATCGTTCTCGCATTGCTTTCCAATCTATTGAAGTCCTAGAATATTCAGCGTTATAGCTACGTTTGAATCTCACATAATGAAAAAAATAAAAATGAAGGAATTTTGTTTAGAATGTCGTTTTTCATGAAAACTTCAGCACATACTTAGTGATGAATGGTGTGCATTTGGCATGCGTCATTGAGAAAGACGTTCAAATGTATTAATTATAATTTCCTCTACTTAACAAACTTAACAAGCAAAATAAAATAGAACTCAAAATCTTTCATCATCATCATTATCAGCCGAAGGACGTGCACTGCTGAACATAGGCCTCCCCCACTAAGAGTAGTACAGGCTACAAGTTACTAGTAGTGTAGGCTACAACGACTGAAAGTTTTTTTTTGCCAAAATCTTTCAGTGTTAACCAAGTTTTTAGAACTCGGTCGTTGTAGCCTAAGCTTTATGTGCTGCAAAAAACCCGAATAAATCGTCATCTGAGCCGAACAGCTGTTGTCTCAGCACAGATTACCTGTGAAATATCGTTTATTTCAAACCAAAATACGACCGATACTGGTTATAACTATAGCTCAGGGTTCAGTTTATATTTTCATATAAAATGTGTCAATAATTAAACTTTTGCTGGTAGAGTACTATGAAATTCTGATGTTTACGATACAATGAACTTGAGTACATACCTCAATAGTATAGATATTCTGGGATCTTAATTTTTTTAAGAGTTTATCACCATCATACTCTTCAACATTATCAAGCAAAGCACGTTGACTGCTGAACATAGACTTCCTCCGAGTTACTCCACGGTGTGATCCTGCAATCTTTATAAGCTTGTCTGTCTGTCTAGTCGATAAACGCCCTATGCCCTTTTGGTCAAAGGGTTTAGGTTCATGAGTGTTGCAGTATTAGGTAGGACACTCACTGCCTAGTTTACATTACCAAACTTATGGCTTTTCAATCCTTCCGCGGAACCCAAAAAAGGTGGCTCGTGCCAAAAAATGTTGGCAACCACCTCGAAAGGTGTTTATATTGCGTCCTCGCGACGACATAGTGCGTAAACTAATCTCTCCTAGCGCAATAACTATAGATTAACTCGAAAAACCGCAACTGAACATAACTCCTTTTAATTGCCTTTAAAACATCGTGTTTTGAGCTAATTTGTTTCATTGCTTTATCACGGTTGCTTACCAATAGAGATGCGCCGAATAGTGGTTTCTCCGAATAACCGAATACCGAATACTATTCGGTTCAATCCTTACCGAACCGGATATTCGGCCGAATTATTCGGTTGACCATTACACTGCATTCCCGCATAAACAGGTTCAAACATGCACGCCGCCTGTCGCCGCTGGCTAGTTGCGAGCGAGCCGTAACTCGCCGCCCGCCACCCGCGCACACACTCACACCGCGCTGTTACTTTGCTTTTAAACATTGCACGAGTAAGGAGCAAATAAGTAAAAAAAAAAGTTTAAAAGTAAATAGCAAAATGAATATTGAGCTAGGGGTTAACTATACTACTTATAGTGTAGGTCGAGTAATAAATATGTGGACTTAAGATTTTAAAAGAACATGTTGATTTCAAGTTTGATTGCTTTCATTTATTAGCGTTCACTTTCACACGTTTACACGTTCTTTGCAAGATAATATAAGATGCATTTTTTTTACTCAAAACATGTGTAGTCATGTACATCACAGGTGTTTGTTTAGTTGAAGTATCAACATGTCTTGCAACTTTTATTTAAAAAAACATAAATCTTACATATGAAGCTTGTCTTTCAGTTTCATTCCATGTTATGTAGCCAGGAAAATAGAAATACTCAAACCGAATATATTCGGCACTTTAACCGAATAATTCGGCCGAATACAAATAGTGAAAAAATGCCGAATACGCCGAATACCGAATACCAACCGAATATTCGGCGCATCTCTACTTACCAATAATTTTGTTTTTATAAACATTAAAAAGAGGATAATATTTTGACGTGACGTTTTGTAAATCAAGTCACGACCACCTGTTGGTGTCACGGTGGTTAAATGTATTAGCATAATAAAATCTGTTTATTACGTGTAAATATTCAAATTAAATGTTTATAAAGGTAAATTATTATTGAAAATAAAAATCACAAGCTAGGTAGAGTACTATATAAAACTAAGTAATTAAATACTCGATATTGCTTGTAGTGTAAGTAAAATGCTCAGTGAAAATCTGTCGCATAGCAAGCATTTTATTTTTTCGAAATGAAACTTGGAAAAACTAGTTTAATTGCAACGCAAATACCTTTGATCATCCGAGATTGATTGACGTCAGCAAAAACAGAAACGCCATCCAAAAACCTAAAATGTTGCACACGAGTTTTATATTTCACCCCTCAAACCACATTCCGGACAATACTCCTAAAATAACGCCACAAACATTTGCATCGCGAAACAAAAACACAATGGGTTTCCCGCTTTTAATTTAACATTTCCCCAGGTGCGGGCCGAGGTGTCGCCGCAATCAGCAGCGGCGTCTGACAGGTGACAGTGACAGTTGACAGTTGACACTCTGTGACAGATTGAGGCGCCCGCGCTCTTTTGTTTCCGCGCACCTATTTTTTCTTTGTCTATTTTTTTAATGATTAATCTCGAGGTTGGGCAATGCAATCTTTTTCCAGTTTTTCAGCTAAAAATGTTCAGATTTTGAAGCTGTGTGGAAGTGTGTTGCACAATGAAATAGGAGCAGGTACAATCAATGGTTGGAGCCTGGGAAACCAGTGTCGTATTGAAATCCTTGAAGTTAAAACAACTATTCCAACATATTTTTGATAGCATTGATCGGTACTCAGAATTTCACTTTAAACTTTTTGTCCAAAGGCTGGTTATGAAAGTAGGTACATACTTTTCTGGACTCCTCCGCCATTAAAAGCGAGGCTAGATTTGAATTTAATTTTACAGTGTCAGTGGACAAAGTGGGGAGTATCAGTGCGAATTACCGCGTAATTAGTCGGTTTGTCGACACGGCGCCGCTCATTATAACCGCCCTTCATTGAGGCCAGTTCACATTGCGATACTTTAGGAACAGTTTTTTTGACAAAATGTACTTTGATGACAATCACAAGTACCAAAAATCCGTTTAGTTATAGAAGAACTGAGGTGATCTCGAATTAAAGAAAAACGAAATCAACAAGTCATGCCATTAACGATTTGTACCAAGCAGAAACATTTGGTACTTGGTACAAAATGGTACCTGCTGCACTTTAGCAAAATACTTACCTAAATGACACAAGATAAAAACAAAGGCGACACTGCTACTGATATTTTAATAAATCTAGACGGTATCTGAATACGAACAGCAATCAAAACGAAATCGTTAATTACTGGTCGCGATGAGTTATTACGTCTCGGTCTACGGCGTGGGACAGGTACTACAGACTGTGCTTCAGACTAAAGCTAGATATACATATTTTGTACTTAGCCGTTATTTTATTATTAGATAATAAGTTAGATACCTTGGGTATACTTTTACGATGAACCCACCCTATCCACATCTCTGTGGTCTCCAAACAAAACAAAAAACAGACATTCTAACCCACAGCCCAATCGTCACCTGAGCCAAATCAGCTCTTCCGACAAATAGGCCCGTGACAGCAATGCTGCGCGCGCGTCGTGCCAGCGCCGCGCCGTCATACTTGCGCAGAATGGCACGCTGGTACGCCATACTCGTGTAGTATGCCGCTCACGTACCGGAGGTAAAGATCAAGTGTTAGTGGGAGAAGTTATTATGTGGTAATTATAGGTGTTGGTTGCCAGTTGATAATTGGTTGGATTTAAAAAGCTTTTCGAAATAGTCCAGCTTAAGGAATTTAGGTGATTTTTGGGTAGTTAAAAAGATAAATACGTAAGTGTAAAGCGTTTAAAACACAAACATTCTAGGCACTATTACTAAGATTGACAAACCGACAAAATGAATTTGAATTGGAAATTCGCTCCATTGGAAATTTGTTAACATGATATTTAAAAGACAGAAAAGCCATTCTGCTCCAAGCTTTTTTGCAAAATTTTACAACATAACCTAAATTAATAGGTGCGCCACCCTCCAATCAATTTTCATTTTATTTCCACCAGCAAAATTGCGAAGGTGCCCTAATAACAAAGTCATTGGCTGCTAATAACAGGCTCACTGCCCAAATAAAGGGTTGATACAAACTGATCGCTGTCATATTTTAGCGTCGTCGTAACGAGACGAATATTTTAGCAAAATTATAAAGCTAAAAGCAAAGTAACGGTGAGGCTTTGTACTTTAAGATGTTAGGGATTTTTAGTATATTTGATGATAAAGATTTGAAACTGAAAAGACTGAAACGGCGTTTGAAGCTTCATAGGCTTTTTTGCTAATTTGGTGTAAAAACTAAAGTTATCCTGTAAGCATCCACTGCTGGGCAAATGCTTTACCTCAAGTATAAGGTAGTATGAGCTATACTCCACCACGCGGGATCAATGCGGATTGGCAGAGGAGTGTTTGCAAGGCAAGCGACCAACCTTGTTTTATAGTACTATTTATCTGGCTTGTCTTTACGAATTAGTTGCCTGATATTAGCTGGGACACGATAAGCAGCTTTCCGAAGCACAACGATGCTCGTGATAAACGTCACTTATAATGGTTGGAATGGTCACCCATCCAAACACGACCGCGCCGTAAGTTGCTTAACTTCGGTATAACTACCAAAGCGCTGCCACCACTGCGCTTCGAGCACCTCAATTTGGTGTACTCGTAAAAATTTTGGTACTCAAAATAATATAACCATCATAGTTTGAGCTCTAAAAAGAATCGTCGTATTTATGTATAAACAGTGATGAAAATTTTAAAACTATGTTTATTGCACTGGTTAATAAATTACCTCTTTTTACTTTTCCAAAAGATTTTGGATAGAACGTGATCCAAATATGTCTAGGTCCACAAACGCAAATCGACAACAAGACCAATAAGCTTGACACAAGTTCACTCAAACGCGGTTTCCAGAATTAGCAACAAAATTATAAAGCAAAGAACTTTTGTTCTTTGACCTGTCTAGTTTCATACAAATCACCTCTAAAGATCGTGAATGAAGAGGCAAAACACCTCGTAAGCGTAAAACGGGATTCTCCGCAACGCTCGGTACAATATCAAACGAAACAATAAACTGTGGAGATAATTGCCACTTGCAATTTCAAGGTTTGGCGCTGGCTGTCACACGCTGTGAAGTTAAGGGCAAAGATTAAATATGACTTAATTACAGAAGTGACACTGAAGCATGTTTGGGACGCTATTCTGAAATAGCTTTTTACAGTTACCCATAATACTAAACTCATTAAAAGCATTAATCGCAATAAAATTGGATTGAAAAATTGTATAGGTAAAGTATACCTTACATTGTTGTATTGAGCACCTAGGAAAGACACTGCAGAATTTGATCAGACAAAAATACCTCGTTTGCGTTGCACAGCGTATTTACAATCAGACCATTGCAACCCACCTTTGATCGTACGTCTTATAAACAACAAACAAATACCATCATAATCCTCGACAAACTAATCCCCAGTTCAAAGTGCTTTACAACATCCTCTTGGTTTAATAAATTCATCCCCACTTTGTCAGATTCTGATCATCATTTACGATGCAGGTTTGCTTGCAGTTTATTGGCTAATAACTCTGATATGATTACATGGACTGTCTGCGTCGATTAGTGTAATAATCTAGCCGTAAAAGATCAAAGAGGCAGCAGGCAGCTCACCGGCGCGCGCGCAGTTAAAGTATTAATGTGTCATTGTGGCACACTAATGGATATTTGCTTGGAAGTATTCAGTTAGTAGTCCTGAGAATTTGTGAATGCAGGATGTATATGGTCAGAATTCTTATGGAATAAAAAAACAATGATAAAAAACGTATGGAAATCGGAGTTTTGAAGTCGAGGTTTATTTAGTTACAAAAATATGTTTATTTTAGTTTCATGTACCTATGTTTTTTTTAAGATTGTATAATTGTGCGAGAAAGTTTTTCACTTCAATTTTTTTGTCACAAATAATTTCACCTCAAAATTCTGAGTGACTAATTGACTTCTATTAGGGAAGTGGATGTTTAAAAATGTTTATAACCGACATTATTGAGACGTCGGGATCAAAGTGGCCAGACACGACGGTAGTTTATGAATCAATATCTTCAGATGTGGCCGGATATTGTGACAAGGACTTACTCTAGTAAACTTTCTTGCGTCTTTTATGTGTAATATAAATCTGACGTAAACTAGAGGTAACGTAAGATAAGATAAGATAAGATAAGATGCATTTATTTACTCAAAACATGTGTAGTCATGTACATAACAGGTGTTATTCAGTTGAAGTATCAACATGTCTTGCCGATAGCCGGCATGTAAATATTAAATTGACAACGAATACAATTTTAATTTAGATACATACAATAAAAATAGTAATGTCACAACAATAATTATCAAAATAAACTTATAAATTAATGTCAATCAAGATTTATTTATCATTAAAGAATTCATTTATATTATAATAACATTTATCTATTAGGTAACTCTTAAACTTATTTTTAAATTGAGTCAGTGGCAGGCATTTGTACTGGTTGGGGATTCGAACGAACGTGTTTCGTTTTTTTTACAAATTAATCAAAGCTACTCGTATATATGATACAGTCAAAAGTTTCAAAGGAACTGGCCATCAATAGTTATTTATCATGCAACTGCAGCAAAGCCTAGGGAGAGCCATGTTTAATACCCTACTGGGCCAAAGGAGGGCAACGTATTGAATCCGAGTATTCTATGAATGCATTACAAACTCGCACTTTTAGGTGTATCAATGATATGAAAAAGGTGTTAAAGATAAGTAAAATTGTGCATTCATCTTCTCTCATGAAAACTCTTTGCGTCATTTCCCAAAAATCCTCTGGATAATGACCGAGGTGTGGCGCAGTCAGGAGCGGAAATACGTCGCCCTGGGCGGCCACTTCCGCCGGATAAGTGGCCCTCTCTGACCCAATTTCCGGTGTTCGCATTACGTAGATCCCTCTATGATAATTTCAGATCAGTTCGTAGTTCGAGCATATTTTTGACATAGGTGCGTTGGAATGCGATTTGGAAGGCATTTTGCATTGCATTGCGTCTTGCATACCTACTTGCGTCAGTTACCTAAACACTTGTTATTTTAAACTTATTGGAATAAGTGTATGTTTTGGGCGTAAAAACAAAAATCTGAGACTGGCTCTGCTGAAATAATTAATTATTAGATATAGCTAAGGCAGCAGTAGGACATTACAGACACTTAACGTGTAGTACAAAGGTAGATTTACTAGTAAATGAATGAAGTCTTCTATCAACGTACTTGTGATTCATGTTCGGCAGAGTTTACATTACATTATTTTAATGATGATGATGACTTATTTTCGGTAACTATTTCAATAAAAGTGCTAAACCATGCATCCTGGTCCTTAGGATCTTTACTATCTCCCAAAATATGAACATTACCGAGCACTGCAAACATACATTGCAACAGACAAGCATAACCTGGGTGGGCCACCGGTAGCCATAAGTGGTGGAACACGGAAGGCGATATTTACGAGCGCGTGTAAACTTGATTGTAAATTGTAAATCTTTATTGGATATTGTGTAAACTGGATAGGTTGGGAACAAGTCGCCTGGAAAACTATGGTAATTGGAGTTTGAAATGTTAGGATGTGAGCTTCGAATGAGATGTAGGTTTCAAACGTTCAAATCAACTCATTTAAATGATATTATAAAGTTCAGTAACATAATAAAACACGATGGTCATGTCCCCGCTTAAGTTATTTAACCGTGTCCACATTGGTGGGCTTTTAGAAATGGTCGCAATGCTATTAAAATACTTACTTCTACGAGTTACGTTGCAAGATTGTATTGTAGCTTTTCAATGAGCCTTATTAGTATCGAACTGTGTCAAAAATAAATCGCAAACTGTACGGTTTTTTTTTAAAGATATCTTATGCCAAAACTCCCAAGTCGCTATCCTATTACCTACCTACCCCACAAAACCGCAACACTCCGTCACAGGAGCGACATCAAATCCGCCAAGCCGAGTAAATAAAAACCTAATTTAAATGCCATTAAAACTAGATGCTCCTCAAGATTTAGGACCTATACTCCGGTACAAATAAAACACTCGCGGTTTTTTTGTTACAACAATCTACACCTTGTGATCAATACATAGAGTTCAACTTTAAACAATCTGCGACGCTAGCGCCACTCGCGTTTGCGTTAAAAACAAAGTAAGGGCTCATTATTTTCCCGAGGTACCTCCCAAGGGTAGAATTTTAAGTGGTAGAGATTTATTTCGGTTGATTTTGACGTCTGTTGGTTGAATTCGTTAGACGCGGCTTACTGAAAGGGAATTTGCTATGATGAGATCTAAAATGAGATGTCAACTGGCAAGTATATTACTACACAGTATTGAAGAACCTAAATACAGTACTATACGCAGTCAATATCAGTTAAAATAGTAAATTGTGCTATAATATGATAATTTTATACCTATAATAATCCAGTTTCAGTGTCCTGCCCTTTCCTTAGCCTATTATCTATTTATTTGCGAGCAGTTAAACATTAACCACAGTAGGTCCCAATCAGAAACGACTCGTTAATCCCACCGGTTAGTGCTGGAGTGACGTTGACAGTTACAGGAAGGGCTGTAACTTACCTGTTTTATACGTCTGAGGGACGTAAATGTCAGTGAGTGATGGAAGGAGGCACGTGGCGTAGGCCGGATCATCATCAGTGTAAAATGGACAAAATTATTGGCAGCGACTCGGCGGTACTTATTTTAAGAGGTGGGTTAGAGAAGTGGCTAGACAGTGGTGGTAGTCTAAACTCTAGTCATCATTGTTTAAGTTGGGTTTTAGATTTACGATTTATGTTTGGTGGTGCAGATAGTAAAAAATATAAAACCTGCCATGTTGAAATCTTACTATAAGTAATGCACTTACTTGTAAATACAAACATTACACTTAAACGAATGTTCCTACTAACATTCAAGAACCTTATCGATAACGAATGCATTTTTTTCTTTTACGATATAGATATATTTTTTTCTACCAAACGGTCCTACTTAGTAGGCATTCTAATAAGATCTTTCTTCAAAAATTCAAACTCTTGCTTAAATGCCATGAAACCCAATCAATTATCTACTTATTCGTTTACTTAACAGAGTTCAAGCTCTACTTAGCTTTGGGCAAGGTAATTGAGGTAAACAGGTCTCATACCCAGCATAATAGTTTTAATACAAACCGCCATTGCACAGTCTGCGCACCGCCTAATCCCAGAGCAAAGATGCCGTTACGAGCGGAAGTGTAGCGTTTCAAAGGCGCATTCTTGTTACCTGTGCTCTAAACATAACCACGGGAAGCGATCGGCCACGCCCCACCGCTCGCCTTTGATCTCGCCGAGGTGCGCGGGAGTTGGTAATTGGTCACCTGGTTCAAGACTTATTTTAGGGTGAATATTTGTTTCCAATTTAGTATGTGACTTGTGTGGGGTAAGGAAGTGGTCGTAATATGGTTGTGTATGTGAGTGTAGTGAATTTTACGGTTTTAATATAATCAATAAACTAATATTTGTATTAGGAATGATTACTATAATATCAGAACAATAAAATCGTTGGTGATGTTTTTTGTAACGTTTGCAAACCAAAGTCATTAGTGACAATAACAAAGTTGATATCTTTAAGTCACGTTTATAAAGTCTAGTGTTTTGTCAAAAATCTTGGATGTTACATAACTAGTTTCTCATATAATTATAAAAAGCTGACATACTGGATATTATGATTAAATTTCACGAATACCTACCAGTCTTAGTAATATAACAAAACTAATGGATAGAGCAAATGTTATTTTCAAACTGTTATCCGTCACGTTACCGCAAAGGTACAAGCTTCAAAACAAATCCCCCGCCGGGTTTCACCAAAGTTTAACAGTTCAATCTTACACCGATACCGGGAAAACCTGTAATAGTAAACTGGTTCCGGAACGAACATCATCGTGCCGTCACACCGGGTGACAGACGGACAGACGCGCGAAAATGTACACTAATGTAACATCAGCACCACACAAAAATTACGAAACTACTCCTCACATTTGAGCACAAACCACTGACGCTTCAGCAGTAAGCTATGACATAACAGCTAGAAGCAAATCTGCAATAGGGAGAGACATGGATGGAGCTGACGTAAGATATTGTATCACATAATGATGTTTGGCCCCAGGAATGACAGGTGGACATTTGCTATTAGAATTTGTGTTAAAAGAGACATATGAGCTAGAATGAATGTTGTGTAATTAGGGTTCAGGTGTGAAATATTACGTTACAGCAAATTTACTTAGATTTATGCATCATTCAAACCTGTTCATAATTCTCTTTTCACATAACGTTTAACGTCACAGCTCTAACGTCCAGAAATATATTTCCGTTCTTCAAACGCCGATAGGTAGTTAATTTTGTGATGCAAATAAACTAAGATTTCTACGATAAAGTGCTACTTCTTCAAGAAAACTGTATTCGTCAATATGTAGATGAAGCATAATATGCAAGTCAGCGTACACCAGCAGTTTAGTAAAGCTACTCATTCATTAAATGAAACTGAAGTAAATATTTATATAGCTAAACCAGATGGCAAGCTTGTCCTTGCATCTTGATAAACCCACTTCAGATCAACATCAGACATCAAAGCTAATAAATCTCTGGGACAGTCGCAACACGAGTGAACGTGACAAAAACACAATTATCATTCTCCATATTCCGCCTTTGTCACTTATGTCATTTCGCCGCATAAATCATCTCGTAACGACCATAAAGAATCCTAAATTATACGAAGGAGAGACGGACGACAAAGAACTCTCGCACCTAACTCGGCAACTGTTTAAAATATCCGGTGATTCAGATGGGGGGCGGCAAACGTAAGGACTGACATACAAGGTTAAATAGGGCTATGTTTTACACGGACGAGGTAGGACATTGCAGATAACCTGGACAGCGATGGAAACTTAATATGCTTTATGGTAAATCGGTGTTCTGGCGCCTTTATTTAATACCTAGCTACCACGACAACATTATCGAGCTAGGTTTCACGGATAAAGCATTGTTTCCCTCAAACTTGTTCTATAATTCATATTGTCATATTAACCTGAGTTCTACAAATAAAATGATGTTATTTTATTTAATAATTAATAGCTCTATTATGAATTTCTAAAACTATTGAAAGTCTCTTGCAATTATTGCAGTAGTTATTTTTGAGCGAAAAAGTGGTTGTCAGCACCGCCTTTGATTATTTTGACTTACGTATATAAGCACGATACCTTAATGAAGATAACTTGATCATTCACCCTCTAATTCTTATTATTTATATGCGCAGGTAACTGTTCAAGTTTCTTGCACAGCCCTAGTGCACCTGCCATCAGAAATACTCACAAAGGAGTTAGCACAAAGAAATAACTCACCGTATCAGCGTTACTGGCCGCTTAGTCATGCGAAGAACTAAGCTCTACAATGTATGGAATCAAAAAGTAGAGTAAGTGCATTTAAAGATAACGTGGCAGCTATTTACAGAGGAACATTGTTTTCAAATAGCATGTCCAACTACCAAACTATATCTTTTTCGTAATGCTTGAACCACATTATAAAAGGACGATACTCGTATATTAAAGATGAGAAGGAGGAAATCTCGTCTTAGCTTTTACACTTAACCTGTACCTCGTTGTTAGTTCAAGGGAATTAGATTCTTGCGGAAGTGCGCAAGAGTCGGAAATGTGTATGGTTTTACGTGGAAGCGTTATATTTGTTCCATTTACCGAACCATTGACCATGGTTATGGTTGTGGGTACGACTTCAATTCTTCAATTAAATCCAGATGGTTTGATAGATGTGTATTGTGTAGCAATACTGTGAGAATTCAGTGACGTTATTATTTTTATCATTTGTCAACTTTTGGTTAGTACATTTTACCTTTTTCTTTTCAAATTTTAAACTACTTATTGCTATTATTAGCGCTGTCAGCTACGCATTGTTTATTTCAGTAAACTCACGGCTTTGTTTGTACCATTCTTCAAGCAATAGCTTTCTTAAGTCCTTATTTTCAGCACTATCTTTTTCTTAATGTGACTATCTGATTAGTAAAGACTATCATAAATTCTACATGATGTACCTGAATATCCACACCGCGCTATAAATAGATCGCATCAACTAAATATCGATCCAGATGCATCAACAGTGGTCCATTCATACAACTTACGCAATCGCTAACTATGTTGTGTTAATATTCGCTTCATAGAACTATTAGCGACATTTTAAGGCGTCCGAAAGTTGTAAATTACCATTAACATGCGCAGGGGCATGGCAGGATGCATTAAATGGATTTGGGACACAGAAATCATAATGAAGTAATGTTTAAATGTCAGAGTAAATAGAGTGAATTTACTTCCTAGACAAAATTTTCGTACAAGAGATTTTGTATACTTGTCCCAAAATTGTTTTTATCAACAATCTGGTATAATAAGACCGCAACAAATATATTAATCCAAAGAGCAAAGATTTTAAATAACATATTTTTACAGAATTTAATAAATACAATATGTCAAATAAAATCAATGCTTTAAAGAATTGATTTTTAAGCGGATTTGATTACACGCGGAAACGCTTTTATATGTTGAAATTTTAGAATGAACAAAGTAATCTATAACTGTCAATAGGATACCTTACTCAACAAACGACTACATAAAAGGCTGATAAAATATCAATAAAATATTCGTTGAAAAGCATGAAAACAAATTCAATAAAAATACTCGGCTTTTGAGTTACTTGAAGCTGTTTACGTTAACGTCAACCAGGAGCACTGTACAGCTATCAATCGTTGGCGAATCAAAGCGTTATGTGCGCAGGCGCAGTGCGTCGTTAATCGATTGGAAAGTTTATAAACTTGGACCACCCGGTGATACTCGTTAAGAAAGTCTTCAGTAAAACTTCAGAGTCAGTTGTTAAGATCATAAGATAGTTTTGTTAATTTGCAACAGAAAAGCCAGCTAATTAGAGGATTAATCTTTCAGTTCAGCTTGTAGGCACTTCTTATGAAACATTTCTTCATACACAAATTGTACATTTTTCATATTCATGTTCTTCTTTTCTTTTTAATTTAAGAGCATTGCTCTTGTCGGTGGAGTTTTCTCCATTTATCTCTATTCAGAGCCATCTCCTTGACCTCTTGGTACGACTCGACGTCCAACTTTTCCTTTAGTTTGAGTTTTATGAAGATGAACAATATTCAAATTACGTTTGTGTATTTGTAACTGACAGCAGATTGTAAAATAATCTTACCACGAATTGATAAAATAAGTGTACACAACGAAGTACACACAGGAAATATCAAATACCAAACCTTACCTATCACAACAAGCGAAGCACCTACGTGCAAATCACCGGCCAACGCATTCCCATAATGTATGTTTGTCTATCCTACACGGCCGTAAACCGGGA
Organism: Pyrausta aurata; assembly: GCA_963584085.1. Classification (NCBI taxonomy): domain Eukaryota; kingdom Metazoa; phylum Arthropoda; class Insecta; order Lepidoptera; family Crambidae; genus Pyrausta; species Pyrausta aurata. Next base: position 702,793 of record OY757259.1, read on the forward strand.
TTGGCTGTACCGCCTTAGTTTTATGAATGTAAACACGTTGCCTTAGCTGTACACTTACACGAGTGTACGACGTTGGCGATGTTGATTGAATGTTGTGGGGTACCTAAGATGAAGTATGTTTTTTGAAGAAAGAAGAAAGAAGAAAGAAAGAAAATAAGTTTATTCGACCTAACTAAAAAAAAAATACATTGAGATATTAATTTAGATTACAGATTCCATGAGTAATTCATTAAAAATTACTACTTACAACTTGGAAATGATAACGCTTCGAATTTATTATATTATTTATTTATTTGAATTTATTCTGTAAAGAATAACTACTTGGCCCGCTGTTGCATAAACAGACGGGTAGATGGCGCTAACGTCACGCAATGACGTATCAATGAGACCAAGAATTTCGCGCGGTCGGACCGACAGCACGGTAGCTCAATTGGAAGAGCAGTGTACGTCTCTATTACAACTATAAATAATACATAACGCAACGAATTTATTGAAATTTGAGATTGCACTTAAGGGATCCCACTTGCTTTTGATTTCCAAGAGAATAATTGTAATTTAATTATTAAAAAATATATGTACATTTTTAACATTTTAGTACAAGTCTTTTTTTAAATGACTACCTCAGTAAACGAGAATCTTATTATTACGATATGAGGGAAAATGTTTTTATTTCAATAAGCAAAGCAGAGGAAACAGCATCGGGAGTATTTTCCAATAAGAACCGTGGGCACATGTTGCTGACAGTGTGTCACGTTGGACGCTTTGCGTTGTGTCCGTCCGTAATCGATTTATTATTTTACAATGGGAAGTTAAAAAGTTATAAAAGAGAAAACACTCTTAAATAGGCATGTGTAGCAAACTATATAAGTCACGAGAACTTTTTTTTAAATTGGTTTCTAATTTTTGGAACATCCTTTACGTTTTAGATTCCCTGCTATGTGCATAAATACTAAAACTACGCACAATATTATCATTATTTAGAGTAATCAAAGCGGTAGCTTAGTCAATTTACCAACCGTCCATATTCTAACATTGACCGCGACGGAAACGAGGACAGTCTGTTGTTTAGCGTTATTAAAATATCTGCTGCCTGCAACGGAACACAGCTTCTTTAAATTAGCCCGAGTTTGCTTATGAAATATTTTCACAAGGTGAATATCTCCGCTTTGTCATGTTTATATCAAAATATTGCTATTGTTATGTTCGCAGTGCGTTTTGTTGAGTTATATGGTACGAGTACATAAGAAGGATATTGTTTTAGGTTTGAATGTTTAAAAAAAATGTTTTTTCTCGTCTCTTTCTTTTTAGTGTCAATTTTTTACAAATAGCTTGTTTTAGTTTTAAACAATAAATACTGTCAAAATGAAGAAAAATATCATAGTTTTATAACTTTATTTATTCTTTGATTTTGTGTGAAGCAGAAAGTGTAAACAAGCAGGTACATAATAAGTCTTTTTAGGGTATTTACGTGAAATGTAGAATTGTAAGCAGGGTTCGCTAAGTTCGCTAAGCTAATAAATAATACTCTAACAATTTCCGTCAAAATTAACCTCAAAGATAAACGAAGACATTAATAGTTAACACCACTACCGATACCAACGCTAATCAATTAACTATGCGCACGTCATCCAGGGAAATTAACCTTGGCTCTGCAATTACAGGTGCTGGCACAGACTGACAAAGAAACAATGCGATTTGGACAAAGTGATAATTAGCTCTCCCATTGTAATTTATAGTAATAATATGAGCACCAATATTATTGTTTAATGTCGAATACACCATGCTTTGGATGATTTACATAGTCATTCATAACATTTGCCATTTTTGTCCGCTTTGCTATTATAGTATATCAGGCGGTACTGCGACTCTACATGATATACGACTGGTTTGGTCTGATATCTACCACAATGGAAAACACTGGTAATGACAACATTTAAGAGAAATAAGTACCAATCTATCAGTTTTTACATTTTACATATAAAATGTTAGGTAAAGTAATACGAAACCTTCTTAAGGTGCCACATTACTTACCTGCCATCTTATTGACTTTTATAATATTATGTCACTTGAATTTACAAGTAACATTTGACCATCAAGTCCATCACCACATCTCTCAACAAAGAGCCCATTGAATGCTATAGACAAGTGAAGCCCATCGCAATGAGTTACGGCGATTACAACGTTTATTAGAGAAATAGTCGGCGCACGTGTGCGGGCATATTGATTCCGAATTATAAGCAAATAGCGACCGCTGGCAGCGGGCCAGTCAACGTGCCAAGCTATAGGGGGCCCATGAGGTATGTGAGTTCACTGGATATGTCTCGTGCTTGTGTGGAACTTAAGTATCCAAATGCCTAAGATTATGGTGCGATGCGGGTTAGGATATGGTTGATGATTTGATTCGACTATCGATATCGAATCCAGGATTTAAGGGTTAAAAGATCAGAACAATGGAAAATCGCCTTCAAGCATTTGTCTCTCTACCACTTGATCTATTGCCGTAATTTGTGTTATATATAACACATTGCCTTGAATCGTTGAAAAAAACATGATGAAACATGCAATGATGCTGCTTTTTAATACTCATCAAAAAAGGGGCACATCAGAAAATGTGTGATCCACACTAGATAAATAAAACAAACTTCATTTATCATCGAGATCAATAAATCACCGTGTAGAATAAACATCACTTATGGGATAGTTTCACCGAGAAGCACAAAATATTAAATCTCCGCCTTTTGACATCCGCTGCATGGTCACCCTGTTGAAATGTAAAATGGTACAGTACGCCTATCGGCCGTAATTCACAGGTAATGTTGTTTACGGTGTTGTATTAGCCGCCGTTCCGGCCACTTTGATCGGCCCTCGGCCCGGCCCGGGTCGATGTCGTCTTGATTCATAAGCTTTACTAATTAAAAAAGTATAATGACAATTAAGATTTTTTTTATGAAAGTGCTTTGCTGGCTACAACTCGTGTTTCCTTTAAAGTTTTAACTAACCAGTTCGTTAGGCGATGTTACTTCCTTTGTTCAATAGATGTTGGATCAACTTCGAGCACTGAACAGTGTGGTTCTGCGAACGCAAAGTCTGCCCTCTCTACGCACAAATAATTACATATAAATAAGTAAATATTAAAACATCAATAGGCTTTAATTTGATGATTAACAAACACTGGGTAGTTATGAGAGTAAATAAATCAATGGTAGTTCCATATTATTATTTGTAGGTTGCTTAAAATTTTAGACATAACTTGTACTGAAAATTGAGATTTTAATGTAAATCCAAGTATCTCTTGACCCCAGATTTGCCCAACTATTTACATATCCTATTAACTTACAGTTCTCTTTATCAGCAATCCGAATTGAGTAGGTACAAGTACCTATGCTTACGCACGTGTAAAAATTTGCAGCGTACTATCTTCTATAATATAAAAATGTATCGCAAAAATTTGGTAAGCGCATAACTCAACAACACCTAGACTAAATTGTTTGTTATTGTCAGGAGAAGGTTCTTATGAAAGAAATGTATGTAATGTAAGTTACTTGTGCAGAAAATTAGAAAATGTAAAAATACTTACTTTCTTAGCGGGGCCGGGGGCGAAACAAAGTTCGCTGGGTCCGCTAGTTTACTATAGAAATTAGTAACTACACATTGATATGCATTTGTGGTGAATTGATTTTAGTATGAATACAGGTTTATTTAAAAAAAACATCATTTTTTTTCCCGACTACCAACAGTTTTGTCATCTGAAAAGTCATGTTAAAACTACAGTAACGAAAACCACGTAAAAAAGAAAAGCTCGCTGCGCGTGCGCTATTCCCGTCGCGCACCTGTCACGTCACGAGGCGATTAAACTGGCATCAGTTAGCCCGGTAACACGGACGACGCGACGGTTCACTTTTATAACCCGGTTTTGGTGGAACTAACCGCGGGAGAAATGAAGCAAAATGGGAAAGGCGAGATTTCATGTTTTTTCTTTTCTTAACGTCATGAATATTCAATTCATGTAGGGATAAAAAACACATACCATTATGATGCCTTTTGATGACATATCTAAAAAGGTACCATTGAAATTTATTTTTATTAGTAAAATACAAGTTTTAAAATACTTCAAGAAGCTACTCCTAAAGCATGTGAATATTAAATTTTAAAAAGCATTATTATTAAGGCTTCAAGAATGAATTAAAATTGTAGCTGTCATCTTATTCAATATATCTGTTTTTCAAGATTAGGTATTTATGATATGGCAAACGTTGAAGGTTGATCAATGTCCGTTATTGATTTACATTTAGCGACGAGTGGAATACCAAATAAAAACATGACTACTGCAAACAAAATGCATGTTTTTCATTTCAGTATAGAGGTGTATTTCTGTACTGGATAACCGAACAATTGATCCCATTACCCGCTAATACACGAACATCTCCGCTATCAAAACACCCTAATTCCACTCGCCAGTAAAATGTAGAGCTGCTCTAATAACAAACAATAAAAATACACACAATAACCGATGAACATTCTTTCGAGTGATTGCGATGTTTGCATCTCACGGCACGATGACGACGGGACTTTTTACTCATATGCTATAATTCGGAATCAATTCTAGACATAGATAAGATGTAAAGGTAATGTAAAAAACTTTTCTTTTAGTTTAGTCCTTTTTTGAGAGGACATGTATGGTGAGGAAGTGGTGCTATAGTTCTTTGTATTTACGCAGCTGGACTTGGCTGACAGGTAACTGAAGAATTGACGTTTAGCCAACAAACTCAGCGAAATGATTATCATTTGTTTAAATAATTAATTCAAGCTCTTGGTGTTACCACTATAATATTTTTTTGTTGCTATTGTCCATCTATACCCAAATCAAGCATGGCAAAAATAGTAGACGTTCACACAAGCTCTACCAAAACAAGGCTGTTTATTTTGAATAGACATAAGAGTAAAATAAAAAAATATCGTGACGTGTAAATCGCTAGGTGTTCACTTGATCTTCTGCCAAAAGATTAGGATGTACACAATCGTGCGTGGGTGATATGGACATCCGTAAACTCCCGGCTTTGCGTGTGAATCCAAATCATCTAATGTGGGTTCATGGCTCACTGATCACCATTAGCCATAACTTTTTCAGCATTACGTGCACGTATTTCAATAGATAATAGCTTTTATGAAGACAGTGGAGTACAATTTATTGGTGGAAATAACCAGGATATTGACGGAGTATTGCACAGAGAAAACGCGAAATAAAAATTTAAAAATTGGTTTGGATACGATCTTATAGCATAGTTCTCTAAAGCTTTCAAAATATTTCGCTTTAATTTTATTCGTGAGAACTTATAAACGGCAAATAAGTCTAGAATAAAAGGCGCAAAAATATTCAGTTAGTAAACATTAATTAATTTGTTACAAAGGAAATTCATCAAAATATCAACTCTAACATTTTGTCGCATATTTTTATTTTACTTTGAAATATGTTCAAAAATACGTTACGCACCAGATGAGACACCTTGAATCCCATGTCATTTATAATGACGAAACCTGTGGTATTTTTATATATTTTAAATCAAGGGTTATGTTATTTTCGTTAAACGTTAAAATTAAGTGCGCTATTAAGCTGTTACTAATAACGGCTATCTATAACAACCCTAAACCAGTCATCCGTTAAAATACCTTCTTGTAAAAATAAACTTATTCAAAATTATTGCTACTCGCGCCCATAAACATTTACCTTGTCAAAGCCCACACTTCGTTTTAAATTTAAAATTCCACCGGGCATCGTCATATTAATTACTTTTCACCCAATTTCGCGGGCTGTCAAACAAAGTAACAAGTCAAAAGTGTTTAGGACGTGATCTGAATCTACTAACAACGCTCTCGTGAAACATCATGCTGTTCACGGTCCATCGAAGATTCTGGTCCTAAATCAGTAACGTCATTCACAATATAACAGCAATGGGTAAGAGTCAAAAGAAAAAGTCGCTTTTCACATGTTTGTCTATTCCCGTTTCGGTTCACGTGTGCATGTTTTTATTTTTTGGGATCCGTGCCAGGATTCGGAAAACGAAACAATGTTTTGAAATCACTTCACTTCACAGGGTTCTTAGATAGGTAGAGGCTATTTCGTTACACACGGGAAATTTTCAGTGATTGCAGTAAAATTTTTGAAAGCTGGGATTTTATACAGATCCTTCAACAACTTGTCATTATAGATCTGGTATCATTTACTGTATATGGTGTTCACACCACATAAATAGAAATTTAAACTTCATTTCAATAGTCATGTTAGAAAATCTATGTACAAATCTACCTACATGAAAAAATAGGCGCGACAAATCAGGTAAGGGTAATTGGAGCTGATTTTATTGCAGTTTACGACGAAGAGTTGATTAACTTAAGAAAACTTTTCGTACGGAACCGTACATTTCCACACACCATGCTGCCCGCCCATTCTATTCCGGTGCGCGTGCGCCGGACGCGATCGGATAGCAAGCGATGTACATGCTATACTTATGTTTTACGAGCTTTTCCTTGTGGCCCGCTTCCTATGCTTTTGGCGAATTCCTGTGATTGGTTCTGACGTTGAAATCAGTAAAGATTAAGGCAATATTACAAAAAATATATATACAGATTGAGTAAGTACGTAAAATGGGCTGATTGTGAATAGGTAAATTGCAGTCATAATGCACACTAGCAACTTCGATTTCAATAATAATAATGGTTTGTGTCACACAGCTTTTAGACCAATGTTGTAAAACGGGCCTCTGCGTGTTGGCTTCGGCTCCATGTACGCCTTCCAAAGGTCCGGGACCCCATGGTCTCGAGAATGGAAAAGAAACAACATAATAATAATAAATTTTGTGGAAATCAGATACAACGGTGGTACCAGAACTCCCAGACCAGAGACACTATAAAAACTTATCATTTGTACATTTATCCGACCAGGAATCTCAGTGATATATTTAAATAAATTGACACTTACAGTGCTCTTTTATTCTCAACCAAAAAACTTTTTAGTTTCTTATGAGAATCTTATCGTTATTATTTGTCAGCTGATCAGTCTTAATAGTAATGTGCCTGAAATTTTGTTATTGTGACTCTAAGGCAGCTATTAGCTGTAGTCTCTTGAGTACCTCGTCGTCGTAATAATTCGACGAAATTAAATAAATGTTTAATTCTTCCAATCCATAAGCAAGCACTAACCTCCAGCTACGGTCACCTAATCTAAACCAAATCAAATAAAAATGTTAAATACAAGAAATTGGTTGCTTCGATCCGAAACTCAAAGAAGTAATAACGCGAAACGTTGCTGGCGACATCTTAACGAGATCTCTCTGTCTGTCTGTCAACCTGATATCTCTACACGTCATAAGGGTAAGGACACAATGTCTATAAACAGACTAGCGGTCTCAGCGAACTTCGTTTCGCCCCCAGCTCCGTCCCGCCCCGGCCCCGTTTTATGGATAATTCTTTGCTATAAGCCTCACGGTGCCCGAGACCTTTCCAACGAATGCAAAACCGTGGAAATCGGTTCGTGCGTTCTGGAGTTATGGCGTCAGGAAGGAAATACCGACTTATTTTTATATAGTAGACTAGCGGTCCCAGCGAACTTCGTTTCGCCCCCAGCACCGTCCCGCCCCGGCCCCGTTTTATGAGAATTTTCATTGCTATAAACCTCACGGAGCCCGAGACCTTTCCAACGTATGCAAAACCGTGGATATCGGTTCGTGCATTCTGGAGCTATAGCGTCAGGAAGGAAAACCCGATTTATTGTCATATAGTAGATAAATAAACCTCTATAAAAATGTGATATAATAAAACGGTTACAGTATTTATCTGCTTTTAATTACGCGCTTAATAGACATTCCAAAGTTAATTCCAAAGTTTTTACGATACGTCGCATTCATGTGCAATTTTCATCTAACTTAGTCCAAATAAGAATTTACACACATTCTATTTGTTAATTTATTCTACAATTCTACTTTAACTCAGGAGTAAGGTTTTTTCAATGACTTCCATAAGCCAAGAATAACGTTGACGGAGTCGACGATAGAGTGAGTTCCCTCAGAAAATGCACTATGAAGTTGTTTGGTTTGGTTGCAGGGAATACTCGCTCGGTGGCTTTATTTTGTAACGTAAGCCCTAAAATGCCAATATGTACCTTTTGCTTGTGCATGAAGTGTTTTAAATAAAATATAAAAAAAAAACATAAAAATATGTGTCGGTCTAAACTTTTTTATCAGCAACCCAAAGTAGGTAGGCACCTGCCCGCCCTAAGTGTGACTTCAGCTTTACAACTAGAACAGGTGATTCCGGAATTTCGTTCTTGGCAAGCGGGATCCATTATAGGATTATAGTTAGTGAATCCAATTTTCTAAATCAAATAGAGCACAGAGATTAGTGTTGAAGTGGATCGGTCCTAGGTTTAGTCGCCGTGCCAACATTACATGCAATAAGTAACAATGGCTCTCTAATCAGCTAAATTGGAAACACACTATTTTCTAAAACAAAATAAATCGTCTTTTTGTTACGTATCTTTAAGCCACATGCATTGATAACTTTTAATATAATATTTTTCGTAGCGTATTCACTTAACGGGGCTTGCAAAAAAGAGTATTGTCTACCCATACCTACCTATTTATCTCTAAGACTTTACAATTTATATTTAGGCTGAATTTTAGACCAGCAGGTATTATACATACTCTATAATGCTAACTGGGAATATAGAGGACTCTGTAGTTCTCTTAAGTCGCTAACTATTACTCGTAGGTACACACCACAAAACAAACGGATAAAGTAATTCCGTTCCCGTTTTAGCCGTGCTCTAAAAACGTTAATAAGTTCAAATTAGGCGCACGCACAATGGCCGGGAATAGAACCCAGGTACCGCGTAAATCCCGCTCGCTTACCCACATTCCTGAGTCGAATTTAAACGTCCACTATGCCGTAGTACGTGAACAACAGATTACTCAGTACAAACAATGAACGTTTATAGTTTTTACTTAAGACTATAATGAAATTGAAATGATTATTTCTATTTGATATTAAGCTAATATTACTTAAATCTCGTTTCACCTTTATCCTATTCAATTCAGCTAGCAAAACTTGTAATTAAAAATTTAAATGTTGGCATCAGCTTAGCACCAGAGCAAGAAGCTAGGAAATAATGAATAAGGTTGACGAGCTATACTACGACTGTCAACAATATTGCTACGGTACATGTTAAAAAGGTACTACGACGCTACGAACGTAGCAGTTACTTAGGACCACTACACATATTTTGTAGAAGGACGTAGCTGACTATATGTTTCAAAAATGTTGTAAAGATTACTGAATTTTTTACCTGATTTAAACATCTGTAGTAAAAGTTTTTAATTCTTCGCAAAACTCAGCTTATTCTTAATCTGGATTTATTTAGCTGTGTTACGGTCTAAATAAAACGTAGGTGCGACGCGTGCTTTGTTTGGGCTACGGTGGAAAATAGAGTAAATAATTTTTTTTTTTTTTTTCTCTTCCCAGGTTATCCGCGATCAGTCGCAAGACTATAATCGGATCTTTTGTGGGTTTTGGTCGGGAACAGTAGGAGAGACCAGTGTCTCATCTTCCACCTCATAGGATGTGGCTCCTTTTAAGCCTTTTCGTGAGATTTCCTGTATTTAGTAATCCAACGGCTAGTGGATTGGGGTGTGAGGTTAGGCGATTTCTGTGTTGATCCCTGTAACGAGCTATCTCCATTAAGACTGTGGATGTGTTGGTGTAGTCGTGAATTTCTTCGTTTTTGGCGAACAATGGTGCGTTCACGATTGATCTCAGGATGTTATTTTGTGCTCTTTGGAGGCACATGATGTTGCTCCTTGATGCAACGCCCCATAGTTGCATGCCATATGTCCAGATAGGTTCCAACACTGAGTTATACACCAGGAGTTTGTTGTCGACTGATAGAACAGAGTTTCTACCAATGAGCCAATAAAGATTTTTAAACTTTGCGTTAATCTGGTCTCTTTTCTGTTTTATGTGGGTTTTCCACGTAAGACGTCTGTCCAGGTAAAATCCGAGGTACTTTGTGCAATCCGAGTGAGGTAGGACGTCGCCACCGAGCTCCACGGGTGGACAATCTCCTCTACGCAGAGTAAACGTTATGTGCATTGATTTTTGAGCGCTAGCCTTGATGCGCCATCTTTTGAGCCATTCACTGGTTTTATTTAACAGATGTTGTAGTTTGGCGCTCGCCTTAACTGGGTCAGCATCGCTTGCAAGGTAGGCAACGTCATCTGCGTAAGTAGCCACCACGACATCGTCAGAGGTGGGCAGGTCGGAGGTGTAAATGTTATACAAGACCGGGCCCAGCACCGACCCCTGGGGCACTCCAGCACGAATGCAATGCAATTTTGATCTTGCGTCACCTACTTTAACAAAGAAGGTTCTGTTGGAGAGATATGATGCTATGATTGGAACAAACGAGTGGGGCAGGCTCTGTTTTATCTTGTACAGAAGCCCCCTGTGCCAGACGCGATCGAAAGCTTGTTGGACATCTAGGAAAGCCGCAGAACAGTATTTTCTTTGCTCAAAACATTGTCTAGCCGTCTGGTACACACGGTGCACTTGTTCAATCGTCGAATGACTCTTCCGAAAGCCGAACTGGTGCATGGGGATAATATTGCATGAATCTATTGAGCACTGCAGTCTACCAAGAAATATTTTCTCCCATAGTTTAGATAGCACAGGAATCAAACTGATTGGGCGGTATGATGATGTTTCATGGAGGGGTTTGCCCGGTTTTGGTATGAGTATGATCTGTGATACTTTCCAAAATTCAGGAAAGTGGGATGTGCGCATGATAGCGTTGAACAGGCAAGCCAGATAAGTTACACATTTCCTGGGTAGTTCCTGGAGTACCTTTGGAGATATCAGATCGAAGCCAGGGGCTTTCTTAGTGTCCAGTGATCTAATGACCCGTGCTATTTCTTTTGGGGAGGTAGGCTGGATTGGAGGGCACAGCTGGAAATCCTGGCTGAGGACTTCGTCCACGTTCGATTCGTCTGCTAGGGAGTCATTGGGTTGGAACACCAGAGACAGATGGCTAGCAAAGGCGTCTGCCTTTTCCGAGTCTGTACGGGCCCACGTTGCACCCGTCCTGATTGGGGGGCTGGGTTGTTGAGGTTGGTTCATATTTCTAGTGGCTCTCCAGAGTGAGTACTCACCTTTAGTGGTGGGACATAAGTTTTCTAGTTTTCGTTTAAGTGTAATATTTGCCGCCTCATTTAGTGCCCGTTTTAGTTCCTTAGCTGCGCGGTTGAAATTGGTTTTATCCAACACATGGCGTGATACATGCCAAATTCTTCTTAGGCGCCGCTTTTGTGCAATCAGCAGCTTGATCTCCAGAGGTAACGTGTGAGACCTCTTTAATTTATTTGAAGCCGGAGTATGCGTCCAGGCAGCCACTTGGATGAGGTTTGTAATGTGAAGGCATGCAGCGTCAACATCTTCACCCGACTTTAGCGGAATTTTCATATTGATATGGTTGGTAATGTATTCACGAAAGCCTTCCCAATCTGTTTTGTGGCTATATAAGGACTCAGCTCTTTCTCGTTCCATGACAGAGGAACTTACCTCTAGAATAACTGGGGTGTGGTCAGAGGATCCGTCTAGGCTTGGCTCAGTGGTCGTATATAGATCGCTTATTCCTTGTGTTACAAAAAAGTCCAGTAGGTCCGGTATCTTATTTGAGTCGGATGGCCAGTACGTCGGTTTGCCCGCTGATAGCGTATTGAGGCGATTTCTGTCTATGCTGCCTTTCAATTCGCGGCCTCTAGTTGTAGTGAGACGCGATCCCCAGAAGCTATGTTTAGCATTCCAGTCACCGCCGGCAATGAAACGAATGCCCAGTGTCCGAAAGTAGTCGTTCGGACACTGGAGTAAATAATGGCTGAGAATGTCGTTGAGGCTTAAAAGTGGTCTATTTAAAGTGGTGGGTCTGACTTCTTTTACTTTAATCAAAATGTGTGTTATTTTGTTGGTAAGCGCGATTTTGTTAGCTCGTCTTTATTTGATTGGGTTTAAAAACATTTTATTTATATCATATCATAGAATCACTATCACACAATCGATTTAGTTGTTGGCTCGACGCACATTTGATTGTTTCGATTAAAACAACTAACTAGTTTTGCTAGTGGACTTGTAAATCATTGAAAGTAACACATTGTTCAAACATCATTATAACGTGAGTATCTTGTTAATAAGAATAGTTATTCTGGAATCAATACCGTTATTCAAAGCTTTAAAACAAGGCAATTAAACCAACATCAAAGGAAATAATATAGAGAAACAGTACCGTAAACTTAATTGCTCGCGACACTTTGCACCTGAACGATATTATTCTCGTACATAAAACTCAATAACCTTAGGAATTCGTTTGAGTATAAAATATAACTTAATAGTTCCTGGAATGAAAAGTACACTTGGGTTACAAAGGATATATTCACGTCAATTGTTTTTAAAACCTCCGCCTGTCATATTGAAATTGACAAACCTATATAAAACTACAAATGACTCTGAAAAAATTGCGTAAATATAATTTGTGTGACAAGGGCTGAGAAATTTCATCTAGGTACATTACGAACCTACGAGTTGCTTCTAATCAAATCAAAACACTTTTATTTTATGTGACAAGGTGATTATTGCGTATTATATATATACTGTAGGTATGTTTTTGTCAAAGATTTGTATTCTGCTTTTGCGTATCTATAAAAGTCTTCTTTAAACCCGTCTTAAAAACTAAGGTACCTTTGTAATTACTTAATTTTTAACCAATTTACAGAAACAGGAAGACCTCTTTTGTTAACTAGCCACAGTTTTTAAACCGTTCTCATTTCCAACCACAAGAATTGTTTGTAAAATCATAGAGATGGTAATGAGGCGGAATCCAGAAGACATCTGATTCCGACACTCATAAACACGGTTACGTAACAGGTATCAAAGAGATCGACTCGGAAGTCAGGTGGATGTGTGCGTGAACGTAGGGTTGGCAACACTGCATTACAGAAATACATATATCAATTAATATTTAATGTATACAGCAAAGAATGAAAAAGTCTCCTAAAGAAGAAGGTTAAGAGACTGGGAAGAAGGAAAAGACTTTAAGCTTAGTCTTATTTTCAAAGCTTTTTACTTTTTCGCATAATATCATCGTTGTAGTTATACTTGGAGGCTATTAGGTTTTTATTTTATTAAGTTGAAAAAGCAAAAGTATGGAAAAGTATGCAACGTAATCAGCCGGACCTTTTATTGATTTACAAGTTTGATTCTTTACAACTAAAAGAGACCAATAGCTTATAATTTAAATTTAACTCCCACATCTGCAGGTATAAATTGAAAAAAGGGGTCAGGTCAGGCAGAACGATCTAAACGGTCCTAGGTAGGCATCGTTTCTCGTTTGGGGATAGGAGGTAAGTATAAAGAACTCTATGAATATCACGTTGGCTGTTTACACCGCAGAATATGCTTTTTGAAATATGTTTTTGACTCATGATTGAAACATGATCTTCGAAAAATGTTTCTGCCAGAACTTGATGCCAGCCCTGTCGTATGCTTATGTGATTTCACAAGCCGTAGTTTGAAAGGTGCATTTAGTGAGGTATATTAAAATGCGAATCAAAGCCGGTGTAAACATGTCGGGTCGGGCGGAACTCTCTCGTCATATTTACCTTTATGTCCATCCTAACTGGTTCAAAGGTACATTAAAATTTGTTTAATAGACTGGCAATTAATGCTTTATCTTTCGTATGATTATACCTAAATAAAAATGCACGTAGCCGCTATTATGATTTTTCATTACTATATATTATATATGTAATTATTACTTTACGGCTTGATATTATCTTCGAAGGAGAAGGTAATTTACAAGATTTTATTTAGTTTCTCTATCTGCTATCTTACATTTGAAATGTAGGTATTCATAATATTTTTTAAGAAGCTATCAATTTATAACTTCGTTTTTATTCGTTTCGATCATATTGATGCCTGCCTACCAATAGATACATGTTATTTTGTCTGCCAAAACCTTCCAGTCCGTGGTTTTCGAGCTTACAAAAGATTTACAACTAATCACGGCCTCACGGTAAAAAGTCGTAACTGCTAAATCCCAAAATCCGCGGCAACTAAATGAGATGCCTATTTCGAGTCGTGACCCAATCTAATCCTCATCGCCCACGGACGGTTTGTTTTCATTTTTTCATGATGCGCTGTAGCGTTTTGACGGTACAGCGTTTATATAAAAATAGCTCGGAAAGATAGATTTGGTTAATACTATAGAGTATTCCGGTTGGCTCAAAATTAATCTGTTCATAAAACAGTCTAAATTGTCAGTAGCTAAAAAGATTTATAAATAGGTACGTCAAATTAGGGAGGCTCTATGAATCTAAAAGTAAAAAGAGAATTTGCTGTCATGGGTGAATATCCCAAGCGTAATTTTTTTGCGTCCGGGCTGAGAATCGTCATGTACTAAAAAGATACACTTTTGTAATTTTTTTTCTTGAAAGTAAACTTTTGTATCCATACCAGGCCATAAATATAAATTGTATAAAATATTTCAGTTACCTGAAAAAAATTAAATTACCTCACAATTCTAAGTTTGGTGGCTTGTCCGCAATCCGTTTTGCTGGATATTTCCCTCAGTCTAAAGAAAATTACAGGAAATTATTCAAATTCATTTATTTTATTTACATTCGGATTAATTTTCCCATCTGCTGTTAGTGATTTTTTCATATTTGGTGCGTTACCTAACCCTAGAGCATGACAAGATGGTCTGTCCGCGCGAAATTAACAATTTTGGTGGCATTTATGAAAGAGACAACCTAACCCGCATAAACGAACAAAAAAAAATATTGTTCCCGACTCTCACTCCAGTCAGCCGGGCACTCACGCGCAGTGAAGAAACAGGTGCGCTATCTCGTTGCGTTTTTCCGCCAAAAATGAAAGTATTCCATTTTTTTACCTCCGGACAAAAAATCTGCAATTTTGGTGTTCCTGTTTAAATTACTTTTTAGTAATTAATTTGTTGTGGCAATGCAGTGTTTTATGAACGCATGGTGTGCTTTTAAAGTGATATAAAGTTAGGTAGAATATCCGAAACAGTTTTTATTTTACGTATTTTTTTATATAAAATTTCAATTTTGGTGGTGCAATTTTGGTGGTTTTGGTGGTAATTTGGTACACCAAAATTGCTTAGCTAACACCAAAATTAGACGAGATCGAGAAGTTCTATTGGCAGTTGTACACCTCAGTTGCCAAACCCGTTGATAGCCCGACAGGGCTCTGACAAGAGACCCAAGAGCTATCCTAACCCGTCACTACACCAAAGACATCCCAGACATCAGCCTCTACGAGATTAGGATGGCCCTGAAACAGCTTAAAACAACAAGGCACCTGGCCAGGACGGAATCACATCAGAGCTTCTGAATGCGGGTGGAACACCTTCAGAGACTCTTTAATTCCGTGCTGCTAAAGGGCATGATGCCTTAGGCATGGAACAGGAGTGTGGTGGTGTTGTTCTTCAAACAAGGAGACATAACCTTATTGAAGAACTATAGACCCATCTCACTCCTGATTTATGTCTACAATCTGTTCTCAAGAGTCATCACGAATCGCCTCGCACGTAGGTTTGATGACTTCCAGCCTCCCCCCGAACAAGCTAGATTTCGAAAAGGCTACAGTACCATAGACCACATCCATACGCACATCCTTAGGCAAATAATACAGAAGTCCGAGGAGTATAATATGCCTCTACGTTTAGCGTTTGTGAACTATGAGAAGGCCTTTGATTCGTTTGAAACTTGGGCGGTGCTTCGGTCTCTTCAGCGGTGTCACATAGACTATAGGTATATAGAAGTGTTAAAGTGTCTGTATAACAACGCCACCATGTCGGTACGCCTTCAAGCCCCTGGAATAGCCCCTTTATTATTGTTATGCCTAGTTGATAGTTTTATTTTTATAACTTTTGAATATTATGTATACATATCTATTGTTAAGTTATGTAAGCCCTTAATGATAGCGTAAGCTCTTTTTAGCCTGAGACACAGGTTTAACCTAGTTCAGGCAAAGAGAATGCACCTTGTAATTATTTTTTAGTTCTATTTTTACACATATTTGTACACTGATTTTTAATAAAACAATTTTATTATTTATTATTATTTTTTTATAGGAAGGATTCGGCATCAAAGTAAATGGCGAATACATCATACATCATACATCTCCGGTTTGTCGATGATATAGTCCGTGTGGCAAAGACGCTGGATGATCTTGGCACTATGCTCGAAGATCTTAAACGAGTATCCCAACAAGTGGGTCTTAAAATGAACATGGAAAAGACGAAAATTATGTCGAGTTCCCGTGTTGTACCCACTCCGGTATCTGTTGGGAACACAACTCTTGAAGTTGTCGATGCGTACGTCTACCTTGGACAAGTGGTCTAATTAGGTAGGTCCAACTTTGAGAAAGAAGTCAATCGACGAATCCAACTCGGCTGGGCAGCGTTCGGGAAACTGCGCAAGAGCGTCTTCTCGTCTCAACTACCTCAGTGTCTGAAGATGAAAGTCTTTAACCAGTGTGTGTTACCTGTGATGACATACGAATCCGAAACGTGGTCTCTAACTATGGTAACTATGGGCCTCATAAAGAAGCTCAAAATCACACAACGAGCGATGGAGAGGGCTATGCTCGGTGTTTCTCTACGAGATCGAATCAGAAACGAGGAGATACGTAGAAGAACTAAAGTAACGGATATAGCCCTACGAATCAGTTAGCTTAAGTGGCAGTGGGTAGGGCACATAGCGCGTAGAACTGATGGCCGATGGGGCAGAAAAGTTCTAGATTGGAGACCCTTCGACCAAAAGCGCAGCGTAGGATGACCACCGACAATGGACAGACGACCTTGTAAAGATCCCAGGATCGCACTGGATGCAGACCGTTTACAAACGGTCGCTGTGGAAAGCCGTGTGGAAGGCCTATGTACAGCAGTGGACGTCCTTTGTCTGATAATGATGATGATGATGATTTCTAAAATAACGGTGGTTAATCATGGCTTTTTATTACTAAGCGCGGTTTCTCGCAACTTCATCTGGTGATTGTCTGAGGCACAGAGAGCTTAAACCATTGAACAACTTAGTTAGTTAGTTAGTTTGGCTGGGGTGTTTCCGCACTTAGCCTCACGATTGGGCCATTGTACGTATATCCCTCCTTTTTCATTCTAACCACCCCAGGCTCTCCCAGAAGGCTAGCAAACTGCCTAGATTGCTAAAGACCTCTGGGAATGTTGCCGGGGATTTGAGAAAGTTTGCCCGTTGTTCCATAACACCCATACACTCCATGAGCACATGCTGTGGTGTTTCTTCTGCCCCCATGCAACCTCTGCATAGGGGACTGTCTGTGACACCTATTGTGAATAGATGTTTGTTTAAGAGACTGTGGCCAGCTATAGTGCCTATAACCATGTGCAGTTTGTCTCTTGGTAACCGGATGAGGTTGCGGGCAAGCCTTTTCGAAGCTTCCGGAATTGCGTTCTTTGTTTGCCTGCAACCTTTACCATTTCTCCATGCTGCTTCGGTTTCTGCACGTAGCCAAGTTCTTATTTGGGCCTGCGGTATGGGTAGTAATGGTTCCGGGCCATATACTGTTGTCGCCGAGCCCCTCTTGGCTAGTTCGTCGGCAGCGTCGTTGCCTAGTGAGTTACTGTGTCCTTTGATCCATTGCAAGGTTACCTCATTTGTGCTTGCTATGGATTGGAGTGCTTTATGGCACTCCCAAATAAGGACAGTTTTGATGCTATTGTTTTGTAGGGCCTGGAGCACCGATGCGCTGTCCGAGACGATTTTAATGTGTTGGTCTTTTACGTCTCTGGCTGCAACCGCCTGTACGTCTCTGGTGATGCCGATACATTCTGCTTGAAAGATTGTATTTAGCTTGTCAAGAGTAGTTGATATATTAATATTTAGGTCATTCGAGAAGACTCCAGCTCCTGTACCCTGTGAGGTTTTGGATTATTATCATTGAACAACTATTACTAACTCAAGGAAGTGACACCACGAACAAATATCGTGCCTCATGAATTGACGCCACTGGCCATCAACTTATACAAAAGGTTTCTTATTCGAAATTCAAATTTCAAGGAATTCGTCACAATTTTGTCGTCGTTTGTCATTTTTGCTTGACATATAGCTTCTCTCTAAGTAGTAATAACAACTCACTGGCTAAAACCTACTAGTGTGTATAAAGCGAGGTTCTCGGTACAGTGGTAGGCACACGGCACCGGTGTCACATCATTCTCCTCAAATCTGTCGAAATGTTGCAAATGATTTAGGTGATTCCTGTGTTTGTTTTGGATGGAAATGTTAAAAATTAATCTACAAAATATGACAAATCAGGTAGGTCGATGTGATACCGTGTGTACCACTCACTAAGATACTTATTATTAACATTCAAAACCAAAAACACAGAATGTTGCATTACCGTATCTGATGGATTTCTAATTTTGGTGCAGTTGATAAATTTTGGTGTCAGATTATCTAATTTTGGTGGCCTGTGACAATTTTGGTGGGTGATCAATTTTGGTGTTTCAAATATTTCAGAAATTATTATTATTATTTTAATTTCACTGACGTTTCATGTAACTGTAGACAACACTCTTGTTTATGATTAAACAAATTTAGCCGAAAAGTTATAAACTAAAATTACCACCAAAATTAGACAAAAATTCATGGTTGTTGAGATTTGCCCTCATATTCAATGAACACTTCAATTAGTTTGCAATACCTAGAATTCACTCTTAAATCGTCTTGACAGCGCCTCACACGTTGCGTAAACCGTGATAGATTGCAATCAAAGTGTTTTATTTTTAAGTGTTGACGGCGTTGTTTTGTCTTCACACACGCCGATCGATGGAAAACGCGGAATTTTCACTTACTCCCTTTTGCCAATCAGCCAGTGTTGATTGAGGTGCATCGTATAACCTTTTGAAGTCAGAAATTATAAATTACTCCGTGATGTGTTTATAAACACATTTATACGGTTTTATTAATTGTTAATCGTTTGTTTTGATTAAAATACCGATTAATGTAAACTTAGAAGGAATCTGCTTTTGATCTATCGTTAAGTGTTGATGTGTTTTAAGGAATTTAATATTTTTGAGAAATATCTAAATTCTTCTCACAACTATTATATCCGCATTCTATAAAAAAAACATATAGCGAAGATGCTTTTAAGAATATTTTAGGCAGCAGAGGTCAAATAAAGCTACATTTCGTTAAACATCAGAGGCTAAAAAATAAGCGATCTAAACACTTAATACAAATTGTGTCAATTGACTTGTAAGTTAAAATAATACATTTTTAGAAGCGAGAAGTTTCACGTGGGATTTTAGTAAGAGTATGCTGAAGCATTTCGAAAGCCTCGTAAACAATATTCATAACAAGCGCGATAAAAATCTCCATGCATAAATGTCAATCTTCAAAGGTGAAGCAAAGAGCCTATAAAATAGTAGATGCATATAAAAAGTCAACTAAATGATCATTGGATCAAAGTTATATGAAGAATTCCGTAGAATATAGTATTATAATTTTGTATGTTATATTTAAAGAGCACCTCAACTTTTTAAATTTTTCATGGTTTATCTATGCAATGCTTTAGATTTTATCACTTATCAGGTTTTAGTAGGATCAAAAACATAACTTTTTTTGCATTCATATTTTTATTCATATTCATAAGACATCGCTCTGTGTACAGTTATTTACGTTATCGATGAAATAAACTATTCTAGTAACATCAACACTTTTTGATCACACTACTGAACTCCAAAACGTTCCAAATCGCTAACAAGGTAATAAACACAAAGCGCGGTAACATTTAGATGTACAGTACATTAAACGTTGACAAGTGATTTTGAGCCTATAAAATATCAAAGCGCTTTTACGCGCTAGGTGAAATAGTGCCAAGGAGCCGAACAGAGTTTCAATGTATTTTTACACCTACAAAATATAGGTGGAACACTGTACAAGATTTAACCACAGAAGTATCCCTCTTTCGATTACTCTCAGGTCCCTGTCAAATCTAGTTCAAAAATTACCAAATTTTTTAAGGAGATTTTCTTTGTTTGAAGTTTTTATTTTCAGCCAAATATTATGTCTATTAATTTATTGAGTGGTTAATTGAACCGCCCTAACAGTATTGTTTCAAAATGATTTGAGCTGTGTTAAATATGCTAAGAGGTTTAGCTCTATGTATACTTTTATCGTTTCCTATGACTTTGTGTTTTATTACTGCGACAGTACTATAGTACAATTTATATTAGTTCGCTTTTGAATCAAGGTGGTTTACGATCTTAAAATGCTGTAAACAACACTTTAAAACACTAAAATACACTTTATTTCCGCCGCCAAAACATTAAATTTGCATTAAGCAATAAATAAAAATAGTTATAAAACTTATAACCTTTAAGCAGGGATGATCTTTATAATCAGTTGCAATTTTATATGACAGTAAAAAGACCACGAAAAAATGTATCAGAATAACGAACTTTAAAATAATAATGAAACATATTTCTAAATTAGTAAAGCATTTAAAAACACTGTTCCTGTAGAGTCGCCAACTTCATTGTGTGAAGTATATAAATTACAATCGAAATGTTTTATTATGATCCGTAGCTTAGGTCAATAAACTACTGTCAATACCTTATTTATCTATTCAGTGGTCAATACCATCTAAATGTTTCTGAATTTAGCAACGATCTGCTGAATTCAGAAAAGAGTTGCGATATTTTAGATTTAATTCTTCTAAATAATAGTGCAGTAGTTAGTCATAGGTCTATTACAAGAACTCGACTATACAAATCCTTCTCTCTACTCTACACATTCCAACACAACACGGACCGCTTGCCCACCGATTTCGGTTGCCAAAATACAAATTCCCAACCGTTTCGTTACATGAAAAATCGTTCCCTTCCTATGCATATCTTCTCAAAAATTATACTTTAAGCCACGAAAACGTATGGGGTCCCCGGTACATAAACCGGGGCGGTCATTTCATAAAATGCGTGTGTATTTTCTATTTTGATAGGTTTCATATATCTGACCGCAGGGGGCGTCGTAAAGACCGTTTGGCTTGCTGCCTTTGTGTGCTATAACGATAGAACTAAGGTATTGTGCTGTGCCTTGGTTTTAATAAAAATTTTGCCAACCTAGCCAAAATGCAAGTGCATTTTGTAGGGAGCTTGTGAAAGGGTTAAGTTATCAAGGGTATAAATATCAGACAAAAATTTTGTGGTTCAATTGAAGCATTTGACGTAAAAAGAGCGTTAACCACTTAAATTAAAACCTGTTTGTCATAGAGCCGTAAAAATTTGAAAATTGGAAATCACTCACATTATAACAGCAACAGCAACGCAGTGACTTGACTTGACTTGACTTGACCTGAAAAAGAGAAAAAAATGGCAGTTATAATTTTGCTAATCGCCTTTGAAGAGCCAAGATTACTTTGAATATAATAAGAATATGTACTTCTTATTACCATATTGTTTATTTCGGGCTCATGTTTATCATATTATTATCATAACCAAATAGTCTATACTATATCAATTTGTTTTTTTCTATTCATCGCTTTTATTTTCAACAAAACATTCAAGCAATACCAACTCAAAATCAAAGCACCAATAGTTGCATCACTCCATCTCCATTCTCCAATACTGGCTAACCCATTACCTAGGAACAAAGATACCGGTGATTAGCACCCGGGGTGACCACTAGAGGGCGCTGCGGGGGGGAAAGTCTGCCAATTGAAGGTAAGTGCCTGGTTGGACTATGGAAAGTGGTGAGTTGTGTACTGGATGCATGATGATTAAAGTGTAAATATTTTTTATTCGTGGTGTTTTAGAAAAACAACGCAATGTGTCGCAGACAAGTAAAGTGTTAGTATGTTAATACCCCACTGCTGGGCATAGGCATCACCTAAAGTATGTAGTGGTATGAGAAATACTTCATACGGGATCAGTATGAGTAAAAAACATAGTATATAAAGTGGGTCCTTATAAAATCCTTTATCCTAGCGACCCCTTAAGTACCTACTCCACCCAAAATCATATGGATTTCACATAAAAAATTAAATCTTATTGTATAGATAGATAGACTAATATGATAGATATTAATAGATAGAAAAGATAATTCTTGATTATAATGGTTTCCACAGAAAGTTAATGTCTTCATATGGTTTTACTTTTGTTTTTCTATTATGTTTGTAATTTGATTTGTACCAAATAAAAATATTTTCTTTCTTTCTTTCTATATACTATTATGTTTCAACTGTGAAAAATTGGATCTTATTCATCATTGATGCTGAAATCTGCTTATGATACCGCACTGTAGTCTTCATTTAATTATTGGGTTTAAATTTTACTTAATTAATATTGTTACCTCTAATCCAACCACCCTCTTCTCCCCTTTGAACTCAGCAAACAAAATCCCTTCCAAAAACTAGCTAACGAAACTCTAAAGTAGCAGTCTCAAATGTTTCGAGTTAAAATAACGATTTAAAACAATGTTCAAAACTCGATCCTTGCTCTCCGCTTGCGGAATGAAAGTAATTTGTAAAGATTACCGCTGGCAGCTCTTGTACCACTCTAATGCAGCTTTACAATCCCTACACGCCGCTGCGGTAAGTTTTTCATTCTAAGAGTAAGATGCTGGTTCCTGAGTTGAAGTATACAGTTTTTAGGGTTCCGTAGCCGAATGGCAAAAAATGGAACCCTTATAGTTTCGTCAAGTCTGTCTGTCTGTCTGTCTGTCTGTCCGTCCGTATGTCACAGCCACTTTATTCTGAAACTATTAGCATCACATAACTGAAACTTGGTAGGTAGGTGTATCTTGTTCACCGCTTTCCGATTCAGATACAAAAAGTAAGAAAAATAATATTTAAGGCTCCCATACATGAAACTAAAACCTAAATTTTTTTATTTACTCAAACCTATGCGTGTGGGGGGGTGTCTATGGATAGGTCTTTGAAAATGATGTTGAGGTTTCTAAAACCATTTTTTCTAAAAGGGTAAGGTTTGAAATATAGAAGCTTCCAAAGTGGTAAAATGGGCGTCCCCCCCCCCCCCTCTAACTTTTGAACTAAGAAAGTGAAAATTTTGAAAAAAAATATGATGTAGATCTCAACAAAAACTTGCAACGAAAATTGGTTTGAAGGAGATCGAACCAGTAGGTTTTGAGATATTGCACATTTTTATCAACCGCAAATATAACTTTGTCTTTCATACAAACACTATGAAAAACAAAGTTATTTTTGCTGTCACAATATATTGTGATGTTTTCGTGCCCTCAGTGCGCGGGTTCGACACGCACTTAACCGGTTTTTTGGACTTGTTTCGAAAAACAATTAATTTTCATCGTGAAGCAATTTATGTTTGTAATGTGAAGAAGATGCAGCAATTGAAAGCAGAAAAAGCAACAAAAAAACGATTTATAAGATTTCGGGATGGAACTATAGGTATGTCAAACGATTCTAAGTAAACGTAAAGTGTAAGAGTACATTCATGTATCAGTTTATTTAGAGCGGATATTTAGAAAATAAAATAGACAAAGTAATACAGTTAAAAAGCAGGTGTAAAATGGCACAGTAACAAAATCTTCTCACTAGCACCGATAGATACTCGTAGTCTGGCAAAATCTCCTTGACGTTAACAAGCATAAATTATTTCCAACGTAAAAACGAGATTACTGAATATAAATAAAACTGCTAGTTACAAAAGCTTTTAGTGCACGCTCTTAAAATTAACACCATCAATATATTTTGGGTGTCAGTGACTGAAGATTTAAAAAAGAAAAATCATATCACACGAGCCACCTGGTGACTTCTACGACACCAGAATTTATAACTTTGAATAAACCCAACACGTTGAACCGTTAATTAAATCATATTTCCTTAAAAATAAAGACCTAATTCCAAATTCCAATGTATAAAACCATTGGTTCTTAATAATTTAAGGACGCTAGTCATATTATTTTAAAACATCATTAATGATCATGATTCCTACAAAAACACACTAAGTGTGAAACAGTCAAAATGATAAATATTAGGAAACCGTCATTGGATTATGATGTATCGTTACTTTTAATCTTGATCTGCAATTATTTTAAAACTTAAAAATGTAAAGTGACGGTAACAAATCTGATGTGAGGCATTGGTTATTAAGGTTGTTTGATACATCGTGTGCCAAATTTAAATAGCTTTTAAGGGGGTCATTTGCTATTGTTTCCGGCCTTTAAAGTTTTTTAGGACATTGCGTTTTTTATATCTAGATTCATTAAATGATTTGCAGGATAATTAAGAGATTACTAACAGCGTTTAACTTTAGTGAAATGACAATTTTTAAATTACAAATTAGTTAATTACGTGAAAGTTAACTTAGTAATAAGTTTGTTTTTATAAGAGAACAAGTCTTCTTGCTTCTCTTTCGTTTTACTTTTAACTGCGCATTTTTCAACAGGTTTTAGCATAAAAGTCACCGATCAACTATGTTGATTGTTCCAATAAAATCCGTATGTTTGTGTTTCGCAACCGTCGGTTGTATAACAGCTCTATAGCACTCCCAACAGGTGTTGTTAACGTCGTCGCTGGTATTATTAGCCAGAAGTGAAATTCGATGGTTCTGTAGTCATTTATCAGTCATTCCTGAAAAGATAGGGCTGAGCAATTGACACGACAAAGTTTATGGAATGGACATACTGTAAGAAAATTTAGTCAAGTTTTCATGTACTGGCTATGCACGCTGGTTCTCAAGGCGTCGCTACATTGTAGTCCCGGGTTCGATTTCTGGCCGGGTTAACATAGGAATAGTAATTTACTATTTTATCTCGGGCGTAAGTGTTGTGGTACACAGCTACTTAGTTTGTGATCAGAGCAATGTATGTGATTGGTATCCAATATTTATTTATTTACTATGTACACTCAGTCATTACACATTGTACAATAGTTGAGCTTAATCTGGTGAACACTTCTATAAAATACGAGATCATTCTGATAAATTTCACAACTACACATTTCCCAATTACACATTTTCAGACAAACTTTAAAAATTATGGACTTCAGATATAACAATAAATACATTTATAATAGAGGCTTCCACTTCTTAGTTAAGGCTCATGCCTTAGAGTAGAACGCTATTTTGTATAGCATTTTATTTCAGAAGCAACCCTAGGCCAACATTGAGAAATAGTCCGGTGTACCAATGATTTATTCACCTGCCTACGACTATATTTATAACGTTGCAGCGGCCGACATTTTTCTCTTTTATTTGTTAAAATAAAGTGGCATATCAGACGGAATTTATGAGGTGCCGTTACGGAGGTCATTCGAAATTTTACACCTTACATTATGTTGACTTCCATCATTAGGTGATAGCGATTTTTTAAGACTTCAAACGAAAATATCGGTAACGCTGAGACTTGAGACAAACGATTTGTCTGAAGAAAGAAAATGGGCTCGTAGGTATAAAATAGTGGAATGAATTCTTGGCTTGTTCTCGACATTGAACAGACCTTGGAGTGATCTACGAGAATTGTTCACTTAGCAGTCATTATATGCATAGTTATTAGCGGATGGTAAAAGATCGTTCTAATTTCTAACCTAGGGCAAATGAAAAGTAAAACATAACATTTATGGTGCCATAGAGTTATCAATAATACAATATTGTATTTTACCTCATCAGTTTCATGCAGAATATTAGGTACTTATATCTAAAACTAATTAACGATTAAATAAGGTAATAATAAGTATCACTACGTGGTATGCTTTAACAATAGGTACCACATTTGTTGTGAGACGATTGTATTTGACTAGACTACCCTGCTTTTTTCAAGAGGTTGTTGTAAGCTTGTTTGAAATGACTACACGGTCAAAGTAACATCTGCAATGGATTTATAATCTTGGAGTAGATGGCTTCGATTCCGATCCGACTTCAATCGCAAGTTGCGAACCGTCTCGCAGGTTACTCCGCTTAATAACCCTCAAATAATGGGGTATCTCGAAGGGTGGAATCAATTAATGAATATCTCAGTCCGACTCGGATCTTAATAAACGTTTCGTGTTCGGATTTTTGGGGATTGTCAGCCCCGCTTGATTTATGGGAGTAGTGATTGATTTAAAGTAATTTAATTATAATTGATTTGCACCAAGTCGGGTTGGATTGGAAGGTGTTAGGCTCGGGAGGAATGAGTAAATAAGTAACGCTTAGATTACCGGAATCGTGTTTAGATTATCGAGATCCATCAATGCGAATGCTCGTGAATTGAAACTTTTTACTTCTAATTTTACCTATAAATCAAAGTGTTACTTTTGCTAAATATGGTGTATGCATCTTTTTGCATCTTGTTGCTATCTTTGTTACTACTTTATTGGTTTTTGGTTTAATATGGCCATATTTGTCATATATAACGTAGATTAAAAAAATACATTACTTTTTCTAAGTTGAATACTAAATCCTGAATTACCCTTATTAAGTTTGTCAAAGCTTACATTATCAATTTCGATCTCAAACAGTTCGTTTTCTATTACAGGTACTTAAGTTGATTTAACACAACTACTTACGTGGTGGAACATTAGACAAGCTTAGTCTACTGCAGCTGTGGTTATAGTCAAGTACAAGTGTGTTTATAAGAATAATATTGTTATCTGGAGCTATAAACGAGGCTGGGGGAGGCCTGCGTCGCTAATGGGTTGATGTCATTGCGAGGACAAGAGTGCAATAGAGTGGAGCTCAAGTTTCACTAAATTTGTTACTTAAGACTTAAGAAATAGTTTAACTCTTTAATATCAGCTATTAGTGCACAAGTACATTGTTTGTGAACTTTAGTCAACTATAATGACTGACTGAAAAGTTAAGGCATAAGAACAATCAATAGGTATACATAACTAATGAGCCAATTTCATATCGTACAACCGTTTAATGTTTAATCATCTGTCCCAAAAATTGCACAGAAGAATTAAACTTCTATTAAAGACTGGAACTAAAATGACATTTTATACCAAATATTTTTTTAAAAAGCGTTTGCTCTTGTCTCTAGAATAGACCGATCGTGGCCATAGACAAAGAGATTTTCAAAAACTACTTAGTATTTCCTAATAAAGGAAGTAAAATGAGACAAAAATATTTAAATAATCGACTCTACAGCCACGCCTGTGATACCTACTGGATGTTAATTAGAGGTAAACAAGTTGGCTTTGTGAGATTTTCACTTCATTTCGAGACGGCGGCTACGTGAGATAACAATAACACAATACCTATGCCGCGGAATTACTTTATACAACGTGTGTGGGTAGGCTTAGATAGAGATGGTGAGGAAAATCGGGCATAACGTTTCACAATGTTTATTTACATACTAGTGGTGTCCCACAACTTTGTCCGCGAAGATGTTGATTTCGCACATTTTTTTTTATTACGCACGTGTTTGCAATTTCTTTTTTATTTATTTTTTTATTTCCTTAATTATGATCATACTAAGGTACTACTAAGTTCGTCGTTTTCGACGGAGCTAAAATTAAACACAAACTTAGAGAATGTTAAACAAGAATGCTATAGGAACCTAAGTATTAAGTTGTTATCAACATTTGATACTATCATTATTAGAGTTTTGTTGTTGCTAAAAGTTTAGCATAATATATTTGATCATTTCTTATTTAGATGCTATTGCATTGTGGTCCAGGCGAAGACCAGTACAAACTATTTTCAAGTGCTTGGTAAATAATGCCACTAATTAATTAATTTATGTACCTCCGACACTAAACAAGGAACAACGCAGTAAAGTCGACAATCCTGATCATCAATCATAAACTTTATCGCGTCCCGTTTCACCGTAATAACTATTAAACCCAATTACGTTATGTGCATCATCGATGACATTCGCCATAAATTCAGAGCATAAAACATTAATTCTGCGAAACGGAACATAAACTGGAAATTGGTAGCATACCTTGAGCTGGGAAGAGCGCCAGATAGACTTCTTTCAGGGCGGACGGGCGTGGGCGGCGGTGGCGCTCCAAGCGGCGAGTAGCGGTACTATAAATGGTTCGTATTCACGTTGGGTTTCGATATTACTATTCTTTATGATTTTTATTAGCTAATGAATCTTATTGTTTTTTTTATATATTATTATGATTGTAAATGTGTGAAAGGTGATTGCTCTTTCAATAGCTTTTAATTTTGTGTCCACCAAATTATTGAAAAACAGTTTAATTGACAATCGTAAATGTTCATTTATTTATTTGGACTAAAATGTAAGCATCCACTTTAAATATTATTTACCCTGTGTCAAACTTCACCAATCCTCATCCAACTTTTTCAATAATTACCTTACCCTTACCCTTTCTTTAATATTACACCCTCTGTGGGGTGCCCCAGGGTTCAACTATTGTTCCTCCTTCATTCCACCTCTAACGTGTCCAATATTAAGGGATCGGCAAATAAAGATTTTTAAATGGCCGCGGGCGTAACGGTCATCCAAACTTTATGAGTTTTTTGCTATTAATTTTATTTGCTTTAGGCATTAAAACGATAAAGGTGAAAGGGGATACGGACGTGTGCTCGTAATAAAATTTGGATAGCTCTTTATTATTGTTTTGTGTATTGTATTGTCGTTTTTAATTCCCTTTATTTGCACTCGAGTAAATTATGGGTGGATTTTTTGTAATACATCTGGCCATTGAAAGGCTAATAATAATTTTAATTGCAACACTTTATATTGGACAAAGTATTGTAACGACAACATACTCGTACCTATGCTTCTGATCTTTATATATAAATTATCATACGGTTGCAGTTACTGACCTATCTATCGATATGCTATAGATATAAAATTCCATAAAAAATCCATCCATTCCTTCAAATAAACGTGTGAATAGTGATTAAAAGTGTATGCATGCATGTGAATGCATTTTTTCAATCCGTTACTTTTAGGTAATGATACTGTACGGGGATGCCGTAACAGTTTGAGGGGGTTGATTTGAGATTATGGAAATGTTTGTAAAATATAAAAAATTGTATACTTGACGGGAAGTGAGAACGCGCGACTTAATGGTTTGATGGATGCAAACGAACTGAAGTGTTTATGCAAAAAGTAATGCAACGTAATTACAAAAGTAGGACGAATTTATGCTGATGAAAAGTGTTATACGTGCTTGCCCGTACAGATACACTTGTTGATAAGTTTATGTTATGATTCACATTATGAACTAATCGTATGTATGAATAGCTAGTCTCTAACTAACAAGTTCTTTGTGACGAAAGAAGAGATTAAAAATATTTTTCTATTGAGTGCATCAATGTGCGGACAGGTTTTAGCTCTATTTGCATAGGTGTCCATTAAAATAAAAGTTCCCTAATAAATGAGAGGGCATGTGCGACGCATTAAGGCAGTGATTATTCACCCTTCGGCTCCGCAAATATTGCATATGCCGTGTCCGTCTGTCTGTCAATATGCAAAAATATAGAATGGGTTATGGCGAGCTAATGTGTTTAGCAACCTGTAGTGAATTAATGGCTTTATTGTGTTCGTTTAGAGATGGAAGCCGATGGTAGAGTCTAGCAGATTAGTAGCTAACAAACAAAAATTAAATTTCAAAAACCTCCATTTAATTTCAAGTATTTAACTTACATTCGACAACATAAGTTTTGAGTAACAGTCTCCGCAAGAAAAGTCCAGTAGTAAAATTGAGGTCTTCTTCAAATTCAATGCTGGAATTATCTTGCTAAATCCGTTGGGTTGCTAAATCCCGTACCATCCAAAATTGGTGACATGATTCGGGAACGAATGTGGAAGTATCTAGCTATCGATGCATGCTTATGTCACTCACATGGTTACCTACCATACCATACCGTCTCTTCTGGAGAACATTATACTTAATTGATTCTTGCAGAGGCCCTAAATATCAAAGTATGATGCTTAAAGTGTGGCGATCAACTTTTAAGTTTGCAGAAATAATTTGTTTCCTAAAAAGAAGTCGTATCTCTCTCCCAATCACGCGGCGTCATCGCTTTCATCGTCTGCTTGTATTTATAGCTGTTAAGGTGTAATGATGGAGGTGATCCAAATAAAACGAACTCATTGACGGCTGGCGTTAGTTAGCCAATGAGTAGGGAGGAGACACTAAAGCCTCATCGATGGAGGAGGTGAAATTTTGTCTACTTTAAACATAAAACTAACATAGCAAAAAAGTTTGACAATAAGAAGAATATTTGCTGCGTCTAAAGTGCTTCAATTGCTAGCACCACTTAAGAATGCCAATTTCTACGTTTGTGGTAAGATTTATTAAATTAAAATTACCGTAAATAAAGTATTGTCCTTGGCTTGAACTTCGATCAATATGCTTGTTATTATAAATTGAGAATCTCGTTTCTTACAAATGAGGGTTAAAACGTAAATCTGATAATTTCATTAAATGTAGCGACGAGAAATGTTAAACCAAATCGTAGCTAATTTATCGACATCGATACGGGACGTTGTAACATCACATTCGGAAGTCACGCACGATCGGTGATGTATACTCGGCGGCGTGTATTTGTTAGTGACAATCGTCTCCGCGTTACGTTTGATCGCTATTCCCGAGACTGGCCGGCTTATTTTAGATGATTGGTAGAGGATGCCGTTTTGTTGGGTGAGGTGCGCGTGTGATGGAGTTGCCAAATTAAATTGATGCCGTTTGATCAAGCGCGGCTCTTGATTGCAAAACAACGGTTTAAAATTGAATTCCTATTTTAAGTGTCTTTGTCAAAATAATTATATCTGACACCGCTATAATAAGGACTTGGCTCAAATTAGGTCGATGTGAAATGGCAAATGACATATAAGACTACTTTTGTTACCGATCAGTTTTACGTGGTATACATGTGCTATAGTAGAGCCTGGTTGCTTGATTGATAGTTAACTCAACTAATGGTAAAATGTCCCTACCAGCTGTTGAATATTTACGATTGTAAATATTTTGCAGAAAAAATACCTTAACTAAGTCATTGAAATATCCATTCTGAGTTTTTTTTACAATACAGTGCAATAAAATTAAAAATAATATTATATTTTTTGCCGCTAAGGACACAAAACCTCTGATTCCGTGTGAAATCAAAGTATCCCTAGTATTTTAACAGATTCGTACGCAGAACAGCACTAATCCACGCAATACCTGCCGTTTGGCAGCGGCTGCGGCGGCTGATTGATTTTTATGGCTATTTCACAGTATAGCGGTTTGGTTTGGCTAACATGCTTAGTGCACTGATCCAGTGAAATATTTTCGGTTTATTTTGTGCTAAACGCATCTATGGACAAGTTTTTGGGTTGGGGGTTACTGGTTAGGGCAAGCTGTAGGTAAGTCTTGACACACGTGAATTGTAGTAGTGGAAAATTGTGCTAAGATATTTCATGTTGTTGGGTATTGATGATTTGACTTTATCTAGTTCATTTTCCTGGAGGGCTACCGACTACTTACCTTAAAAAACTTCATTAAAAAGAAAAATTTTAAAACTGAATTGTCATTATCTTTTTAAATTATATAGATATGTTCGGGAATAGTCTAGCATATCAGAGAGAAGGTTAATTACTAATTCGTGTAAGTACTAGTTTCCTTGATAGTACACTTGTAAAAAAATCCAACTATGTGCCGAAATGAAAAACAACTGTTACTTATTCATAGCCAAACAACTTGGTACTTTGCAAAACCGTCCCTCAACTAAATCTAACAAGTAAATGACTTACGCACGGCATCAAAAGGGCGGGTTATAAAGCGGGGCATTTGTCAGCGATACCTTCGGTCGCTCCTGAAAAACAAAATTTTACGCAACACATATCATAGTGGACAAGGGTGCGGGGGAGCACGCACTGAGCGAAAGAAAAGTAAAGTTTTTTTTAATTTCAGTATTTTTAACTTGTCTAACTGATTGATAACTCGATGGATGTACATTGTCTGGTTATAAAATAAATATTTGAATAATATCTTAAAAATGATAAAATCGAGAAATTATGATAGATTCCGATTGATTAAGCCGCATAGTTCTCATGCAAAACAACGATTGGTAATTCAACCCTAGTTCTGGATACTTAGGTATTCATAACGTTAAATGTACTAATTCAGTATTTTCAAAATTTTTAAAACTAAAAATATTGTTTAGCCAACATCAAACGTTTTTTATTAGACAATAATCTAGGTACTAAAAGAAGAAGGTTGTTACAAGCAATCAGACCGCCTTAATTGAACTACTTCGATATTAAAGATGTTATCTTGTATCATTCATTGTATGTAATGTGCAACAAAGTATTTTTATTATTTAAAAAGCTGCGTTTCTGAAACCCAGTGCGTACACAAGCGGCGGCGGACAGCGGGCCCGCGACACGGTCAGTGCGCGTGCTCTAAAGAAGTGAATAAATCTGCCGCCGAACGACAAGGTGAATATAAATATAAAGAATCCGCGGACCAGCTTCCGCCTTCAGTAGGGCTGCCAGTTTGATGAAATATCGAAGGGAAATAGATTTACTATCTAAGTAATTTAACATATCTTACAGGAGTCGCAACTAGATAGAGAGACTTAACTTATACCATACCTAACTGATCCTAGTTAGTTCAGATTATGAAGTATTTATCATATAGAGACAGAAGTTTTTATAAAAAAAGGGCATTGATCGCTTTTATAATAAATTTAAAATGCGAACGAAATCTGCAAAAGTGTATAATTTATAAAGCATTGCATAGCATCAATACTAATAATGGTTAATTAAAATTTTATTTTATAAAGTTTAAAATCTTTTCAAAAGGTCCCAAACTCTGCACTGAACAAAAGACACTTGTTTTTTTTTTAAATAATTCAAATTATAAATGTTAACACGTTCCGGGACACTATTCCAGACACAATAGATGTTTTATTGTTTTCACGCCTGTAGGCGTTCACTGTCCCGGAACGTGTTAACGTCCCTTGTTATAAAAAACAAACTACCAATTGCAGGTATAGTTTTAGAATCCAACGTTACTCTATGTTTTACTTAGATCTTTACTTACTTAGATATTTTAACTAGACTTTAAATTTGCAAAATATTTTGTACAAGTCGCCAGCCCTGTCGCTTCCGACGCGGCAGAGCGGTCACCGTGAAAGGCTAGGTGATCATAAAGCCTCGCGCATGTTCTTACATAATAATATTCTTGAAATATTCCCCTGCTGGGGACACGGGAGTGTACACTACTGGACAGGGAAAGGGATGGAGATGTCAACATTTTCATTTTTGTTATCGTTTCTTGACTGTAAGTTTGTTCTTGCATTTAGTAAAGAGCTTTAGTGCACTTGCCGTTATGACGCTATAGCTTTTAATCTTCATGTATTTCTTTAAAATGTTATCGAGTTTTTCAAAATATTCAGCTTCTTTTATGAAATTAATAATTTAAACTTGTACAGTTAATGATGGTTTTTGAAACTAAATACTGCAAATATTTCAAACGAAGCAGCCCCATGAAATACATTTCTAGATGACGATAGCACTTGTTTTTGGTTGTTAATGGAGCTATGTGAAGTGGAGAACAACGGACATTTTTGTGTTTGTAATTTATTTTTATCTTACTATAAGCACTTGTCTACTCTATGTATTCTCTGTTCCAAAGCGGAGGAGGGTATCTCAGGAAATGGTCAGCCGGAGACAAACTACTGCCGCGACACGCGTCATAACGCGGCCTCCGTGTATCTACCCTCGGGGCACAGATAATTCGCTTTTTCTAAATAAATAACTTTTTTATGGAGTCAAACAAGACTTTGGCGACTTGCTATTAGGTATGATAGCAGCAGAACAGTAAAAATATTTATCTACTAAAATTCTTTTACAAAATAACAAAATGTGTTTTTTTTTGTAAGAGACTAGATCTAGAAAGAAACAAGGAGTCCATAACATAATCACGAACATAGCTCAAGAGAGGTATAATAAGTAATAACAGTTTACGAAGGATATTTGCGTTACAAAATACTTGGTGTCATGACCTAACTGCAGAAATATTGAAAAGATTTGCTACGTTGCGCGCTATCATGACCAACATAACTTAGTCAGACGAACTTCCATCCTAATTAACTGTTAACCTTTAAAAACCTTTTGAAATCTCAAATATTCATCTTTGCCGTCGCCTCACCTAAACGTGAATAACAGGAGAGGTGCATATCAAGACAGTGGCCCTATAGGGCTCTCGATTCTGAACAACTCAGAAATCAGTAAACACGAATATTCTTGTACTGAAAAAGAAATCGAGACCCAGTTTCGTGATATAATTTACGAGGCGGGTGTAGGCGCAGAAAAACAAGAAGGTAGCTCGCGCAATTGTTTTGAGCGAGGCCTGTCATCGAAACAAACGGCAAGTAACGGTCACGCGCAGGCCCAGCTGCCTGCTAGACGACCCGCATCCCCCTCCTCATCTCATTCCCCGCTACGATCGCAAGGGAGCGCTTATCAGCTGTGCGAAATGCCTACGGAATCTACTCTCAATGATAATAACAAGACGGCACCGTTAAGCGGTAATGTAAAAAGATCTTTTGCTGAAATAGCGAATAAGGGCGACGGCGAGTGGAAAACGGTGAATCGAGCGAAACCTAAAAAGCATAAGTATCGATATATGGGGCAAAAAGGTACTTCTAACGAAAAAGAAGGCAGATTCAAAGCCGCTGAGAGATTAGTACCGATTTTTAGGGTTCCGTAGCCGAATGGCAAAAAACGGAACCCTTATAGTTTCGTCAAGTCTGTCTGTCTGTCTGTCTGTCTGTCTGTCTGTCTGTCTGTCTGTCTGTCTGTCTGTCCGTCCGTATGTCACAGCCACTTTATTCTGAAACTATAAGCATCACATAGCTGAAACTTGGTAGGTAGGTGTATTTTGTTCACCGCTTTCTGATTCAGAAACAAAAAGTGAGAAAAAATAATATTTAAGGGGGGGCTCCCATACATGAAACTAAAACCTAAAAATTTTTTTTTACTCAAACCTATGCGTGTGGGGTGTCTATGGATAGGTCTTTTAAAATGATGTTGAGGTTTCTAAAACCATTTTTTCTAAAAGTGTAAGGTTTGAGATATAGACGCTTCCAAAGTGGTAAAATGGGCGTCCCCCCCCCTCTAACTTTTGAACTAAGAAAGTGAAAATTTTGAAAAAAATATATGATGTAGATCTCAACAAAAACTTGCAACGAAAATTGGTTTGAAGGAGATCGAACCAGTAGTTTTTGAGATATTGCACATTTTTATCAACCGCAAATATAACTTTGTCTTTCATACAAACACTATGAAAAACAAAGTTATTTTTGTTGTCGCAATATATTGTGATGTTTTCGTTAAGTGAAAGTAAGTGGACCGTGAATTCAGTTAAGGGTGGCACGGAACCCTCAGTGCGCGGGTCCGACACGCACTTTACCGGTTTTATTACGAGAATCCATAAGGATACAACAGAAAACGACATCACTGAATATGTTAGAAACAAAATACAAGAAAATATCACATTAGAGAAAGTGCCATCACAAAGAGATAAAGACCATAATGCCTATAAGTTCTTTGTGCCCGAACAGAAATTGGTTACTTTTCTGGACGATAAGCTATGGCCCAAAGGGGTCATATTTAGGCGGTTCATGAACTTCAAGCAGAAGTATGCGAGCGGCGGCCGCGCTGCAGACGGACCTACGTAGTCAAACAATATGAGTAAAGAAGTCTGTAGATTTGTAAGTTTTAACTGCAAAAACGTTAAACGCTCTGTGGAGTCCATCAGGCAACTGTGTGGTGTATCTGATATAATTGCCCTACAAGAAACCTGGCTGCTGCCTGAAGACGTACCGTTTCTCAACGAAATTAGTGACAAGTTTTGCAGTACTGGTACCTCTGCAATCGACACAACTACTGGCATGTTGCGTGGTCGCCCTTACGGAGGGGTCGCATTGCTGTGGAATAAACACATTTTTCGAGACGTTACTGTGGTTCACTGTAAAAATCCTCGTGTGTGTGCAATAAAGGTAAAAACGAGTCAAAAGTGTTTTATGGTGTTCAGTGTTTACATGCCTACGGATAATACAGCGAACCTTAGCGATTTTACGGACTGTCTGAGCTTGGTAAGTGCTATTATTAATAATGAAGCCGTCGAGTCAGCTTATATGTTAGGCGATTTTAATGCTCACCCGAACGAACTGTTTTTCAACGAACTAATATGTTTTTGCTCTGAATCAGAATGGACTTGTGTAGACGTTAGTTTACTTGGTGTTAATTCGGACACATATACTTTCGTTAGTGAGGCTCACGGATCTAGGCGCTGGCTAGACCACTGTGTAACGACTGATTCTGCCTTGCGATCTATAAATAATATTTATGTTAAATATGATGTCTTATGATCCGATCATTATCCTCTAATAATTGAGTGTAATTTAGAATTAATTAAACCTAAAATAATGTGTAATCGTAATGAATCGTTATGTAATAAAATAGTGTGGGGAGAGAGAAAGCCTAATCAAATTGATTTATATACTAAATACTGTCATGAAGGATTGCGACTCATTGATTTTCCTGACGAATTTCGAAGTTGTTGTGATAAAACATGTAGTAACATAGAACATCAAGGGCGCATTGATCAACTGTATAGAGACATAGTCAATGTTTTAAGTCAAGCTGCTATAAATAGTGGGGTGTTAAAACGTTGTAATCGAAGGAGGCCTTTGTTTGGATGGAATAAACATGTTAGCGAGTCTCATAGGGAGGCAAAAATAAAGTTTCATCAATGGGTGTGGTACGGTAGGCCTAGATCGGGTCAAATTTACGAGGAGATGAAAAATAGCAGGAGTGTTTTTAAGTCGCGTTTAAAGTGGTGTCAAAACCACACCGAACAGCTGAAGATGGACGCGTTAGCTTCTCATCACTCCAAGAATGATTTTCGTAACTTTTGGAAGTCCACCAATAAATTGAATGCTAAAGCTGGACGTCCAGTGAGTGTCGACGGCTTGAGTGATGGGAAAAGTATAGCGGAACTATTTAGAGAGCATTTTACTGTTAAGTCTCCCTTAGGACCGTCGAAGCCGATGCTCAGTGATGGGTTGGGAGGTGTGGAGCTTAGTGTTAGGTTTAGGGCAGCTGATGTTAGGGATATAATTAGATCAATGTCCCGTGGCAAGTCACCTGGCCACGACGGTTTAAGCATTGAGCATCTGAAACACGCTGGACCACATCTGCCTAGGCTTCTAGCAATGCTTTTTAGTTTTTGTGCTGGGCACGCATACTTGCCAGATGCATTGATGAAAACTGTTGTCGTCCCAATTGTTAAAAACAAAACGGGTGACATTAGTGATAAGTCCAACTACAGGCCAATTTCATTGGCTACCGTTATAGCGAAAGTGTTTGATGGTCTGCTTAATGCTGAGCTGGATAAACATATACAACTTCATGATAATCAGTTTGGCTTCAGGCCTGGTCTTTCAACTGAGACAGCTATTTTGTGCTTAAAGCAGACCATCAAATACTACACACAAAGACACACGCCCGTTTATGGCTGTTTCTTGGACCTGACGAAGGCATTTGATCTGGTAAACTACGACATCCTGTGGCAAAAAATGGAAAAACTTAATATGCCATCAGACCTCATTCAAATATTTAAATACTGGTATCTAAACCAGGTCAATGTCGTCAGATGGTCAAACGATTACTCGGAGCCGTATAGGTTGGAGTGTGGCGTGAGGCAGGGGGGGTTGAGCTCACCAAAGCTCTTTAACCTGTACGTCAATGCGCTTATAGAGGAGCTCAGTAGCACCCGCGTCGGATGCCATATCGGCGGCATTTGCCTGAATAATATAAGTTACGCGGACGACATGGTGCTGCTGAGCGCCTCTGTCTGTGGCTTGTCAAAATTGTTGGGCATCTGTGAGGCGTACGCTCTCAGTCATGGTTTGATGTACAATACCAAGAAAAGTGAGTGTATGGTCTTTCAAGTCAGAGGAAAACACACGCGAAACATACCTCCCATCAAACTTTATGATGTACCTCTGAAAAGAGTACAACAGTTCAAATATCTTGGGCACGTGGTGACGTCTGACTTGAGAGACGATGCAGACATGGAAACAGAGCGTAGGGCGCTGTCTGTAAGAGCAAATATGATTGCACGAAGGTTTGCTCGCTGCACTGCACCAGTAAAAATAACTCTTTTCAGGGCATACTGTACATCTCTCTACACGAGCAGCCTGTGGCTTTCTTACGCGCAAAAACAATACAGCGCCCTACGAGTGCAGTACAATAATGCTTTTAGGATGCTGATGGGGTTGCCTCGCTACTGCAGTGCCTCTGGAATGTTTGCTGACGCTAGGGTGGACTGTTTTTACACAGTCATGCGAAAGCGGTGTACATCCTTAGTGCGCAGGGTACGGGCTAGCTCTAGCAGTGTCCTAAAAGCATTCGCCGACAGGTTAGATTGTCACTACTTGAACCACTGCAGCATGGTTCACGTGGTGGCAGTCTGACCTGTTGTGCTATCAAAAATGTATTCTTATTGTGTGTCACTGTGTGTTTGTATACTAACATTAGGCTAAGTCTCTTATGTAACTAACAAATTGATCCTTTGTTGGTCGAAATAAATGAATTGAATTGAATTGAATATTTTGAATTTAAACAAACATCTGTCTCTGAAAATGTCCCGAATACCAGCTTACTTTCCCAATTTTCAATTCCCGCACGAAACGCGCCATTAATTCCGGAGTACCTTATCTTCTTCCCACAACTACGTCTCGCTGCATTTAAATTTAAATCCAAAACCACCTTCAGTAAGTTTTCAAGTAATTTACTGCAGAATATTAAGCATCACCTACCAGGGGACCAGGACACACCAGGGGTGGAGTTTTGTGTGTTTTACTAATTGCCAAATGATGGTAATCAGGTACCAGAGACATACACTCCTCTCTTTCTTATAAACGACTCTAGCCATACTCTGTCCCACTCCCCGACTGTCGTGAAGATGTAACTCAAATGCCGAAGCAAAAACCATGACAAGGAATTAATTAGAGCTCAAGGTAAATAATGAAGATTGTCGCTGGTATAATGAGTTTTCGCTATAAGACGCCTGTTTGGCAAAATAATTATGAGGCAGGTAATTAAGAAGTTGAGAACCAAGTTAATTAGCCAGAAAAATGGATTCTTTTGAAACAATGCGCTTTTAAACGAGATTGCAATTAGTTTGGGATGAGAATGGCTTCGATTGTTAAAAGGAGCTTACGAAATGGAAGAATCATATCTGTAATTTTATTTTAATTTGAATACTCATGGTTCTAATGTATAGTATGACAGAAATATTTATTAGAATAGCTATATTCAATTTAATAAGCACAGGCAAAGGTATTTGCTGTTGAGTTGAGTCTTACTGTGAAATAACATACTTTATCCAGATTAAGACACAGATTTTCACACATGCACATTTACATTTCCATTCAACGAAAACTCGAAATTCCTTTCAGTGTTGACAGAGCCAGGTAATAAAGCGTCCTTTTCCAGCAGAAAAGACAAAAAAGCATCAGTCCCTGGGCGTGTAAAGAGTCCTTTGATTTGTTATTATGCGCCCGTTTATAAAAAGCGCATAGAGTAGGGAATGTTTGAATAAGTGCGTGATTGCGGCTTCCAGGAACAAAACCTCTTATGTAGTGAAGATACAAAGGCCAGGCAAATACTACTGAAATATGCATATCAGAACTGTAAAAAAAGGAAGTCATGAAAAGATTCTTAGGCTCTGTCATAAATTGAACCCCGAACTTAAAAATGAGAATAATAGAAAACAATCCAACTGTCTTTACAACTATAACTTTTAAGGATTTTTTATTAGGTATTCAGGGTCGAAGCAACTTGATGTATCGGCGTCTTATGTATCTTGTGTAATATGTTTTTACGAGTATAACAGTGCCATACTACTGTCGATTGTTCTTGTGACTCCCAAATGATGACTGATGAGGATGACATGAACATCAACTTTATCATCAGGAAGTCGAATCACTATTGTTGAACTTGAACTTTCTTATTCTAGATAGATACCCAATTTCGAAAAAAACTTATGCTGCATGAAAAAGGATGTTACTGTGATTACCGTTCTTCCTGGGCCATAGCAGCCTCCGGCCACGGTTTGTTTGGGCGTCTTTTTGTCGGCCGCCCAATGGCACGAGGATGTGTTATTGGACGGAAAATGTGTACCGGGTTTTAATTAAAGGTGTTCCTGACGTATTGGCTTTTGCGTCTCACATGGAAAAAGTATGATTATTCTGTTTTTATTTCGGAAATGTATAGTTTTCTGTACTCTATATACAACTATTTAACGTTCTTGCATAGCAAATTTAGGACTAGGTACTTTACTATATACCTATATTTAGTTCTAAGTTTACACCATCCGTGGTCACAGGCAGACCTATAGCCTTTAGTCAGATTACCGCCTGTGACCACGGATGCTGTGAAAAGTAAGAAAGGTCAGGCGTTTGATTACAAATGAATGAGCGCGAAAAAATCGTCAAGTGTTTTAATTAATTTAATTATGAAAAAGGCATAATGTGGACTAATCTGGACTAATTTAAAGGAATTTTCGGCATAATGCTATATTTTTTGCAAGTCTATCATGGTAACTAAATCCCATACTCAACGTGTACCTACTATGAGCAGCAACGAAGAATAAGATAGAAAACGGAACATCAATCTTTTATAATGCCTGGTCTATTAACCAGCTGAAAACAGACATAATATTGAAATCACCTCCATTTTATGCCCCATTTCACATACAAGCAGTGACATTTCCAATCAAAGCATTCTATGGTCTACCGCCTTTGCGTCATGTAAGTTGATGTCCCTGTCGCACCGTGTGTGGCCAGCCTTGTGGGACCACCCAGATACAAGCTATTTGTTAATATCAAATTAATAGTAATATTTTTACGGCGTTTTTATAGTGACGCGTCTTGCTACCGGGCAGTTAAAATATCGTAAAACACCGCTTTTAGATGTAAAATAGATGAGGCTGATTTGTCAAAAGTCTATTGTAGTGACAAGAAGCTGTTTAAAGTGCAAGTAAAACAAAAGAGGTGAAGTAGATTAGGTCCTATTTTAAAAACGCAACGATTTAAATAAAATTGAAATTTTGGGACATATTGTGTTTGATATTTACGAAGTATTGATACACATATTCAAACAAAATTGCAATGCAATATGCGTGCACCTCTTTGAGAAAAACAATGTCTAAAAAAGGTCAAACAAAAAACACTTCAAAGCTAAAAACAGTAACGTTCCCGAATCGATTTAATTAAATTGATCGTAATCACCTCTCAGCCGTTTAACGCGAAAAAACCTTTTTATAATCAATTGTGAATTTTCTGCCCGGTCAAATGTGAAGCACCAACATTTTATTTAGATTCAGTAAGTACACTTGTGCAAAATTACATTTAAAAACGTTTTAAACGCTTTCTTGTTCAAAATATTTACATATTGTTGATACAAAACGCCTTAGCAGCAACCCGCAACGGAGTTTAATTCCTTTGTTGTTTTAGTATTTCAGTTACCGATGCTAGTAAGTACGAATTTTATTTTATTAGTAGTACTCGTAAAATCCCCAAAAGAGATTAAAGGATAGCAAAGCTTCTCCCTCTTTTTCCATTGTACGCGAAAGAACAAGGTCATTGGTTCACATTTTGTGTAATTAAATTCAAAATGGCAGCTCGGTTTCGCGTCTGGTCGAGTTTGTAATGTGATCGCCACGCGATTTCCGCATTATTGGGAATTTTTCAGCCATTTCAGCGGACATTGCTGGCAAAACTTTCAAATGAAAAGGATCAAACAACTTTTTATTTGAATTTTAGACAATTATAGCTAATTACCTTCATCTCATCAATTATTCAAGCTCTACTCGTACTATACCAAGTTTATATGAATATAAATATGAAAAGATTAGTAAATTTTTGTCAAATCTAATATAAAATTTTTGACGTATTTATTTTTATTTTATTTTAATTTTAATGGA
The DNA here is from genome assembly GCA_963584085.1 of Pyrausta aurata. Taxonomy (NCBI): domain Eukaryota; kingdom Metazoa; phylum Arthropoda; class Insecta; order Lepidoptera; family Crambidae; genus Pyrausta; species Pyrausta aurata. The sequence continues at coordinate 744,817 of OY757259.1, forward strand.
AGACCAACAGCTACATAAAACACAATTGTTAATAGTTATGCTTATGAAACTTAGTGCAGCCATGTGCAACGGCGCTTTGGTGTCTATAGAGGCTTCATAAGAGTACAAAACGTTTTGATCGAGTGCTAAACGATATCGATTTGCAAAATACAAAAAACCTCATCTTGAACTAAATAGCTCTTGAGTCAAAAGGGGGAACTCTGGCTTACCAACGCTTCGAATGCAATGATGGATGTTGTTTTGATTTTTAGTCGACGTCTCATGACCATTCGGTAATTACGAATTTTATGAGTTTGAATTAAAAGTAAAGTAAATAGCCTGTTACTCCTGTTAGCATTCTATTGCTGGGCAGAATTTGAATTATAATAAAAAAATAAGAAATACTAGAAAACCACCCCCAGATGTATGCCAAACAAAAACAAGTCGCCCGACCCTGTTTATCTGTTCCGTACATAAAAAAATATTGCATTTGTCTCGAACAAAAAGCAGTTTTCATTAATTCACCTCGTCGTTCAATGATGCAGGGTCCACCTTCAGGGAGCAGCACCATGACAATGGCACTCAATTCGATTGCCGCGGGGTGAGGGGGCCAAATGTGGGGTAAAGTATTGTCGGTGAGAGGGGGTGTTCGGTTACCTATTGTTGAGAGATCCGTATATCTTATTTTTGGTAAAAAAAGGAAAAATTGTACTACCTTTAAACCTTGATAATAATAACTACTTTCTGTGATATAACGTAATGAACTTTAAATATACTCGTAAAAGAGACGAAATCACGTCGTGCAAGCGACTAACGTTAGTTTCTAGAAAAAAATATCTTACCCATCAGAAATAAAATGCATCATGTATAGAATTAGAGATAGTTGAGGAGCTACAGATAATATAAGCACTGCACTGTTTGTACTGAGATTAACAGTGGTTCATATATTTAGCTTCGGACCCCTAAACTCGTATAGTATACGAAACCGACAGATGCGCGAGGTAAGTGCGCACTCAATCCAGTTTGCACCGGTTTTAGTTTTAATTGCGTATGTTAGGGCCCTGGTCAAGTGCCCGGAAAATTGTTTTTTGCTACAGATATTAAATGGCCGCATGTTGCGGTGGAGTATGAGAACCATAATTAGGTTTTTTTAATTTTTCAAAATGTTTTTTATAGCATTTAAAGTTTAACAAGTAAAAACTGAACCTCGTAAAACACGGCTAATTCATAAAATCTGAATGTGGTATCACCGTTCGGCATAGAAATTAACAATTTTGATACTATTCCTATTTTCTTGTTTTTGATTTTTTTAATCTAAGACTTTTAGGTTTTTTGACATCTTAAACAGAGACCGTTCATTAGCTATTCATGATTGAAACACGAGTTCTTTGCAGTGAAATGTATTATTTATTTAAATAGGTAACTTATCCATTCTCTGAAATCAAGTATCAAGATTAGTCAATGCTCAACAAACAGCAATTTAATTGATTGACGCTGTCACAGTTACATTTAAGATATTATTTCTGTTCCAAAAAACGAGGTTCAGCTTTCACTGGCCAAACTAAACTATAACAAGAGCTCTATGGCTTTTGTGTCCTATTCATGGCATGGCTTGTTGTCCTATCCATGGCGTGGCCTGTTTAACAATATATATGTTGTATAGTACTGACTGTTTGGGCCAAAACAAATTACAGTGAAAACTCACCTAATTTCGATATTACAAAGGCACCTGTAAGACAGACAGCTAACAAACTAGATTATGCCACCTCCATCAAAGTCCGGTCTGATTGATGAGCTCTTTGGTCAAATGAGCGCTTCATTTCTTACGCAACAAACTAATCTACACCTTCTCTCAATGACTTAGGGGTCTAAGACTCCGCATTGCTAAAACTTGTTTCGTTTCTACTTTCTGCTAATCTGTCATTAAGGCCAACACAACCTGAAGCTCAGGTAAGGGAAAATATACATTAGTTCTTGGAGATAAGGTTGGGAGTAGTGGTATACAAAGTTGGGCAGGATGTGCCTACAATGATCCGTCATCGTGCCTTCGCTTTTTACTGAAACTTGTTAACTTTTCCGACAGGTGTGGGGCTAATCTTCTGTTCTTGTTCGTCGCTGCTTGTCTTTCAGTCTTGACTTTATTTTATCTTTTTAGCAAATCGACAATCTTATTAAAAAAAACCAACAAAGTAGTTTAAGAAAGTTGCCAAGACTAACCTCAAAAACACACCACTAGATTATGGTATCAGACCTAATACAAATAATAATTTTGTTATTTTAGAGTAGGTACCTATTAGTGCATTCAGTGCTTTGTTTGCATTACAGCTTGGTACCTAAATGAATGTAATTATTTAATACCAAACACTTATCTTTCTTACTCAAAAAAATATGTCGGCTGTAAAATTCCCAGCTTTAATTACACTTATTAGGTATTTGAAACAATTCTAAGTTTTGCCTCTATCTACTAGCAAAACCCCTATTAAGTGCCTACTAAAGAAAAATGGTTTTTCAATACCTACAAATTTTCACGTCAATGCCATTTCAAGGCTATCTAAAAGCAGATGGCCTTTCAACTACCCTCAATTTCTTTAAGACCTCATTAGGCACCTACCTCACTCGCGTCCCGGCCACCGTGACGGCTAGACGCATCTAAATAAGCTTTTTATTTCGCAATCACTTCTATTGCCGCATTAAAATGGTAATGGAATTGCCACGCACCGCTCCAGGGAGCATTAGACAATTACACGCGAAAACCAACCTAATTTACTTAAGGGTGCTACGTAACTTGTAAATCTAGATAGAATTATTATTTTTTAATAGAAATACAATTATCTCAAAGTTGTTACTGATCCTGATACTTATGTGCTAAAAAAATAAAAATACGAGTAGTGTTTTTTTGTTTTATAATGTTTTGCCACGAGGCAAACTTAATATTATAAAAGTCTTGTAAAAAAATATGTGTTTTGTATAATTCTATCTATCTCTTACACTCATTTTCTATATAGAGAGTTACGTCACAATTTAAATAGATGTTAGCTTTCCAATTTTATGTTTCATGTAAAATCAGCACATTTTTATCAGTTTTCATCATATAGACTGAATTCGATATTATATATTTTCAGTTTATACTCAAAACGAGCTCACCTTGCGTGCAGGCCCTTAACATTTTCACTCGATTGCCGAACCATTTTGGACTGTATTACTAAATGCTATCGAACATTTAGTTCTTACGAATGGACATTTAGGGCGGTAAAAATAACATTCGTATCGCTTGCATGCGATAAGATCGGTGTATTGTTTGTGATTTATATTTTATTTATTGCTATCGCTTTATCGGGCATCGGTGTTGCGAGGGTTGGTATACTGCATCTGGTTATCTTATTTGGTATCCATTTTTTTTTCCACGGTTAGTTCTGGTGTCTTTACGGATTAAAGACAAAAAAAAATTAAGAGAATAGGTACCTAGAATATTAAGCATTGTTTACGTATTTTTGCATAAATGTAAAACAAATAATTTGAAAATTCGTTCCTAAATCATTGCAGTACCTTGTTTTGGGTTAGGACTAGGTTAGGTATCTCCAAATCTTCCATTAACAACCATTACACATAGGTATTTTCTTAAATTACATCTCAAATGGCGGGCCCATCTTGCAAACCATTTATTTTGACAAAAGCAAATCCCAATTAGCCTAGCCGATTACTCATGCAGGGTAAATAGGTTCGATTCCCAGAACGCGCTCCGTGGTATTGTCTTAAGCGACGTAACTATTAATTTGTGGCATCCCAACAATATTTATAGAAGGTTCAGCCCATTCAAGTATAGTTTAACAAACTAGTACCTTGGTTGAAGAAGCTGACTATTGCTTAAAGTAAATCGATGTTAGCTGTTTTGTTTTTATTTTGCAAAATTGATATTTTTTCTCTTTTTGGTTCAAATCTTTTATTGACTCTATGGGTAGTGGATTAATTGTCAACCAAAAATATTACTCAATAAAAAAGGCAAAAGATACGATTCGCTCATGTTACTTTATTACGATAAATCACAAAATTTCTTTAAGAAGTTTTTACTGTTTCTAAACAGCAGATGTTTGGATGTGTTTTTCTATCGATTTCGTGATTTTCAATAACAATACTTAACCACTTCATCTTCAATTGTAGCTAAATTTTGACGGCGTTTTTCCGAAAATCATGTGCTTAGGTACTCTTCTAGGCCTTCTGTACCTTACTTGGTGTTTGTACCCCGGCTATTTGTCACTCTAATTAGCGCGAGGAATCCATTTTGCGCGCGTACACGACCGATTAGTCTTCGGCATTCCTTCACAGGTCTTCCAGGACTTTTTGGTCTTCGCTTCTGCAGTGCTATTTCTATGAACGCGGTAATTGTGAATAAGCGACGTGGCTTGTGACTTCTTGTACTGACTAGGGATTGTAGGCACGAAAGGTCGGGCTAATCTTTGATCTGCCACCTGACGTACATGTCTTTGGTTTATTTCTTGTATCTTCTTTGCGTAAAGACGTTGTTTGCTTACATATTTTTACTTGAAAACACTACAAGAAATAAAAGAGTTGCATAGATAGTTAGGAAATACTAGAACAACTGCTATTTCAATGTAAACTTAAAAACATCCAATATTATGATAATCACATTAACATCCCCATCTTACTGTCTTGAGATTTTAATTTTGCAGCACCTTACGAAAATGCCAAAGCTATTGATCACCAGTAAATCTTATGAGCTTGATTCTTATGTGTTGGTTATGTATAGTGTCCTTTTAAAGAAATACATTTAAATGTCTGACACAGACAAAACATGCTGAACTAAAAGTGTACCTACCACCATTCTTGACCATGTTTTGGACAAATGGGTAAAGATATTTCATTTCATTTCATTTCTAAACCAATTCCGCTAATTTTCCTCTTCTTATATAAAATTTACTAATCATCATTTGATTCCAAGCAACACATACCTATGTGTACCTACCGTCATGAACTATGTACATATTTACGCTACTGTTAGCATACGCGTGAGGTGTCGAAACGTTGTCCACACGTGCGTCGTGATTAATTCCGCTAATTACCGCGTTATCTAGCACCTCGCCGTTACCGTCACATGCCGCAGGTCAGCCCGTTAGTTATCTGTTTACACCTACAAACTGTACTAGTATTAACTAACATATCCCTAAAATAAGTAATTTTAGCAGTGCAACCCTAACCTGCTTCACATTTTAGTTTATCGTCACTATGAAGTCTTAAGAATTTAGTTGATATAGTTATTTCAAATGCCCATCCCAAGTAATTAATGTCAAGATCTATAGAGTCATTACTTTGATAAAAAATACATTATTTTCGTTTTACTGAAATTAATTTTCACATTATTAGATTCAAGCTATTTAATTATTGATTTTATCGATTCATTTATGTCACACAAGCTTTTGCCTGCGACTTCGTCCGCGTGAAATAGTGACTTCTTTCACCCGTTTTTTACACATTTACCACTATATCTTTGCTCCTATTGGTCGTAGCGTGATGTTATATAGCCTATAGCCTTCCTCGATAACTGGACTATCCAACACAAAAAGAATTATTCAATTCGAACCAGTAGTTTCGGAGATTAGCGCGTTCAAACAAACAAACAAGCTCTTCAGCTTTATAATATTAGTATAGATTCAACGTCAGTCAAAACAAATAAAACATTATTATCATCAGCAAATAAAGTCATAGTATTATAGTGAGATTAAAATAATTTATATTAAAAAAATATCCTCTTACGTCATATGCATTTTTTTATGAATCTACAGGTTGGCGTTGAAAAATTGTCTGTTAAGAACGTGATTTACAGAATGTATTAAAAAGTGAACCATTTGCACTCCTTTTTTATGCTCCTGAGATCTGAAATCTAGATCAAGCATTTTCCCATAACCGCCATGAAGCAAATTTTTTTACGAGTTTAGTGTCAGATGGAACGAATTTATTTTGCAATTGTATAACAATTTTGAATCTCACCAAGCCACCTATCGGCATCCGTGCGTCCAATACCCAAACGCATTAGTGACCCCATCTCGAACGCCGGCGCATCAAAACTGCACAGAATAGCGATATGAAACCGTTGATTGGACGGAAACAAATCGGCTTCTCTGCAGCCGCGGACGCCACATCAAAGAGTTGGGCCCCCGTGACCGCGCTCCCTCATTTTTAAAAGACATACGATGCATACAAGAGTAATGAAATATTGGTGACTGTCAAAAAATAAGAGACCAAGCAAATAATCGTAATGACGGATATCGACTCAATTGCTTCTTTAGTTCAATAATATCTTAACAATATAAAAATATCTAACAACACACGGTTTAAAAATATTTTTGACACTGCCATCGTTATTTACTCTTTAATTCATGCGATTTCAACATAGTCATCATAACCTAAGTATACTCGTAGGTTTGTGCTAAGAAGTATTCTTAATTAAGGAGGATAAGTAAATTAGCAACCACACTAACAACAATTTTAGTGATGAAAGTGTATCAAGTACGATAAAAAATTGAAACGTTTGTTTACATCGTCTTTTAAGTATGACGAACATAAAATCGCACTATAATTGACCGTATGCACATCGCAAGGGGCAGTGCATACATACGTGACGCAGTCGCGATTCGACACCTGAGTACACTGCACCCCTGCCTACATCCCGGGGGATGAACGATACAAAACTATGGAGATGGCTTGATGGATGATATTTCCAAAAAATTGGTTTACGTTTTTACTTACAGTAAACTTTAAACTGCGATTTGTTTTATTTTTGTATTTCACAAACATGCCGTATTGCGATATACATAGTAGTTACCTACATTTAGAACGTGGTTATAATAGTAATGGTTTGCAAAATGCTATAAGTTAGATGCCGTGTATCATCAAATATTTCTTCAATACTCTACCAAACAGTATTAGTCATTTTCATTTCATAGTAGAGCCTATCACTCTGTTATGGTATATAAACATCAAAGTTTCAGCCATAATCCACATCAGTAATTTAAATTTCTAACATACACAATAAAGACTTACTTACTTAACTCCACCACTACCGCCATCTATCAACAAAATCTCGTAACCAATCAGAAGCCATCTCCTCACAACCGAACCGCGTTTTAAACAGATTCGATCACCGTGCATTAGGGGGCGGCCGGTGAAAAAAGCGACGCAGGAACAATTACATGGCATCTGTCGCGCTGGATTCAATTTATGCTGATTGGATTTAGCGAGGTAAGGGCATGGTACATGTGCACATGTATTTAGGGAATGAGTCATTCCGAGACGCTGGGGTGGACAATGATGGATTCGTTTGCATAATTAAGTTTGCCGAGGTGTTGTGGGTGTGAAGAGCGGATTAAGAAGAATGCACGTTGTTGGATGTTGGTGGATTTCTCTTTTGATCAATTAAATTTGTTCAGAAGTATGTCCTTGTGTTTTCTAGATAGTGTATACATAAGAGTGCCCGTTTGTCGACCAAATCGTTTATTGAAATACAACTGTACCTACCAACTTATCCGCCACATTCAATCAACTTATGGGGTAATCGAAAAAAAATGTGAGTGGTGCAATACAATTGAATGTTTAACCATACATTGTTTTATCACATGGCAAACAACTTATTTATATTGAAAATGATTCTCCAATTTTAGGCAGCGGTCATAATGATCTTACGCTGCAAAAAAGTTTTTCGTTCTTGGCAACGTTTAAAGCAAAACCATACAAAAAGATAAATTTACAGTGTCAATTTTATTCATTACCTTCACCAAGACCACAAGGTAGGCTCGTATTTGCGTTATCATTTAAAACACCACTTTTATACTCCACAACCGAACCAACCTCCGTAAACCGTTTTAATCATGTCGCTATAAGCGGCAACAGTATAATATCAGATAGCTATTAATCCGATCTGTATTGCGTAGCACCGGTGCTGGCTGGCTGCCAGGGCCGCGACAGTCGAGTACCTGCCTGCCGTAATATGATGCTCGCTGCAACTGGTCTAGCTGCTAGCATGATACTTTGGAGTAGTAACCGATAAATAGTGCTGCGTCACAAGAACAATGATGGCACGAAATCTTACCGAGACGTGACCACGACCTTTGACATCTGGTATGGTATTGTGTAAAGCAATCGTATTCATTTGACAGTTGAAAACGTACGGTATCATCTGTCAAACGGCAAAGACCAAAAGGTTTGACAGATCATATAGTAAGTTTTGAACTGTCAAATGAATACGATTGCTCTATACAATTGCCACTCTGAGCAGAACACGAAACGCCAGTCGAGTTACAAAAGTCCTGCAGTAATGTTGTATGCACTGTACTATTCCAGTAACTTGCCGGTGTCCAGCTGGAATGAGCGTCTTTTACTCCAAGCTGCCAGCAAAGAAGTAAAAGATACACAACCCGGCAAATCTATCGTGCTAAATAATAGACTACCGTTATTTCTAACGAGACATCAGCTCTTAGTCCCTAAAGGGTCAAAGAAACATGAGGTAATCTTGCGATCGCTGTCACAATAGCTTTCACGTAACTGCTTCGACTGGTGCATCAAATTGAGAACGATTTTTAATGATCCTACAAGAAAAGCACACTCTAAAGAGTCCGATTAAGTAAATTATTTTTATTATCCCCATTGCTGAAAACAAGGTAAACGCGCCAGTAATCAGCCGCAAGTGCCGGCAACAAGGCACGCACCTCGCGCGCTGGAGCGATAAAACGCAGGTATTTATGACGCGTGCACCCTATTGTCTGCGTATGAGTCTACCCTGCTCTATGCTTATTGCATAGTTATTAGGGGATGCAGATTTTATGGTGTTTCATATGAATTATCGTGGACGGAAATTAAAGGTGTAATAATTATAGATATGGGTGATTACAAAAATGTATGTTTGTAGAAACGTAATTTGTATCGTAGCACTTTCTTAGCACCCAAGAGTGGTAAATAAAAATTTCCAAAGCAATCAAACTCTTCTTACTTATATTGTTAAGTCATGTAAGTGCCTGGAAAGTCGTGGAATCCCAATAAATAGGGAAATAACATTTTGAAATCAAAATAGAAAAAGTAATATTCCAAAACTAAAAGTGTCTTCTCATTTGGGTACTCGTAGTAGTTAGCTTGTACTGTATTTATTATAGTACTATTTTTGTGTTATTTCCACTAATTGTTGGTCATTCCTCTAAGCTGCAAAACAATATTTTGTAAACTATTATTCGAATTACAAATACACATAATAAATAATATTTCCAGTTACACGCTCGAAATATTTCGAACATTAACCGTAAGTCAGGTATTCAAGTACAGTCAGTCAAATAATTAACTGACCAAATTAATTGCGGTCATAAATTTTGCACGTAAATCAATAACGTTTTATGATAAATGTCTCGGCTCTATAGTAAGAGAGGCATAAAGTTAGTAAGTAATAGTCCAGCTAATTGAGGATAAGGTGTTAACCTATATTAGACACGTTTCATGCCAGAATGCACCGGTTAGTGAAATACAGGTTATTGAATAAACACATTAAATAAGTATTTATACTAGTAGTATACGTCCATACTGAAGCTTATAAAGTACCATCTCTATAAGTACCTCTTCAAATAGGGCTTCTTCTTATTCATTCACACTCTTTTCTTTCAATTGTTTTTTATTAAATAGTTCAACGGTCATAACAAATTTAACGTGATTTTAAACATTTTAGTTTCCAATGTAAAACAATAGAAAGAAGACTTAATTAGCACATTGGAAATAATGGTGATAATTTATTCTAAAATATCTTAGTTCACCATACTTCTTTCAATCGTAATTTAAAACTTCTAAACCGCCTGAACTTCATTTCTTTAAATTCAGCGCAGCTCAACAAAAGTACAACCAGGCAAATAAAAATGATTCCGAAATTGGTTCTGCAAATAACGACAGCTGTAGCGAGCTCAGGTCGGGAAAGAACTTGCGACCGGTACGTTCCCGGTAAAAGTACCGGAATAAATACACTAAAGGCATTTAGGTGCGGTACGTAGATCTCAACAAAACTAAGAGTAGATACTACCAACTGGATTTTACTGTAACTTTATTTTATAATATTTTTAAACGACAAAAATTAAAAGAATCTCAAATTTGTTGTAGCGGATTTTCAAGGTACGAGTATCAACAAAGTAGTGACAAAAAACGATATCACTCAAAAGTTAGTCATACATGATAAATCAAATAAGTGGAACAACGTTATCATCCCCTTGTAAAAGTTAAGGTAACGTCTTAAATCACCATTTTCTACAAAAACCGCTCACGAAAAACCACCCACTTAAATTGCCAGCCAAAGCCTTACCTAATTCAACACTGATAGCGATAAGTAGGTACCTTTTATATTTAGCTTAAGAGTATGAGCATCTCTGTACAAATCCCAAAGGTACAGTCGGCAAGCCACGTGCCGGCGAGCGCCAGGTGCCGCGACCGCATCTAAATTTAACGTCTTTATTTGTGTTCGAGTGTACCGTGTTTTTAATCGCACGACGCAATATGCAGGCTGCCATTTTAAAATAGCTCCACTTATTTCTGGCGCACCTAGGGAAAGGAAGTTAGAGACTAATTTTATGAAAAGTTTTGTTGAAAACTCTATGTGAAGTTTGTTTTTTCTGTGTTCACGTTAAGGTAAATAAGCGATGGCATAGTGTTGCAGGAAACCTTAAAATCAGACATCCGCTTTTTGCTTCAATCCGAAACAGTGAAGCATTTACGTTACAACAAATGCAAGACTAGAACTCCCGTGTTTTAAATTCACTTAGTTGTCAAGTAATACATTTTTGTATAAGGGTACTTTTTATACCACCGATAAATCGAAATATATACTATTAAAAAAACTTGCTAGAAATTAATTTCTAGTGTAGCTATTAAAATGGATTCAAAATGTAAATTTAAAACTCTCTTTCTAATAATTTACTAGAAAATCGAATATTTTAGTTATTTTTTCTCAGAAATTACAAGGTGTCCACATTTTCTTTTGTATTTGAAATAAAGCTCAAAACATAAATTGCACGCACAAAACGAACAAACATAACTGCAGGTTAACTTACTAGAGGATACGATAACAAAACGCCATATTATGACCTTAACATCTTAGACAGAGTTTTTTTAATAATACCTATAGTTAAAAAAACCCTTAAAGGAATCATTACAATAATTAAACTCATTTAACCTAACCTCATTGCTGAAATTGAAGCAAGGTAAACCTCAAACTTGAGGCTCGAATCAAAGTTGCCAAAACAAAAACATTTAAAAGAAATAAAACAAGATCAAACACGATGAAACTTCGAAGAGCAATTCCAAGGTTTCAACGGTGATTAAGCCTCCACATTAATATTTGATAACACAATTAATTTTCTCAGGGTTCCCTCGTAAAATTTTCAATTTGCCCAACTTTCACCTGATAAAAGTTAGGTAGAGTTCGAGATAAGAAATTACGGGACTCGCTAATTATAATTCTAGCACTCGGTTTTGGGAAGCGAGGTGGAAAATTGATTTGGTAGAATTGTGGCATTTTAAAGTACAGTTTACAAACTTTAAAATGCCACAATGGTAAAGTCGCTGTTTAAATAATTTGGTACCAAATATAAAGGAAAATATTGGCTCCTATAGTGAACTAATTCCTATTTGGAATGTACGATTTTTAGATTCTGTCTCTACCACGCATGACTAAGTGTAGAGGCAAGAGTAAACTAATTAATAGTTATACTTTCTTTACGTATTTACTTATAAAACCTTCCTATGTGGGAATATCATTTACAGTACCTACCTACCTACTACTCATTGATTAAAAGAGGAGCTCATTTAATTGTAAGACCCGTTTTAAACACTTGACAGCGTTCGTGGTCACGGGTAGACTAAATTCAATCTGCCAAAAATATCTATAAATTGTGTTTTAAAAAAATACTAGATGGAGAGTAGTAAGTCTCTGCTTAACTAACTCAACTTTATAGCATTCAATAAGTTCTTATACCATTTAGTTCAGTCCACAAGTGCCCACCTGCGCTCGAGCAATGAAAACGGCCGAATATAGCCGTAAAGTAATCGCAGGAACAAGGGGGCGATATTGTTTTAAAATAATCTTTACAACCGCAATAAATGTTTGTTTTCATACCTCAGCTCCACTCTCGAGTTTGTGCTAAAAATACGCCAGTGTGGTCTCACACCTGGGTTTTGGTTTCCATGGCGTGTTAATGTTAAACAGGAAATGTTAACTTAGTATTGGAACAATGTTAAATCCAAGAAATGCTAACTTAATACATTAAGATCTCAATATAACGCTCTAAGTCAGTAATACCACGAGAGAAAACATATGACAGCAGTCAAGACTTGCAAAATGGCATCACTATTGGCTTCAAGTCTGTCCGTTGTTTGATTTTTAAGTAAGGAAATACAATTATTTTCTAAGAAATGTAGCTTACTGTGCAATATTTTCCATTGCTCACTTACTTAACCAGTGTAGATTGAACAAAGAAGCATCATTAGATTATATTTAGCTAAACAATTACCACAATCAGAATGTCAAGTGTGCCGATACAAATAAATCTTTCTGTCACTCGTCATTCACACCTTCTATCAATGTACCTACCTGAATTGTTCCAAACGGAGCGTGATACGCGCGCGGAACGCCGGTAAAACGCGCGTGGAACGCAGCGGGAACGCAGCGGACGCGCCGTGCGCTCGACGACAGCGCTAGGTGTTGACGATTTATTGACGCTCAATTGTTTTTAAAGGTGAGAGCTAAATTAGCAGGAGAAAGGTAGCCAACCTGAACTGTGAATTTTTTTCACTTAACTTTAGTTCGAAGTTGAGAAGAATAGCTATTAACATAAATACGTTGCGTACGTATTATTTAAACGTAACATCTATTTTCAAATTATCCTTTTAAAAAAAACATTTAAAATAATCAGGTGCTATCCCAAAAAGCTTTCGATAAACTTTAAATAGCCAAAGAACACGGTTAAATACATTTAACAACATAACACGTCTTCCAACGACGAAATCTAAACGAAAATACTAACACAAGTATTCCATCCAATAAATTACCTTCACGAAACAATGCAGCCCATGTCTATCGACATTTAAAAAAAAATCTAACAAACAATCGATCGTTAATTTCATCACTCTATAAACCAAATCCGCGCAAAGGTATAACAATACGCCATACGGAACGCGTTACCGAAACGTTCCCCGTAAAAAAAGTGTTCCTATATTGCAGGTGTTAAAAATCAATGAGAAAATACGGTCGGCTTATAAAATCTAATCAACGTAGATTTTCGAGGAGGGAAAATAAATAGAGGTGAACAGAAATAAACACGGCGGTGCTGCGTCCGGCGGCTCGCGTGAATTACCTGTTGGTTTTACTGAAATGTTTGATGCGTTTGCGCTTGATCGATATTTATAGCGCGACTGAATAGTGTTGGTACTTTTTTTTTATTCGCATCTTGCAAATCCTTCGGCCTTGCCACAAATAATAAGACTAGGTTTAGACCAATGTTTAAATTTAATACGGGTATTATGAAATCAGTACAAAACAATTTCATGATACAAAGGTGACATGCATTTCACTTTAGTACTTTAAACAGTAGACTATTGGTTTATTAACCTTGTATGTTGTGTAAGTGTTAAGGCCGCTTGTGTTTAGTTGTAAAGTTTTAAAGTATCAGAAGAAAATAATTTACTATGATTGCGATCGCACTTTGAGTCATATTACCGTCGGAGCTGGTTTTGGAACTGGTTTTGAATACAAAATAAAAATAAAAGTTCAGGTATGAGGTGAAATAAGATTTTGCATGAGTAGCTCAATGGCTCTTCAATAAGTTCTTTATAAATAACAACTTACAAGGGTACGGATCGTAAATAGATACTCTGTGAATACATACATTATCTTATGCTGTCATGGAAGAATGACTTGAAAGATAGTGACAGTGAAGTGACGGTTGGATGCAAAACTACATGATTTTGGAGCTTCAACTGAATGAAATATCGAAATATTGGTGTGGCGTTACAGGCTATTAAAAAATAAACCTAAAAACGTCAAAAAGTATCAAACACTATGATCGCACTACATCCCGTAAACGGTTGGCCATGTGTTTCTTGTTCGGTGCGCGCGCGCCGCAATTCGGTCGCAATCAACATTACACCTGCCCGATATTTATTAGGGTTCAGTTCTTCAGTTATATAAGGAAAACCCTTGCATTTTCTCGCGGTTAACACCCGATTTTATTGTTTATGTCAGGAATGTGTATAAAGGCAAACCTAGGTATTATAAATGTCACCTGCTAGCCGGTTGGGGACCGTGGCGTACTCTGTCAAATTTGCCTGATTCTGGCCGATAGGCACCACCGTACGCCGGCGTACGGTCTCGCCTATGGAGTGTTTCAAACTCGTACTGTGGCGGTATTATTGATCAGATCTTAGCCAAATTGACTTTTTTGAATAGATGAGACCGAATCCTATACAATAGACACCAAAACAGCCGAAAACAACAACTGTAAGGAGTATGGCACTTGGCAACAATAGTGACCGTGGACTGTTAGGGGCTTGATACTTGACTCTAGAAATTTCAAGTGGTGATACTTGAAAATAAACATTCTACATATGCGTGTTTTTGTGTGTGGATTGAATGTTTGCGGTTCGTAGACGATTTCGGTTGAAAGATAATTTAGATTACGTCATTATTTTAGTACTTACGACAACAATAACAAATGTTGTCGTTATGGGCGGGTAGTTGTTTTATTATGGCCCATTATAAAATAACTACCCGCATTAAATGTTGATTTGTTTTGACACAAGTATAGGCATAACATTCAGTCACAATACCCTCTTTACAGAATTGTAATCGGATGTCCTTCCAAGATGTTACGTGTGATTACGTAAGTGTAATCCGACACCGCGCGTGCGTGTGACGTCACGTGACACTTGACGTCACACACACATGATTAATAGCTTATTTTTTTATCGAGTGTCGACCGGCTAGTCAGATAAGTACCTAATCAAATAGCAAAAGAAGGCCTTCCGACGCAGCTTTTACACCGCTTTTCGTAATAAAATAATGTTCCAAACTAATTAATGTCCGCTATTAGCCGGTGGATAAACAGTTCTAAAAAATTTATAAACTTCAATCATTTTAAAAACTGTAAGGACGGGTTTCAGTAAATGTAATTATCCAAAATCAAAGTGTATTTTTCTGCCGAAAATAATAAGTGTCTTTAAATAACATGCATCAGAAGGTGTTTTTGTATTATAAGATGTTTTAATTTGAGTATTCAATTGAACCCAGCGTACTTTGTAGTGCAGCTCGGTCTTTTCTAAAATTATATTATACGCTATTTTCAACCTTCTCCTGCATGTTTATATTATTTGATGGGTGCCGTTCTTAAAATCTTTATAAGAGTTTTCTTGTTGATGTTAGCCCAGTATTTGGTATACATAGATTTTTATACGAGTAACGTTTGTAAATGTACACGTTTGTAAACCGAAATAAATTCACGAAAGCTTTGGCAAAATAAACTTTTATTTTATGTCTTTCTGCAAGATGAGTCTTTTCGCAGAAAACGCAAACTTATATCATCTTAAGATTTAGGATTTGATATAGTATCTATTCTTTAACTTTCTGAGAACCTAACAATTTGCACACAAGTCATTTGAAACTTTATCATTAAGTAAATGTACATTGATGAATGTCTTAAAATCCTCTTCAAGGTTTGGTAAAAAAATTAATACTGTGGTACTTTTATATTTAGTTTTGACAAGATAGACCTCAAGGATATTAATAGTTTGATTTCAATAACCATGTTGACTGTATTAAAAATTGTTTCATTTTAAGCTGTAAATCCCTCAGGCACTGAGTATCCACATAAAAGCACAGGGTAACTAACTTCTCCGCTTATTGTTTCCCAAAAAGCAGTTAACAAGAATCATAATCCCATATCCACACACCTGCTTTTATCTCGAGGACTGAGACAAAGCGGCGGGCCACTTAGACGCCGCAGTTAAAACGCTCATTATGACTCGCTGATGAGAATCCGCTTTAGGGATGAGATAGCGTCGACATTAATGTCGATAAATATTGACACTTCTATATGAAGGTCCAAATAAAGAACCGGATGCGGGATATTTTGTATAGACCGGACCCCAGACCGCAGCCAGTGTGCCAAATCCTTAAAACATCACTTTTGGTTCACATTTTATTTTATTTCAAAGTGCTGAAAAGTAAAATTGGCAGACGAGACGACTGGTTTGCAAGTGGTCTTTGTGGAAATAACTGTGAAGAGCTAGTCATGCTTTAAAACGTAAAATACTGTACACATTCTTGACAAAGTTGTATGATATCGATAAGAACATAACACCACTAGTCAAACATTAGGGATACACAAAATGAAATTATACAACGATCCACCTACGCACTTGCAATACACTGTTTGCTAAGATCTCCCACCACCTTTCTTTCAATTTTAACCCTTATTTCCAACCCTTTAAGGTTTCCCCCACTCTTCAGCGAAAGGTTGTATTATAACCAAGTTAAGGCAACCTGTTTCGCACCAGTTAATCCCTTTTATCTTAATGTGACAAGGCGGTTCATTATTTCTGGTGAGAAATGTCGGCAATTGCCGGAAGGAGGTGAGGTGTGTGAACGAACGTTATTACGGGGACAAAGAAAGGTTTAATTTTTGTTTTGCTTCAGTAACAAGGATTTGTTCTCGATTTGGGAGCCATATTGTTTTGTGATAAAGAAGTAATAATATTAAAAGTTACTTTCAAATGTAAGTAGTTTGAATTTTCAAGATTTTACTTATATTTTTTGTAAATTTTCTACAAAAATACTTTTGAAAAGAGCTTATTAGTTTTGAAGTAAGTACATAAAAATACTACGCTACTTTAGCTGAAACGTCATTTTATAATTTATACAACCCATCTAAAATTTATCTATCACCTACTCGATAAATACCTGATACATCAGGATATAGAGTATTAATCAGTCAGGTATCAAACGACTGCCGGGAGTCGCATAATAATGGAATTTCTATTGTGTCTCGTTCACACATACTTGACGAGTTAAATTACTGATATCTACACCTATTTACATACCTAACACAAACATATATTCACATACTACAAACTCATATCCCAAAAAAGTACAAAAACTAAAATTCAATGCATCATCCTATTAGCGTGTATAAATACCTACTCGGCGCTTGCGCACGCATTCATCAACCGACCGTTTCAACCAAGAACAATGTAACAACCGCCGCGTAGTCTCGTACATCACCATCGTGAAACATTGCCGCCATTTCTCAGGTGTCAAAATATATAATCTACAAATATTAACGGCCAAGTCTAGATGGTAATACGCTCTTTTGTTCCTAAGCCTGATCGCCATTAAATTAAATGCGGAAGATATCTGTTTAATCTATTGAATCAACGTGATAAATGTATTGCACCTACTCATTTATCAGCTATCATCTTATTTTTCGCATTCACCTTTAGATTTGGCGATTGGCCTGTTTCACAACCTCGTAGTTAGTTATTGTGTCTGTATTAAAAATAAAATATGGTTACTAAACTATAAACTATGGTTATAAATTTTACCAGAATCTTGCTCTAATAAGGTCCGATGAACACTCGTTGTAGGTACACTGTTGTTTTATGGTTGCTCTTATGAGACATTTGTCATAACTCAAAACAGAGGAACCCAAAGACTTTCATCCAGAAATCTTAGAGCATATGTAGCACTATGCAGGTAAATGATTTTAATTTGCCAGTCATGCAGGCCTGACGACAAATCCAATAAGGTCCAGTCACACCGGACAACCCAATCACCCTAAACAAAGATTAACAGCGCATCAATACAGGCTAGCACAGTTAACCTGTTGAATTAATCGTCGATTAGTCTTCATTACCGGGATTAGTCCAGCTCCTGGGTAATAGTGCTAATAGGTACTAATAGTGATGTCTACACGAGCTTAGAAGGTTACATATTGCTACATGGAGGAACCTGAATTTGTGGCGCAGGTGCTAATCGGTGAAGCTCGATCGGCATTGCTTAATTCGGCTTAAACTCCGCTGTTTCTCAACAAAAAAAACTACCAGGCACAAGCTTATTATCTTAAAGCTGGAGATAAAAAAGTTAATCAGTACATGCAATATGCGCCAAATCAATTTCAGTAGACGCAGTGACATCAACTACGAGTAGAATTAATTAAGTTACTTTACAATAGAGCACTAGCAATTAACTCTGTTAAACTAGTTAATGGTCTATAGACGTATTATTTTTTGTCTTTTTTTATAAAGTAATTCGCCAAGACTCAGAATAATCAAAACCTAAGAACCAATGACAATCCATTATTTAAATACTATAACCATTAATGCGCTGCAAATTAATTTATATTTTTAAATGTTTTCGTATCGTTAAGCCACCCGATTTGAACAAAGCCTGGAGGGAGATAAAGGCCTAAACGTGCCACACCTTGGTTGCGATATTTGAGTCATTTTGAGTCGCATATATACGCCATTAGACGCAGGTGCGTCGTCTACGCGTGGCCGTGTTGCAGCAACGTGCGTAATATAACAGGCCTTCGTTCGTTACGGTTTATGAGTGTGGCGGGTCTGCAGTCTGCACCTTTATGTTAGGGCTAATTTTGTCACTTACCCTCCGTCGCTCGAAGCCTTTAGCCAGAAGCTGTACCATAAATAAAATAAGGTGATCGCGAATGAATTTTTTCTTTTTATCAAACTGAATGTAGACCACTAGTGATCGGTCGCTGTGGAAATCTTATTTTCAGCAGTGGACGTCCTATGGCTGATAATGATAATGAATGATGAATTATTATAATGAATAAATAATGATGAAATTTCATTAGTTTTAAAAAGTCACAAAATGCTTGTAATAAAGACGATTGGTAAGGAAGTCTAGAACTAGTACATAAAATCTTATAAATTTCATAATTTTAAGTGTAAATATTCAACTTCAACGCACCAATTATAAAGTCGAGTCTACACCGCGTCTAAACTTAGCGTGCACTCCGGGAGTTGATTGCGACAATGTCGCTAATGTGCGCGCGGCCTAATTGAGCGCGTCGGCAGTGTGTCACCGGCTTTATTGTTATTGTCTCAACCTGACTTCGTTCGTAAAATATAGTTGACTTAGCTCAGTCGGTTTGCTTACTATTTATTAGTAGAAAGTTGATGGATGGAAAATACGTTGTTTTGGTGAAAGTTTCAGATAGACGGAGGTTTTTAAAGCGGAACAGAACTAATTACATTATTAAAACTTGTAAGCATTTTGAACTAAAAACAAAAAAAAACTTCATTTCAATTTAGGTCATGAATTGACACTTATGAACGTCAAATATATAGTAAAAAAATATTAACTTTGATTAATTAAATATTATATGAAAATGTTGTCCTTAAATAGCTTTGGTGTCCTGAAAATATGTAAAAATTCTAGTAAATATGAAATATGTCTACCAGTTCATGACCTGCACTTAATTGTATATGGTCCTGTTAAAGATTCATTTCAATAAAGCGTAGCGTACATTAACGCATGTGCGCAAGATTGGGTGTAGAGTTGCGCGCTCGCCGCCAAACGAAACAGGGAAGCGGCTGACAGGTGTCGCCACTTCACATTATTGCAATTTATTTATTTACTTTACCGTGTAATTGTACCTGGATGTAATGCTTCATCAAGCAATGTTACAAAAAGGAAGCCGTTGTGGTAGAATTTCACGTCATACAATTTGGTTACTACACAGATACGATAAATGAAGCTGTTTAAAATCTGCGATAGACATTTTTATTTGAATAAAGTTCGAATCGTGCTTGAAGTAGAGTACGGTAGTGCGAACCTTCGATAAATAATAGTAAAATACTTTTATTATTTAGATGCAAGGGATCTAACACTCCCATTACTCTTCCGAAAAAAAGTAAAAATCCTTACAAAATATTATTCGACGGCTCACTTTACCATTATTCGCGATCTTAAGCGCTGACGATAAATCGTTCGAGGTCCATAAAATATGCATATAAATTATCAGTACACACGTACAAAATACAGCGGTCCCTTGCAGTGATGAATGGCCGCTGCGCCGAACTAATTTATGCGCTTCGCACTCACCGGGTAACGGGTGCGAGTTCCGGGCTCGTAGCGCTTATTTTTCTAGTGTGCACTGTGCTTAACTATTATTTGAAGTAATATTTTCTTTTGTTTTTATGGGGATAAAGTAAAACTTCCATGTAAAAGGCAATACGGAATCAAAAGACCGGTAAATAAAGCTACTCCTAAAATAGGTTTAGGTCCTACACCATACTCTTAAAGTGTCTATTTTTCATAATTTCCTTCTAAGTATTTTTACCCCCGACGCACAAAGAGAGGGGTGTTATTATGAATGGTCATTGAAATGTCATTGCGGTTGAAATTGCGTTGCTAGTGTCTGTATTTTAGCCACAAAAGAAGTTCACAAGACATATTTGTGATTTCAGGTTATGTAGATGTGACTAGGTTCTTCCAATCTGGTGGATTTATTTCAAAAACTGGATCTTCACGTCAGATTCTATTTTGAGCTCGTGACATCCACATATCATAACGATTTACGCATTTTTTCGATTTCGACATCAAAATGGTGCCAACATATAAATTAACATAGCTTCCTTTCTATGATTTACGAAGTTAGCCGTGAAAAAAGGCGTGAACATCATATTTATATTACGATAAATTCATTTTTATGTCACATCTCAGTAAAATATTATGATGTTTGCTCTACGCGAAAATTTTTTTTTTTTTTATTGTTGATAAAAGTGACCACTAAAAGCGTGAAGAATTCGTTAACGTGTAGCACATCGCGAAAAGTGAAAAATAATAAGCGACTTAATAAAAATCATTACTTTCCTCTGAAACATAAATATCGCGATATTGTGAGAGTAGAGCCATAAAAAGTGCAAGTTATGAAGCGCTGTCGCTTATGACTCAGCTGACAGCGTGCGTGCTTACATACCTGGGAAATGTAAATTATAAAGTAAGGCTTGGTGGGCATTACAATGATAATAAGGTATAAGTAAAAAACCAGCTAAATACATATCAGTCCACTCTATGGGTGCAGTAATATGCATAAAAAAGCATGGGCATAGTCTTCTTTCGGCGATTCCTGAAAACACTGTGAACGGCTGTGAATAGGATGGACTTTAAAAAAATATTTTGCTGAGTAATACTTATTTCAAAATAAACAATACACTAAAATAACTACTTGTTGGTTGACATGTATATATTTCAGCAACTAAGACAAAATATTTGATCTGCGATGTTTTTCGTTTTCTACAATAATTATGGTATACGTACGTGGCTTACGTTAACTTTGAGCGACCCTCGAATTACTAATCTTACTTCTTGGTTTACAGTTCATTTTGTGATTACACCTGTCACTTTTGTTACTTTATATCTAACGGCTCTACGTAGTATGCAGGAATAAATTAATATATTTTTTATTTACGTTACATCTAAAGGCTTACTATGCAGAATTAAGTATTATTCACACATGTCATTTATTTAAAAACAAAAAAGTAAAAATTCTTTTTTGTTTCTCATACAGTGTGCACCACTGCTTACTTCATCAAACGTCCCCGTGATGTCACAACAAGGTGCATCTTTGACACTAATCACTACCAATTGGTGGTCGTTGGACCTTCCTGCGAACATTTCGCTGCCAGGGTCATCAGAACTGCTGCTTATGGTCCGCGAAGACATCTTTATGCCTTCTTTGAACACCTAGGGGATTTTGCAGCTCGTTTATGTATAAATAACTTGGGACCGGCTATTTAAAGGTGTGTTTAAGGTTGTGAAAATTTTGTTTATTATTTTTCATGCAAACGATATTATACAAATGACTTTTCTTCTAACCTAACGCTTATGGTACTCTGTTATGGAGTAAAAAATTTTTGCGATTAAATTTTCGTTTATGAAGCATAGCTTTTCTTTGTTTTATTTTCATAAAGCTGCAACAGCGTAGGAAGGAAACATAGCGTTAATAGTTGGAAAAGGATTAAAATATCTCATACTAAGCGTTGCTATTATAAGTCGTAAGGCGGAATGTGAACGGAGCTTTTTCTATGAAAACTAAGGACAATTGTGCATACAAAGGTATTCTCCATGGAACTAACTGCATTGTTTATTTTTAAACTATTAGAATTAGACCTAAATTCGTAAACGCCAAAGAGACTTGATGAACTGTTTATATCATTTTCAGCTTTTATCACCTCTGCTAAAATATTTAGTGGTCTAATATAATATATTTTGTTTTCTTGCAATTTGCAGTCACAACATAAGTTTTATGTATGTAAAATAATGACTAACATTTAATCTACCTTTAGTTTTGATTTCTAGAAGTTTTGTAACACATCCATGCAAACAGAGACATTTGTTACACAAAACTAAGTGCATGAATACGTTCAGTGTACAGCCAGCCTTAGGGCGGGTGCACATCAGGGGCTAATGGCGACCACTGAGTGGTTTCACGTGTACGCCCACCTTAACCCGGGGTTCGGCCCTACTTTTAGTTTTTTACACCGTATTGCTTTCTCTTGAAGGGATTATGGGAACGCGCTCGAATACGTCAAGTGAGGTGCCATAGTTTATGTAAGAGAGACAACTATGAATTGGAGCTAGTATTTATAATTAGTTTGATCTATAAAACTTACTGTTGTTCGATATTCAACTTCAAGTTTTATAAATAAAGTTTTAACGAAACAGTCATATTTTTTTTCAGCTTTAAGTATATATTTAGGAATAATTGTATTTAGAACTCCTTGGTGAGTACGTATGGTATGATTCATGCAAGTATTACTAAATAAGCATTTGGTCACACGATTTAAAAATAACTGCCATACAAAATGCTACTAATATCGACTGAATCCGAAACAACTGATTAAATTTCACACATTTACCAACATGCATAAATTATATAAATTCACTTCAGAGCGAATCGAATTTTCAATGCGATAATAATTCTCATATTTGCATTGCAATAGCAAAGTCTCTTGGTTCGATTCAATGTTAGTTGAACTGCGCAGAGAATGCTATTTTAAAGTTTTTTTACTAAATTGTACATTTCCTTTAAACTAATTTGTAACTGACCTAACTGTTTATTGCAAGTCACGTGCAATAAAAAGTGATCATCTTATCTTTCCTATATATTTCGTGTCAAAATTAAAAACTTAAAAATAGCTTTCTTAGGCAGCTTTATTTTCGCATCAGATTTTTTTTGTTACCTACCTGAGGTTGGGCAAAACAACTTTGCCTTTATGTTTATGGCTTCAAATCAGTAGGATCGAAAATATGAAATCGAAAAATATTGCTTGAAAGACAGACACTGCTGAATTT
This sequence comes from Pyrausta aurata, assembly GCA_963584085.1. NCBI lineage: Eukaryota > Metazoa > Arthropoda > Insecta > Lepidoptera > Crambidae > Pyrausta > Pyrausta aurata. Next base: position 768,200 of record OY757259.1, read on the forward strand.
ATCACTTTTACGTAGAGTTAACACTTGGAATCAGTATTTTAAATAATTATAAATATTTTAAAAGGGCTAATTCTACAGGTAAGAGAAAAAAAAACTAACCTCAGGTTAAAAGTGAACACATCTTTTTGTCCTTGTCTAAAAACAGCTTGTAGCAACATAATAATGCTTTGACATCTAGGCGCACGCAATTGCACAAAAAAGTTATACCTATACATAATGTGCTATTGGCCAATTGGCCGTTTAGAATCTTATTTCTTCTAGGTGCTGTGAAAAAACCTTAGGGGAGGGGTATGTTCAGCTGTGGACATCATACGACTGATAAATGATGTAAAGTTAGCCTGTAAGCATCCCACTGCTGGGCAAAGGCCTTACCTCAAATGTGAGGTAGTATGAGCCATACTCCACCACGCGGGCTCAGTGCGGATTGGCGGAGGGGTGTGTGCAAGGCAAGCGACCAACCTTGCTGTCAGATTTTTATCAAGCCGCCCATTGGGCCTCTGATTAGGCTTAACGACTAATACCAATCGATATTAGCCGGGACCAACGGCTTAACGTGCCTTCCGAAGCACGGAGATGCTCGTGATGTACGTCACTTATATGGTCGGAATGGTCACCCATCCAAACACCGACCGCGCCGAAAGTTGCTTAACTTTTGTATTACTACCAAAGCGCTGCCACCACTGCGCTACGAGCACCTCCAGATAAATGATGATGACCTAATTTAATTTTGTGGTACGTTGTTTTGCATAGTTATTTAAGGAATATTTAAGTCGTAAAATTTAGTTTATATAGATATTGCTTAATTCAGTTTTATGATAAACTAGTTGGATACACAACATTAATCGATACCTCTCTTTCACACCTATATCGAAGTTAATTAGTGTCCAACTACATTGGTGGCAATCACCCCCCTGGCGCGGTACTCTGATTGCTGTCCCGGGTTCATTCCCGGTCGGATTACGTGCAAATTCGCCTCATTTCGTCAATACTGAATTACATATCGTTTAATTTGCCACATTTTGGACAAATTCGATGCTCATTTTATGGAGGGGATAAAAAGTAATGCGGTGAAATTGAGTTGGTCGGTTTGAACGTGTTGTCATTTGAAGTGTGAATTGCATAGCCACATGTAAATATAAAATTAACTCATTAATGGGGAGGATACGGGGTAAAGAAATACAAGTACATGCTTATGTACGAAACGTCATGGTATGTATAGTTCACAACGTAGCATTTCATAGTAGCAATTTGACGACATAAAAAAAATTCATTTAAAATCAGAAGGTAATAGCAGTAGGAATCTCTTATACGAATCTTACGAGGAATCTTATATAATTGCAATGATAAATTACTTCACTACTACCGAAGCATCGTACGTGTCAGCAATATGCGGAATGGAAACGGCTTCAAAGTAAATGTTTCTGTCAAAATGTATAACTTTTTAGGGCACAATAAGGTTAGGACCTTAAAGATCTAAAGATAAAAGTTCTAAAGATAGGTCTTTAGAAACGATGTTTATTAGACCACTTCACGCCTTTTACCACCAAAGGAATCATCAACCCCGAGGATCCTACCTTAGATATAAATTGTAAGTATATGTAGTAAGTGATATCTCCTCTACATACCTCAATTCAGTCCACCACCAAACAGTATTGCCACATTTCATTAACCTGATCCGGGATAGCTCGGGACTTATCGGCTTTTTGCCGAATATCGGCGATTCGATCAAATCGTCCGGTTATTTGTGCGCGCCCGTCCGACCGTGCAGTGCGCGGTGCGCAGATGTGGCCAGATATGTGTCCGATATTGGATAGTTGTAATACAAATTAGTAATCATTTTTATTTTTTGTAACAAAACTAAAATATATTATTGAGAGGTATCGTACCTCTTGTAATAGATAATAACTTAATAATAGGTTGTCTGGAAGAGATCGCTTTAAGCGATAAGGCCGCCTTAGTTGTACATTTAATTTGAGGTTAAAACTGTAATTTACTTTGTGTTGTACAATAAAGAGTTATATTATTATTATTATTATTATTTACTTGTATTTATACGTATAAAAAACACATTTTGGGGTGTAGCAAATAGATGTGGCCACAGACACTGTGAACGATAATACCGTAAAGACTTGTATCGATCGTAAAACAAAGAAATAAGATTAAAAACTATTCAAATTGTATCTCAAAGTTACTACGTTAAAAGATATTACCAATGGATGGATGCATTTAGTAGTAAAATTAGCACTTTCTCAATATAAGCTAATTAAAACGGAACAGTCAAAATTTTGAATAAAACGTGTTTCTTTGGATTTTTTTTAGAAATTTAGATTAAAAACTTTACTCATAAATAAAATGACCAATAAATCCATAACAAATAAATAAGACTGTCACATAAATCTTATATTTACACGGATTAGCTCAATAAACGTTCATATAAATAAGGCAATTTTCTTGAATGATCTCACATTCTGTCAAAAACGGTAGACATGAAGTGGTTCATAGTTCTGGCTTGTGTGGTTGCGGTGTTCTCTGCTGGGGGGAGCTGTAGGAGCCATCGTCATGGTAATAACATAATTAATATTAAAATTAACTAACATCAAAGTTGCCAGTTATTGAGTCCAACGAACTCCTTTCTATGTGGAGTTATTTAGCGTTAAAAATGGCTTTAGAGGATTAACTTAACTGGTTCTCCAATTCTGGTAACGCCATCTTATAACAGAGATCAATCAATTGAACAAAAGATATACTAGTCTACAGTTATACACATAAATAAATATGCGCCAGACAGTCATGTACATAACACACAAGTGCACTCTCTGTTCCCTTACTCGACTTCTTTGGTGCGATGGCAATTCGATATTTACAATCCTTGGGTTTATATTCCGGACCACTTACTCAAAGACAATAATGACAACTGAACTAACATTAAAATGACCTACAAGGTTTTCAATATAAACAAAATCCAATCTGGTACAATCGCTACTTAGTAGGATGTATAAAGAGCAGTGACATAAGGACCCAAGACCATTTTAGTTGCATTGCTACCGATATTAAGGTTATTGTTTTTGGTCTGCAGGTAAAGGGCTGGTGGCATCTCAGCATTCTGGCTATGACGATTCCGCCGATGACGATACAAGTGGTAAGTGTTCATTTACTTTATACCTCTAGATCCTTTTATTTTTTAAAGATCCTCATTTTATGGGGTTCCGAAGACACATGTCAATAAACGGAAGGCTTATGAAAAAAATAATACGTTTTGTCTAATTTGAATAACAAAATAAGCTCACAGTACCTAATGGTTATTATATCGAACTTCCTGTGTCACAAATTGGGCGGCACTTATTTCCAAATACGCTGGAAAAATTATCATTTAAATTTTCAAATTTTAAACAATCGATTTACAATATTGAAAAAAATTTGAGTACCTACCTAAATATTCTTACTATCCTGACGTTCCCTGCTCCTAAAGTCAATAACTTATGTAACATTTTATTTTTTAAATATTTTTTTTAAATCAATATCAACGTCTTGTAATTGTTTACAAGAGGACCCGTTTATCTTTATTCAGCATAATAACACATTTTATTATTTTTACTTGTTTCCGTGCTGTATTTTGATAATATCTTGTATTGCAGCTGGGCTTGGCAGTAACGACAACGAAAATGTCGTAGAAAGTTCTGGTTAGTTCACATATTACTTATTTACAATTTTTTTCTATTTATCACCGTTTTATCACAGTTTTACAAGTACATTTTTTAACATGCTCCTAAGCAAGTTGAGTACCTACCTTTGGTTTTTGTTTTTGGACAAAGAACCAAAATGTTGAATAGTTATGAAAAAATAAGATTTTATATTGCTTTGAAGAAGATATACTACTATCTTCATAAAAGTATTTTTATTGTTTCATATTCAGGCTACGGTGGCCACCACAGACATGGTTTAAGCGGCGTAGGTAAGTTTTTTGATATATCTTTGCACTCTAGTTTAGTAGGAAATTGTCAAAATCTTCATAACCATTTTTGCTTCTACTTACGCCACATGATATATAGCTTTTGGCCTGTAAAGTAGCAAAAGATTTGAAATAAATAGGGAATTCATATAACTTGTAACAAGAAGAAAGTAGACACATTTAGTTATAATTGGAATACTTTAAATATTTTCTAATAATATAGTTACATTTTAATAAATCCGCAGGTCTAGGCAGCAGTGCTGGTTTGGACGACGACAGTGACAGTGACGAACACTCCGGTAGGTTGATATTAAACAATTAAGACCCCTTACTCACTGCGACTTTTAGCATCGCAGCTCACGCAATGAACAGATTTAATTTGGCATCGATGCAGAAGCGCGTTAGTATCGATGCAGAAGCATGACTGCATCGATGCTAATGCGCGTTTGTAACGATGCAGTCTTTTTTTTTTTAAATGGGTTCGCTCTTGTCTCCAGGCTAGACCAGTGGTATAGACAGAGACGACGATAGAGCAAGCTCACCCAGAAAATGCCTGTTCACTCTAACTTTGAAAATTTTAGGGTTATAATCCAATGGAAACACTGTCGTCAATATTCAGTACATAATTTGTCAATGTCAAGCTTCTGCATCGCGACTGCATCGTCCTAACGCGCGTTAGCATCGCGACTGAATCGATGCTAAAAGTAGCGCAGTGTGTAAAGGTTGACATTTTGCGACTGCATCGATGCAGCATCGCGACTGCATCGCGTTTGCATCGCTGCTAAAAGTCGCAGTGTGTAAAGGGTCTAAAGTGTAGTGTTACTTAAAGAATTCGATACATATTTATTTGTATAATAATCGCACTCGAGGGCACGAAGGTCCCCGCAAACAGCCACGTACACATTTTTCCTAAAGTTAGCGGATGAGCTTGAGAAAGGACCGACATTACAAAGAAATTTGTTAAACAAACTCATTATTCTATACAAAGGAGAACGCTCACCTGCGTGCGTCTTAGTATATTTAGATGCAAATAATGTAGATTTTCGATAATGAATAAAGTTTAAGTTTAATTTGTTATTTCAGGATACGGCAGCAATAAAGCGTCCAAACTAAACAAAGCTAAACGTGCGTATTCATTTACATTTTCAATATTTAACATTATAAAATATTAATACCATTTTGATAATTAAACATACTCTTCTTTTGAATTCGTCAATATTGATACTGATTTTCTATTCTACAGTCTCCGGCGTGGGATCTAGTAAAGGTAATTTCTTTTTTATCATATTTTCTTCTTTTGTATTGTTTTCACTCGTACTCATTGAGTATATTTTGTATGAATAAATTTTCTATTACTTGCCCTGATATAAATGGTAATAAAAGTGGGAAATCATTTTTGTAAATGTCCAATTATGATCTTTACAGGATCCAGCAGACGGTCCAATGATGATGATGTCTCTGATGATGACAGCGACGAAGCCGAACACTCTGTTCATGGTATGGTCTATCTATACTATACTATAATTATTGGATAATAGTGCATGAGCTCATACTACCTCATACTTGAGGTAAGGCCTTTGCCCAGCAGTGGGATGCTTACAGGCTAACTTTACTTTACTTTTTTTTTGTGCACGAGCATCATGATCAAATTGATTTTAAAACTTTACATGTTTTAGACGGTGCTTAATAATTTTATATTATTTTTAGGGTTATCCAGCAATAGAGCATTGAGAAACCATAACGCTAAGTGTGAGTAGTATCTATTGTATAATTTTTAATAAGTATTATAACAGTAATATTAACACTAAACTTTTTTTATTTAACAGACCATGGCGTAGGATCAAGCCAAGGTAAATCACGTCATCTGTGGTGGTACTCATATTACAAATAAATATACCCTCCCCCCTCCTCCTATCGTAGCGTGATGTCTTATATCCTAAAGCCTTCCCCGATAATGTAACACAAAATATTGTTTTAATTCGTCCAGTAGTTTCTGATAGTGCGTTCAAACAAAAGACAAACTTCAGCAACTAAATATACCCCTGTTTTAAAATATTAGATTAGTAGTTTATTTTTGTTTTTATAGTGTTTTGTCACCATACAAACTTAATAATATAAATTGCACTTGTAAAAAGACAACTAATTTCAAGGAATTGAACCCCGTGTCTTACGCAATTCGGGCGTATGCCTATTGCGTAAGACGCGGGGTTCAATTCCTCGTCTGTCACAGGTTCACAGTTGTCTTTTTACAAGTGCAATTTATAATATTAGATTAGGTTATAAATTATTTAAACTTTTTGCTGCAGGATATGGCAGCAGTGTTGATGATGACGATGACACCGAATCCGCTGTCACTGGTGAGTTAAAGGTTGTTATGGAGCTTAGAAACTACTTATTCATTTATCAGTAGTTTAGTTAACTATAACTTTATACTGGAACTAAAACTTTAACAGTTAACTGAAATGGTAGTCAAGCAAATTTTTATATAGTTTGCTGGAGTTCATTGTTATGAATTCATTATTAACGATGACGTTTTGTACAAATCAGGTTATGCTAAATATGTTTATTGTATTCTAGGCTACGGAAGGGGCAAGGGCTTAAAATCAAAGAAACTAAGTAAGTTAATATAAATGAAGTTTTTCTTTTGCGTCACTGAATTGTTTCAAATTGTCAATATTAACATCTAATATTTCTATTTTCGCAGACAAAGTTGTAGGTGCTCACCAAGGTAAATAAATGTGGAAGACAATACTCTATTTGTAATCATACAATTTACTTAGCATTTTTTATTTTTTATTATTAGGAAAACACTAAATTACTCACTAGATTTGTAACTAAAAACCATTTACGTGTTATCAAATATAAATACTAATTATGGCTTGAACATATTGAAGTTACTTATGAAATAACAAACGAAATGGGTTAAATGTTAATTAAGTAAAATGTAAAAAATTAATCAATTCACACTATTTATTGCTTGCTAAGCGTTTAAATCAAATATTATATTAATTTGTTTGCAGGTTTGGGCAGAAGCGCAAAATACGACACAGATGACAGTGTTGACGATGATGACTCTGGTTCAGTGACAGGTTTGTATTGAATAAATTCATTAAGGGCATGTTTCACTATCGACAAATAAGTTATATTCAAAGATTGATTCAAAAACGGAACATCAGTTCGTATGAAGTATTAGACAGATAACGCTAACTGGAGCTTATTAGGAAATTGTGAAACAGGCCGTAATCATATCATTTTTAGTAACTCGTTCCTAATAAGCATAAGATTTTAAGTATTAACTTTTGGCCAGGCCTTAAGGCAGCAGTTAACACGTTCCGGGACAGTGTACGCCGACAGGCGTGAAAACAATAAAACATCTATTGTGTCTGGAATAGTGTCCTGGAACGTGTTAAGGACGTTACAAGCTGCTTTTATTTTTACTTTTACTAATTTTACTTTCATTCTAGGTTACTCTGGCCACAAAACATTACGGTCTAAAAAATCGAAGTGTGAGTATTTTGTTGCTACTTGTCATAATCAATGAATCTATGGTTTAGTATGACTACTAATTACCACTTCCCTTTTTTTTCTACAGACCTTGGTTCCGGATCTAGCAAAGGTAAAAGACAATCATTGAGGAATAAAAAAAATATTAATCGAAAAATCTGTAGGTTTACCCTCAAGTTACATTGACTGACAGATAGGTTTTCACGAATATTATTTTATTTTGCTGTAGGCTACAGCGGCAGTACCGGACAAGATGATGCCGACAGTGCTGAACTAAGTGAGTTTTTATGATGTTGGTTTTGCTATATGTTGCTTATTAAAAAAAAAAAAACGATTTCATGAAAGTATTATATTACCGGTGATTCGATACATTCCTTTTGAGGTGTAAAGTAGAGCTTATTTCCAATAGATTTTTCATTATGTACCCTAGCCGATAGTGATTACATTTTGAGATTCTCAATTACCGCGGTAACCCTGTTGTCTTATTTAAAAGTTCGACCAAAATTTTCCTAATTGAATTAAGATACAAAATAACTGAATATAAAGCTATGAATAAGGTACAGCCAAAGCTAAGCTAAACTGCAAATCGTTTTATTGTAGGCTCAGGATATGGCAGCCAAGGTGTAAACAGAGGAGGCAGCAGGAAACGTAAGTATTTATTTGCATTTCAAAGACCCAATATTATTTTATTCAAAATCTAAATCTCATTTCTCTAAACATTTTTTATGCAGACAAAAAATCCAAATATAGTTCAGGAAGCAATGTCGGATACGGCGCTGGCAGCAGCAAAGGTTGGAACAAATTTTTTTTTCGGCATTTATTTTTTTATGTAGCATTTTATTAATATTTCTCTACATTTTTCAGGTGTCGGCAGTGATGATGACGTTGTCTTATCTCGAAGCGGAAACGTAGGTAATGAAATAAAAAAATACTAAAAATTGTTGCTACTACTCTGTGTATGGCTCTTCTCTGAGTCTAGTCTCGAGTTTAGAGAAAACCCTTATCGAAAAAAAGTAGTTAAAAAATATTTAAAATTATCTTAGAATCTACGAATGAAGTACCTAAAAATTAATTGAAAATAGTTTAAAATTCTTATTTGTATTTTGGTATTTAAAATAGAAACCTGGGCCTGATTCTCGGCGTCAATCGCACTTTTTCCGTGTGGTAATTCTATTATAAGTTTCACCGTTTAGCCAAAAATATCAAATAATATAACCACATGTAAAAAACTACCGCGCGGAAGAAATCTCAATGCATAGAATTCGTCACCCTGATAAAGGAAAACTGCTCTTTCTTCGAAAAAAATATCTATTAGTGAACTTATTTGGTTTACGAACTCACTTGTATGGAAAACTCCCATAAAATGTATTACCTACCTATCCAAAGTTCTGTCAGTGAAAGTGATGAACGTTTCTATTTTAGAGCAACAACAAAAAAAATAATGTGACGAGTATAGCTTGGGTGAGTAACTTAACGTGAATTTTCATTTCTCCTAGGATACCAATATCCGGATGTTTTAAGTCAAACTCCAGGACAAGGGTTAAATCAAGGTAAGTACATTAAGTATATTAATCAATTTTCATTTTTATCATGCTATAATTGCATGCGTTAATGCATACAAATGTAATTAATGCCTTTACTTTACCAGATGTTCAAAGCCTGGGTACAGAACAAGGAAATCAAGGTATGAACATTAACACCTAACCTTTACCTTTTCATCAGATTTGCACAACAATGTATTATTTAAGGTTTATTTATTTCAGGCTATGTACCAAATGTTGACCAAGGTAACTAAATTTATTAAAGAAACTATCTTGAAGTGTTTTTTTTTTAAATTTTCATGCGATATCATAGAATCTTTATTAAATTCTAGCACTGACTGCTGCTATGCGTTTCGATCCTGAGTACGCTGCATTTTTAGCTAACCTCGTCAACGAGGCCCACCCAGGTACGTTTTACCACTCTACCTTTCATAAAATTTTTCATCGCATTTGACTTTTTAATGAAAATGAAATTTTCTTATATTTCAGAAGTTGCTGAAAGATTAGGTAAGCATTTACTTCAATTGCTTTAGTTTAAAAAAAACATATTTTTGTTTGGTTGAATGGAGTTTAAGTTTTTAATTTTCTTACAGCATATTACTACGACCACCTGAGACCACCTGTTCCCTACAACAACTTCAATTTACGCAGAAGTTTAGCCAAATAAATTGTTGTTTACCATGGAAATAACGAAATAAATTTATGATTTTATGATAAAAAATGTATTAAATGTGTGTACGATTTTCTTTTTTACTTGTTATTTAATACCATGCATAGAAGATATGGTAGAACTCCTGTACCCTGATCAGGTAAGTTTTTACACAGCGGTTAATTTCAGACCATTTACCAAAACGCATTATTATTTTCAAGTTTCAATATTACCGAAATACAAATAAATATATCAATTTATTTATAACCTTGTGAAAAAATCGTGTCTTATTGCCAATCTACGAGAGAAATACGAGTAGATGGTGTTAAACTATTCATAGCTTTTATTCTATGGCTTCGTATCAAAACAAAATTAGACTATTAATGGTATATTTAAGTGTTCATTTTTGGTAGATTTTTTAGGCCCACTTGCACAAGTAAGGATTAGCTAGTTATTTCTACATCGAAGAAGCATATAGACCGAATGATGATTAATTTAGAAATAAGTTAACCTTATCTTGCGCATGCGTCAGTGGAACTTACAGTTGTTAAGTTAAACTGATATGATTCAACGCAGCTTCACCTAATAATTCTTTCAACTTAATTGAAATCGGTAAAGAGGCATTCCGTAATATCTGACTACTAATGGCTATTTTTTTACTTATTTTACAGGTGCTGGAGCCGACGATGATGATTCTGCTGGTAAGTAGCACTAATCTCATTTTAACACGTTCCGGGACACTATTCCAGACACAATAGATGTTTTATTGTTTTCACGCCTGAAGGCGTTCACTGTCCCGGAACGTGTTAAATGTTTAAGGCAATAAATAACAAACAAATTTCCTAATTTAACTTAGAACGAAATCGTATTTTTTCATAAATTTCGACCATGGGATTGTTGGACAGGGACATTTATTTACAGTGTTTAAATCTTAGCTAATTTTATTATTTGTTTTAGAACTTGCAGGCGCATCTGGTCTCAAGGGACTAGGAAGCAGTGGCAGAGGCAGTAAGTTGCAATATAATTAGTAAATAGTTTCTAGAATCCCTGCAGTAAGAGTTTATATGAAACTGATTTATTTTTATTTTCAGGTAAATATAGTTCATCAGGCCTCAAGGGAAGGAACAAGGTCTCAAAATGTAAGTTTTTGTGTTATTTTTCCGCGGTTTTAATGTATGTTTTAAAACATGGTTATCTGTGAATATACATAGATACATAATAATGTATTTGTTTTCGACAGCTGGCGGGGCTGACTTAGAAGACGTTTCTGGTGGTAATTTATGACCTTTTTTTAAACAATTTATTCGGTATCAATACTAAAACTATATAAAGCTCATGAATTTATTGATTAAAAAAAAAACTTTTATGTGTAATATAGCTTTTTTATCAAGTAAGTCTATGTGTTTGAAAAACTCACGCTACAACTAAAGTCATGCAGTAAAATCGCGAGGTTGATGTGGCGGGGGCACTATTTCTATTCTTGTGTCTATGTTTTTTAGTTGTTTCTTGTAACATATTGTAGTTAATTTAAATAGTTTTTAAAAAATAGCTCTCTTATTCTCTACGTTATTCGGTGGGGTCATCTAAAATTTTCAAATGAAATTACAATTTTTAACCGAATATCCGGATGAATCCGGTGGCCGGTAGCATCATCATGAAATAATTCAAATTATTATTACAGAATTGGGAGTGGGAGCTTCATCAGGCCGTAAAGGTTTGGGAGCAAACAAAAGTAAATGTGAGTTACAGGTTTGATATTATTTCTAACACAAATCCGTCAAACCGCAACGACATCATATGGGATGCTATAACAATTGATTGGCTATGATGTCAGCAATGTCGGTGCTTGACTAATTATAAAACAGCTTCACAGTTTACACAATGCAGTCGAATAAAAATCTAAAAATTATAATTAAATTAGCTTTATTATTGTATATCAATTTAAAAATCAATAAAACAACTGATTCAGTTCATTTTTATCCTTTTAGATTCCGGAAACTCAGGATCAGGTATGTTTATTTAACACAATTGCTATGATTTGATCTGTTCATTAAAGACCTGTTTATATTACTTTGACATATACTGATGTATATGATGATACTTAGGTTTTTAAACTCGGAAGTAAAATAAATGCATAAATAAATACTAAGTATTCAAATTGTCATTATTTTCACTCAATATATTTTGATATAACTATAATAAGTTTAAATAAGTGAATAATATTTTTTTTAAATGTCCCACAGTTGGTCTCGGCAGCTCCGGCTCTCAAGGACAAGGCTATGGAGCTAATGCAGGTATTAGTGGATTTTCTTTTACTAAATAAATACTGTTAAATAATTCCATCTTAAGATAAAAAAAAAATTACAAAGAGATTTATATATTCGTACTAAAATCTTTTTTTTTTTGTTTACTTGGAGCCAATATTATTTTATTTTACTTTTTTTACAGATGACTCAGCGGACGTCCAAGGTACCAGCGATTAGTTTAGTTTCCTTAAGTCTGCAATCATTAAGATGTATATATTAAGAAATATATTCTTCAATTTATTAATTAAACTAAATATTTTCTACAAGCACATTATTCCAAAGGTAAATAATGTTTTTTTTTTCTATGTGTACTAGAGATTAAGCGCAATTCGAGAACATAGACAGTTCAACAAAATCGAGGAACAAACAATTCTGAAAATATCAAATGCGAAATAATAAGACTAAAAATATGATAAGTTATGAAGTTCATATTAAGTTACACATAAGCATTTAAAAATATCAGCAAAGCCTGTCTAATATTTATTAAGCGGTTTCGAAAATTGCGTGAAATCTAAATACACTTTAAAACTAATTTAATAAACTTTGAAACTTTATTTAAGTACTAACTAAATCCGTTTTCTTTGTCACAGCCGTTCCAAAATCTGGTGATAACAACAATGATGTTGATGTTGGTGATGGAGATGATGATAGCGACAGCAAAGTAGCGGGTAAGAGTTCATTTATTTTACGAGTATTTATTAAAATCATGTGAATTTATAATCAAATCATTAACAAAAAATATTTTGTTAACCCACAGAAGTCTCGGAAGTTGAACTTGACAGAGGTAAGTAATAAATAGAAAAGTTTCCAAAAATTTCAATGTGAACTGTAAATTCTCCACGATAATATAATATAATATGGCTATTAGATATTAAACATTTCATTATTTATATTTATAAAAAGCACTTTAAATGCCAAACGATAAAAATGTTAATCAGAATTTAAACCATTTTGCGTGGAATGATTATATGGTTAATTTGAAGGATGTAATAAAAATCTTTTTTACTTTTCAGCTGCTCTTTTGGCTCCCAACTCTCCAAGTAAGTGTTTTGTTTCTCTTTATTTCTATGCTTAGTTTGTCAGATGGTTTATGCAACACACTGTATTTAATTATAATCAGCTACAACTTCAAACTCATTCTCTGACATCTCTACTTTAGTCGGTAGTGTTTTCACTAGAGTAACTTTAAAATAAAATTTTAATTATTTAACGAGAATTTCTTGATATTATTTTTTTTTTACCACAGGAGCAGCTATCCCGTGTAAAGCGAACAATGACTGCCAAGAAGCCTGCACTAGTTGCAGGACCGCCATACCCGTTTGCGTCGACGCTGCTTGCACTTGCATGATCTTCTAAGCTTCCCTCGTCATCATTATACGTCTCACCATCATTCAAGGCTCTGTTATTCTGTATAAAATCCACATTTTCAACTTTTACCGTCTTGCGGATTCTATTCCGCAATAAATTATGAGCGAAAAAGATGCCTTAAACCGGAACCTTAAACGAAATTCGGACAGTGTATAGAGCTTCAAAAGTCATGTTATCAAAAATTGGCAGCGTAATCAAAAATCTAAATCTTTTCTGAACTGTGACCTAAACATTTGTGAAATGAGCTTCATGTCTACGTATTTTCTTATTCTAAATTCTTTTTTGTATATATGAATATTATTAATAAATAAATGTTATGTATGAAGAAAGTTTATTTCATTAAATAACTGCCCAAATTATAGATTTCCGTTCTGAGTAACTAAATACATAGGCATTGTAGGTACAGTTTATGAAGGTTTGTTTGGTCAAAAATATCGATGAATATAGCAGCAGATATGATGCCGATGATGTTGCTTACTTAAAATATTAAAGTAGAAACGACCCGATTTAGAGGACACACAAAATAGTACTCTCAGTGGCTGATAATGATGATTTATGTTATTATATAAGCACCTACGTTAAAATGTTTTATAGTTTTTCTTGACTTATACGTGGAACAATGATAAGAATTGCACTGTATCGATAAGAAATCTCTGAGCTACATAATGCTGAACATCAAGATAAGTCATCAAGGCGACACACACCACACACCGAGTTTCCGCGGGTATGTCCCGTGTGGGATGAAAATATGGCACGCGTGATAATAATTTAGTAGTCACTTATACACTGAAATATTTAAATTCGCTGAAATGTTGGTGGATAAACTAGACTTGACCACCAATATTTTATTCAAATTAATAACACTAGCTAAAAGTATAAGTGAGTAGGGAAAGGTTAAAGTTAGCCTGTTAAGTCCCACTGCTGGGAAGGTGTTATGAACCATATGTTGTAAAGTGAGATAATAATAATTACTTAAGATATCGTGGTCGAAAGCTTACACAACAAATGGTTAAAAATCGTTACCAGTGGTTAAATAATTACGACTGCATGTTTTAACAAAAGATACCTTAATAAACTGGCAGAATAGTTATTTTATTAACGATGGGATAAAGTATTTTTGTTCAAAGCACGCGTACTTGTTGTTATTTAAGCAATAATAACATTTACTTACTTAAAGTCTTTAAAAATATTCACTTACTCACTTACTTATAGACTTTTAACCATCAGTTTATTACCTATCGATCACAAATGCAATCCTAAATCCTCCAATAGTAACTTTAGTAAAGTTTTTTTACTCATTTATGATCGGTAAATAAAATTATAATTTCAATGACCACCGTGGGTTACTCACGACGTATTTAAAGGGATTAAAGGATGGTCTCTTCTATTTAGAGCTTGTTATTTCACAACCGAAAGCATATAAGGTAGCATTAATCAACGAGTAATTTTTAAAGGACAATTTCGTTTGGAGTAGTTTGGGTTAACATTTGTCGGTGTAGATTTGTACTCCACATTAGGGAGGAGACGTGGTGGATTCTCTTTTGCCACACCGCAGTTTAAGAATCGGGATTTTCCCACCTCTCAATACCCAGTCAAAAGCCTTTCCTGATGAAAGTACTATATCTTTAGCCTTCTAGGAGAACTGACGTTGCTGCTACCTAACACCAGGTGAACGCTTATTTGATGGCGGCGTTTCCTCGCCATGGCACAGCATCGTAACAGAATAGTGTAACTTTTTTTAATAGATAAGCCCATCCACTGTAGGAAAATACATTCATTAGGTATCCTTATTACCTGTTCAGGTATATACTGGTGAAGTAAGTATGTAAAATTTTATGTCGACCTAGGGAGGTTGTTCTACCTTATCAAAATTTAATAGACTACTACAACTGTACCGTTTGCAGACCTATTATATAAATACCCTGATTTTCTCTACAGCTTCAGACTGATTTAATGTTTAGTTTGTTAAAGGCATATAACAATTAAACTTAAAATCCAGCAATAGATAAAGCAACGAGGAACTAATAGTAGTAATTCATCATACGTAGGTAACCGTAACAAATCGTTGGTATTTTAGCTCGACAGATTTAATAGTCCAATCAACGAAGCTTTTGGGACCCGAATAATTCTCCCGTCGTTGAAACTTGGCACATAGTGAAAATAAGTAATACAGATTATAGATATACAATAATCCAATGATTTTTTTACGAGAAGTTAGGTATTTATACCTAAATATGGAAATCGTTTAGAACTCTCTGTGAAAAAATTCTCAGTCTGAAATTGTTCGTGTATACGTATGTATGTTTATGTTAGAATAGGTAAGAATAAGAATCCAATATTTTTTCGATTTCCGAGATACTCAAAATTAAACTTTTTGCATTTTGCTCTATAACTTCTACCGAAAAAATTCTCTGCTCATTTTTGTTTTTTAATATGGTTTTATTTACGTATATAAGTAGCTTTAATAA
The DNA here is from genome assembly GCA_963584085.1 of Pyrausta aurata. NCBI lineage: Eukaryota > Metazoa > Arthropoda > Insecta > Lepidoptera > Crambidae > Pyrausta > Pyrausta aurata. Next base: position 783,985 of record OY757259.1, read on the forward strand.
GTTATCCAAAACATTTTTCGTTTCAATACTACAATTCTTATTATTACTTAATTATGGCTCGTGAACAATTGCTCAGGCAAATTAAATGCGTTTCTTAGTTAGGTGTCGCTCTATTGCAGATTTTTTAATAATCCAATTAAAATTCCACTAAATACCAAGTTTTTAAAATATCAATAACGGGAAATAGTGAATATTACCGCCACTTAGAACCGACCGGGCGCGCGACAGTGCAGTGGTGCGTGTGCTCATATCTAAAACGTACTGCAGTCAGTCTATCTGTATAAAAAAATGATGCAAGTGTTTGTAGGTAATGGCTGTCACCCGCGATAGCCCAGCAGCTAACTTAGGTGGTCTTGGAACTTGGGCACACGGGTTCTAATCCCAGTGCATCACATCGTATGTTATTTATTTGTATGTATGTTCTTATGAGTTCTTTTTACTTTTTTTAAACAAAATATTGTGTTTTTGCAGTGATTATTTGCCAGTCGAATTCCGTCCTTATGTGTTAGGACGTAAGGCTTATTTTGGCGGACGACTGACAGCGGAGTCTGGAACGCGGCGTGTGTTTATTGTGATTTCTGTTGGGCGAAAGTAGTTCTTATTTTCATAAGCGGAAGGCTTGTAGTCGGCTGTGATGGATGATTGAGGATTTTAGAATGCCGTCTATTGTATTTCGGCGCCCGCGCACTCCATAGCTATCGTATAACTGTAGTATACTATTATTAAATTATTGTGACGGTATTTAGCGCGCGGTCCCTAAAAGTCATTCTGTACAAAGAAAGACATTTCAGTTTTCGTTCATCTCGTTACCTACTTGACCAATCAGAGGACAACGACTCAACGCAATATAATAATTACGTAAAGAGTTTAACGAGAAATGAAATGAAAAGATGGACCAAGAAATAAGTAAACGACTATGGAAAAATAAAAGGCTTAAGCGACACTATGACAGATATTGGTCTTAACTGAGTTGTAATCAGCAAATTTTCTGCGTTGTTTGAGCTGGGTTTGGTGTAAATCAGGATTGTTGTAAAATATGTTCATAGGAATATCAATTAAAAATTACATTTGATAAAATTAAATTAAAAGCACGATTTTTCATAAAATCTAGGTAGAACGTACATTAACGATCTGATTAATGAAAAATATGACTGCCCCATTACCTATAGATTCAATGGAAATCAAAATACTGTTGGTTCCTCCGCCGCAATCTCTATAAGCAAGAAGCCTTTGTACTTTAGGCGTTGCAGAAACAGCATTCTAAGGGCTTGATTAAATGTCACTTTTAGCGCCTTTTGCGTATAGCTGACCCAAAGGGAGCCCGAGTAGAGCAACTGGCAGTGTTTGAGGTTAAGACCTCCGTATGTGTTTTTGACATTTAGAATAGATTTGAAATTCTTTTAGAGAAGAAGAAATGACAGAAAACATACATAGTCGGATTGATTCCCGATTTCCGATGAGTTATCTGTTTACATTGTTTCTTAATAAAGTGAATATTTAATCAGTACCTACCTATTTTTAATACAAAATTATTTAATCTGCAAGTAAGAACAGGCAGTATGCTTTAAGGAGAGTTAACTTAACTTCATTACTACATCGAGCAAACCTCCGGGCCAGCATGTAACTCCGGAATGCCAAGGCGTATTTAAAAAAAATAGAATAAGCGACACTAAAAGTCTACTAATTAATAATAAATATTGTTGGTTTTCTAATTTTCTTGTTGTATTTATAATTAAATTTATTTTATATTTGGTGCAAGTGATTAAACTAGACTAGTTGCACCCGCGATAATTTCTTATAACCCGAAACCGCACCGAATTATTAGTTTATTTCAATAAGTTTTAGTGTTGGGTAATAAGTATAAGTTATCGAAATAATATTTTTAGTGTAATTTATTTAAAAAACAAAGAGATAAGTTTTTTAATAAAATCATACAACGCAGTAATTATAATTTGTTACATAATAATAATAGTCCCCCTAGCCGATTTCGACTACGGTGGCCAGTCACAACGACTAACCGACTGCGCGGGACATATCATAGTGCACAAGTGTGTGCGCAAACACAGGTGCACTCTCTATTCCTTTCATTCTCATAGCCCGATGGGCCAGAAATCTGACACAACCGGAGAGAGATCAGGCGCAGGACCAACGGCTTTACGTGCTTTCCGAGGCACGGGGGTGAAACACCGCCAACTTCCAAACTCCGGGCTTCCCTGAGATTTTCTGAACTGAAAAACCCAGGTACATATTTTTGGCCCGACCTGGGAATCGAACCCGGGACCTCTGGCGCAGCCGTCGCTTAAAAATGCGACCCTCTTACTGCTGCGCCACCGAGGCAGTTCTTACATACTACACAGAAAAAAAGATTTTTAAAATATTTTACACAAACACCTTTCTCCACTTTGATTTGTCTGTATCAGAACATTCACTTTTAACATATTTCTACATCATACATCTTGGCCGAGAAATATTAAACAATCAAACTTCCACAAAACCATGTAAAAACGTAAACAAACACTCGAATAATGCATTATCGTATTTACGTCCGTTCCCGCTATAATAAATTTGAGTAAACAATTCAATTACCTATAACAGTGCGGGAAGGGATGAAATGACCTTGTATTCTATGACGGGCGTTTCGGCCCGTTACCCGCAAGGAATTGAGAAAAAAATCATTTAGTGCGGTATCAGGCCAAAAGGCCTTAGCACCATTTTCTTGCTTATTTGAGTAGCTCTTAAGATAGTAAACTCAAACCTATACTTGTCTCTTTTAATCATACAGAAATGCTCCTTACACAGCCGCCGCACCAGGGGAAGTTTACTGTTTCTTGCTTCCGCACAGAGTGGGAGTACATGCATCGGGCTTTTAAGCCTTATATTGCAGCGAACGTGTTAAACGTAACACAATTTTTGTCTATAATCGGGCAAAGGTTCGGTCATATTTGTTGCACCCGCGATAGCAGTTTGAATTTTCTTCTTGGCAATTGAAATTATATTTTAAATTTCTTGTTAACTAATATATAGAGAACATATAAAATGTAGTCTTTCATAGACTAATTTCATTGAATAAGTTTTTTATTTCACTACACGAAATTATAACATTCCTCTAAATGGTGCACCCGCGAAAATGGAATCACCCTGAGCTGAAAAATAAATAGACTATTCAGATATCGATATCCCATAAAATTTTACAAATTGAACTTTTGATTCAGACTTTGAGTTATGGTAATTTTTAGCGGTGAATAAAGCTAAAAAACTTATTTAATGAAATAAATCTATGACAGACTACATTTTACATGCTTTCTATATATTATTAGTTAACAAGGATTTTAAAACATAATTTCAATAGCCAAGAGGAAAATTCAAACTGCTGTCCACGACAGTGCAACAAATATGCCCCACCCAACCTTTGCCAGATTATAGACAAAAAACGCAAAAATCAGTTCATTGTGTTACGTTTAATTTGTTTACTTCAATATTTTGTGAGGTGTTTAAGAAACAAAGTAAATAATATATGAGAACTGTAAACTAAACAAACATAAACAATGATTTATTCGTTTTTAATTGATTGCGGGTGCAACCAGTCTAGTTTAATCACTTCAACCAAATATAAAATAAATTTAATTATAAATACAACAAGAAAATTAGAAAACCAACAATATTTATTATTAATTAGTAGACTTTTAGTGTCGCTTATTCTATTTTTTTTAAATACGCCTTGGCATTCCGGAGTTACATGCTGGCCCGGAGGTTTGCTCGATGTAGTAATGAAGTTAAGTTAACTCTCCTTAAAGCATACTGCCTGTTCTTACTTGCAGATTAAATAATTTTGTATTAAAAATAGGTAGGTACTGATTAAATATTCACTTTATTAAGAAACAATGTAAACAGATAACTCATCGGAAATCGGGAATCAATCCGACTATGTATGTTTTCTGTCATTTCTTCTTCTCTAAAAGAATTTCAAATCTATTCTAAATGTCAAAAACACATACGGAGGTCTTAACCTCAAACACTGCCAGTTGTTCTACTCGGGCTCCCTCTGGGTCAGCTATACGCAAAAGGCGCTAAAGGCGCTAAAAGTTACATTCAATAAAGCCTTTAGAATGCTGTTTCTGCAACGCCTAAAGTACAAAGGCTTCTTGCTGATGCAGATTGCGGCGGAGGAACCAACAGTATTTTGATTTCCATTGAATCTATAGGTAATGGGGCAGTCATATTTTTCATTAATCAGATCGTTAATGTACGTTCTTCCTAGATTTTAATAGAAGAAAAATCGTGCTTTTAATTTAATTTTATCAAATTTAATTTTTAATTGATGTAAGGAATACCTATAAAGGAATCCCTTAATTAAGGTATTTTGAAATACCGTGCTTTTCGTTGATGGAGTTTAGTACTGTTATTTAAGTTACTCAATAGATGGCGTTAGCTGTCATCCATTTAATTTAAAATACTATTTTTGCTTCTGCATAATCTGTGCGATGATAGACATACTCTTACTAATCTGTGGCGATGACTGTCAGAAAATGCAGAATTTGTCATTGTATGATTTCAAACAATAAATAATTATTTTTACGAAAAGATCGACAAATTAACTTTAAATGTCGTTTCTTTGTTATTACAGGTAATGTTTGAGTGTTATTATAACGGAATTTGTGTTTTATTTGTATTGATAAAGTAAGTTTTCTACTTAAATAAAATCTTTGTTATTACAGAGCAACACATTGTTTAATTTGTTGAAGAATAAAATAAAAAGCCTAATTGGAAGAAACAATATTATAAAACGACATTTCTAGTATAGAAAATGGACAAGTTGAAATTTACGTTTGCAGTATTGGCAGCATCAGATGGCAAAACGAATGTCATCTGTATAACGTCCATTGAGACACCAGATGGACGCATATATGACATTCCCGACGAGGCGAAACCCGCGAGTAAACACACCAGCATAACGGCAATGGATACTTATATCAAAATCAAGAATTCATTAAAAAGAAGGCATCAGACGCGGAAATTATGGATACCTCTAACGGAAGATTTAAGGACTACTTACCTAGATGAAGGTGAAAATATACAATTTGGAGATCAATATCTGGATGAAATCACAACTGAAGCTGAGCTTCCTACTAATAACAACAAGAGTACTATTGATACTAAAAATTTAGGAAAAATTGCTGAAAGATTTTTACTCGAGAAATTCTCGGGAAAAACGTCAAATGTTAACCAATGGATTAATGAATTTGAGAATGAATGTACACGTTACGAGATACATAAGGATGAGGAAAAAATTGAAATGTTAAAGCACTTACTTGAAAGACAATGCCTAGATTGGTACACAAGTATGTTAATAAAATGTACTGTAAATGCGGAATGGTCAATTTGGAAAACAAACTTTTGTGAAACATACGGAAACAAAGGTTGGTCACAAGTTAAATATGCTTTCACATTTAGGTTCCAAGCGGGTTCATTACTGGAATATGCCACAAAAAAAGAACGTCTGTTGTTAGAAGTCAATAAGAATATCGACACACAGACCCTGATTAACCTTATTGTTATGGGTTTACCAAATTATATAATGTACAAAATAGACAAAGAATCGATAGTATCAACTGCAGGGCTTTTTAATGAAATTGGTAAACATGAACAGTCTTTCAATAAAAATAACTACAATAGATTCAAAAGAAACACAATAGATAGTAAAGTAAAAATTGATGAAAACAAGCCTTGCAAAATATGTGAAAAATTAAATAAAGGTAGTCGTTTTCATCCAGAAGAAAAATGCTGGTTTAAACAGACGGATGAAAAGGATAACAAGAGATACTTTAGTAAGAATGTAAACAATACAGTACTAGATGTTGAATTGAGTGAAAATGAGCCAAAAAACGAGTTATTACACCATTAATTAAAATAAAACTAACATTGGAAGAAAAATTAGACATATTTGGTATATATGATTCTGGCTCTAATGTATCTCTGATAAATTCAAAATTAGTAAGACTAAAGAAGGAAAAAAAAAAAGGAGACAACAATACAAATTTGGTAACAATTAATGGTGTAAAAAAGACAAATGGTTATACAACAATAAAAATAAAGATATTTAATATTGAAAAAAATGTTGATGTTTACATAATAGATGGAGAAGAATTCAGATATGATTTTCTAATTGGACTTGATATCATAAAAGAATTTAATTTGATCCAGAATGAAAATCTGGAAATTGAGCAGAAATCGATAGAACACTCTACTAAAGAACGAAATGTTAAAAACAAATTTAATGAAAGAAAAGATGAAGAATGTTTACATTTGATAAATTTCAACGAGCATGTGAAAGAAGAAGAATTTATTATGGATTTAGAACATTTAAACAGTCAACAACAAAATGAAATAAATGCACTTATTGATAAATATAAGTCTAGTTTTGCAAGGGACAAGTATGATATTGGAACAGTAAGGGATTATGAAGCTCGAGTTGATCTACTTATAGACAAATACTGTAGTAAAAGACCTTATAGATGTTCAATAGAGGATAAATTAGAGATAGAAAAACAAGTTAGTAAATTGCTGGAAAGAAATCTAATAGAAGAATCATACAGTCCATTTGCAGCACCGGTAACTTTGGCTTTCAAGAAAGAGGATAATAAAAGAACAAGATTGTGTATAGATTTTAGAGATCTTAATAAAGTTGTGGTACCTCAGGCTCAGCCCTTTCCATTAATTGAAGACTTAGTAACAAAAACCAGAAACTGTAAGTACTTTTCATCGTTAGACATTAACTCTGCGTTCTGGTCTATTCCGCTGCGAATAGAAGATAGAAAGAAGACTGCTTTTGTTACACAGGAAGGCCACTACCAATGGACATGCTTACCCTTTGGTTTAAAAACTTCTCCAGCTATATTTCAAAGAATACTAAGTAATATATTGAGAAAGCACAAATTGACAGATTTTGCTGTCAATTTCATTGATGACATATTAATATTTTCAAGGTCATACGAAGAGCATATAAGTCATTTATCACAGCTTTTAGAGGCAATAGAAAAAGAAGGTTTTCGATTAAAGTTCACAAAATGTCGATTTGCTACTAGTTCAGTTAAATATCTCGGACATATAATTGAAGATAATACAGTCAGACCTGTGAGAGATAATTTGATTTCTATAAGGGATTTCCCAACACCAAAAAATCAAAAAAATATAAGGCAACTTTTAGGAAAAATCAATTTCTACCGGGAATACATACCTAATATTTCAATAATATTAGAACCACTACATAACCTACTAAGGAAAAATCAAAGATTTATATGGTCAACACATTGTCAAGAAGCTTTTGAAAAGATAAAACAACTGCTATGCTCTCAACCAATCTTAGAGATATATGATCGAGATTTACCAATAACAATTTACACTGATGCATCATTGGAAGGTATTGGAGCTGTGCTTAAGCAAATGCAACCAAACGGAAAAGAAAAACCTGTAGCATATTTTTCAAAGAAGTTAAATGATTTGCAAAAGAAAAAAAAAGCTATATATTTAGAATGCTTAGCAGTTAAAGAAGCAATACGATATTGGCAATATTGGCTAATAGGAAAACATTTTACAGTATATACCGATCACAAACCATTGGAGAATTTAAACATTAAATCAAGAACGGATGAAGAATTAGGAGAATTATCCTATTATCTATCACAATATGACTTTACGATAAAGTATGCACCCGGAAAGGACAACTTAGAAGCAGATTGTTTGAGTAGAAATCCTGTATTAGAAGCGAATAATGATGTACATGAACAATTACAAGTTATCAATTTAATTACATTAGAAGATATAATAAAAGACCAAGAAAACAATAAAGATATTCAAAGATACAAAAATGTAATATATAAGAATAATATATATTATAAAACATTGAAAAAGAAGAATAAGATTATACTATCGGAGCAATGTAGTAAAGATTTTATCAAACTAATACATGAAAATATGTGTCATATAGGTATAAAACAAATGCAAAATAAAATAGGAAAATTTTACACAGCGAAGAATTTATCAAAAAACATTAATGATATATGCAAAAGATGTGAAGTATGTATAAAAAATAAAACGAGAGGACAAGCTAAATATGGATTAATGTCGCACTTAGGTCCCGCCACAAAACCATTTGAGATAGTCTCAATAGATACAATTGGAGGATTCGGTGGCTCTCGATCTACTAAAAGATATTTGCACCTTTTAGTCGATCATTTCACTCGATATGCGTATATAGTTACCTCAAAAACACAGTCTGCAAGGGACTTCATTAAACTTATTAATAATGTACCAAATTGTAATGAAATCGGCATGGTTCTCACCGACCAATACCCTGGAATCAACTCAAAAGAATTAAAAACCTTTTTAAGAGAAAAATCAATTACTCTAATTTTTACAGCAGTAAATTCGCCGTTTTCTAATGGACTCAATGAAAGAGTGAACCAAACACTTGTAAATAAAATAAGATGCAAGATAAATGAAAAACCAAATACTGCGGCATGGACGACTATTGCTCATAATTGTGTTGAAAGGTATAACAACACAGAACACTCAATAACAGGCTTTGCGCCAAGATACTTATTGGATGGTACCGATGTTTCATATATACCAGATGAACTTAAGGTGCCATTAGAAATAGATAACTGGAATAGAGACAGAGATATTGCTTTAAAAAGAACAATTAAATCACATGAATATAATAAAATGATAGTTGATAAAAACAGAAAAGAACACAATTTTAAAGCAGGGGATATGGTATATGTTGAAAATGGTCATAAATTAAATAGAAGAAAATTAGATGAGTTAAGGATTGGTCCGTTTAAGATCGAAGAAAAAATATCACAATCAATATACAGAATAAATACAGGCCACAAGAAGATAGAATCAAATCTATTCCATATAACAAAACTTATTCCTGTTGTTATGTCCATACCGGGAGAAAATGATGAATCGGATGAAGAAATAGAGAAAGAAGATCAACCCCAGAGGTCTTTTCTACCCTAGGGGGGGAGATGTAAGGAATACCTATAAAGGAATCCCTTAATTAAGGTATTTTGAAATACCGTGCTTTTCGTTGATGGAGTTTAGTACTGTTATTTAAGTTACTCAATAGATGGCGTTAGCTGTCATCCATTTAATTTAAAATACTATTTTTGCTTCTGCATAATCTGTGCGATGATAGACATACTCTTACTAATCTGTGGCGATGACTGTCAGAAAATGCAGAATTTGTCATTGTATGATTTCAAACAATAAATAATTATTTTTACGAAAAGATCGACAAATTAACTTTAAATGTCGTTTCTTTGTTATTACAGGTAATGTTTGAGTGTTATTATAACGGAATTTGTGTTTTATTTGTATTGATAAAGTAAGTTTTCTACTTAAATAAAATCTTTGTTATTACAGAGCAACACATTGTTTAATTTGTTGAAGAATAAAATAAAAAGCCTAATTGGAAGAAACAATATTATATTGATATTCATTATTTGTAATTTTAATTGTTTATTTATTATTATGAATGCCATTGTACGATATAAAGAAAGTCATTCATTCATTCTTGCTTGTGCTCGTTATTGCTTCCCTGTTCCCCGACATTCACATATAACTCCGTTCTTAAACCGCAATAATTTAACATGTCAGCTAGATACACCCCATTTAACATTACCGAGATCATGACAAAAGACACAACAATTAAAACATACCATACTCTAATAGAATACATTGTTTCCCAGTTAAAGGAATTCAATAAAACCCCCTGAACCAAACCATCATACCCATCCACGAATAACAAACCAGCTGTACTTGCGGAGTACACCAATAGCTCCGCGGGTTCAAAACGGTTATACATACGGAACTCAATAAAAAAAAAAAAAAAGCTAGATACACCCTACACTTTGCGACGCTGCTTTTTGGAATCATAAAAAACAAGAAACCCGCCTACCTTTACAAAAAATTAGAATTTTCTAGACTACCACAAGAATTGCATCCCGATTAATGTGCCCACAACACAAAACGGCTGCTTTTCGTGGCAGTTTTCGTTATGCTGCCACAAAATGCTGGAACAACTTGTCACCACCGATAAGAAATTCAAATTCTTTAGTTTCCTTTAAACACCGTCTCAGAGTTTTTCTAATCGAGAGCCAAAAGGTCAATAATTAAACAGCCGTTTCACAAACACACACACACACAGATACACACACACACGCGCGCGTTTCTATTGTTTTTAAGACTGATTTGTTATTAAATAATACCTAGTATGTAAGCATAGCATATCATTTTCGGATTTTAAAAAGATTTCCTTTGTTTTAATTTTAATATGGTTTGATGGTGACATCTAAACCTCAATGGTATCCACTGAAAACCAGCGTCATGGCTATCCATGGCAATAAAGCTGAGTGGAAACCAATTTGGTTTCACTACCTATAAATGTTTTAATTAATTTTTTTTATATTGTTTATTTTTGTACTTTTGTAGTGTACCAAATAAATTACTTTTCTTTCTTTCTTTCTTTCTTTCTTTCTTTCATTCAATATGCTCCGATAAATTCTAGGAACATATTTTACGACAATCCTGATTTACACCAAACCCAGCTCAAACGACGCAGAAAATCTTGCTGAATACAACTAATGTTGGCGTTATGGGCGGGTAGTTATTTTATTATGGTCCATTATAAAATAACTACCCGCATTAAAATTTAATTTGTTTTGACACAAGTATAGGCATAACATTCAGTCACAAAACACTCTTTACAGAATTGTAATCGGTTGTCCTTCCAAGAAGTTACGTGTGTTTACGTAAGTGTAATCCGACACTGCGCGTGCGTGTGATGTCACGTGACGTTTGACGTCACTCACACATGATAAATAGCTTATTTTTTTACCGAGTGTTGACCATTTAAGACCAATATCTGTCAAAGTGTCGCTTAAGCCTTTTGCTTTTCCAAAGTCGTTTACTTATTTCTGGGTCCATATTTTCATTTCATTTCTCGTTAAACTCTTTACGTAATTATTATATTGCGTTGAGTCGTTGTCCTCTGATTGGTCAAGTAGGTAACTGAGATGAACGAAAACTGAAATGTCTTTCTTTGTACAGAATGACTTTTAAGGACCGCGCGCTAAATACCGTCACAATAATTTAATAATAGTATACTATAGTTATACGATAGCTATGGAGTGCGCGGGCGCCGAAATACAATAGACGGCATTCTAGAATCCTCAATCATCCATCACAGCCGACTACAAGCCTTCCGCTTATGAAAATAAGAACTACTTTCGCCCAACAGAAATCACAATAAACACACGCCGCGTTCCAGACTCCGCTGTCAGTCGTCCGCCAAAATAAGCCTTACGTCCTAACACATAAGGACGGAATTCGACTGGCAAATAATCACTGCAAAAACACAATATTTTGTTTAAAAAAAGTAAAAAGAACTCATAAGAACATACATACAAATAAATAACATACGATGTGATGCACTGGGATTAGAACCCGTGTGCCCAAGTTCCAAGACCACCTAAGTTAGCTGCTGGGCTATCGCGGGTGACAGCCATTACCTACAAACACTTGCATCATTTTTTTATACAGATAGACTGACTGCAGTACGTTTTAGATATGAGCACACGCACCACTACTCTGCCGCGCGCCCGGTCGGTTCTAAGTGGCGGAAATATTGACTGTTTCCCGTTATTGATATTTTAAAAACTTGGTATTTAGTGGAATTTTAATTGGATTATTGAAAAATCTACTGCGATAGAGCGACCCCTAACTAAGAAACGCATTTAATTTGCCTGAGCAATTATTCACGAGCCATAATTAAGTAATAATAAGAAATGTAGTATTGTAACGAAAAATGTTTTGGATAACTTATTAAAGCTACTTATATACGTAAATAAAACCATATTAAAAAACAAAAATGAGCAGAGAATTTTTTCGGTAGAAGTTATAGAGCAAAATGCAAAAAGTTTAATTTTGAGTATCTCGGAAATCGAAAAAATATTGGATTCTTATTCTTACCTATTCTAACATAAACATACATACGTATACACGAACAATTTCAGACTGAGAATTTTTTCACAGAGAGTTCTAAACGATTTCCATGTTTAGGTATAAATACCTAACTTCTCGTAAAAAAAATCATTGGATTATTGTATATCTATAATTTGTATTACTTATTTTCATCATGTGCCAAGTTTCAACGACGGAAGAATTATTCGGATGTCTCCATACAACGAATCTCCTCGTTGATTGGACTATAAGGGGCGATTACAATTGACAGTTCAAAACGTACGGGTACGATCTTCCAAACGTTTAGATCTTTGCCGTTTGACAGACCATACAGTAAGTTATGAACTGACAAATGAATACGATCGCTTTTACACAATTCCATACTTGATAAAAAAAACAGTAACGGGCACAGTAATAAGACGAGAGTTAACTTATATTCCATTTGGCAGATAATAAATTGGATAACTATTCCTAATCGATCAGAATTATACATAATTCTCCAGTGTACGGCCTTAATATAGATTATTACAATAAGATAAAATTTGCAATTCGATAAATATTATGAAATATAAGTATGTGTGCAACTGCCCTGACGTATTTGTATTTGAATTTTTTTGTGTTTGAAATCACTTTTTTGAAATATTAAGATACGTCGCACGTTGAATTTATTGTTGATCCACCACGTCAGTTTTACATTCTACAAATCAATTTTTTTCTTGTTGCAACAATCTAACTGCTTGTTTCCAATCAAACTGAATCACATCACATTAGCTCAGGCGCATTAGATCCGCGTTTCCTGTCACAATTATGTCTGCCCTTCCGCTGGTCGATATTTGGTATTAATTGGTCATAAATCTTGTATTACACGGTCTCAGTCGTTATGAAAGTGATATAGGTAAATATAAGTGTAAGAGTTTCTGAGAGTCATTCAGTAGTAAAGGCTTAGAGATGAAGGTGTTTCTAGTGGTCGTTTTGGGCTTGGCTCTCCCGGTTTCTTACGGGAAGCAATTACTAGTAGAAGATGCACTTGTTGAGGATGTAGGAGAAAAGGGTAAGCATAAACTGCAACGATGCAAACAAGGAAATGTGGAAAAAAGTTCATTTCTACCCCTAAATACTTAAGGTAAAAAAAAAGTATTGGACAAAGGACTTTGTTCAATTTTAAACTAAGTGCTGCTTATCTTTTTTCTACTTAGCAGCAACAACGAAACCGAAATGAGTTAAAAAATGGTCTCGTAACATCGTGCATTTCTTTTAAATTTGTGGTCAATTAAACAATCAATTGATGATATTAAATACTATTTCAGGCGCTTCAAATGAATCATCGGCTGAAGATGACGTGGAGACTCGATGTAAGTAAATTAACTACACCAAATACTTTGCAATTATTATATTTTATGCCATAAAAAACATAAATGTTGATTTTTATTTATTCGACATAATAATATCAAGTACCTACTAACAAATTGCTGTCTTTTTTTAGATGGCTTGGGTGCACCACTCTGTGAGTACTTAGTGTCTTTAAAAAAACGAAGCTATCTTTAGCTAATTTCAACAATTTGTATCAATCATGAAACCGGTCCTAATAGGCATTTACCTAACTGGATAGCGAAGAACGCAGGATTCAATTCCTCATCGAACAAGCGTCTTTTAACACGTCAAGTATGTGTGAACGAGACAAAATAGAAATTCCATTGTTATGCGACTCTCGGCAGTCGTTTGATACCTGACTGATTACGTGCAACATATAGTGTTTCGCCTAATTATACCTAAGTTATTATTTGTCTCACTATCTTTATCTTTGTAGTGAGATCACCTCTGTGTAAGTACATGTTTTGGGCTTACTTGCTTATTCCAAATATATAGATCAATGAAAATATAGATGATTGCAGCGAAATTATACTGCTTGACAATGTATTGAAATGAACCTGTAGCTGATTATTGAATTCCTTTTAAGTTTTAGAATCGAAACCGTTTTGAGTGTAGTAAAAGGTGTGTGATTTCATGGGTAGGTTACTGTTGATGAACATTTTAATGATAAAACCATAGACTAAACTATATAAAATACTTCTAAACTGAGTGAACTTAACAGTACCTCCGCCCGTTATGCGTCAGCGGTGCCACGGCAGTCGGCGAGCGCATGGTCTTAGCCCCCTTCTTCGTAGTGGTAGGTATTTTACTGCCTATCACTGGTTTTAAAAAAAAATATTAGGGTAAAAAGAGGACTTATTTGCACTTATTCATGTCCAATCCGATGTCCATTGTTAAAAAAAAACAGTCGATTACAAAATAAAATGAGGCAAAAATCACATTATTAGTACATACTATTGATCCGACTTATAGTTTTTATTTTTAAGGTTATATAATTGAATTAACCAAGGATAATGTATTTAAAATAAACCTTTTTATTTGCATGCTGTAAATGCCTAAATAGGTACACTATGTTTATCTTCATTTACCAACAACATTTATTTGTTGTAACCTATCGAGCCAATAAAGAATTTGAATTATGAGTTCGTAAGTTTGACATCGGGCCTGCTTTACTGAGTTACTGCAAAAACTTATATTTTTTTGCATTTTTGACGTTAGGAAGCGCTTAAAGTCTTTATCAACCTTGATATTTGCACATCTTTTTCTACACTCAAACTATATTAATAAAAGTCAACCTAAATAACTATAACATGTGACGAAACATCAAATATAATAATAATAATAAATATTATTTATTGAAAAAGTTAGGACACAAGAAACAAAAAAATAAAAATCGACAAATTACACGTACAAATTTCGTTTAATTTTTAGAATTAACCTTTTATTTATATTTTTTTAGCATATCCTCCACGTCTAAGTCCCTGTAAGTCATTATACAATTTAAAAAAATACTTCAACGTTAAGTTAGTCGTTAATGTAATGTTGCCTTCAAGTTACAAAAAAATAATAGCACAAATTAATATTGATAAGTGTACTTATTAACATTTTTTTGCAGCATTGACACCTTTGATTTCTCCTGCGCCCAAGGTGTTGCGTAAGTAGACTAAGAAAATAAGTTCTTATTAATAAAATCGCATAAAAATAACATGTATACATAATTGCACACATATTTTAATTCTCAAGTCAAGAAAAAGGTATTGAATTGTTTTTCAGCTTACTACGGTTCGACCCCATCCCACCCACCACCTCTACGTAAGATTTTATTTTATATTTTTTTATTTTATTTTATTTTTATTATTACAGGAAAACCAGGGTTTTTAAACAGACAATATGAGATAGTATAGTTAACTCATAAACCTCTTACAGGTCCTCACAAATAGAAATAGTATGAATTAACATAAACAATCGGTCAACAATACTGCCAAGCAACAAAACAACAGAATACAAAAAGAAAAAACAAATTGAAAACTATTTATGCAACTCGCAATCAAATATCAAAAAAGCGCTCGCCCAATAACCGTCTTATAAAAGTAATAGTAGAGTGGAACATGTCAAGATCTCCAGTTTTAAAATTTTTATTAAACTCGCTACAAGCCCGTAAAATAAAACTATTCCGCCTATAGTTAGTGCCCACAACGGGCAAATATAGCGGTGCATTGTTACGTAAAACACGCTTTTTAGGTGTGTTGAAATAAATTTTACTTAAAAGATCAGGGCAATCGACCTCAGCTGTGATAATCTTCATCATATATAGTATATAATTTAATTAAAATCTATACAGGTTGTTGTTTTGGTCAGCGACGAGTGGTGGTTGTACAAACGATACTGATGTCAAAAAAAATATGAACATTATTTTTTTTAAATGGAAAAAACCCACAAAATCAATCTTTCATTACGATATAGCTGCGGGCGAGTCAAAACTATCAACACCAGGTCGCCTACTCGTAGCTTACTAGCTACCCGTAGTATTTCGTAAATACGCGCGAGCTACGCGCAAACTACGCGCGAGCTACGCGCAAACTACACGTGAGGGAGTTTCCCCATTCATTTTGAAATTTGTTTAGAAGGTTGTGAAGAGTCTTATAAAAGTTGCATATAATTAAAAAGAAATGTTTTTTTTTAAATAAGCATAAGTCATATTATCATCCTTGGGTCGCTCGTCGCTGACCAAAACAACACCCTGTATAAAATTCAAAATTACTAAGTACCCTAATATTTTTTTGTTTCAGCGTACTACCCGCCCGGACTGGGTACGTAATTCCAATGTAATTTCAATACCTACTTTTTCTACGTTCGAGTCCATTAGGCTAGTCAATAAAGCAATGTTAAACCAAAAAGAGGAAATTTCAAGGAACAAGATTTTTAACTTCGTAACTTTGTTTGGACTAGTTATTAAGTGAACATAGGTACCAAAAGTCCCAGCCCGTAGCCGAGTCGGGAGGAGGGATAGTGTATAAAGGTTTTAGGGTTTTCGCTTAATTATCGGAAACTCAGCATTCAAGCTACATGAGACCTTTTCAAAATAAAAGCAGATAAAATTTTCTACAAGTTTAACTTAGTCAAGTTTTGAACCGACTTCAAAAAAAGGAGATTATTAATTCGACATTTATGTGACGACGTTGGAATTGGATACTATTTGGGTATGATGATTTATTCAGGCTTTCAAACACGTGTGTTCAATTTTGTACGTATATGTAGGTATGTTTGTTTGTTTGATATCTGGATATTGGTAAAAAATTATGTTTGTTTACATTGAATATGTATATTGGAAACGAGATGATGTATAAAGAATATTCTTTTCTTATCAATTAAGTATATTCCGACTTAGAGGCCAGTGTAAGTTTCATCAAAATTGGTTCATTTGTTTGTGAGATATGGGTAAAAACAAATACTATGGAATAAAAAATATATACGTTGCAACTTTTTAATCGCCTTTCAAAAACTCGATAAAAAGGCTAAAATATCACCTTGGTCGTCTGTATAGGAGAAACTCATTGATTTGGAGTCTTTTAATGATGATTTTCTTGTTTTTAATATTTTTATTCATAAAAGTACCTTCTATTTTTAGCGTATCACCCTCCTTCTCCATCAGTGTTGCCCATACCGAAACGTAAGTGTAATTATATTTATATTTCAAAATTTTGCATGTAGCAAAGTGCACAGAGATACGTAAAGGTATCATATCATAGCATGGAAAATGTACTTTGAAATTATTTTATAAGGGCTTTCTAATCACATTGTTGTGTTTTCCAGCGTACTACCCACCATCACCGTCAGTGTTGCCAATTCCACGTAAGTAGAAATGTATTAAAAAAATATTGCATTCCCTTTATATCTGTTGATATGTATTTGATGTCAGGGCGGTGGAAAGATAACGATTAGCTAATGGATGTTGATAGACTGATGCCTCACTTGGATAGTTGACAACGAAAACCTTATACAAGTCATGATTTTCCTTTCCTGACTTAAAAAAATATACATAGTAGGTACTTCATTATTTAAGGTACTAGTCGTACGGAGTGACGTCATAATTGCGAAGCGATTGGTGGTGTCAGTGACATAATTATTAGATCATTAAATTTAATCTCATAATTATTTAGTATAAAATAATATTTAAAAAATGCTATGTTTTTTACATTTTAGCCTACGGCCCACCATCTCCGTCGGTACTTCCAATTCCGCGTAAGTATAAAAACTAAGAAAACTATTTATAGTTTACCGAAATATGTTCACTAATTATTTACTGACCGTGTGAATGTTCGGAGTGAGTATCTTACAATCTGTTATACAATTTTAACATCAAATATTATCATTTAAATACAATTAAAATAACGCCACAATTTCATAATCACTTAGAACACACTTTCAGCTTATTAAACGACTACTTGTCGAAATGTTGCAATTCTCCACTACTAAAATGCATCATGTAAGGTACATTTAAATAGAAATTTCCACAACAGTTATTTCCCTTGTGAATTGTTGCCGTTAAACGTAATTAATTGGTGTTTAACTTAAATACAGTCTTGTACTATAGATTTTCAGAAAAAAACGGGGAAGTGCTCACGACGGACCCTATAACAGAGGTAGGACCCACCTCTTCTGTTTGACCTAATCCTTACATTTGAAATAAATAAAATAGCAAACTAAACTTTCACAAAAAAAAATTAAGCACGTATCTGTAAAAGATTACATCATAACTTTTAGTACGTCACAAGAATTAATTTTTATTTTATTAACACAACAATGAAGGTTTCTTAGTAGGTATGTAATGCAAACTTCGGACATTCACACGAAATAAATAGATCAATAATAAATACTTGAAAAAATATAAACACAAATATATACTGAATGAATATTGTTTTACAGCATATAATCCACCTAAGCCAGCTCCTAGTGGCCGTAAGTCTTTACATTTAATTATTTTTTGGCTAGAGTTTAATGGGCTCGACTTAATGGGCTGCTTAATTTCATGATCTGCTAATGTTTATGAATTCACAAAGTAGCATTCGAAGACACCGACTCCTTGTCTGTAACATTGTTTCTTGTGGAAAGTGATGCTCGTTTTATTCACGTGTATACAAGTTATTATTTTTTGGTGTTGGTTTGATGGATAATATGACATGGGAAAAAGGGGTTAGTTTTAAACGTAAACTTTGATATAAAATTGTTATGTTTCAGCGTATCCGTGCAACTATGCGGGTGAATGTCGATCTCTTTGCAACCAACTTTGCACGATGACCATACCGCAGTGCTTAGGAGGACACTGCTACTGCACTCCGAACTACAACAACGTACTATACTAAACATCTCTAATGCCTATAAACTACGTGAAAAATAATAATTTTAATTGGATTACACTTTGAACAATTTTATGGCCGATAACGATTTGAAAGATTACCTGGAATTATAATGTCTTTCGTCATTTTAGCTTTTGTTTTTACACCTGACCTAACATCGTCTAGAAACCTATTTGCTACTACCAAATACTGATAAAGGAATAGGAATATTATTATTTACTAAGGATGTGCTATTAACTTAATGAAATACATTATTTAAAACTGATTGAAATTAGTGTAAAAAAAATATCACTGCCACTTAGCATTAACTATTTAGGAGGCATCATTATTATCTACTAGGCAGGTAATATTCAAAGTCAGGCCCCCTTTATTTTTGATTCAAAATCAAAGTTATGGTTAAGTATACTCATAAGCCATAGACAGTGAAAATTAGCTGTCATTACAGTAGGGATAATGTGGAGGGCTCGTTAAAAAGTTACGCGGCGCTGCGCGAGACGCGCGGGACAATAGGCGAGGTGAGGTAGCTTATACAGGGTGTCACAATACATCGATTATTATACAATAAACATAGCAGGCTTATAACATAAGTTAATTACGTACCTACTATTAGTTTCGAAAAAAAAAATACTATAACCAATGGTTATTACAATAGCCATTCTGACATTTAGCTAAGAAATATTTTCTTCAGAACACATACTAACGTAAATGTTCAACCGCTGGTAAAGACATTTTACCATTAATATCATGATAAAATTGGGCATAAGTAATATTATCTGAGTTTACACTTCTGGAAGAAAAGCTACTTACATAAAATTCCAAGTGTATCTCTTAATTCAACTTATTATTAAATTTGTAATGTAGGTATTTTTTTATTTTATTAGAACACAAAACAGTTTACAGTTGAGGTGAAACAATTTTTTTACATAATATAATTAAAACTAAACTGTAAGCCAAAACATGTGCTTTAGGAAAATTCATAAGAATGAGTTACATCGTTTCGCAAATTCAACTCTTACTTGCTATATTATACGTACACACTAATTTGTGAGTGTAGGTATGTAGAGTTTCTGGAATAGATTGTGACGAGCAACTGCTTAAATGATAAAATAGAGTAGGGAAAAGGCAGGTAACCAAAAAATATGAGTCCCCCAAAAAAAAATTAAAGAAATTTAAATACCTATAGTGTTTCATATAATAAATTAGAAAGTTGCTTTTCCCAACCAACGATTTACCCACTCCCAAAATATTTTTTATTCTAATCAATCAATACCTACAGCGTGCCACCCTGTATCTGAAAATAGGTAACAACCTTAAGTAAGCATGTTTTGTCTCTTAGTTAAATCTTTGTTCGCGGTGATCCTCAGAAGTGACTCCCCTTCCTGTCACTTGCGACATCAAAGGGGAGGGGGGAGGGGGGCTATTGTTAAGTTTTGGTTAGGTTAATGACTGGGAATGTCGGATTTGGTAATTTTGTTTTGTAATTGTTTCAGAGGTTCGATCTTAACTTATTTATAAACAAAGTGAAAAAAAATATGATAACATCACGCAATATGATCATCGTGTTTTTTATAGCAGTGTTCATCGCGTGTAACTTTGAAATCAATAATAAACATACAGTACATTGGTCAAAATACGAGAGAAAACAGGAAACTATATAAAATTGATTTTGCCATCTTTTTTACGATAAACATTGCAGTTTCAGCAACAACCGCCTAATCAACCAAATTTTAATCGCTGAAAAAATAGTGCAACCCATTAGTCGATAAGCCTCATTATCGAGTTTATCTCCCGCCAAGACGGCGACGCGTCGTCATAAAGGCTTAGCTCGCGTTTGATGGAGTGCGGAGGGGAGCAAGCGCTAAAGATTATTGTTTCAAGTTTGAGGATGCGAGGTGTAATTTAATTCGAGCGTCTACCTCTCTGTTAACGATATGAGGTGTGGACGTGCCAGTAGGTTTGACGATATCGATACTACATTATTAATTTGAGTGTCTACTACATAAATTAATAGGTGTGCGGACATTATTGGCTATGGCTGTTATTTTATTACTATAATTATGTTAATTTAATTTATATATTCGTAGCTTAATGTTTCTTTTCAAGTGTGTGCCACACAAAAAGGCACTCGCTGAAAATCAGCGTCGTGGTATGCGTTCTGCTACTGCTACGGTCAATGCTGAGCGAGTGCCTTTTCGACTTAAGCCTACTTACCTATTTTTAGTAAATTACTCATGGATTCTGTAATCTTAATTAATCTCTCAATGCTATTTTTTTTTGTTTATTTGGGTGGAACAAATTTAATTTCTTTCTTTCTTTCTGCTTTCTACTAGTAACCTTCTTCCAATTTTTACACTATTTATATTATAAGAGCTATACAATTCAAAATAAGTATGACGATAATAATATAATAAGAGGTAGAGAATGCCTAAAAATAGGCATATAATGAATAATATTACGTCGATGTCCCAATGCCGTGCACAAAGTTTTGAATGCTGAAAATGATTCAAAAGTAAGCATATTGTTTGATACGCTTAAAAAAAACATCTTTTTAAACTCTTTAAAAAGTGCAAGTGTTAGGATATTCACCTTGTTGCAGTTTGTAACTTTATATACAAAACAAAGTTAGTCGAAAGTAAACTACAAAAGACCACATTCGTTTGTTAGACTCTACAAATCCTACTTCCGCATCGATGCTATTACTTAACGACTTTATCGACATACCCCGTCTCTACCAAGGTGGTGTTTATTAATCCTATACGTTAAGATTTTAATTGCGGGCACGGTCCTTTGTGCGTTATCTCCCAGGTCGCAAGGCGCCATACAAACAATTGGCTTTGTTCATATTATATAACGCGGTTACAGTTAGTTTAGGTGCCTATAGTTATAACGCTTGTTATATTTTTAATGAGCTAAGTACTTCTTTTTCAAAAATAATTTTTAATTACGAAAACGAGACAACGTTTACTCACTAACGTTCAGATAAGAATTCAAGATGAAAGCTATTGAAAAACTAAGAAAAACGTGCATTAACATGGACGCCACAAAAATCTTTAAATTTAATTAATAGCCTCAACAATCTTCACCGCTTATCTCCATCACAATAGTTCTCATAACCCTCCCATGAGGACCGGGTCATAAATCCACCGGCTTTCCCATAAACTTGCGTCCACCTCAGTTCATCCGTCAAATCTTTATCAGCGAAAAAGGTAATATCCACCTCTAAAAATGAGTGCCTCCGCCCTAAAAACAACTATTTATCTGAGGGCTCCATAAATCAGGGGGTTTTTTATCTGCCCATCGTGAAGGTAAATAAATGGGGGTTAAGGTGGCTGTGGTGATGTATATTTTGAATGGAGTATGGGAGAAAATAGTACTTGTTATTAATCACATTGATATTGTACGCACGAAATAGGTTAAATTACATGCAATATAAGTTCTTACATAGCATAGGATAAATCAGGTTCAAATTCAAGTTCTCATTTAGGTTCAGAAAAAAGCGACAATGATTTGTAATTTGTAATCTAAAAGTGCTTCATTTTACCAAATCTAAGCGTGAAGTGTACGTATATAGCTAGAGTACGAGATACATGTCCTATTTGAATGCAAATCACCAATTATTTAAGGTCAGACCAAAATGACCACCACAATTACAACCTTTGTATCAACTAATCACTTAACACTAAACGACTAGGGACAAAACGTCCCTACGAGTACAAAGGTGTCCCATAACCCGTCCGCAATAGAACG
This sequence comes from Pyrausta aurata, assembly GCA_963584085.1. NCBI lineage: Eukaryota > Metazoa > Arthropoda > Insecta > Lepidoptera > Crambidae > Pyrausta > Pyrausta aurata. The sequence continues at coordinate 806,484 of OY757259.1, forward strand.
CGGATTGCTAAATTGGGCAAACAATTCCGAAGGGTTCTACGATCTTAATTATTAGCAAGGTGGTTAAGGGTTAAATTTACGACGTGTTAATACAGGCCGACGTGTGTCGCCTCCAATTATGTTAACCCGGAATTAAATTTACCTGAACTATGGGATCGTTTAGACCCAAACTGGGGTAAATTGAAAGTTGAGAAGTATAATGGGTTCCAGTTATTAGGTAATTCAATATATCTAAAATTATAAAAAAACAATAAAGCTTTTCTCATGAATTTTAAGAGGAATAATTTGGGGAAATAAAAAACAAAGTGACGAAAGTTATTGTTTCAAGTTAATCATAATCTAAGATAATTTAAAAAGGTGCTCCATTTCACATAATGACTTCAGCATATTTGCTAATTTAAAGAGTATCTAATAATAAAATTAGGTGCAAAAACCTAAAAATGTTGCTAGAGATGATTGCTCATTTTCTATTTAGAGACGGCAGCATGAGTATAGCAGATAAGACGCAGAGTCAAGAAATATACAATCTCCATGAAGCTTAGTACACTGCAGCCTAGAAACAAGCCAGCCATGCCACCGACAGCCACTGAAAGAAAAAAAGATAGTCGTCCAATAATCACACAAAGAGATAAGCGGACAGAAACATCAAGGGCAACAAATTACTACACAAAGGAAATTTTTCGAAAAGTGAACCTGAAAATGTAAGTCTTATGAAAAATATGTGCTACAAACATCTGCAGGGCTCTAAAACAAAACATACCTAAGACATCAGTAAAGCCAAAGATGATGTCTCTCCTATATCTCATTCTGGGATAAGTCACGATCCCCCATTGCAAGTTGGTTCCCAAGAACCACTCCTGGAGCGCGTTAGACTGGATCACATAGTTCACATCATCGCAGATCGGGAGACAACCGCAGTTTATCTTCTTGCCGTCCTTTTCTTGCAGCTTGAAGAGTTCATCTGAATAAAAAAGGCAAAAATTATAGTTGTTTTTTTTTTCAATATTTTAATGGTTAAAGAGGACTACGATCTTACCTTTGTAATTGTATAAGCATTTCAAGCCCTTCACGTCACATATTTTCTCGTCACCTTAAAATGAGTAATTCAAAATTTAAATAATTACGTCATCCAAAATGGCGTAGGATCAATCAAAACTGGTTTAGTCGATCTCTAAAAATGTAGACTGATTGAAAATATCGCTTGAAAACTAAACTTTACACGTGACATACATACCAATTTTCCTGTAAAAGTGCGGAATGCAGCTGCAGTATTTCAGACACAGTCTGATGCGACACTCCATACGGCACATGGTATACGTGTACACAGAGTTGTGCTTCAAGATGTTCTCGTTCAGAAACCGGCAACGTCTTTGAGCTACACTTAGCCTGAAAAAAATAATGACCGCTGCGCCGTATTGATAGTTATGTAAGCAATTATAATAATAACAAATATGCTTTATTGCACACATTATATTTATAAGTATACTTAATTGCATTTATAAGTATCTAAAAATGTGTGTATTTATGTGTATAACTAAGATAGCTGACTTTGTCTTGAATTCCGACTACCATTCAACTAAATAAGCTGTTAAGTTAAGCAAGAAACATTCTGTCAACCGTTGTAAAACCTAAAAAATAATTGGTAATTTACTTCAACTACAAATAAAATAACCAGGCGGCAGATAACAATACATAAGATAAAGCAGACAAAATAATAATTAACCACAATCTAAACTATGCTAGTATAGGTTGAAACAAAAAAAGACACAAACAAAAGAATCTTGCAGTTCAAAATTAAACAAGTTATCAAAACGAGGAGAAATGTAATGCGCATACGCCTCAAATTTATGCGCTATTACAATCCCGCCGGTATAAATCGTTGCTCACTTGGCAGCTTCAGGCGCGGTGTACACAGTAAGAGCGGTAACATACAACTTCATGTAGAAATCCTCGTCAGAGTGTTGACGCTTCGTTGATACATCCGGCACTTCTGATGGTCCGTGGACGTACACCTGGATATAAGGAGTCATCATAATTGCCTGTAATAATAGTCCTCTAGCCGATGTTCGACTACGGTGGCCACTCACAACGACTAACCGACTGCGAGGGACATATTATTGTGCACAAGTGTGTGCGCGAACACAGGTGTACTCTCTATTCCTTTCACTCTCATTAGTCTGATGGGACAGCAATCTGACACGACCGGAGAGAGATCAGGCGCAGGACCAACGGCTTTACGTGCTTTCCGAGGCACGGGGGTGAAACAATACTAGTACTTAATAACTTCTACTTGAAAATTCAAACTGTTAACTCAATTCGTAATAAATTCACGGTATTACTTGGTACTTACATCATAAGCTGCTGATATATTTATAACCTGAGCAAATACTTCCCCGTCGAGTGGGTGTACGAAGAATGTATTATTTTGTGTTGCTACCTCATCCCATCTGTGGGCTTTTCTATAGCTGAAATTCAAACCATAGGTGATTCCAGAACATGAGGATAATTTAATAAATATTTTGTCAACAGCAAAATAAATTAGTGAAAGCTTTCGATAGATAAATTGTGCGTAACTTACGAGGGTGAATTGTATACTGCTACTTTAGAATTGACCGCATAACATATCCCCATTTCAGTTATTGTAGGCACAATGTCTAACATGATACCAGAAGCTCCGATAGTCAGTGTGGGTTTGAAGCTTGCAGTCAAGTTCAGAATCAACTCCATGTACTTATCAGAAGGTATACCCTCATAGTCCGGGATCAGGTTAAAGTTGTCGTAGGTAGAGTTAGCCAGAGCTTTGATAAAAGCTTCAAGCTTGTCTTTGTCTGTTTCTGGAGAGTTCCTGTAAATAGCATCGTAGTGAAAAAGCACGTGTCTAACAATACAAGTTTAAAGCATTAGCAAGAAAGATACTTCTAGAGATTTTTCAAACTAGTTTTAAAACATCTGTTTTTTTGGTTTTATATTTTAACCGGAAATCTCGTAGTAAAATTTTATATCAGTCACCATTAACCACTGAATAACAAAACCTTGCATAAAACCGAAATGATAATAGCGACGCAGTAACTTACTGGACATAAATCTCCAGTTTTTTCAAATCCAGGTTATTATTAGGGCAAATGGTGACGCAGGGGAAAGTGGTGTTCCATGCGAACATATCCCGGTCCATGGACACCACGGTGGGCGAGGACTGGTACCGGATCCAGGTATGCCGGGAGAGGTACACTGAGCCGAATACTGAGAGACCCACCATTGTTAACCAGAGGACTCTGAAAAAAGAGTATTTGTGGAATAGTAGACAGACGAGAAAACTTACGTTCGCAGGCCACCTTAACAACTTATGCAAAGCACACCTGCTTTAGGTAGGCGCTGAAAGCTCGTGAAATTTCAAAGAGACTGATTATATAGGTAGCCGATTTGTGTCATTAGGAATGTTAAAAAAAGAAAATTCGTACTCACACTTCCAATGGATGTCTTCCAGCTGCCACCATGTGATTGAGCCCATGGATTGACGAAGTCTCAAGAAAAAGCACCAAGTAACTCTTAGCTTTGTCTTTGACTACATGAAACGCATTTTTCTCTTTAATCTTTCGGATATTCGTTTTCGGAGATCGATACAGTTCATCTTGTATGATTTGGGATTGGAATGTGCGTTCGAAAAACATCGTCACTGGTTCAAAAAATTACAATAGAAAATTGTATTCAGTATTTACTACTTCGATAATTAAAATTATGTCTCAAATAAAGATCAAATGCTGAAATATTGTCAACGTAAGTAATTGTCCACATAAGTCCCAACAACCTCACGTAAAGCTCGAGGGAGGACAATGAAGCCGTATCGGAATGAAATCATACAAATTAGCGGCATTCGTGTCAAGGGTTGATTACGTGCATCGCGTGAACTGATTGTCGTAATGTTGTCAATTTGTAATGAGTTTCGCGGTTGTTGAGGCTTTTTATTTGTTTCAATCAATAGTAGTTTACCGTGGCTTTGCTTATAAAATATATAACCTGATAAGAAGCAAATTTAAATAAGTACAAGTATACAAAATTAATCCCCATTTGGTCTTGGAGACGCGTTCACTTTATAACGATTTTAATAATTTAATGTATTCATAAAATTCATTAAAGTTATTAAATAACTAGTGCGAGGCTCTCGAACAAATAAAATATTGCAAATGTGCGAAACCCAATATTTGCGATCAATTATTGAAAAACTGATTCGCATTTATACGCTCTATGCCGAGAAATTTAACTGTAGCATGATAATAAGGTTATAGTTGGCAATCAGAAACTTACAAACAATTTAGATACATGATAGCAATCTCGTATCTAACAATTCCAATAAGTTCATACTAGCACAAATATAATGAGTAAAACCAAACACCCTACAGAAGTTTAGAAATGTTTATTTTTATTGTAAAACTTTTGTAATAAAGCACATAATTGTAGCTATTACTTTCATAATATTATCATTGTTCCCAGTACCGATAGCCGTGAAAATTGTACGATTAAATAATCATAGTCATAATATTTTTAATTTGTTTATAGAGAGATTACGTGGGAAGGTTATGAGAACATTAGGATAAGAGAAGTGGACATTAAATGTATAGGTGATATAATCGTCGCTAAAGGAGTATTGTTATGTGCCAGTTTAAATCCAGCTCATGTGAAATACCACCAAAATTAATAGCAACTGTGACAATAGCCATTACCTTGATCCACCACATTGGTCTATCCAAAATCAACCTTATCTTCCCAATATTAAAGTCTACGTCACGAGAAAATAAGTTTTTGGTTGATGACGTAAGAAAAATCGAGTCCTGTCAACAGTTTGACGGGTCGGTAGAAATTTTTTGAGCATTATTCGAAGGCAAGCACGTGTAAATGTGCTATGCCGATGATAAATCGTGCCGTTTTGACACTTCAGATCTTTAAAACAAACGCTATTTTCGTGTGAAAAATGGATTCTGAAGAATGATGTGATGTGTTGATGTTAGACATCAGTCGCTTTTGGTTTGAGAGTGTGTAAACACTAAACAACCTAAGTGGAGTACCTATTTCGAGCAGTAGTATGTCAGAAGCAGCACAAAATATAGAGTCAGTGATGAGAAACTAACAAACTATGACATTTCGAGATTTTTGTTCATACGTACTCGTCTAATTAACATAAAAAGTTTAGACGGATCCTGAAGAAAATATTGTTTAATGTCGTCCAAAATTCCTAAGTATTTTTACAATGTATTTACATTGTTTTAGCGCCCGCCTCACTCCTAATTGTTTTTTGAAGACTTTATTGCACTTTAGTGTACTAAGGACTTAATGCTAAAAGCATTCTCTGTCAATTAAATCTTTAGGTCATGCAAAAAGGAGGCAACGTTTTTATGTTAGAAATATTAAAAAATAATTGAAATCAAAACGAATCCAATTAAAATGGCTTATCAAAAACACCTTACATTCAAACCAGAACGAGAAAAAATCAAATTACACCACGAAGAAGGTAAACAGCGACACCTTACCTACGGGAACGAAATCCCTTGTAAAGTCTAATAATTTCCGAAGTGTCATGTCAAGTGGAGAAAATAAATTTCATTTAAAAATCACGGCGCACCATTATTTTCCTCAGCTCCCTAATTAATTTCTTGTCACCGTCCGGATCGCCATCGTGGGTATGACAGCCGGGAGAAGGGAGACAGTCTTAGCTAGGTTTAATAGATGCGAGCAGGACAGGTATATAAAGGTGAGCTCACTTCATTACCATCTTTTAGTAGTTAGCGGAAGCAGATACGAAGTTCGCTCCAGCGGAGTTCTGTTCTCCTGGTACTTCTTATTAATGACCGTGAATAATTAATTGCGAACGGTGTTTTGTTTATCTGCAATTTAAAGCGTCGTTGCTACGATATAACATTTATTAATAAATGTTCTCTGAATAAAAAAAGGAAATAAAGAAAGAAAATAAAATACTGTTATTGTAGTGCCAGATAAATCCATGAGTCAAATCTAAATTAATGAAAAATACTATGTTTTAGTTTTTGTGACACCTAATCAAAAGGAGATATGGAGAAGATGGGACTTAGAAAATACAAAATTCTTGAAGGCTAACGAAGGGTCATTCTTGGTGCTAAAATGTTTTCTCTCCTCTCTTGTTACCCGTACCTTGAGGAAATGGTTCGGCCACGAGAACAAAAAACTAAACAGGCATTTGTCGACGCGTTTAGTGTAGGTATTGGTTCGCGCTCCTGACTGTTACGCCGGCCGTTGCGAGTTCGGATCCCGTAAGGGGCAAAATGGTTGTGTGATGAGCACGAACATTTGTACCTGAGTCCCATATGTATTAAAGGGGTGTGTAATATATAATATAACAACATATCATATAAAGTTCAAAACATATACAATCACATGATATAATTTTGATTAATATAACACTTTTTTAGTATAATGATGGAATGATATAATTTTGAATGATATAATTTTAAAACGTATAACAAACGATTGAGCTAAAATCAATTGATATAACAACATTTAATATAACATTTACATGATATAATAATTAAAACAAATGATGTTTAGTATAATAACATTTAGTATAACATTCATGTACGATAACACTCTTTTTATATAATATTTAAAACATATAATGATAACTTCATATAAACTCCAATTTATATGACATCATATATAATATAACATAAAAACAATTACATCAAAGAAAACGCAGCTGCTACGTTATTCAAGGCTTGCAGGATGCAGGCAATGATGCAAGCAAGCAGGCAAGCACCATGCAAGCAGGCATACAGCATGCAAGCAGGCATGCAGCATGCAAGCAGGAATGCAGCATGCAAGCAGGCATGCAGCATGCAAGCAAGCACACATGCATCATTAATTCCACGTCTCCGGCGCTGCGGGAAGTGCAGCCTCTCCGCCCTTGCGCAACAAAGCGCAGTCACCCACGCTCACCTCCACAGCTTCGGCTTTTTAATCGCCTCGGCCTTCGGCCTTCGGCGACCAGCCTCAGCCGCTCCGGCTCGCACGGGTGCCTGCCCCTTGTTACAGCGGGCGGAGGCTGCTCTCCCTCCACGCCTCCGGCTTCTAAATTACACTCTAGTATCGGGCAAACAAGTACCACGGCGAAGTGACCACGGCGAGTCGGGGTTAACATAATTCAGATTTTTGATAATTAATTTTAAAAAACAATTGAAATTATACCAAGTGAAGGTTATATTAATTTGACGGTCATTTCTTTTAATCATTACTTGAAACGTTATTATCTCAAATAATAGTTATATGAAATAATGCGTATGTCAAACAAAATTATATCAAATGAACGATATATAAAATAAGTTTTATTTCAAATGTTTTTATAAGATATGAACGTTATACTAAATGGTATTATATACAATGAATATTATGTGAAGTAAACGTTATGTTAAACAAAATTATATCATGTGTTTTTATAACAAATGTTTCTTATGTAAAGTGATCGTTATTAAATTTGAATTATATCAAATGATTGTATAACAAACGAGACGCACCCGTATTAAAGTACTAGCTTTTGCCCGCGACTTCGTTCGCGTGGACTTCAGGTTCGTCCCGTCTAGTAGCGCAAAAAATGTGTTTTTTTAAGACCTCACATTAGAAACCTCAAAAATTGTAGCCTATATGTTATTCTGATGTATAAGCTATATTGTGGTAAAGTTTCATTCAAATCCATTCAGTAGTTTTTACGTGAAAGAGTAACAAACATCCATACATCCATACATCCATACATCCATACATCCATACATCCATACATCCATACTTACAAACTTTCGCCTTTATAATAGTAGTAGGATTTATGGGAGACGCCCTCGACATAATCGTTGTCTGGTACTTCGTAGCCCAAGGAAGAAAATTCCTTACCTCGAAACCAGACAATTGGTGTGTTGTCTGGCGCATATTAAAAAAAACATCATAGATTCTATTCCTAATAAAACAACTAGGTGTGCAAATATTATTGTAATACAATAATATTCAAAATGAATGCAACAATATTTATGTCTGGAACAATTTTTTCTGTGACTTTTAAATCCGACGTGTATGTATCTAGTATATGTGAGTTAATATTTTATTACCTAGTTTATTTTTATCATTCAGTTAAACTTACTTTTGCAATTAATTACGAATCAGTACCAGTCTCTTTTTTTTCTGAAAGCAGCCGAAAGGGAGTAATGTTTTTGTCCCTGTCATTGGGCAGTAGTTCCTGGATTATAGTAACATCAATGTCGTCCCCTTGTAACACTTACAGGTGACATGTGTCATATCTGCTCATATCCTTGTAATCCGTCCGATAGACGGCCGTGGATGCCACGTCATAGTTTTTGTTCAGATGCTTAGACAATTTAACGCTGTAAAGTTTTCAGATGAAATCAAAATGTTATGTTTTTTTGAACGTTTGATATCTTGGTATTTCCTTTGTTATGAACAATAGGAAAACACCGAAATTTGAGGTCAGAAATGTGATTGACAATGCACGTGTACAAGATAACGTGTATAAGATGCTACCTACCAAAAACAAGCAAAAAAATCTAAACATTGACATTTGGCTATTAAAAGTGAATTTTAGTATTTAGATATTTCATTATTATATTTAACTAGCGGACCCAGCGAACTTTGTTTTGCCCCGGCCCCGGTTAAAAAGTATCCTATGTCCTTCTCCTGGTACTAAGCTACCTCCCCACAGTTTCGCCCCGGCCCCGTCCCACCCCAGCCCCGGCCCCGTCTAAGGGGTATGAAAAAAAGATGTTGGCCGATTTTCAGACCTACTCATTATGCTCACAAAATTTCATGAGAATCGGTCAAGCCGTTTCGGAGGAGTATGGCAACGAAAACTGTGACACGAGAATTTTATATATTAGATTTTGACAAAAGTACACTATCACACGCCATGGCAGTATGTTTAGCGTTGTTAAAGTAAGAATATATTTTCTTAAGGCTAGATATCGCTTACTGATTTTAATGCCAATAACAATAAAACCACCAATGTTTCTTTTTCCATTTTTCTTTTACTATTACAAATTTAAGCCTACGTCTTCTACCAGCCTGAAAACATTGATGTCACTAAAAAGATTTACTCACATACTTACAAAACGGTCATTGGCAAACCGTTTCGCATTAACATTTGAATACAAGAGGCGATTTAATTCGGCGAATAAATCACGGGACACTCGTCCCGGGACAAATTAAACGTTATTCTTTTCGTGCCGAATTCCTTGGAGTTTTATTGGAATTTTTGCCGGGTGTACGTGCCAATAAACAGTGTTTAACGTTTGGAACGGGCCCCGGCATTTAGCGCTTGTCAATCGCACGCACACACGGACACACACGGTATGCAAACGAGGATAGTACAGGATCCAACGTGCTTACTGCTGCTTTTGCAGCGCGAATAACGACAGTTGATACTTTACGAATGGGATTCTATTGGCCAAAAATAAATTACTTAAACCAAAAAAGTTCAAAGATATATAATAACTAAATAATAATGTGTTCTATTGTTTATTAATTATTTAGTTTAATATACCTGAGTGTTTCATAACTGAACACTCTATTTACTAATTAATGTCATTACGATTTTAATTTTAATGGTTTTGTTTGTACACAATGACAAACAAGTAACATAAGAAAACAAATACACAAATCCTATGAGTTAACTTTAAAGGTATTGTTTGTGACCTACATTTAACGGTTTGTAAGACATTATGATTCATATCCTTGAACCGATTACATGCTTGTTTACGAAAAATGTAGTAAACAAATCACTAATACCATTTACTACATAGATTAGCTATTGTGAAATAGATTTTGGTAACTACTCAAGAAAGTACTTATTGCTTATCAAGAGAGGATTAAGAAATTCGATATTAATATTAACTCGTCAAGTATGTGTGAACGAGACACAATAGAAATTCCATTATTATGCGACTCCCAGCAGTCGTTTGATACCTGACTGATCAATGTAATCTAGCTGGTTAAATATTAATTGTTTCTATTAGTTTTCTTTTTTTCTTTACCATGTTCAAGACTTCTTCATTAGTTTTTTTCTCCGTCCAGCTAATTCTCTCCATCCTCCTTCAGCACCACATCTATATCCCTATCTTTCTTGGTCATGGTTCACGTTTCACACCCATAGAGTGCTATACTCCAGATGTACACTAATAGAAACAATTCAGAGTAGAAGAGGAAGAATGCTGGGAAGCTTGATACGACACGACAGTTTCATCAGAACGATAATAGAGGGAAGAATTGAAGGAAAAAGGAAGAAAGGAAGTCCAAGAATAAGCTATATGCATCAAATAAAGCAAAAGTTGAATATTGCGTCGTATCAAGAGGTCAAGAGAATGGCGGAAGAGCGTAAAGAATGGAAAAAACTGCACCGACAAGAGCTTAGCTCTTAAATTAGATGATGATGATAAAATATTAATTTGAGAATATACTTATGTATCAATATGACAGTCAGAAAACGCGTTTTATATTACCTTATTTGCATGTTATTATTTTTTTATGTTAATTAAGAATTATTTTTAGTTTTAGTTTAATAGGAACTACCAAATAATAGTGCAATATGAATTAAGTACAGTTCCACATCCACAAATAAAAGTGACTCTTCAGTAATTTATCTATGCATTCGCAAAGTATCAAACCAGAAAATCACCCTACAACCTCTAGATCCCAGAATTGTCCCTTTAACACGAGTCGGAGGCGAACAACAAAATAAAATACAATAGGAAAAAGCGTAAAAAAGAACGTATTGATTTGGTGGAATTTTTATTAGTAGGTGTTACCTACGGGGAAGATTTGCCTGCGTTTTATTGTTTCCTCTGTCGCAGTAGGGAGGGTGCTGAAACACACTGTAAAAAAAACTTTTTTTTAAGTTCGTTTTAAAATTTTCTTCAAGGATTAGTTTGCGATTACATCTTAGGTTTCATTATTGTATGGTTTTTGAATCTTTTTAACACTCACAGTGTTTTTTTTAAATCTCATAAGGTTAAATATTTGTAGATTCAGTATTATATTAATTAAATCAAATGATTGTTTTATTTACAAGAATACACGTAAATAAAATCTGATAAATCATGTGTTATTAATTGATAAATTTATATGATACTTTATAAACATTTTTTTTTTTTTTTATCATTTGTCAATAATGGAAATGATAATAATTATAAAAAAGCGTGTTATAAATGTTTTATTTTTAAAAAAAAATGATATTACTTGTGTAAAACTACCCTTTTATGCATTATATGGACCTGAAACCAGGAGGCGGGTATTGTCGCCTTATTACTCTTTTGTAAAGAGAGTTTAGAATATATTGGTAAACGGGAAGCTTAGTGGGAGTCTAATTTATAGCGCATTGTAGCCAATAAAACATTCTGTTTTGACTTTCAAAATGGGCAGCTCAACGGTAAAACTTATTGGAAGATCGCTGCTGAATAATATAACAACAAGAAATTAGCTGATAATTACTAAAAACTGATGTCGTAAAAAGTAATTAAAACTAACGACTGAACAAATTTACTTTACTACGATTTCATTACTTGTTTAGCGTATATTAATAAATCAAAATTACGTATTCCGCACATCATGAATAAAATGGCAATTGTTTGAGAGTGGAGGTGAATTTTGTGTTTGCTCTCACAAAGGGAAAGGTACAGATTTGTTGCGATGTTAATTCTGAAGGAGGATGTTTTATGAATTCGCTCGCTCGGTATCTAAATTAAGTGGCGGTGTCGATGTTAAGTTAACGGGGAATCGGACTTTATGCATGCAGTTATGCTTGCAATAAAAATCACAGTATACAATCTATGGTCCTTTTAATTTAATCGATGTAGAACCTGTTGTTAATAAACTGTAAGACTTAATAGCTAAAAGTTTAAAAATCTATAGACATCAAGAAGTTTTGTGATGTTTTTAAATACACAGAAATATGTATTTTCTTAACTTAGTTTTCTTCAGCTAATTAAATAATATTGTTCATTATTATCGCTTCACAAAATAGCTTTGTTTTATTTTGTAGAATCAAAAGATAAAATTATTCGATTCAAAACAAAAGTGTCGTAAATATGCGAGCTTTTTATAATGATTAGGTTCCTAAGACCTACCTAAACAACAATTAGGACATGTGCACTGATTAATCGAATCCTCCATTTAAATTAACCTGACTCCATACTAGCGGATCCCAAGATTTCCACCTCAGCGTTCGCGTTCGAAATATTTACTTGTACTTTCGGCAAATACACCCGGCGTCTTGGTGTAACTCGTACAAGAAAATTAAGCTTGTTTAATCACGCTCGTGTGTACACAGCCTTTCGACGCACCGGGCTTTTTGTTTCGCCGTGTAAACATACATTTAATTAATGAGTCACGGTTTTAATCTTTTTAGTATTTTAGAGCTGTAGCGTATCGAGTTATGCATTTGAACTTGGCTGTCACGCTCCCGTGCATCTATTATGTCTTGATTTTCGCTATTGATCTGATGCAACGGACATTGTCAAAATGCCAGATTTAATCGTAAAATATAAATAAATATGACCGTATGAAATAAACGCGGTTTAAATAAAGAAACTTGTAACAGCGGAAAAATAAAATACCTAACTATCACAAATTTGTGGAAACAACGTCCTACAACGATTGCTGGGTGAAAATGTTCTACCTTGTGTGAAATAGACAAATATTTATGTATAAAATTAATTTAAATATTTCTTAGAAAACAAAACATAATTTTGTATATTTTTTGCTATCACAATATGCCAATCGTAGTTTAATGCTAGACACGCCCGGCTTACTTCGGAGTTAATTCCTAAATTAATTATTTACATTGGTAAATTTTGAGCTTAAATACCGACTAACAAAGTTGAATTTTGAATGGATGTAAGCAATAGGTAGCAACAGAAACCATATTTCAGGGACATAATTGTTACCTAGAAGTTCAAAGGCAAAGATAAAGGCGTATTTACAGATGATTTAAAAAATAAAGTATGTAATGAAATCTTTCAATTAATAACTTTTTGTACTCTTAAAAGATGAAATAAGAAACCAAAAATTTACCTATCAAATCAAATCAAATTCCTTTATTTACATACACATACATTGAAAAACACTGAGATGAAGTAAATTCAAATAAATATACATATCTTAATAATGTAAGTGCAAGTCTGATGCCTATGCTAGGAATCGAATACCTGTATTCCAGGACGTCAGGCTCTCACCACCTCGAGCCAATATGACACTGTGAGTGTTTAAAACATTATAAACCATTAATGACTTATTCTTCAAATGCAATCTACATCTAGACTGGATCTACAGCGAATTTGGGTCTCAATTGAATGCAATAAATTGTGATGTTGCAATGAATAGCGAAATAACCGATACATGCATTATGTATGAGTAGTATATGTAAAATTTAATTTTTGCTCCAAATTCGTATCGACTTTTGGTGAGGAACAGTCCAATGTCCACATCTAGGATCTTTACTATTTACAATCATGGCGAAACAAAAGTCTTATTCCTGATTAACAGCAAACTATTTCCAAAAAAAAATTACCTAAATATTTAAGAAATACCTTGAAGAACACCAACCTTCAGCTATCGTGACTCATCACAATTGATGCACCAATGAGAACAAGTCTTTACCTCTAGCAATTAGTATTTATATACACAAATTTGATCTGAAATTTAGTGTACAATTAGCTTTCGAACTGTCTCATCTTGTAACTATCCTCTAATCTCAAGATCAAGATGATGAAGTGCTTATATTTTCTTCTCCTCGTCGCTGTGAGCCAAGCCTCAGTGACCAGGGATGCGAGGGAATCGGACGATATCGAAGCACCAAGATTAGTGAGGGTCACGTTGGATGGTGACTCTTCTTCAGCCCTCCAAGTAGAGTGGACCCAAGTCACAGCCTCTGGGAATTCTGACAGCATTGAGGGGTATAAGGTAAGCTACAAGTTTTATTTTTATCTAAGACATGAAATCTTCATTGTATCGTTGTGACTCTTGAAACCGAAAATTACTAATGGAGTTTTTTAAGCATTTAATTAAGCATAGTAAGCATTCCCACCGCTAAGAAAAGGCCTTAGCTCAAGTATGAGGTAGTATGAGCCATACTCTATCACGCGGGCTCAGTGCGAATTGGAGTAGGGGTGTTTACTAGGCAACCTTGCTGTCTGATTTTATCAAGCCGCCCAAAGGCCTTCTGACTAGGCTTAACGACTTATATCAACCGATATTAGCCGCTCCTGGTCGTATCTGACCACGGCGGTCAATGTCATCTACGATTGGCCATTGGCTCGGGACATGGTTTATATAATAGTGCTCTACTATATCTACGTTATATGAATGAGCATGCGTTGCGAACTTAACCCATAATAAAAAAACATAAGTTTATAAGGGTTCCCTTTCTTGATCCTTAATCACATTAAGATTTTACTGTACTTGAATAGTAGAGTCGAACTAACTGATACAAATATTTATATATTTGTTATCTTAGAAATATTTATATATTTGTGTCAGTTAGTATACAAATTTTTGGTTGTAGACCTTATGCTTGTTGTGTATATTTCTAATAATGTATTAAATTTTTAGGTAAAAGTATGGGAGAAGTCAAACGGCGGAAACAACAGACACGAGTCGAAGCATAGCCACAGCAGACAGGTACGTACTTGTATATGTTGCTATTTTAGCAAAGTTATCATTTCAGAATACGTAGTAACATAACAAAACCACATTTAAATTCAAGTTAGAAAAAGATAAAGAGGATCGTGTGCGCGCAAGCTTTCAAACAAAAAGAGAACACGTTTTCCACCACTTAAACGTTGTCCGATTTTATATTTTTTTTCACATGTTAGAGATATTTTGAAAAACTATTCTCGTACATCTTTTTTTTAAATATTGTAAAGTTACCTACGTCATCGGCTTCGCCTCTCTCAATTCAATTCCCAACCTTCTTTTACTTTAATCTAAGCCTTAATTAATAAAAAAATATAATCTCCAAAAAAATATTAGCTTAGTCTCAAATTTTCTCAAAAACTAGCCTATAAAAACACAAAGTGTTTTCTACAAAAAAAATATAGTGCTGAATCGGCCCTTTAAATATTATCACCTAAAACGAGGTGACATTATATGTATAAGTAAGCATAGTAAATCCGTAGAAAAAATACAAACACACAAACCCTTTTATTTCTACAGAACTCCAACTCAGACGAGAACTCAAACTCTGACGAGTCGTCAAACGAAGACGGGTCCTCACACAGCCCAAGAGAAATCACCGTTCGCGGATACGAGAACTGCCATACTCGCGTCAAAGACATCAAGCGCGGCGCGACCTATGAAGTCAGGGTCCAGGCGTACACCAAGAACGGAAACGGACCCCTATCCGACCCTGTAAGGTACCATGTACCCAAAAAGGATGATGACAGCAACCAGAGGGAGTTAAGAGGGATATTGGGCTGATGAGTGAACGAGTTAGGTGTTGGATGTTAATGTCGTTTACAGTATTTTGTTAGTTAAACGAGTTTAAAATAAAGCGCATTACACAAAACAAAAACACTTTTTTTATTAGAAACTATTTCCACTAAAAAGAAGTATTGTAAATACAACTTTCGCAGAATTGATTAAGGATTTTAAATATGAATATGCCCTAAGTAGGTTGGTATTTGTAGAAAAATGTTACAACATAATCACTGTTAATAGTCGTTGTGAAAGATACTCGAAATGTGCCACGAGACAATTATAAATGGTTTTTTAGCAACAAAGGATGGAAAATGTAATAGATAGCTTAAGCTTGAACTTAACTTATTTACGATTAATACCTTGAAGTGCGGATTTTGAAGTCTTATAAACAGTTTCAGGCTAAATTAGTTTATTTTAAATTATATTTAATTTGGGTAGTTTAGTATAATATAAAACTATTTTTAGCGTAAAATTAGGACAGGTGAATATTGAGTGAATAAACGAGTAACACAACACAAAAACAAGAGTAAAGAATTAGTCATGTGTTATCTCGAAGTTCTAAGGAATTATTTAGGTGTGTACACACAGTCAGGTTAATACGTTCCAATTTAAAATATAAATAATTGATGAATAATGACTAATCAATGTATTAATTATTTGAATGCACACACATATTTTTTATTTTATTTTAGGTGTATTGCGTTTATAGACGCCAGACGAGTCGAGAGAAGCGAGATGCTTATATTTTGCGATTATTGTATAACTCAACACCTTATCTTTTTTTATTAATGAAAAATACACTATTTTTTTAGGTCTATGAAGAAGAATCACAGGTGATAGATATATGGTTTTTACTCATATTTATATTTCGTGTTTAGACCCGTCCTATCTAATTCTCAATCACAGGTGATATTACTCAATTAGTTTAAATGGAAAATGTTATCGATTCCAGCTGATTATGAGTGAAAAATAGTTCACCAATAAACAGAACCTGAATTTATTTTTAAATATCGCTTACTAAATCTTTTCTAGTCAACAACACCTTTAAAATAGACCAACCTTTAGCCCTACCGTGACTCATCCTAATTGACTCACCGACGAGAACTATTCCTTATCTATGAACGACTATTTATTGACAACCAAACGGTTTGTAGTTCAGTGTCCACTCGATTTCCGAGCTGTCTTGTCTTTACGTAGAAAAAAACTAAAACTCAAGATGATGAAGTGTCTATTATTCTTGGTCTTCGTGGCTGTGAGTCAAGCCTTTGTAGTCAGGGTTGCGAGAGAGGCGAAGGATATACCGACGCCAAGGCTGACCAGGATCACGCTGGTGGATGACCCTTCTTTGGCCTTCATGGTTGACTGGACCCGAGTCTCAAGTCCTGAGGGTTCAGACCGCATTGAAGGTTACAAGGTACACAATTTCTTCTTAGCAAGTCCATGTTAAATGTCTTTAATGGCTTCGCCACGTTTAGTGTTTTTGTTGAAGCAAACTATGTTTTATTCATTATTATTTTTATATTGCTACTAAATTAAAGTTATCAAATGACAGTGTAGTTATAGTGCCGATTTTTTTTAGGTCAAGGTATGGGAGACTCCTAGACAGAAGAAATACAGATACGAGACTATCAACGGCATAAGCAAGCTGGTTGAAGAATATGCCCCAGCTAAGGTAATATAAATTTCTATTTTTATTTAGTTAACATCTTTACACAATGGTATCTGTATTTATTATTCACAAATTATATTTATATTTCCATGGCAATTAAAAAGGTAAAACGTGAATGCTATTATTTTGTAAAGTTGTTAACACTATCTGCGTATTACCATGTTTTAAGCAAATAAACAATTTTCATTTATATTTACATACAATTATAAAGTTACTAAGTCTTAAGTTAAATTGAGTCAGTCTCCTTAGTTTATGATGCTCACTACTTCGTGAAGATAGAAACAAACTACGCTTAAATATCGATTCATTGATTCTGAAAACTCTCCACCATGGATCGGTATATTTTATTTTATTTTCATCATTATGTATGTGATCATCATAATAATGTAATTCAATGCGAAGTGCCCTTACCGCGTTGACCTCAGTAATCGTCAACAAAACTATCGTTATTACAATGTAGAGCAGATTAGTTAACTATGAGTCAAAACGAATCCATTTTAATCATACTATTGACATTGTAATACAACATTTAGTCATAAGTTCCTTATACTGCTAGTTTAATCAGTGTCTTAACAATACTATTCCATGCGTGTTCACTTTGAAATGACTAGTAAAAGAGTTATTTACCTTAAATTTGGTCAAATTGGTTCCAGTGTCGGAAGTATCGACATAATTTCCCAATCAAACAACGCAGGTAGAGCGCGAAAAACGCTTAGAAAAAATGGGTGTTTTCGTGTGTTTATCTATTGAGAATAATTTTTGGATTTAGCTTAAAAAATAAATATTATAATTTAATATACATACGTAAGTTAAAAGGATTTGGTGCAACAGAAAATCAGGAAATTTTACTTATCTCAAACAAGACACGATATGTCAACAATTTTAAATTTCTTGTGCTTCAGAATTCGGCCGCACAGGATAAATATCTTTAGTTGGCTTTGTGGTTATAGATACTCGTATGTAACATAGATATCATATGTATATTTTTAAGTTAAAACATTGAAATTCATTTGTTAATTTGAAATCAATTCTAGCTATCCGCCCCACTCAACGCTGCCGCTCATCAGCTCAACGACATCGTTGTCAATGGAGAGGAGAACACCAACGCTCGTGTCAACAACATCGTGCCGGGTGTGACCTACGAGGTCAGGGTCCTGGCTTTCACCAAGAACGGAGATGGACCCCTATCTGACCCCATGAGGATCCAGGTGTCGCCGAAAGACGAGGGTAGCCAGAGGGAGGCGTATTCCGTAGACGAATAAGTTTATTGGCAGTGGTGAATATTTCTCATGTGTGTACGTGTTAATGTATGTGTTTTGTCTTTGAGTAATTTCAAAATAAATTAATTTTACTATAAAATACGCATTTGTATATTGTTTTCCTAAACCGATTCGTCAATTTCTACTACTACGTAACGAGGTACCTTTATAAGTCATCCATCATCATTCGCTTGCCCTGTTCCCAGTTTATCTGAGTACCTTTAAAGTGACCCCAAATAAATTAATTTCGTAGTTTCAGTTTAAACTGGCACAAATTTATTTAGAATGATGTCAATAAGTAACAAAAACCATTCACTTAAACTAAACACAGGTACTTATCGTTTGTCTCGTTGAGAATGGGTAAGTAAAAATTGTGTCACTTCGACGTGACATCCAACGTAAATGGTAAGAATAAAAGGTAGATGGATATGTCATATAACATAATAATCGAAATTAATTGCAAGAGATAATCGACGACATCAGTCACACTCACACCTACAGGTAAACATATGTTTTTGTTTTATAAAATGTAAATCCAACGTTGGCTGTATGATTAGTATTAAGAAACATGTAAAACTGTATTTATGAGAGCTATGGATTTTGTAGCAAAAATAAATAAATAAAAATTTATATAAACATAAATACTTACGTTCAAATACAATGCAATGTAAGATGATCCACTAAACTATCAATATTAATAGATAAACATGTCGCAATCGATGTTGTAAGACGGCGATCGTTCGTTCCTGATATGGAAAAATAGATATTGTACTTACCATTTGAGGACTGGCTGGCCGATGTGACGATAGCGACTTACCTGTAAACAAACATGCAATGCTATGTCAAGAATGTAAGAACATACTAGATAAACAATATTATTCACAATACAACATAAAACTACAACACCTAAAGGAAATTTAGAAAATCAAAGTGTTACAAGCCTAATTTAGCAATCTCTAAGTAGGTGTCATATGGATAACTTGATCCGATACGAATCAAAACTTACTGTAAAAAATGGGGGTTCGATTTCAAAGTCCGAACACTGAAACACAGGCGTAGTGCAATCTATCATACGAATAAATCCTGCTTATGTAAATTAATGCAGGTTGAGTGTTTTCTAGTCAATTAAGTATTCCTAAGTTGAATCTTTTTCCGATTATTGAAATGACAGAAAAGACGCATTGCATAACAAGTAAATTCCAAACAGATATACATATCAAATTGTTTGTCTACCAAGCTAATAACAGCAGAAGCATCAACAGATTTTCGCTGTAGTGTACCTAACGTCACAGTCAGTAAAAATTTGAATAAAAACGTAGTGCAACAACACAGATCGCGTGATTATCTGCGCGGCAGTAAAAAGTAAGTGAAGTGTGCAGCTCACCTCAGCGAAAATGCAATTAGATACGTCTCGGGAGACTGACGGGGGCAGCGGTGTAGACCAGGAGATACGAAGCGAGTTCGAACTAAGAACAGAAATTGTTTACGAAGTTTTACTCTTGTTTGCAATTTTTGAAACATAAATTGAAAAAACACTTAGCAATTTTAGAACGGTTTCAACATATTTGGTTCATGTGCATTTACCAAATAATAGTTTATTTTTATATCAAACTTTTTTTACTGTGATTACAATTGGCGAACATAATGCCATATGGCATTCTCTACCAATCAACCGATTGGGTTTTTTGAGTCTCTTTTTTAGAATGATCACGCTCATGTTAATTATTATCGCTCATAGCATGGCTTACCTCATTAAAATTATACTTGTATTCTACAAATAGTTAGTTTTTTACTTAAATAGTCTCAAAACCAAGACTCCCATCTCCTGTACTACCAGATCCCCGTCCTGATTTACATATAAATTGTAGCTAACTCACGTGGCGTCTCTTACTTTTAACTGCTGTAACCGCACCCCGATGGCTCGAGCAGAAAACGGACAGATCGTTTCGCCTTGTTTTACATTTGTCGTCAATTTATGCTATATTTTAGTAAGAAGTACTTACTTATTATTCATTACTTTTTCAGCTTTTATACAGTCTTTTGATATACTACTTTCAAAAACATAATTCGACCGTACCGACCATTCAGTTCAATTCTTTAAATTTATCAGAACTTGTATACCAGAAAGAGTTAAGGCTCGAACACAGATTATTTTTACAGAAAAGTACTTTACATAAAAAAATATGTAGAAATAGTAATACATCATTTTGAATTAATTCAAAAAACAATATTTCTTCGAGTGTTTGTACGTAACAGAATTGTAAATTATTAAAAACAATAATCCTGTACGAAAATTGAAAACCACTACGAAAGCAAAATAAAAATCCCCCATTTCAAGTCGTGCCCCAAATATCAACAAGCAAACACCGTCACATTTGCTCGAGATCCATCGCAATAATTCGAGTTTTTCATACAATATCACTCGCCAAGAAACATATCCGGGGCTAGTGGACGGTGTAATTCAATTTGCCAAATTAGATTGGTCGTCGGTTACCTGCGTCTTCTGTCAACGCGTGTTATGAGACGCTTTTAGGCAGGGCTAATGTTGGAACCAACGTTTGGACTGGTGATAGTGACTCAATTTGACTTAAAAAAAAACAAAATCAAAATAATTCATTTATAATTTATTCAAGTAAATAAGTTTTTATGGAAAATGTTTCCTCGACAATAAATGTTAGATAAATATTATACATGGACTTAAAAGTATTTGACAGCTATCCTAATGATGTCTTAAGTAAGAACATCTTTTGCATAAAAGTGAACGCAAAGATTTTTAATCACGCAGTCACATGCTCAGAGACCGTGATGTAGGTAATAAGTACTTAAGTGTATAGCATTTTTCTTACATGATCACAACTAACCTGCCTCCTCTGCGTAACCTTGCGAAACGAATGTCTTTTTTGTTGCTTGTGACTCTAGATCAAGTCAAGTGTGGCTAAGATGGAGTTAAGGATGGAACGAGCTCGCCCAGAAAAAGCCTGTTCACTCTGACTCTGAATGGATTTGGATTGTAATCTCTAGGTATATTGACGCAAGCAGCGAGTTACACGGCTTTGCAGTGCGCAAAGCAAAGTTTTTTATTTCATTTAAGAATTTGATACTTACACGTTTAGCATAGTTAAAGAAAAACAAGCAACCGACGAACTTGAAATATTTTTTTTTATAAAATACCAATCCAACTCAAAATTAATTCTTGTTTCAAAGCATACTGATAAAACTGTGCCTTACAAATGGAAGTACGAAGTAATACCCATACCTACCCATTTCTCAAACTTTTTACTCAACAACATCCAACATTTGCCCGTTTGTCAAACATTTGCCATAGATAGGGAGCAAATTAGATTGGCGCAAGTGGGGTCAAGTCCCCGAGTGGACAATGGGGCGAAATATGAAATTATTTCTGGCTTGCTTACCTAAAAATATACGGATACGCTTTTGTGGAGATGCCTGTTTGTATGGGGGAGGAAGGTGCTGTAAGAATATACGAAGACGACGAGATTATTTATAAACAGGATAACGTTTCGAGGGACACAAATCTTTGAACATTAAATCTTGAGGTTGAGAAGTTGCAAACAATAATTTGGAAACGATACAATGAAATTAAGATTATTAAGGGCATCTTTAGACTTGTAGGTATTATGTAGGTGGGTACTATATATGTAATCGTAAGGATCTTCTAGTATCACAGGTGGTTACAAATCTTAGACAGAATTGATCCAATTAACACAATTCAATCTTTATAAACTGGATATGAAGTGACGCGCTTAAGTGGAAACACGCGAGTGTTAAAAATAAACACTTCCTTCAATTCACACAAAAGTACAACTTGTACTTCACTATGAAATAAAAGAAAATATAACACTTTAACCCTGCCCCGTGCAGAAGCTTAATGTCTTCGATGGAAAAGTCATGTATAGTTATGTGAAAAGCAATTTCCCGATAAAGGTAACAAAGTCCAATGGAGTGACCGACCGCCATACATCGCAGAGTGACGAAATAAATAACAAGACCTACCCATTGGTTCCTTGATTGTATAGTTTTGAGCACTAAAATTAAGCTTTTCAAAATTATATTTCATTTAATTTGAAACGACCTTATTCATAAAACTACTATATCGTTTCGAAAGCAACTGTTAGTAAAGAAAAGCAAAGTTAAATTCTGTTTTCGACAATTTAACATGTTCATTGCCTGAAAACGAACTGAATTGTCTTTCATACAATACGTTTAAAGTGGAAATATCCTTCCCTACTAAATGCCACAAAATGACGATAAAGGCCCCACGATGGCTCATTCCATATTAGCTATGAGGTTTATTACGTAGCACTTTGATCTTTTCTATGAAATGAAAATCGAATTTCGTATGTATTTTAACAAAAGTTGTTGGCCATACCCATACTATTATTGTCTCAATCGGCAATTGTGGCGATCAGCGGCGGCTATAAAGAGGTGAGCGAGGTGGGCCACCGGTCACTTATCGGAAATTGTAGCCTACAACTATAGCTGCAGACGGCAGTTTCATCTGTGCTGTGCCTGATATTTTTAAGTTTGTTATCATTCAACGGCCAGTTTCGTGGCTATTGATTAGGTGGTCCTTAAAATTAAGTAGGTCCTTAATAATATAACAATATCTAACTAATTGTTATTCCGTCTTATGATGTTGTTGGGTTTTGACGGAATGGAATTAAATTGTACTTTTTACACAAACTACCTTAACATGCTCACAGGCGTAAAACAAAACTCATTCCATTACTAAATAGCAGTAGGTACTCACATTTAATTAGTTGGAACTTCACCGTAACTTTCAAACTGACATTAAATGGAAGAAAAATGTGTGTCTCAAATTCGTGCACAGTGGGCTAAAATCTAAAAGGCCTAAAAGGCTCACCGATTTGCGGGGCCAATTGACTGCCAATACCCGCCGTGGGCCGTTACGTCCCCTACACGGTAAAAGGTGCTAATTTATAAGGGTATTCCCAGTCTGATCGGTTGTGCATTTGGGCTGATTAGATGTAGTTTGGGATAGTGGTTGGTGGGAAATAATCTTGTGTTTGTTTATGAATTTCTCATCGCGGAAACGTTAGCCGAACAACAACGCGGATAATTAAGATTTAGCCGCAAAAAATAAGTGTATTGTGTTCAATTTCAATGTCAGGTGCACGTACTACGTACGTGCGTATAGTGTAGTGGCAATTGTTAATAATATAGCTCCTGATAATGTAGGTACATAAAATTGACTGAATTGAGTGATAGTATTCAGAAATATAAAATTAATCAAAGCCTTACATCTATGACGCATGAACATTGAACGCACTATTTCTTCACCAGACCACATTTGAGCTGTCTTTGTATCAGACGGTAATCAGAAGCAAACATACCAAAAATATCAAATTAGGTAAGACCTCCAACCGACGACCTACAATCGCATCGCCCCATATAAAAGCGGCGATACCAAAGCATTTCTAAATCAAAACACGGCCCGTTACCCACGAGAGTGACTTGCGGAAAATTGGAAAACGAAACAAGGTGAAAAATATTATTAAGTGGAGCGCTCACCGCCACGGCGCCCTGGGGAGCTCTGTCTTGCTGTTGTTTTTAATTTTTATAAGCCCAGGCAAAGGAATACGGGCTGAAAGGTTTCTTGACTACAGCGTTTGAACTAGAAGTACAAATTTTATTGATACAAAATTTAATTAGATGATTTTTAATATTTAGACAAGTGAAAATAAGCAATTCATATTTTTACCCACTCTATCTTTGTGTATTCAAAATCTTTATTGCGGTAATGGACATAGCCCTGAGAATCAGTAAGCTCAAGAAATTGCTACTTGGGCTAGGCAGCCGTTTGGGCAGAAAAGCTCTAGATCAGAGACCCTTTAACCAAAAGCGCAGCGTAGGACGTCCACCGACAAGATTAACAGACAGGATCACACTGGATGCAGACCACTTACAACCGGTCGCTGTCTAAAACCGTGGGAGAGGCCTATGTTCAGCAGTGGACGTCCTTTGGCTGATAAATAGTGATGATACTGTACTCATCAGAGTACTGCTACTAACGGGTTAAAAACAAACTGTCACTACCATAGGTAGAAATATTTCGGTTCCAACGTAATACGGAACCGCTCTAAAAGTATAGAAGGTACAAGTGTAGTATACTAGATAATAAAAGACTAATACATTGTGAAATTTTAAAGAATTTTAGCGTAATCTATGATTTAACGTGGGTACTAACTCAAGCTAAAACAAAGCACATCTCGCAGCCAATCGGATAACGCGTAGCATTAGTGTCTTGGCGCAGAAAACCGGACTCCGTACTTCTTAGGTGATTTTGAGATACAACTCGAACAATTTAGAGCACATTTTAATGTATGCTTTACTCACTAGGTATAAATTAGGTAGGTTAATGTACGTAATGCATTATTTTCTTTAGAACCCGTTCAATTGAACAATAATCACCACGTCTTCACCCGCGTGTAAATTATTCATTGAAATACACTGAGTGAACATGGTGTGACAGTATAATCGTCTCTACACACTCAAATAACATTAAGGTAACAGTTCGATCAATGTCTGCCTCTGATCGATGCTTCTAATTAACGGGCCAATTGTTTTCGATCTCTGAGGTATTTCTTGATTGGTCAGATTTACGCACTAAATTCATGAACGAGTGTTTCATGTACGTTACATACCTACTACTGGTCGGTTGGTATTTAATTCAAAATCAAAAATGACCCACAATCCCTGAGACTAGTTCATTAGCGAAAAATAAGTAGGTAGTTAATTGAAATCAGTCAAGTAGGGTAGCTAACCTTATTATTAATTACTGTGGTCTCTTAAAAACGTATTCAAAATTTAATACTATTAATTACAAAATATACAGACGCCATTATACCTAACCATCATCAACCATCACCTTAAAAATAGTCCACTAAATTTATCATCTAGGTGTATGGGCGCCTTGCGTTAAATCCATTCATCATCATCATCATTATCAGCCAAAGGACGTCCACTGCTAAACATAGGCCTCCCCCATGGATTTCCACAGCGACCGGTTGTGAGCGGTCTGCATCCAGTGCGATCCTGCGATCTTCACAAGGTGGTCTGTCTAAATTAAATCCATTAGATCTGATTTTTTGCACAATCGTTTATGACGATTACTGAAATTTTGTTACCTCTAATTGCTGTATTATATTAAACATTTTGAAGTCTATAGCTTTATGTTCAATGAAATGATGTTGCAACATGAACATTGTCATTTAACCATTTTGATATCAGAAACCGTATTCTTATGGTAAATCGAGTAAAAACCAACTAAAAACATTGTCTCAATCGATATCCCCAAATCATTCGTTCTCGTGCTATTTGTGTTAGCATCGTAATTGATTCCTGCGGTATTGTCTCAGCATTTAGTAACTCGATACGGGAACAGGATAGCACCTTTTACCGACTGCAAACAGAGAGGTCAGGTGTTTGTGGGGGCGGAGGTTTGTATTGCTAATAGAAGTGGCTGTGGAAATGTTCGTCTGTTTGTTTTGCATTGATTGATTTTGGAGATATCGTGCAGAAATAATACGTTTTTTTGTATGGTATAAGTCAAAATTTATATAGCAGAAGATGGTTGCACGGAACGGAACGGAAGACGGTTGGTGAGGTGCACTAATTGAAAACTAGACTTTTTTTTCCTTCTCGAAACTAGGAAATAAAACAGTACTTAGTTGCCATAGTTAGTTAACACATAGAATTCATTCTACTGGTTCAATATTGCCAAATGTAACCAATCAATCAATCATTCATTGATTTCAAGTTATAGGTAAAATAACATAACAGATCTTGTTGCTTGTAAAAAATTTGGACACACTATAATCTACCCATCAAGTGTACAACATTATACAGTTTAAACAAAATAACACATTAAGACACAATAACATAATCACTAAATGGACATCTTGTCATTGAAGTATTCTTCTAAAGAATAATAACACTTTAATCTATGTTGTTTGTTTGTAATAAAGAAAAAAACAGTTGTGAATAAACTGTAAGGTGGCAAAATCCATAGTGCATAGCAAAGAAGATGCTTCCAAAACTATGTTACACGTACACAATAGTAAACATTTATTCTAAAGAGATTGTTATGTTTGATCCTAAACGGACAGACATTAACCGCTTTTACATTCCTAGCCACTACAATCGGGCAATTCCAACTATGCAGTAAAAGCCACGGTAACCGTAGGTGTAATTCCGAGTCTTTCTGACAAGACTCAGAAGCCAGTAAGAGCAATTTTTGTCGCAATTGCTTCCAATTGCACCCCATTTTCGAAGTTATTCGACACTTTCCGAGGGTTTGGGTACAAAACGATAATGTTACTTACACGGTAAAAGGTGCTAAATTCATTTGAAACGTGATCTATTGTCGTGATAATCTCTAATGCGAAATCAGGAGATTGAAAATACGGGAAATCCAATATTTGTGCATATTAATCCACTATTTGTGACTTTGCTGCTAATTACAAGGAAAGCAATGATAACTATCCTCCTTTGATAGTTATCAGAGTACATTTACATATACAATAAGATTCTGTGGCAATACAAAAGGTCACGGTCACGCCTAGTCCATATTAATTTACAAAGTAAAGCGACTCTACATTTCCAATAAACCAAGAAAATAAAAAGCTTTCTAAATACAAACACGCCGCCCTCACAAAGGCAGTTTTCATCTGAAATTAAAAACCATTCCAGCAATGAAGCTACAATCGAGTCGTTAAGAAATATTATAATTTCACAATAATAATAATTATTAAAAGTTGTTTTCTGCAGGTGACTGCTTTGCCAAGTTTCTGCGGGTATTGTGGCAAGGAATATTGGACTTAAATTCAACCGGTATAAAGAGGAGATTGTGGGCAGGTGAGGCAGGCACCCCTGGAAACGTCTTGAAGGCTTGTGACGTTTAATCTTGCGTGCGACGCGCGCGGCGGCCGCGCGTATCACTTGCCCACTGTTTTAGTGATGGACTGATTGGAAATTATATCGATACTCATAGAAGACGCCTATGAAAAAATGATTACTTGATTCTGTACAAAGTAAAAAAAAAACTTCATGACCCCAAATCTGTAAATCTATGTAAAGGTTTTCAGAGGTTCTAAGAGTAGTTTTGCCGTTCTCGCATTGGCTTGTATAGCCACGAAAAGCGATGCACAAACATTGCACCATAAACCGTCTGCAATAGACGTAAAGGCCATTTGTAAGAGTATTTTAATGTTGATGTCAAAACAGTAATCATTGGCTTACTTACCATCACTAACAGATTATGCTCTGCGAATACATTAAAAAATTTGTAAGCATTTAATAACATACCGCAGTGTTTATCTTGTCGTGCCGTTTTCCATACTTAGTTTTGCAGTCGTATCTAATTAACAAAATATCGATACCTCCCCATCCCCTCCCTACTCCCAGCGTCTGCAGAAATTCAATTAACATTACCTACAGTCGCGTGCACCTTTATTTCCGTTCGGAGTCACTTAGCCTTGCCTCCCCTACCGAATGGAGGGGGGAGGGAGGCTGTAATGAGGTCCGGTGATCGTTTAGTTTGGAGGTAATGGTTTACGTGAGGACTGGCCAGTTTTTGCGAAGTGCTTATTATGAAGTCGCGGTTTTTCTAGGTAATTGAGAATTTCAATTGCATATAACATTTTATGTAAAAGATTTGAAAGCATATTAAACACTTATAGTGGAAACTGTACGCAAATCAATTTACATGTTTGAAATTTGGCATACCTATGCATACTAGAGGAAAAAAGAAAAGTACAAAAAAAAATCTTCGATAGAAGATGGGTTTACCAAATATTTTGTATGTAAAATTATAAAAAAAAAACTTCAGCAACCTATAGTATGTGATATCATTTGAAAGGGATCTTTAAGGTGCTTCCGAAAATAAATAGCAAATTATTACATTTCAGTCATTTTAATTTCATTAGATCAAAAATAATTTCTTCTTCATGTTAATATGGCTGATGTTTTATTTATAATAGAACATAGAGCTCTACAACTATTATCAGTGACGTAGACGGATGGACGCCGATCCTTATCAGGCCCTGATACTCCGATGGCGCGGAAGGGTGATGCGCTAACTTAATTGGGTAAGGTAAGATAAGGTGAAACTGTTTTCTTTTGGGCAACAAGAAAAGTAACAAAAAAGGGGAGAAAGTTCTGAAATAGATCCATGACTAACCTTAAGATCGTTGCGTGTAGTTTCTAATACTATGGCAATCGACAAAAATATGTAAAGCACTACGCAAAAACTGAGCTTAAAATATAAGGAACGGATATACTAAAATTCGGCCTACTTGATTGATTGAACTTATCGCCTTTAGAAAGATTAAGTTGACCTATCGATATTTTAGTAAACGACTGAATTTAGATTAGGTTGACATAACATTGGCTGGCAAAATATACCACTACTGCATTGTGCTCAATCGACGTTAAAAATATGAATAAAACTGCATAAAATCAAAGTAAATGTTGGCAGGTACACCGCAAATATTCAAAACAATATGAAACGCGTATCATATCCCGCCGCAGACGGACTAGTGATGCAATGTAAGTAGCTCAATAACTCATCGATATACTCGAAGCCAGACTGCATAACTCAACGTGCGTTTTAGGGCTGCTCCTATGTTTGAGCAAGATTCACGACATATTAATTACTACAGGCAAAAAAAACATATGGAAC
This sequence comes from Pyrausta aurata, assembly GCA_963584085.1. Lineage (NCBI taxonomy): Eukaryota > Metazoa > Arthropoda > Insecta > Lepidoptera > Crambidae > Pyrausta > Pyrausta aurata. Next base: position 835,621 of record OY757259.1, read on the forward strand.
CTAGCCCTAAGTTGTTTTGATTTTATAGCTAAACATGCTACATCTCTTTTACATGGAGTGTTAAAGATAATAATACTGAAGATATACAGGTTGTGACCTGTAATAGGAGCAAAAAATTTAAATGTAGGCCCTTTAAGTGACGAGTAATCCGTGTTATTTTTTTAAATTGAAAAATAATTTTATTGTTATTTTCTAACAAAATAAATCGAACCAGCAATGTATTGCAAACAAGAGTCCAGTCATAATAATAATAATAATAATAATAATAAACGTTTATTTCAGGCAACAGATATTGAAAAATAATAAAACTTGACAATGTCAATTACTACAACGTGTTAGCGATTTTGATATACATTGACTAGAGATTATAACTTTGGATTACTATATCTTTTAGTCAAAGCAAATTGGAGCACTATGACCACGTCAAGGTAACTACGAATACTCTGTAGAATCATTGATTAATTTTTTTGCTCCTATTACAGGCCACACGCTGTATAATGAGTTATCAAATAGTCAATTACACATTGACACAGTATAAGTATCGAACTGATTCAGAAGCTAGATTAAGAAATAAGTTATGGATACGTTTATCAATTTCATGATTATTTGAAAGTAGGTAAGCAGGATTAACTGATAAAGTATTTATTTTTAAGAATGTTTTTAAATATAGCTAAAATGATTCCGTAATTTTCAGATAGCCATTGATAGCAACGGTGCTAATGTTTCATTATCTAATGATAATGACATATATTACTCAATAGATGAGTTATCGACCCAAATTATTGTTTTATAATCCTGAAGTCAAACACAAAGCATAAAAAGAGATAAGCCAATCATATAAGAGTAACCGTCTATTTAAAGTGTCAAGTGAGCGCACAGTATAAGTTACACAGATGTTTTCTCTATTCCTTAACTATACAACTTCAGTGAAACGTCTATAAGAAAACAGCAGACTATCGATATCGATAACTCTCTGGTGACATCTCCACCGCCACACGCCGCGTGATAAATGTGCTAGAGCCGGCACCCGGCAGAAGTTCGCTTCGTCTCTAAACACACAATTTCACTCTTATTTCGGAAACTAATGTTGCGACTCATGAGCTATTTTACTATCATCCATACGAGTGATGTCACCGCGCGGGACCTGGGTATCATTTGTTACAGCGTGTGGCTGAATAAGCGCGAGATTTTTATCTTACCTGATGGTGGAGTGATACAATTTAAGAGTTTCTCTTTTTAGAGCAAAATGAATCTAATTGTAAAAATATGGGTTTAATTACGATGCAGTTAAGTCTTCTTGATAATTGGAAAACATACTCGTGGATGTGCGATAAGTGTAACTAAATCATTGAAGAGTAAATAATTATACTAATATTATAAAACTGAAGAGTGTTTGTTTGAACGCAACAATCTCAGGAACTACTGGACCGATTTGAAAAAATATTGATGTGTTGGATATCTTAACTATCAAGGAAAACTTAAGGTTATACAACATCACGCTGCGACGGGAGGGACCGCTTAGTTTCCTAATGAGACAACTTAGATTGTAAGGAATGACGTAGTATGTATTGACTAAAATATTTTAAGATAAATATTCATAAAGTTCAGAAGAAGGTGTAAAGAAATATTAAAGAAGGTTTAAAAAAAATAAGGCAATAAGTATTCCTAGGAGTTGAAATAAAAGATTTGTAATTGCCAGTCTGGAAACGCGAATCTTTTTAATTGAACACCTTAATCTTTACGGAATCTCATTGTAAGGAGACGAGATATTGCAATATTAATTAGTGGGACTTAAGGACCCTGTAGATTTGTATATTATAGACAATCAAAAGCTACGGTCTTAAACTAGCATGATAGGTAAAATATATATTTTGAAAGGAAGTCTGAAAGTAGCACCGGTAATCGAGACGATTGGTAGGTCATCGTCTGTCTTGGTACGGTGATGTAATGAGGAGGTAAGAAGAAACTAAAAGGGTAATAAGTACGAGTATGAATGTGGATGGCTGGAAAGGAAGAGGTCGACCGAGGCAGAGATGGATGGACTGCGTGAAACACGATATGAGTGCGAGTATTATTATGATACGAGTACATATCGTTAATATTCATTTACACTGAGTGGGAATTGAACTGCCTGGAAATTTAACGGATTAAGTTGGATCGCAATAATGACTAATCACTCGCGAAAACATGAAATAATATAACAAACAATAAGTAAGTACTTATAAAATCTTTGGAAAGTGTTTTATTCTTAGACAAACTAGACGAAACCTTCAAAACACTTATACTTAGAAGAAGAGCATTACAAAAAAAACTAATTTTGTTTGTGCTTATGCCAAAGATTCATCTGGTAGTAAATTTCTTACAGCGCTAAGTCCGCCCTTCGTACAAAATGTGGCTGTGCAACAAAGCTTTACGTAATTAAGTAAATATCTAGCATGAAAAAGTGCGTATGATCTCAGCGTTTTCCTGACTTATGAACATTTCCACTAACGCGCCGTTTCCGCGGCGGCGGCAGATTTCAGTCGCAGTCTGACTGCTCTTAATTAATTGGCTTGCATTCGTTTGCATGAATTACGCAGGTACGGGCGGCGTTCGGCGTTTTTACCCCTTTTGCCTCTTGCAGTTTGCTAGGGCGCGGGTGGTGAGGCACAGAAAAAATGGTATAATTTGACACCGGCCTCACAGATTGTAAAGATTGCTGCATTAGGAAAAGCATTGCCGGCCTACAGACACGCGCTTTAATTTTTTATCTGTAATTGACTTTGGGTTTATTTACAATGAAATTGACATACGAAATTGAAGTAACGAATAAGAAAATATTATTTTATGATAAGTTACTACTCACAGTGCAACAAAGTTTAAACAAAGTAAGTAAGTACATAATGAGTATACCTACTACTCGTGTAATTCATTGCAAAAATATGTTTTTTTTAAATATAATGACTTTATTTCGAGTACCACCGCTAAGGACATAATGAAGCTTAACTAAATTTTCCTTCGGCTTCCCAATCTAAACTCCAGCAGTCACTATTATCCATTATCTACCTCGGAATAAGCCCTGAACCTTGCCCCGGTAAGTCCAAAATCGTGTTTGATCCGGTTTGAACCGCCCTGGACCGGAATAATCCGGTCTACCTGATCCGGTGCGATCCGGCGACTTGCGGGCAGACGAGCCGAAGTTTGCGCTAACAAACCATGCGGAAGTATCGTGATGCCATTTTTGTTTTAACCAGATCCGAGTTTTGTAAGCTCGTAAAAGGTTTGCCGCGGTAGACTTCTTATATTTAAACCAATTTTATGAATATCTTTATTGAATTATTTAGCATAGGTGCAACACCGGTGAACAGACGACGAAAGAGCAAAGCCACTTGACTTGATTTAGATAGGGTTATTTTATAATATAAATTTGACACAACTTTTGATGCCAATAATTATTTGATTGAATTTGTATACCATCACTAAAGTCTTACGGGTCGCCTATACAAAAAAATGACAAAAGAATAAACGCATTTGTAAAAATACAGGCCCAAATCTACTAAATAAAACCAACTGCTTGCTAAGTAACAACAGGGTTTATTTGTAAAGCGAACGAACATACATTGGCACCGAATGCCTATAAGCGATAACAAAATCCAAACATCACCGCGAGTTATCTCAGTACAGCGCCATCTCTCGGTACAACTTAGAACTAATAATGTAAACAAGTGCAACATTTTTTCTTACGATCTAGTAATAATTGGACATACCGCCCACCAAGGACATCTGTTTATGTCCTTAATCAAATAAAAAAAATGACAACTCACTTCGTATTGTTAGGTGTACTTACTTATAAATTACATATTAATAGTTTTATGAAAAACATTTTTTTTTTTAACTTACTTATCTATTATAGGAAGGATACATAATTTACTTATTGGTCGTTTGATTACGGATCCATTACATTTAAGAGATACAACTCGCGTAATTCCGTCCAAACCGGGGTGCTTTTCGACGACTTTGCCCATGAGCCAACGCGCTGGGGGAAGATTATCTTCCTTGACAAGAATGATGTCGCCTATTACAGGTTCTGGCGTGCGCTTAGTCCACTTGTAGCGTTGCAACATATACAATAAATATTCATTTGACCAACGACGCCAAAAATCTTGCATCATACGTTGTGTAACTTGCCAGCGTCTTAGACTTCCTATGTTTGTTTCAAGATATTCACGGTCAGGCACAGTGACAAGAGGCTCGCCAATTAAAAAGTGACCTGGAGTCAAAGGCATAGGATCATCACAGTTATTAGGTATTTGAGATATTGGACGTGAATTAAGACAAGCCTCGATTTGGCTAAGTAGAGTGGTCATCTCCTCAAACGTAAGTGTAGAATTGCCAATAACTCGCCGTAAATGAAATTTAGTGGACTTAACTCCCGCCTCCCAAAGGCCTCCAAAATTAGGTGCCTGGGGAGGTATAAAGTGCCAGGTGACACTGTTGTCGTTCAACCAATTCTTAATTTCAAGTGCTACAGAGGATTTTTCAAGAGCTACCAACGCGTGTAATTCTTTGGCTGCACCAACGAAATTGGTTCCGTTGTCACTCCATATTTCACTACAGTGTCCTCTCCTTGCTACAAACCTTTTGAATCCTGCAATGAAACCCTCAGAAGTTAGGTCGCTTATAACCTCCAAGTGAATGGCTCGTGTAACCATACAAATAAATAGGCACACGTATCCCTTGTAGGACTTGTTACCTCTACCTTTGGACATTCTGATGCTGATGGGTCCAGCGAAATCAACACCGCTTTTAAAAAATGCTCTAGCCGGTGTTACGCGACATGCTGGCAATTGACCCATGAGTTGGGTTTTGGTTGACGCGGCATGTCTCACACAAGTAACGCACTTACGCGCATGAGCTTTTGTTTTATTTTTTCCGGAAATGATCCAATAATTCGAGCGTAAGTAATTAAGCATCACTGATGGACCGCCATGGAGTGTTTTCTTGTGAGCGTCGTCCACAAGTAAATCAGTGAAATGACTGTTATGCGGAATAATTATGGGGTTTTTAAAATTATTATCCAATTGAGCATTAGTTATCCTACCACCTACCCGCAGTATGTCATTTTCATCAAAAGCTGGACTTAAACATTTTAGCTTACTTTTCTTTACGACATTTCCTGATCTTTTTATTTCCTTTATGTCTTCGATGAATTCCTTCTGTTGACATTGTCTGATGCACACCTTCAAAGCTTCTGATAGTTCCTGATTGGTGAGGTAAGGTTTTCTGTCAGTTTTACCTAATTTATTTCTGGCCACGCTTATGAATCTTTTACAGTATGCTATGACACGTACCAACTTGTGTAAAGAAGAAAATTTTGTCCACACCTTATCCTCTTGGGGAGCATCAGTAACTATGTGTGTTTTTATTGTTCTTTCCTCCATGTTTGTGCTAATAGACTTAGGCCTTGTGTACGTAATAGTTTCCTCTTGAAGCCATGAAGGACCCGACATCCACAGTGAATTCATATAGAGATCTTGTGGAGTCGATCCTCTGGAAGCTATATCGGCTGGGTTCTGTGATGATACTACATGAGCCCAGTGAGTATTGTCAAACAGGGAGAGAATTTGAGAAACCCTATTACCTACAAAGGTTGTCCAACGACTTGGGTGACCACTAAGCCATGCGAGAACTACATATGAGTCTGTCCAAACATGTACATTAGGTTTTGCTATTTCCATAACCTCTGCAACTTCAGTGATTAGCTCAGCCAATAAAGCTGCTCCCATCAGCTCTAGCCGAGGGACTGATTGCTGCTTGACTGGGGCTACCTTCGTCCTGGATGTAACTAAGCTAACTCTGACAACACCTTGTGCAGTAACGACTCTAACATACACTACAGCAGCGTAAGCGGATATGGAGGCATCACAGAATCCATGCAGCTCCACTAAAGTATCGCCATTTTGAGTTTCAACCCATCTCGGTATTTTGCACTTAGTTATGTGTTCTAAATCACATCGGTAAGCTTGCCACTCTTTCAACAACTCAAATGGCAGCTCTTCGTCCCAATCAATTCCAGAAAGCCAAAGCTTCTGAATGAATATTTTTGATGTAATTACACATGGTGAAACCCACCCCAGCGGATCATACAAGCGTGATATGTCTGAAATCACTCTTCTTTTAGTGATTGGTGTTTGCTGAGGAGGCAATTTCACTGAATACGTGAATGTGTCAGATTCACGATCCCAAGACAGTCCCAATATTTTAACAACATCGTCTGTTTTGATGTCTTTCATCTCCTGTGATCGTTTATCCCTTTGTTCTTCTGAAATCATTTGATGTAATTCCTGATTGCTACTTATCCACTTTTGTAATTGAAATCCACCTTTATTGAGTAATTCTGTGACTTTTTCTTTTATCATAAGTCCCTGATCTACGGATTGACAGCCTGACATTAAGTCATCGACATAGAAATCTCTCTTTACTATCTCACTTATGTTTGGGCAGTTTTGACCTTCGTCTTCTGCAATTTGTTGCAGTGTTTTGATAGCCAGATATGGAGCTGATGCTGTGCCGAATGTAACACGCACTAACCGGTATTCTTCTAACTCTGACTCTGGACTATCACGCCAAACTATTCTCTGAAAATCGCTGTGTTTATCTGAAACTTTGACTTGCCGATACATTTTAACAATGTCAGCGCAAACGATTATAGGGTGCATCCTCCATCGAATAATGATATGACGCAAAGGCGGCTGCAATGTAGGTCCCACGAGTAGGTCGTCGTTGAGGGACACTCCATTCCGGTCCTTCATGGATGCGTCAAATACTATTCGGACTTTAGTTGTGGACTTGTCTTCACGTATAACAGCGTGGTGAGGCAGATACACTGCCTTCTCTCTGCTAGAGTCAGTGCTGCTATCGATTCGCTCCATGTGGCCTAAATCGAGGTATTCGTGAATAACACCAGAGTAACGTTCCTTGATTTGAGGTTGTTTTTTAAACTTGTTCTCAAGTAGAGAAAACCTTTTGATTGCGAGCTCTCTCGAATTTCCATGCTGAGACTGTGGGTCATCACTGCGAAAAGGAAGGTTGACAATGTAGCGTCCGTCTTCATCTCGTGTAGTAGTAGCTCTGTAGATTTCCTCGCATCGTTGCTCGTCTTCTGACAAAATCTTCCTTGCAACAATCGATTCAATTTCCCAAAATTGTCTGAGTAAGTCATTATCATCTGCCTGATTATTTGAACAACTTATGACATGATGACAATGAATATTTTGGCTCTCTGAACTGGTTTGACCCGACAAAATCCAGCCCAACACAGTGTTTTGAGCGGTAGGTACACCTGAAGGGCCTCTTATTAAACCTTCTCTCAAAACTAGGCCATAAATATCTGCTCCAAGTAGCATATCCACTTTGCTTGGAATGTAGAACTCTGGGTCAGCCAAAGGGACAGCTTGAAACTCCGGCCATTCATACTGGCGTAACTTCTCCGTTGGCAGTAGGGAAGTTATGGTGTTTAGCACATAGGCTTTAACTTGGACACTGAAATTACGATCTAAGCGGGATTGAATCGTCACTGTGACGATAAACTTGGAAGCCAAGGAGCTCTGATCACCGCCTACACCTGATATGATTGACTTAGTAGGTATTTTCTTCAGTCCTAATAACTGTACTGCTGATTCGGTTATGAATGATGCCTGGGATCCTTGATCCAATAACGCCCTCAACAGTTGATTATAGCCGCCTCTTGTCTGTGCTTCGACAAGAGCCGTAGCTAACAAAACTTGATTAGGAACTGACATTGACTCCTTAGAATGATGCGCGACTACATTTGGAGTGGTTGGTTCGCCTTCTACCAGCTGTGCCTGAACCGTAGACACTGCTGCAGTAACTTCAACTGCTGCATTAGATTTCTTTGAGTTTACAGTGAAGTTTGAATTAGATTTGGGATGTAATAAGGAATGATGTTTTTTGTTGCATATACGACAAGTGGAATTAAGACGGCAGTATTTTATTGAGTGATTAGCACCTAAACAGTTAAAGCATAGCCCGTTGCTTTGGACAAAACTGTGACGTGAATCGTAACTCTCTTTTGCGAATTGTTTACAATTGGCAATCTTATGATTATCTTTACAGAATGGACAAGAAGGTACATCTTTAGAACTATTGGCATCATTGTTGTTAACTACATGCATGACCTTTGGCTTATAATGATTATTACTATTTTGCTTAGACCTGTTGGTCTTTGGATCTAAAAATTCAAGAGCACGAAATCTGGCATCTAAAAAATCTCTAAATTCAGACAAATTCGGTAATCTATCATTTGAACTTATTCGTGATTCCCACTGCTTCCGTGACTCTGAGTCTAACTTAGAACTGATAATGTAAATTACTATTATGTCCCACGAATTGACATCGACACCCAGATTTTTTAGTCCATTTAAACATTCAACAGTTGTGTCTAACAAGCCCTTTATAGCGGTTGAAGACTCTACTACATTAGGCTGATTTATGAGTCTCTTCAGCAAACAATTAGATAGGAATCGTTTGTTCTTATATCTACCTTTTAACTGAGACCAACACTCTTTATAGTTAGATGCTGTTATTGGTATATGCCTTACAAGCTGCTCCGCTTCACCAGTCAAAAGACTCTTAACTCGTCAAGTATGTGTAAACGAGACACAATAAAAATTCCATTGTTATGCGACTCTCGGCATTCGTTTGATACCTGACTGATTACGATAGTGCATTTTTTGCACATCATCTAAGCATGCATTCCTATCAATTAGAGACAAGAATAAGTCTTCAAATGTGGTCCATTCAGTGTATAAACCTGAAAAGCTAGGTATGGATATTTGAGGTAATTTTACAAATGAACTTTCTCTAGACTGATTGAAGTTAGATGAACAATGATCTTTACTTGCGGATTGAATCGGATTCGGAGGTTCTAATTCGTAAAGAGCCTCTTTTAACTCTGACTTATAAGTAACGTACAATTCTTCAACATTTTCGTAAATATTATCCGTAAAGTATTCATCATTAGCATTGTCTTCTGTTACTAATTGGATTATATTATTATGAGTTGAATTAAATTGTGTCCATTGGGTTTCCAAACTTTCTAATCTCGTTTGTACATATGGTATTTTAATTCTATCTTTAGGTGACTTTTTGTAATTAACTCTAGCCTTTTGAATGGTGTTTTGTTTATCAAGTTGTAATTTATACAATACGTCCATGATGAGACAACTGCTGCTAGTTCACCCAAAATATGTACTTACAAAATCACAAATTGGCTAAAATTTTACAAGTGTTTGACTTACATGCACATCGATACAAAATCGGGCATAGATTCCCCGTCTCTCTACTTTTTGCTTAAATATTCTAAGTCCTAAACTAAAGTAAAGCTACTCGAAATAAATCTAAGTCCAAGATGAAACTGTTCCAAATTTTCTAAGTCCGAAAAATTCTTCGACTTGTGATTTCTTGATAAAGTTACTCGAAATGATTATAAGTCCAAGATGAAATTATTCGAAATTTTCTAAGTCCATAAAAATCTTCAACTTGTAATTTTTCATGACACTTCAATAAGTAAATAAATGTACTCACAGTAATGCACCTCACTCACACAGATCACTTCTTTGTTACGTCACGATCCACTTTACTCGCCGCCAACCTTGTCTCCTCCGGCACCTTCCCGCGCCAGTCTGCGCCTGCAGCGCCCTCTTGCGCTTGTGACCGCTCGGCGTTCCTTCGCCAAAGCACTCTTCACACCACGAAGAGTTGTTTGCACTTCAGTGACGATCCGTCACTGATTACTATGCAGCTGCCGCACACAAAAAGTCGCCGGGAGAAACACAACTTGCGTCTCTAACACCCGACTCGATAAGGACCATGTAAAAATACAGGCCCAAATCTACTAAATAAAACCAACTGCTTGCTAAGTAACAACAGGGTTTATTTGTAAAGCGAACGAACATACATTGGCACCGAATGCCTATAAGCGATAACAAAATCCAAACATCACCGCGAGTTATCTCAGTACAGCGCCATCTCTCGGTACAACTTAGAACTAATAATGTAAACAAGTGCAACATTTTTTCTTACGATCTAGTAATAATTGGACACATTCGTGAGGGATTTAACTGTCTTAGACAAAGTACAAACAAATTGAGATACTCTTAACAATTAAAGATAATCTTAAGCTCTTAACCAAAACAACATTGGTGATGCAATCTGGTAACTTATATTCAAATATTCAGGTTAATTTCAAGTAAGAAGTCTGCATACAGACTACGAAAGAAATGGTGAAGTGAATTCTATGACTTCTGTTGCGTAGAAGGTTATATGGACTTTAACATTTCATCAGCGTAACTAATCTCTCGTAGCTGAAATAATCGACTTGAAGTTCACTCAAGATATCCCGTTGCAAAGGTCACGGCTGTCCTATCCGGCGTGTCCCGTAATCCCGCAGGTGAGCTGGGCCCGGGATTACCCGGCTGAGCCGTATATCTTGATGATGTATTATTGAGTCGCACGCGATCGACAGATGTCGCTGAGACTAAGGAGCGAAGATAATTTGTCTTTGGTAGTAAGTGATGGATCGGTGTTTATGATACTATTGACGTAGTTTTATTTGGCTTAGTTGCAGAGGTTTGTTACAGAATGGTCAAACGAACTCTATTTCATGGGTGGAGATAATCAAAGAACAAAATTGCAACTAAACCTTTGTTTTGATAACGTCATGGAATGCCCAAAAGTATCTTCACCGGAGAAACAATAATAAATATAAATTATTCAATAGGAAATCGGATCTAAGTGCTTTAGCTGCTTTTAGTTTAGGTAAAAACTATACTAAAAATGCATAAAAGTTAACGACATCTTTACTATAAGAAGATCTCATCATTCTCAATGGAATTTAGTTAAGAGACATCGTCATTAATGACAGTATACTCACTCGTACCGTGATTAAATTAAAGATTAGTGAATGCCGAATCATCATTACTTCAACAATAAAAAAAATACAAGAATGTCTCTTTAAAAAACTCATCCCTGAGTTACTTTCAAAACTCTTGAATATGGCGATTAAAAAACTTCACCTGAAACTCTAGGAGTTTGTAATTTTAATGAAAAAATAATTTCAATTTGCGTCGGTTGGAACTTGGGAACCTTGTTACCTTCGCATATTTGAGTACGCGGCACTTTTGAAACATTCCACTGAATACTTGCATAATTTACTTTGGAAGTTTCAAGGGGCATCTGCTAACGAATTATGCAATGCGATTTGCTGGGGTCACGCAAAATAGTAGGTAATAACCACAGAATATTAGTGTTACATTGATAGCTACTTCTGGCATTACATAATCATGAATGCTACACACGTAAGCAGTAGCATAAATACGAGGTATAATGTACAAGGAATTAAGGTTCATTTTTTTTCTTATCAGCTAAGGCTGTTGTTATTCATTGTTTGGTATGATACCTACATAAACACATGGTAACCTGATTTGTGAAGTTTCATATGAACATATGAAATACTCTGAGTAGTTAGTAATATTTTAAAGTAAATTACACTAGGTATTTAAGGACGTAAGGGAGCTTAACCAAGACCTTCACGTGGTTCGTCTTGTTTCAACAGACGAGGCTCTAGCGACCGACCGATGGCGGGATAACCATCCAATAAAAGGCGCAGCTAAATGTTGAGCTGTGACGGGCAGCAGCGTCACAGCTACAAAGAGCTGCGCCTCTGCGCTCGCCAACTCGCCTGCCAAGCGTGGCGAGTATTGGCAAATCCCCCCCCCTCCACAAATGGTAGGACACAAAAAAACCAGGCCCCCAGTCTCCGGCAGCCCTGCTATTCCTGACTCCGGTAGCGGCCACGGACACGGCGGGGCAGGGGGTGCTAAGAATCCCCGGAGGCGATCGCGCTACCACCTCCAACGACAACTGGCCCTGGTAACCTATAACGCGTACAAAAGTCTTCAACCAGTGTGTGTTACCAGTGATGACATACGGATCCGAAACGTGGTCTCTAACGTGGCCTCATAAAGAAGCTCAAAATCACACAACGAGCGATGGAGAGGGCTATACTCGGTGTTTCTCTACGAGATCGAATCAGAAACGAGGAGATACGTAGAAGAACTAAGGTAACGGACATAGCCCTGCGAATTAGTAAGCTCAAGTGGCAGTGGGCAGGGCACATAGCTCGTAGAACTGATGGCCGTTGGGGCAGAAAAGTCCTAGATTGGAGACCCTTCGACCAAAGGCGCAGCGTAGGACGTCCACCGACAAGATGGACAAACGACCTTGTAAAGATCGCAGGATCGCACTGGATGCAGACGGCTTACAACCGGTCGTTATGCCACAATTGAAAGCCATGGGGGAGGCCTATGTTCAGCAGTGGACGTCCTTCGGCTGATAATGATGATGATGATGACACTAGGTATTTTAATAATTTCACTAAAGAGCGGTCACATTTCGAAACCTCAGTTGTAAATACTCAGAGGTTAGATTAAAATAACTTCCGAAGTTCACAAGTTGAAGATTGCACGTAGCGAACTTTCAAATCTGTAAACTCGAAACAAACAAGTCCAGAGGTACAGGTGTTAATCCATGTTGGAACAAGTTGGAGTTGCGGTCCCAGGAGACAGATGACAAAGACCCAGGGTGCTATTCTGTAAGCTAATAATATCTACGTATTTCTAACTTTCACTCGCCCCGTCCCTATCACTCATCCAAGTCAACTAGGTGAATGAGAGTGATAGCAAGATCTGAAAATGCTTAGGACGTAATAGGTGGGAACTGTACTGTAGACATGACGGCAGGAAAACTTTACGAAATGTGGAGAGATTAAAATTATGAGGTCTTGTTTACATTTAGGATGTTGGATTTTGGTTTAAAAATTTAAATGAAGATGACATAAAATAGAAAATCTGTGCTCGTATTTGGAAAAATCGGAATATGAGTCAAATCGTTAGTTTGTCGGTTCTGTTTGAAATATTTTAATGTATTCCACCAATATTATATGTTGATTGTTGACAATGTTAGTGGGTGATTCGTTACTTTCCAAGAAATTAAAAGAATACAATTTTGTATTCGTCCATAGCGACAATCCATCGAACAACATTCTTGTCCTACTTACAGCCCTCACAATAAGGAATCAACAGCACTCTTTGCCACAAAAATAAACAAGAACGCGGTGAAAAAAGTTAATTGTATTCACCGCGGTACCTGAGTGGGAACAGTTATTTACAGGAGATGAGGGAGTGATTAGATGACGCAGAAACTTAATTGGACATTCGGAAAATGGTGGTGGTATTTCTCTCGTCGTAAATCGAGTATTATGTTGAACGACACGCGGATGTGATTAAGTATTTAAAGAATCACACCTCACTGTCATCACGATTTTACTAACATACTACGATGTTATAGTGGCACTACTACAGCTAGTTTTACGAGTGATTCCGATTGCAAATGACTCTTTACGGACAGAAAATTAGAGTTTATGGGAGACCTTTTCACGAAAAACTATCGTCTGCGTAAGCGTACGTACCGAGATGTGTCAAAATCCTAAAAAAATAATTTATGTAGGCACCGCCAGTGGCGCAGTCGATTGTTTTTCGTGATTAGGGTACTCGTAAGAAAAAATAAAGGCATGCCCTAATCATCGTGCCTTTTATCCCTGAAATATGAGAGTCAGCCCTCTCCCACGTAGTTATTAGACCATTCCACACTATTTACCCAAGGGCAAAGAAAGTAAATGCGTACTTCATTTAGCAACGTCAGTGTCCGGATACCTCCACCTGCCCTTTTCGGACCCACTGACCAATGCCGCCGGCTATTAGTCCCCGTCTGAGTCCGGCCCACGCTAATCCCCGAACGTTTAGGACACAGGGACGGACCTAGGTAGTGTTTAGGAAAAACGGTTTAACTATTTGAGAAGACTTCATAAGTTGGATAGTTTTTTAACATAAGCTAAAACTTCTTACCTGTGAAAAAAATATAATAACTTACTATTTAGACTAAGGTCTGTAAAAACGATAACACCTATTCAGACTTACGCACTTACGCGTAGGTCTTTATTATTTTGTCACATTTAACGAACTATAATATTAGGTAAAAAGAAAGGTTTGAGGGGAACGTCATGTTGTATACTTTTCATTAACATAAGTGTCATTTCATGACCTAAATTGAAATAAAGATTTTGAATTTTTGATTATGAAAAATATGATAGTTTTACCTTAGGCAAATCGAATTATTTTCTCTATAGAAAAGAATTCAATTCAATCACGTTCAAAAGAATGTCTTCGAATTAGAATATCTTTTATTTCAGTGTTGAAACCGCCAAAAAACATTTCCACGTCATTACCTTTGACACATTTAAATTGAATACACTCTTTTTACCTCAATTCTTTCGCAATTCTTTCCTATTCACGCTTAATCGAGCCCTCTAAGCCAGCACCTTAAAAACCGCTTAATAACAATTCACTCGCGAAATTAATTCTGCCCAAATCCGTCCCATTGTGACAAAGAAAAATTGTAACGAATCGAGAGGGCTACAGCAACCTGCTTAGAAACCTTTCTCAGGGAAGCATGCCGAAAATAAGCTTTGGCTGTAGGGACAAAGGTATAATTTTTATTGTGCAGATTCTTCGATTGTTTGACTCAGGTTATGAGATGCAAGACATATTGAAAAATGAAAAATCTCTAATCAGAGACTAAGACGTTTCGAGTCGACATGGCCGAGTTATACAACTATTTACAGCATTTAATAAATAAAACCTTTGGAGAAATTTCTTATTTTCTACTAGCGGTTGCTTGACTGCGTCCTCGCGTTTTGAGTTTGCTCCCTTACTTTCATCGCAGCGTGATGTTGTATAGTTTCCCCAACATTTTGGAGTAAAAGTAAAAGTGGAGAAAAGTAACACTTATGTACCAGAATAGATCAGTGGTTTATGTAAGGGATAGAGGCTCATACAAAAAAAAAATAAAGTTTCCGCTACATCTCATGATTCGAGCTTCCCCGCCTTCAAAAAGGTAAGTCAGGCGGATGCGCGTCATTAATACGAGCGTAAACGGCTGTAATGCGGTTGCTACTCTGTTAGCTTTCTGGAGTGAATCATTGTCGCCACGTGCTACTTAAGATTGATTGCTATTTACATTACACGGTTGCATTTTTTCTTCTTGTGATGCTTGTTCCTGTCAAAAATCGGTTTTCACTTTGGACACAACGGCTCCACCTTAAAATGGAGTGTTCTTTTTGATTTTTAACGTAGTTAGGTGTGTACAGTTGTGCTTATATCTTCAAAGCTTTTTAACAGGTTTTATGCTCGTTTTAGTAGATGGAATATATAGGTAACTAAAATTAATTCCTATGATCGGTTGCTGGAGGTCAACAAAATTCTACACTCAAAACAAACTAACTTAACCAAAGTCGATAAGCAAACAATATTGACCACGAAACATTGCATATTTTGCCCACACACGTTTACCAGTAAGATAAGATACTTTAGCCATCAAAAGGCAGATGCGAGAAGCTGATGATCCTAATTTTTCCGCAAATAATTAATCGGTAACAGTAACCGTAGCCGAACTCGGTTGGGTAATATATGTATATATACGCAAATTTTGCATCTAGTACCCTTATTTATAATTTACTAACCATTGTCGAAGCGAATATATTTGTGGTGTTTTCAGCAGTTTAAGTACAGTGCACAGTGCACAAACTGCACCTAAACAGTGCGCCCTGAAGGTGGCGGAACGGATATTACGCCGGCCATCGCATTTGCATCGCCACGCTTCGATCCGATCGGTTATTATGTAATGTACGGTCGCTATTCTATTGTAATCTGTCCGGCATGGTCAAAATAAGCGCTTGGAAATAAAATGGTGGACGGCACTATCAAATGTGCCCGTACCGCCGGGGCGTTTAATTTGGCAGCACTTCTATTTACTATGAGCTTTCTATGACCACCATGTTTCCGAGAACCGCACGCACACATGTCGGTGTCGTTCCACGTCATGGTCTACGGTGTACATATAACATTTTAGTTTTGATTTGATGATCTAAATAACACAAATATCAAAGCTTATGACTTTGGGATCGAAACAACGTACGAGTACCTATGAGATTGTTGTCCAGTATTCATTTTTTATTAAATTTAGCGTGTCATTTACGATGGCAATTCAAAAGCAATGCGTTTAGGTTTAGTTAATAGCGGTGTCGTTTTATTGCACGGGTTTAGTTAAGTTGTCAACCGTTGTTTATTTATTAACACCTATTTATACGGTTTCTATTCTATACTAAAACAGTGAAAGGAATAGCAACTAAACGCTATTATTGACACTTTTTGGGTAACACAAATAGTTCATTTTACAAACTGTCCAATTACTAAGATAGCTACTACTAAACAAAAAAAAAACCGGTTAAGTGCGTGTCGGACCCGCGCACTGAGGGTTCCGTGCCACCCTTAACTGAATTCAGGGTCCACTTACTTTCACTTAACGAAAACATCACAATATATTGCGACAGCAAAAATAACTTTGTTTTTCATAGTGTTTGTATGAAAGACAAAGTTATATTTGCGGTTGATAAAAATGTGCAATATCTCAAAAACTACTGGTTCGATCTCCTTCAAACCAATTTTCGTTGCAAGTTTTTGTTGAGATCTACTACATATATTTTTTTCAAAATTTTCACTTTCTTAGTTCAAAAGTTAGATGGGGGGGGGGGGGACGCCCATTTTACCACTTTGGAAGCGTCTATATCTCAAACCGTACACTTTTAGAAAAAATGGTTTTAGAAACCTCAACATCATTTTAAAAGACCTATCCATAGACACCCCACACGCATAGGTTTGAGTAAAAAAAAATTTTTAGGTTTTAGTTTCATGTATGGGAGCCCCCCCTTAAATATTATTTTTTCTTACTTTTTGTATCTGAATCGGAAAGCGGTGAACAAAATACACCTACCTACTAAGTTTCAGCTATGTGATGCTTATAGTTTCAGAATAAAGTGGCTGTGACATACGGACGGACAGACAGACAGACAGACAGACAGACAGACTTGACGAAACTATAAGGTTTCCGTTTTTTGCCATTCGGCTACGGAACCCTAAAAATAGTTATAGCCACGTTAGTGAAAAACTTCGTTGAAATTGCAACTAGAACAATTGGTCAACGTATTTGTTATTATAATCCTAATAAGAAATACTCCCTTTCTACCATTTAGAAAACCATACAAAACCTCAAAGTCCTTGCAAAATAAATCCTCAAACCTCAAGACTGCCATAAAACCCTAATAAAAACCGTGACCATGATTGTGGCTGAAAATGTTTTATTAGGGCGCGTTCACACCTTCGCTCTAAAGACCCAATCACACCGCACATAAAGTGGCCGCACTATAAAACGACATATCTATTCCCTCCGGTGAGAAGGATGTAATCCCTGAAATGCTAGCATAGGGCTGTCACTTGGCAAGTGGATTGATAGTTTTTGTTTTGAACATTATTTTTGTTAAATGTTGGCTACATTTACAATACAGGATGTAAAAAAAAGTACTAGCCATATTCAAGGGGGTGGTTGTTAATCGAGTTTAGGATACAGGAACATGTTTTTAAGAATGCTAGCTAACTAAGCCTAAATAATTGTATCATATAAGATAATATAAGATTTTAATTTCATTATAGTACCTGATTTGAAATGACAACAATATACTATCTTTGCTTTGCATCCTATTTTTTAAGAGCTAGACTCTTGTCGGTGGAGATTTTTTCCATTATTTACGCTCTTTCGTCATTCTCCCAACCTCTTGATACGACGCAACATTTAACTTTTACTTTTTTGATGCATAGGTATAGGTAGCTTAGATTAGCTTTATTCGCATCCCATTAAAACAACTCTAAAATCAGCGAAGGCATTTACAATGTGTTTCACTGTACTAACTTTACTATAGTAAGAAGTTCTCATTCTTTCTAAAATAAACATTTCAGACAAAAAATAGTCAAAAGGTATCTTGCCATCCCTATTACGAACGGCCCGTATCGGTAAATGCGATTAGCACGTGCCTCAAACTGGGCTTTCGGTTATCGTTACGGGCCGGTTGCAAAGAAATACGGGTCTTTTCTTCTAGCCGATCGCGCAGGGGGAGCTAATAAAGTCTTTGGTAAATTGTGGGCACTATCTGTCAATAAACTCCAATTGATACGTGATATGCAACGTAATTATATGCATAATATTAGGACAAAACTTAACAATAGCAATATCTTAGCTCAAGTAACAATCACCAAGGCACATAGCACGAAGAAGCAGCTTTTACAGTATTTTTGATACTACACTGTAAATCAGAATAGCATTCAATCGAAAGAAAAACCCACTGCAATGTTTTTTTTTAAATATTCAGAGAGGTCTAATCACCTTTATTGAAACCTTTTAGATGTGTGCTGACAACACCTTCAAAACAGAAGCGTTTTGTCTGCATGTGTGAACACCTAGTCGCAGCGATCGCGACAGTCACGCTCGTGTACCTTTGTTTCATTTCCTGGTACCAGCTTTTTTCTGAAAGCTAAGTCGATTACTCGCCAACTATGGAAGCGGACATTTTTTAAAGCTCAGTGCCAGGTTTTACGAGTACCGCTGAATTTTGGCTTTGAAGTTATTTTTATTTAAGTTTTTATTCAATAATGGGCTGAAAGAATGCTGATGTGTGGTCAAGGTCTCTTGTACCTACCAACTTTTTAATGAAAATCTTTATTTTGTATTTAATTAAAACTATGAAATAATTGCATGCCACACACACCGTGGTAAGGCATAAGTACCTGAATGAAACTCATGAGATTAAGCATATGTATAGACGCGAACATAAAAAAAAGCAAATCGATGGGCGCAAGAGACCGCGATTGTACCTAGACAGACATTGCAAACACCTTTCGGTAGAAATACACTGGTTAATAAATTAAAATTTGATGAGAAAGTAGGTAGGTAAGCCAAGCATGGCTGAAACAAAGTGGACGATGAACCTGGCTCATTCACAAGAACTTTAACTTCGAAGAGTCTATAAAATACAGAAGCCGCCTCCACACTAGCGCACAGATCACGTTATTAGGTATGATCGCGCAGCCGAACTGCGGATTTCAATAAAGCATCGACCTTTGTTACGTGTGCTCCAATATTTGAGCGCGGCTTACCCGCCGATATTAAAAGATTCATTTCAGATGGCCACTCCTTCATCAGCGCAGGCTTTTTAAATTGAGCACGGTTTTGTACCTCCATGCTAACCACCTAGAGTTTTTGTTTGACCTTATTTGTAGAAGCTTTAGGAAATTATATTGAATTTTAATCTCTAAAACGCCCTATAAAATAACTATAATAAGTATACGGCAAGCAATCGTTTGATAGTAATACGCCAATCAAATCCTTGATTTTAAACGATTGTTTTTCATGTATCTATGCTTTCATCTAAAGACAATTTCCTAAGCACAACAACTCGTATTTGTCCTCATTACTTTCACATAAAAAATTAAAAACAACAACCAAACTGAAAACTAAGTAAAAACAAAATGGCCGGCATATCTTCAAAGTTCTTCGTCCCACCGGGTATGGTAAAATTAAATAAACACGCGGGCTACAACAATGCATAGGTAATGCCGCACTTGGTATAAAAATCATGGAGAACACGAAACTTGGGCGATCGAATTAAGTATTCATTAAAACTGGTAGGGCAGGTGGAGGATTCGTATTATGATACAAATTTTTAAACTCCTTTAAAATTCACTGAAGATGTTTGAATAATGTTTTCTTGTTTTACCTAAATTATTAGTATTATAAATGTTAATAAAATATATTGTGTACCACAAACGCTGATTACTTAAAATGGCGCTTAGAAAAGCAAAAGTATTGTGATAAGCGCCTGGCATAATAAAATAGCAACTTTATGTGACGATGAAATATTGCTATCTCAATTGATAAGGACGTTGCATACATACATTACGTTCCTTAAGAAATCCACCGAGAACATTTCCCTAAAAATAAAAGTGTCACGCACGCATCACGCATCCAGTCCAATGATCAGCCAATAAAGTACAGGTCACACCGAATAATTCATAGCGTCGCGGGTGCGGCACGTTCCAAAGCCATCAAAAATTCAGCCGACTGACGGCCAGGTGGTACCTACCGTGCGGGCTACTTTATGCATGAAGCTCTTGTGATTCGGAACGCACCACGTCTTGTGTGGGGCAAAGAGTAAGAAAGTGAAGAAGGGAATAAAAGTTAAGAGGGTGGTGAGATGCTGTTATTTTGACGTTCTTTGAAAAAGAAAAAAAAGTAGGGCAGTTATAAAACAGGCCTCCATAAGAGCTTCTAGTAAAGCAGTTAGGATAGTATTATTGGTTAAGTGATGACGATGAATGACTCTTTTTGTCGATCTTCGTACTTATCAAGTGATTGTGGTTTTACATCGTGACGTTATCGACGTAATTACCTATGTATTGTTTTTTTTTTTTTATGAAACTTGCTAGTTGATTGCAAAAGCTTCAAATTAGGTTTAATTATGCCGCTCTGCCATACCATAAGACAAATGTTATCGAGCTGTTTGATGATTTGTTTACTATGATAAGTTGAGGAAGCTGCCTTATTACTAATCATTAAGACCAAAAATAAGAAAAATATCCTACTAAGGAAAGGGTTAAGTTTTTGTAACTTGGTAGAAATAATGCTCTCCCAAAGAGTTATATGCTTCGATTTAAGCTGAAAGCATAACTTTTACGTTCATGCTATAACAAACCCCTCATTCCGTCTACTCTGTGTGTACATAGTATTTGGCAGGTCCAGTGGTGTTCCACCTCGGAATATTTACATTTATATTGGCCAACTCCGCGGCCAGAGCAAACGGTATTCTGAGAATCAATTCAATTACAATATTATTATGCTTCTTTTGTATTTCAGAATATTCTTTATGGTATTATCAGAAAGATTGAACAGCTCATAGATGGTTAAACGTTTAGTCACTGTAGAACACATCAACACTGGCCTATAATTTTACATTTTATCTATCTATTACCATTGGAAATGAAAGGTCTCCTGGCCTGAAATTGCCAAAGAACATCTCTTTATTGAAGTTCGTCATCATTTTCTAATTTCGATTGCAAAAGTTTACAGTCAGGAAAGCAGAAACTAATGCTTATGTCAATCCTATACATTTTATACGTGTCGGATTTTGTTGTCATTTTGAATTTGTCACTCTTTCTACGGCCCTTCTCTTACTTCACAACTGAAAATAAATCCAGGCATACATTTTTGTCCTATGCTTAAGTGTGATAAACCCTGAAGCTCAACCAAACAAATACCTTCTTTTGCCAGCTTTCTCTCTTTTTGTATACTCAAATCTGTTATGTTAACCACGTATTTTCCACAAAAGATTAAAACAATAAATATTTATCAGCATCCCTCTGGCCAATCAAATTCAATCCTCTTACACAATTTGTTTACAAACTCCGACGAATGTAAATGTCTTAAAAGGCGTCTTGTAATCGCTAAAACAAACTGCAACTGCAACTTACCTGCCAAGTAACTCTTATCAAAGCGAATGAATTATTCAAGACACTCACGCTTACACGCGGTGGCAGGAAAATCGGACGGAAGTTATGTTCTTAAATATTTCCACCAGAAAAGAATATTTCGTTAGGTACGTATGCGCTAACGAAATATTTTGTATCAAGTTATCAAGAAATTATTATGATTTAAAACAAAGCACTTACTGAATTTTAGGTACTGCTAGCAATAAATGAAAAGGACATAGTCTTATGATATCAAACGAAGCGTCCTACCTAATTTATAAACACTAAACTACACATAAATTGTAATTTACTACAGTCAAATCATGTTACTACAGTCAATTCGCCTAATCACCACGACTGTACTTTCCTACATAAACAAAAAGTTTAAAACTGTAAGTTGGCTCTATTTTTTGCTCGTCAGTTTACGCCGCGTCTGCAGGAACATTCGGGCACTCCCTCCGCTAATCAGATTAATTCGGGAAGGGTTTGATACAATGCTGGCGAATTAACGGCCGAGAAATCGAGTTACGTCGCTGAAGGTATCAAAGGAAGCATCTGGACATTTATAAAGACTGTAATTTTGACAAATAAATAACTTTAAATATGAATATTCTCAAAATTTAAATGCTGCTGGCCATTGTGTTTACCTAAATTAGTACTAGGACTAAATTAGTAATAGTGTTAGGACGCATGACAACGTATTTATGTACGTATGACGGAGACATAAAAAGATGTATCTAACTTATTTGTCAAAGATCTCCTAGCTCAAGTTTTCTTTACAAATTATGTTTTCAACCACTATGCGTTTGAATTTTAGGCAAATTGGAATCTACAGCTTGTTTTGAACTTTAAAAGGTCAAACTCGTGAAAAGAAAACATCAGTTAAGGACGTAAATAAATTCATTTAATTCCATTATTACAAGTCCGGACCTATAAAACGACTTGCACGAATGATGAATCGGTAAATTGATAAAGTCGTTAACCACACACCTACAATAGCCCTTTACTTACAATGGCAAGAGGCAGGTCTAAGGTGGGATTATATGGGGTGAAGCGGGATACACCGAATCCGACATTGATTGATTCACCTTGCAATTGTACGGTTATCGACGAACACGGCTTAACCTGCTCGAAATGATTTATTGTGTTGCCTACTTGGGAAAACGTGAAAAGATAAGGGAAGGAAGAGATAATAATCATTATAATAACAATTCAAGTCGAATACCACGAAATAATACTACCATTGTCCACATAAATACTGTTAGGTATGGACATTCAAACGCACATAATACAAGTCCCAAATATAGGTACTCCTACCGCCATTTCTTCATACATAAGGTATGATATCACGTATTTAATAAGTTGATCTCTCTACTTCTTGACACAAATATGTGGTGTATCTACCTAATATATATTTCCAAAAACCTAGCTCGTGTTCGAAAGCTATAAAGAAATCTAAGTTACTATCACATTTACTTTTTACAGATACTTAAGTATTAATCATGTGTGTTTTTTTTAAGTCTGATATAGAATGTTCAACTTAGATTATTATTTCATAACTACGATGACTTTCCACGAAATATCAATTTTAATAATATGTAGAGTTGAAAATCAAGTACCAGTGAAAGGCGATTAATTAAAAGTGCAATGTCAAACATGTAAGCCCTCGCCCTCAGATGTCAGATTAACTGTTTTTGTTCATTATTCGGGAATAACCCCGGGGCAGGTGAAGCCAGCCCCAATTTAAGGGATTACAGAATAATCCATCCAGGTCTGTGTAAATACGTACATGTTTTATTGTGCGGTGATTAGAGTCGGCTAGGAGAGCTGCCTTTTGAACTTCGATGTAGGATAAGTCAAACGCTACGAAATAACGACTTTCATGATGATGATGGTTTTGACAGTAGGTAGCCATTGAGTTAATTAAACTGCTTTCAGCGCAAGCCCACCTTATTTTCCAAATAACTGGCGAGATCTAATGTCTAGCCGCTAAAAAGTACTTCAGTGGGCTTAATAATGTTTTCTCAATACAAAAAGAACATCTCTGACATCATAAAAGCCAAGTATTCTCAATCACCCTCGAATATTGAATAACTGCTGATTTGTTTTTTTTTCTATTTGGTTTGTTAATAATATCAATTCATTCTAACTTCTAATCTTTAACTTCCACACTATGCTTCGATATATAAAATCATGCTATGTACACTATTGTTGGACTACAGTTTTGTCTGTAATTTAATTAGAACCCTTATTTATAAGCTAGTTACGACTGTAATCTGTTTGTGTACTTCATAAATAAAATAATATAGTAAATAATGGATTGTGGCAAAACCGAAGTCGATTTCAAAAGCGAAACTGTACTACTCTTTTATCAAAAGTAGAGCAAAGTGCACCACACATACATGAGCTAAGCTATATGTATATAAAAAAAGCTAATTGTCGTGTCCGGCGGTCTGTCCGCAAATCCCTCTATACATTTTTATTGGCGGCTTCCACCTTCGCCCGTGCGCGACGTGACGAGACTCGAATCGTTTTGTTAGGCTTGGTTTACATGGGTGCTTGGTTTGTTAGCTTTTTCACTGATTTCACCTACTGTACAAATAGCAAAGCAGTTAGACCAGCAAATTCCTGAGCATCTTTTTATATATGGAAATCCAGCGTCGTATTTCATAAATTTTCATAATTTGCTAAGCGGAATATTTAAAAGTTTATTAGCTAACACTAGTACATTGCGAATGCGAAATATTTTTGCCTGCGTCTATAAAGTGTATTTGGAGGTATAATATTAATTGTTTTTATACTTTAGTTAAATTAATTAAAACGATTTCCTGGTACCCAGGCACATCTTCGCTCATACTGTTTTCAGAACACCGCAAAGAAACACATACTGTGCTTTACGCGTAAATTAGTTATTTCGGGTAACTACGATAAATATTTCAATAACCTACATGTAGTCCCACACTTACATAGTCGTGACGTGAGCTGTGTGATTTGTTTCCGATTCGTCCCCCGCAGGTAAACACTATGTCGAGACTATTACTGTTACGATCAACACCCTCGTGGAAAACACTCTTGAGATCTGCTGGGACATAGTTTGGAGTGAAAATAGTTTGAAACGAGTAGGTGAGAATAAAACTTCACAAGATGGGTAATTCTGGTTGTTGCTGGCATCGTTTTATTGAATATAACGATAACTTAAACACGACTATACGTGTGATATATGTGTAGTCAAAGCATATAACGAAAGTAGTGTTTGTAAACAAACATAGGACATGATTTTGATTCAAATAAATAGGTATCCCAAGCAAATCGGGAACCCTCGTATTATAATTTGTAACTTTGTAGTACTATGTAGTAGAGTTTAATCCACTCCAAGACTTTGCATTCAAAATGTCATATTTACTTTCCACTAAACTTATGTTACGAAATTATTCAGAATCATAATTCAATCGTTATTTTTTTGTCGTAAATAATAGTAACTCGATTCTCAAATTCGTGTTTCGAAAATCTAACATCACATTTCCCACCTAAAATCACGATCTTCCTTAAATTCTAGCCATCAGCGTTCTGTCGAGCTCGAGCCACATTCAATTACTGAAGTAGCCAGGTCGACAGAAGTCTGACGCTCAAAGGATAAAATTTTAATTAAACCTCACAGAATTATTACACCGCCTCCGGTTTAACTTGGAAACGATTCACCTAAGTGAAAAGTTACTATCAGTTTTCAACATTAGATAATGTTGTAAGAAAGAGATTTCACACATAGAGAATTAACATTTGCCTACTTCCTAGACAGCTTTTGTATGAGTTCAACATTATTAAAAATAACGATCAAAACGTTTCCTTAAGCTAAATGATTTGAAAATAATCTTTATTTATTTCGCTTACACCTACCATCTTTGTATCGGCAGTCACTTACCTAACGGTAACTTTAAACGTCAGCAAGATTTAAAATGACATGGATTATGAATCAAGAGCAGAAATAAATTCAAAGCAAAAGTTTGAATATAAAAATTTACATCAAAGATTTAGAAAGTTCAAAGCTAATCCACTAGCACAATACTACCTATCCTCAAGAAACACATTTATAAAACTTCTAGATCAAAAGTAATTCGAGCAGAACTAGTCTAATCCCATACTTCAGCTCGGTGAGACACCTCTGACCATCACAAATTGAAATCGCTCCGAACTCACATACGTCAAACTTTTTCGCTACCTCAGTACACTTTCATAATATTCAGTAGTTTCAAATTTAATATTCGAAAGCCTTCATCACTGATTTGTTGCTGTTGACAGTTTGTATGTATTTCAGCATATATTTTTATCAGCGTGTCCTGCCGACACATAGATGTTTTGCAGCTCATTCCAGTCGGCTCGGTTTCTAGCCACTCTGAGCACGAGTGCTCCAGCCAGCCTTCGTATGTCACCTGACTATGTTTTGGCAAATAATAAAGCTAGTTGGTTCCTAGCTCAAAGAATGAGCGTAGCTATTCAGCCAGCATCATAGCCTCTTCACGAAAATGGTTTCGTTTTTGAATGTATAGGTTTTAAAAGAAATTTAGTGTCCTAGTTTTATTTGTTGCGAACGTGGTTTAACCTAAGCTTGACATCCCTGTTCCGAGTCGCTGTGTCCAAGATAAAGATAGCCCTAATGATAGCCGACCCCCGGTAGGAGATGGTACCTCAAGAAGAAGAATAATGTCTAGCCGCTAAAAAGTACTTCTGTGGGCTTTATAATGGATTTGGGCAAAACCGAAGTCGATTTCAAAAGCGAAACTGTACTATTCTTTTATCAAAAGTAGAGCAAAGTGCACCACACATACATGAGCTAAGCTATATATAAAAAAAGCTAATTGTCGTGTCCGGCGGTCTGTCCGCAAATCCCTCTATACATTTTTATTGGCGGCTTCCACCTTCGCCCGTGCGCGACGTGACGAGACTTGAATCGTTTTGTTAGGCTTGGTTTACATGGGTGCATGGTTTGTTAGCTTTTTCACTGATTTCACCTACTGTACAAATAGCAAAGCAGTTAGACCAGCAAATTCCTGAGCATCTTTTTATATTATGGAAATCCAGCGTCTTATTTCATAAATTTTCATAATTTGCTAAGCGGAATATTTAAAAGTTTATTACCTAACACTAGTACATTGCGAATGCGAAATATTTTTGCCTGCGTCTATAAAGTGTATTTGGAGTTATAATATTAATTGTTTTTATACTTTAGTTTAATATTAAAACGATTTCCCGGTACCCAGGGACATCTTCGCTCATACTGTTTTCAGAACACCGCAAAGAAACACATACTGTGCTTTACGCGTAAATTAGTTATTTCAGATAACTACAATAAATATTTCAATAACCTACATGTAGTCCCACACTTACATAGTCGTGACGTGAGCTGTGTGATTTGTTTCCGATTCGTCCCCCGCAGGTAAACACTATATCGAGACTATTACTGTTACGATCAACACCCTCGTGGAAAACACTCTTGAGATCAGCTGGGACATAGTTTGGAGTGAAAATAGTATGAAACGAGTATGTTAGAATAAAACTTCACATGATGGGTAATTCTGGTTGTTGCTGGCATCGTTATTTAATACTAGCTTTTGCCCGCGACTTCGTCCGCGTGGAATAGTGACTTCTTTCTCCCGTTTTTTACACATTTACCACTATATCTTTTCTCCTATTGGTCGTAGCGTGATGTTATATAGCCTATAGCCTTTCTCGATAACTGGACTATCCAACACAAAAAGAATTATTCAATTCGAACCAGTAGTTTCGGAGATTAGCGCGTTCAAACAAACAAACAAACAAACTCTTCAGCTTTATAATATTAGTATAGATAACGATAACTTAAACACGACTATACGTGTGATATATGTGTAGTCAAAGCATATAACGAAAGTAGTGTTTGTAAACAAACATAGGACATGATTCTGATTCAAATAAATAGGTATCCCAAGCAAATCGGGAACCCTCGTATTATAATTTGTAACTTTGTAGTACTATGTAGTAGAGTTTAATCCACTCCAAGACTTTCTATTAAAAATGTCATATTTACTTTCCACTAAACTACTTACGAAATTATTCAGAATCCTAATTCAATCGTTTTTTTTGTCGTAAATAATAGTTACTCGATTCTCAAATTCGTGTTCCTAAAATCTAACATCACATTTCTCACCTAAAATCACGATCCTCATGAATTCTAGCCATCAGCATTCTGTCGAGATCGAGCCACATTCAATTACTGAAGTAGCCAGGTCGACAGAAGTCTGACGCTCAAAGGATAAAATTTTAATTAAACCTCACAGAATTATTACACCGCCTCCGGTTTAACTTGGAAACGATTCACCTAAGTGAAAAGTTACTATCAGTTTCCAACATTAGAGAATGTTGTAAGAAAGAGATTTTACACATAGAGAATTAACATTTGCTTACTTCCTAGACAGCTTTCGTAAGAGTTCATCATTATTAAAAATCGATCGATAACGATCAAAACGTTTCCTTAAGCTAAATTATTTGAAAATAATCTTTATTTATTTCGCTTACACCTACCACCTTCGTATCGGCAGTCACTTACCTGACGGTAACTTTAATCGTCAGAAAGATTTAAAATGAGATGGTTTACTCGTATGAATCAAGAGCAGAAATAAATTCAAAGCAAAAGTTTGAAAATAAAAATAGTCATCAAAGATTTAGAAAGTTCAAAGCTAATCAACTAGCACAATACTACCTATCCTCAAGAAACACATTCATAAAACTTCTAGATCAAACGTAATTCGAGCAGAACTAGTCTAATCCCATACTTCAGCTCGGTGAGACACCTCTGACCATCACAAATTGAAATCGCTCCGAACTCACATACGTCAAACTTTTTCGCTACCTCAGTACACTTTCATAATATTCAGTAGTTTCAAATTTCATATTCGAAAGCCTTCAGCACTGATTTGTTGCTGTTGACAGTTTGTATGTATTCTAGAATATATTTTTATCAGCGTGTCCTGCCGACACATAGATGTTTTGGAACTCCTTCCAGTCTGCTCGGTTTCTAGCCACTCTGAGCTCGAGTACTCCAGCCAGCCTTCGAATGTCATCTGACTACGTTATGGCAAATAATAAAGCTGGCTGGTTCCTAGCTCGAAGAATTAGCGTAGCTATTCAACTCGGCAACGCAGCCAGCATCATAGACTTCTCCACAAGAAAATGGTTTCGTTTTTGAATGGGTAGGTTTTAAGAAAGATTTTGTGTCCTAGTTTTATTTGTTGCTGTGTGTTTGTTATATAAAGAAATAGAAGAGATCGCACACTAAGAAACAAGACGTTACTAATCAAATGGCTTAAATGAGAATATGATGCTGGATAGTATACCTACAAGAAAACGTCTATATGTGCGAACACGGAGCAACTATCATTCGGTATGATAGCACGTTTTAAATACTACTATGACAAAAATATATTATAAACACATAACTGGCTTTGCTCTGGGAACAATCATCAATATTGCCGTTTTTTATGAGGTTGACGGAGTCACTTATCCTGTGCGCCAGTGCGCTAGTGAGTACTAAAACATTTGTAAGTAGTGGGCATACTGCATCAACTTGCTCTAAAATACCAAATTAAAGTTTCCAATTCTGTTGCCAAGACCAAAGTTATTTCAGTTTCGACAAAACTAAGTCAACATAGAATTGGTCAAGTAATTGTAAGTAAAATAATGTAACTTCCAGTTGGTTGGGCGAGATGTTTATGTTGATTCAAGTTATTGTTTTAGAGTTCGGTTACTTTTGGGTTAAGTTTAGATTTAGTTAGGGCAACTATCATAACTTTTATTCCTAGTTTTAAGTTCTCAAACAATTACGGCTTCCATTCAGTTAAAATCAAAGCCCATACGAACGATTTCTATAAATAAAATAGGTATATGCTTAGGTACATATTAAAATACGATACTTTGAGAAATGGACTCTACGGCTTAATATAAAAGAAAACAAAAGGCGGTAACTGGAGGCTAACAACGAACAGCCAGACTGAATTCTAAACCACTACAAACCCCAATTCACTATTTCAAAACCTGGCAACAATCTGAACTGAAACACGCGGCAATAAAAAACAGAGGTCTAAAATCCAAAAGTCGACTAAAGCTAACTATGCAATCGTCCACGTAAAACGATAAAACGCGTCACTCCAGCAATAACGGTAAAGCACAAAAGCACAACTGTCAGCGACACAGTTCCGCAAATACACATAGTGGCAAACAAAAATACCTACAATTTTGTCCCTGTTTTTTGCGGCCACGGGCACGTGAGGTGAATGCAATCATTTTTTCTTATTTCACCGATTGATTGGACGCGGTTATTTTTTCTCTCGGCCCCTCGTGAGGGCAGGTGAGCCGTACGTTCGGGTTTAAGATGAGATTTTATGGCTTTGTCTTTTGGAATGAACACGCAATCATCATTTATCATACTGAAGGATTTTTCCGTATTTTAATGCAATGTTTGTTTATGCTCTTAATAAATTTAATTGCTCGTTATAAATTTCATAACAGATAACGGATTACTTAAATAGCCAATTGTTTCAAACATGTGCTCGATAAACACAAATGAATCTTAAAGAGAAATACATTTGATTGAATATCAAACATTTTAATTAAGCTAAAAGTCAATTAATACATTTTCATGGCCTCAAGTGCACTCTTGCGCATAATAAACCAAGTCGCAGTAACTCAGGTGTCCGTGCTCAGACTACGCGTGTGTGCAGTTTATTTGCAACGTAGTGCATTACCTCGGTTCTTAACGGTGCTTAATTTCGCAGCCGCTTTGAATCCTAATTACACTTGTTTTCATATTAAAAGATTGTAATTAAAGTTGAATTTTCTTTTTAAAGAAGGTAAGAAATTGTAGCTTAGCTAAATCTACATATCGGTCACTAAACCGAAAACTTCAGGTGATAGATCGTGCTGCATCGATGCAAGTGACTACAAGATACGAGATAAGAATTTGGGCCAAGAAGCATGTTTGTTCATGAGGCATTAATACCATAGTACACTACCATTGGTTCATCAAAAAGATCAACCGGACAAAATGGAGAAAGTTGTCGAGGCTAAATGTTACAGTTCTTAACATAGTTTAGGTATTTGTTTAGTATTATATCTGATTATTAAATAAACGATAAGTGTTGCGAAGCTATAAACTCCCCAACAAATGTTACAGTCTTAGATGGAACAAGGAACACAACAGCCTTCAAATTAACTTGTACATCTGAACAGTCACCTTAATAGGCCGCCGAGGGAAAATGAATCCATTACCTCTGGGAAGAAAAAACTAACCTAATTGTAGTCGCCGGACCATGAAATGATATCCTTCAAGTTTTCCACTCAATGTTACCACTGTGCACCGAATTGATAAGCCAAAATCACCTCTTTTACTGCCGCAAAAGGTTCACTACATTTTGAGATGGAATCGTGGAAGAACTTCCAAACGCCAAGATAAAATAGTTTTTAGACTTATCAGGAGAGAGATGAGAGTCGGTTGAAAGAATTTCCCCATCAGTACCTTCAGTTTTTCAACTAGGTGAAGGGTTTTCCGGGGCAGGTGGTCGCACCAACTTTTATCAGATCGTGTTATTGAATCGTAATCCTTTTTATTACTTTCCTTCTATAAAATGGGAGCCGATTGTCTATTACTTTTGGGTAAGGTAAATCGGTAATAGATTAGCCAATTATTTGGTCCGGTTAATCTGTCCAATCTGGTTATGAAAAAAACATAGAAATGTCATAATATTCTTGGGTCAATATTATTTCCCAAGCAAAAACACAATATGAACACGTAAATATTTAATTACTAAGTCAATTATTTAAAGTCAATTCAAAAGTGTCAAAGACCTGCAATAGGCAACGTTCAATTTTGAATTTTTCAGTATCAACCATTTTATAAAACGCATTGTTATTGTTATAACAGGCACCAAGATCCGAGACACAAAGGCAATGGAGCTTTATGGATAGGGAGCAAAAAATTGTCCCAAAAGCAGTTTCTATGTTTTAGTAGTTAGTTATTTGTATAATCCTAATGGGCCACATAATGGACATTTTCACGAATAACGAAAAAAACAATTGAGGTTTTCGTAGAAAATCCGTAGCGAAGCTAAATATAAATCGCGTGGTAATTTGCTACGGCTACGGGACGTTATAGGAGATCTGCTACGAATGTTGCTACGAGAAATCGTAGCAAACTCGTAGAAATATGTATTTTGATCCTCGACGGAATATTTAGATAGTGCCTATTGGCCCCACATTTAATTTTGGGACATTTTCTACATAACATTTTTGTTATTATTTTAGTAGTTACCTAAAATTTAGGTCCTAAATAACATTTCATTGTAGCTTATTGTATAGGTCTTGTCGCTTGCTTGCTGCAGCATTTAAAAAAGTTATAAAGTAATTTATTAAATATTCAAAAAAAAAGTAAAGATTGACAGATAAACGAAATCGAAACGAGCATGCATCGATCGGGTGAGTAAATTGTAAGGGTTTCCAAGATCACAGAATTTACTAATTTCAACTAGCAACTTTTATCAGTTTCATACTTAATACTCGTAAAGTATCACAGTCGGGCGCGCACCTGGAAGCTAGCCCGGATTTATGGAGCCAGTTCCCAACTATGCGACCGCCGAGTTTGCTTCACTCCACTGGGCCGCGCACACCTGTGATTTATAGTGGAGCATAGTTGCACTTGGGATATTAATAAAATTATGATACGATGAGGGAATGATCTAATTTAACTATAATAAAAGAGTAAAAACTTTCAGACTGAGGCGTATTGCGAACTTGCTGTAATCCATGTAATTTCCAGGCAGTTCAATTCCTACTCAACTAGTTGAGTCGGCAAATTGGCATCGCGATGCAACTTATAAAAAAACTAAAAGTATTTATATTACAATCACTCGTGTAGAGTTGTCTTACTCTAATCTGCTGAGTAGTATACGAAATTGCAATACAAATTTGCTAATCAGTTTAAAAGCAGAGATGTTTAATTGACAAAGCAGCATTGCAATACGTACCCATATAAAAAGGTGGTATTTTTAAATGTTATGATTGACTGAACATAAGTAATATTAGGCCCGTAAAATTTACCTGATAAACCTGATTTCTACTCTTAGACATGGCTGAAAATAAATTTTCCTAAAGGATGTCAAAATCAGGTGTATTTTTACCTGACCTTTGATACAATTTTATTTGCTCTGATTTCTACCTTAGGTTTTTTATTCTAACCATAATTACTTGCAATCACCATACGGTTAGTCATAGTGGTATGACTATTTTGAAGTTTATGCTATTGCTTATAGAAAAAGTATTAACTAGATACGACAGTTTCTTGGTGAGATAAAAAGTCACTAAACTATACTACCAGACCAACAAAATTTTTAATGTATTTGAAATATAGTTCATATTTAGACCTGACAAGACCACCTCTTACAGTTTCTATTAAACTTATAACTAAGCTATTCAATACATTAGATATTTGTAAGTTAAGCGAAGAACGTTTTCTTCGAAACGCCCAGTAATTGCTACATCCGTGTCCGTTTTTAATTTCCATCAGCACACCGCTCGCGTCCCTTCGGTAAACTCGTTAACGGCCCGTTTTTTTACTAAGTGTTGGGCTTTGTTAATTAAAAACCTGTCTGCGCCTGACGCGGCGGTTAGTGATATTGCCCAAACTTGGTGCTGACGAAGAGAAAGAAAATTCAAAGCCGCTCAGAAATAATCGTTTGAGCAAAAGAAAGTGATAAGTGAAACAGATATTATCAGGCAGTATCGACACAACTTTTTGAATAACTGGTAGTCTTAAAAACGTGTAGCTTTAGAAAAAAAATGACAAAGACAAAACATACAACGTACACGTTCGTTATTGTCAACTCTTCTTATGTTATTTGCTTATATTTTTTATTAATCTTACAAGTTAGTAAGTTTTGTTCAACAAAAGTCCCTATTCCTAAACAGTGCGCCGCAGCGTAAATAAACTTACGCCTATTCCCTTAACAATAACTGCGAAACACCTCACTACACCGGTAGTTTGATAATTAGCACGCGGCCGTAACCTGTCGGCAATCTTACAGGGTACAGTTTAGTAGTCTCTTGAGCCCAAAGGTGTTAAAGCTTGCGGGAAAACTGTTGATAGTTGTTCACAAGCGCTAGTTCACAGTATTCGTCAGCTTATGTTGGGCAATCTACTAAAGTCAATTGGATAAGGTTTTATACATTTTTTTAAATGTTTTGTGAACAAAAAAAACACCAACAAACGGCCAAAAAGGTGTAAAAGCGCCGAAAAAAGCGCAAGTATTGATGAGCGCTGAGCGTTGAGCGCTGCACTCGGGAGCATTCAATTAAGGAGGCTAAGCACTGGGCTGATTAATCGTCCGACCTGTCGACCGAAGCCTCTGATTGGGCGGGAGCAAGACACGAGATCTAGCGAAAGTCACTGCACTGATATAATGAAACCTATTTCCCGTGTGGAAGACTCTCCGGAAAAATGAATCACAGTTTGCTTGTATTAAGAAAACTTAATACTGTTGCATCTATTCGGCCACAGCTTTCAGTTTAATCATTGAGAAAATTAAATATTTTAATGTATACCTACATTTATAGTGAGTAGCAAGTGTATGTAGTTTCAATGCAGTCCGACCAACGCCCTTAAGCATTATAATGTTAAGTAAGGTTTAAAAAATCTTTAAAAAGAGAAGCATGATCTTTTATGCATGACTAAAAGGTTTCACTGGCAGATAAAGCTTTAAGCATTAAATCCATCTTTGTACATCAAATTTCTGCAATCAAGTCTTTTACGATAAGGTCAGTTCTGATTGACGGCTCAAAGGGCTGAGAGAGGCTGATGGAAACATCTAGTTGTTGTTATTTCAATGCAGTAGAGTTCAAAATCGAACTGTTTTATAATTACTAAGGTTTGTTGATGATGATGTATGCTACACGGGTGTAAAAAAAAATACACAAAACGAGAAAGAAACAAGAAAGTTTCAGTTCCAGAACGGAGAACATATGCCCATAACCGTGAAGAGTGGAAAAAGGGTAGGGAGGCCTTTGCCCTGCAGTGGGACACTTCAGGATTGTTTAAAAAAAACTGTCGTGACAAGTATAAATAAAAAAACCGGTTAAGTGCGTGTCGGACCCGCGCACTGAGGGTTCCGTGCCACCCTTAACTGATTTCAGGGTCCACTTACTATCACTTAACGAAAACATCACAATATATTGCGACAGCAAAAATAAATTTGTTTTTCATAGTGTTTGTATGAAAGACAAAGTTATATTTGCGGTTGATAAAAATGTGCAATATCTCAAAAACTACTGGTTCGATCTCCTTCAAACTAATTTTCGTTGCAAGTTTTTGTTGAGATCTACATCATATATTTTTTTCAAAATTTTCACTTTCTTAGTTCAAAAGTTAGATGGGGGGGGACGCCCATTTTACCACTTTGGAAGCGTCTATATCTCAAACCTTACACTTTTAGAAAAAATGGTTTTAGAAACCTCAACATCATTTTCAAAGACCTATCCATAGACACCCCACAAGCATAGGTTTGAGTAAAAAAAAAAATTTGGTTTTAGTTACATGTATGGGAGCCCCCCCTTAAATATTATTTTTTTAAATTTTTTTGTATCTGAATCGGAAAGCGGTGAACAAGATACACCTACCTACCAAGTTTCAGCTATGTGATGCTTATAGTTTCAGAATAAAGTGGCTGTGACATACGGACGGACAGACAGACAGACAGACAGACAGACTTGACGAAACTATAAGGGTTCCGTTTTTTGCCATTCGGCTACGGAACCCTAAAAATACCTTATCTACTATATCGATAGGGTATACCTATGCCGGGCACGTTATAGCCCGTGACTTGTGCACCCGCGGATTGCTATTTGTGAGCGATGGCCGGCGCCGGCGAGACATCCATTCACCTGTCCGTCTGTTTCTCGCGTTTTAACGAAATATACAGAGATGTTTACAGTTTAAAAATAATAAATAGCTGAATACTTACAAAAACGCGAGTTTTTTTTTTTTTAATTACGAGTACAATGGGTTTGCCCTTGACTGTAGACAAGACCTGATATGTAGTAGTTAGCTCATGGAATGTTATGAAAACCCGATAAATAATATACGTCATAAATGAATTGTTATGCATTGACTACGCGCTACCGACCTAAATTAAAGAAAATCAATGTAGTAATATGTGGGAAATTTTAAGAAGAACAATGATTGACTACAAATCATGGCCTAAAACAATAAAATCAGACACTGCACAACAAAAACACTCGCAAATTCATAACAAAAGTGTTTCCAGAAAAAACTTACAGCTAACATTTATCTTTAAATCAAATCAAATCAAATAATTTATTTCCAAGAAAGTGGTACATACAAGATCATAAAAACATAGTTCAGCACATTCTGCCACTAGTGGCGTAGAAATATTCACAATTTCACATTTCCTGTTAATAGGTACATTTTAGATACAGGCACATTCTTTAATCAATATATTACGAGTATTATAGATAACCAATATAAATTACAATTTAATTCAATTTTATTAATGTCACTAAATATTCTTGTTTGTCGTCATCGTCGTTTTCTGTGCGCAGCCTTGTGCAGTTGAACACCATACCAGCTACCAGCTACCAGCAACCAGCATCACACCAGTCACAGCATCCTGAAAAATAATAAAACTTTACTTTAATTTTAAATTCAATTAAAATGTACCTATATTGATATGAGATACGTAAAGTAGCTAAACTTTCAAAGTTGATTAGTATATAACTTTTAAAGGGTAGTCTGTTTTATTGCAGGATCCATTCCAGGCCAAATGCCTGCCTATATTATTAAAAAAAGGATACAAATACCTACAAAAAAAGATAATCTAATAGAAATGAGAATAAGAAGTAGCTTACATTTGTGCTATTATAAGTCAAATAAACTTAAATGCTAAAATTGTCCTAGCGTAAAATAATTGTCGAAACAAGCTACTGACCTTATATCTGCATCATTTCACTGATGCTTAGCACAGAGTTTTGATCACCACTACAGCTGGCTCTGAGAAAATAAAACAGTTTCTATTAGTTTAAATACGAAATCACCTAGCTTGGTATTGATTTCTAGTTAGCACTATTCTAGTAAAGTATTTCTACAACATCTTGTTGGGTCAACAACTAGCAACTATTGAGTGTAGAATTAGAA
Organism: Pyrausta aurata; assembly: GCA_963584085.1. NCBI lineage: Eukaryota > Metazoa > Arthropoda > Insecta > Lepidoptera > Crambidae > Pyrausta > Pyrausta aurata. The sequence continues at coordinate 872,374 of OY757259.1, forward strand.
CTGCCAAACTTCGCAAAAAACTACCAACTCTCAAAAAAAATACACACCTAATAAATCGTTTCGGATCTCGGGAATATTGTCGCTCTTTTGCTAACGCGACCGCCGGCGTCCAATCGTTTTCAAGCAAAAATCGAACACTTACCTACTTCATATTACACAGTAGCTCATACGCTGCCGGCACCATTGCAACAGCTTCTGTAGAAATAAATGTAAAGGTGAATGAACAATATTCAAGTCGTCATACATAAATCGTAGCACTACACGTAACCTAACCTAAATGCAATTTGAATTATACAAAACACAAGGAAAAAACTTGTTTCTATTACAATTAAATAAAATTTAAAATCGTGGTCAAGCATGTGGATACATACTGGAGGTCACCGCCGCCTGACCAGTTTCGAACGGAAATTGCTTGCACACACAACACAAAAACGGTCCTTACTTCAAACATAAAACAACGCGAGATACAAGCAATTTTGGCTCATAAGGTGGTTAGGCGGCGGTGCCCTTGATGGTCCTACTAAATTTTTTGGAATAATTTCCTGCTTACGACTACGGTCAATAAGTTCAAATAAAATCTACTACCGACTACCCCATTATCTTAGTGAAGAGTTTTAGTCCTCACAAAAACTTACGAATCCTTATACTATTTGACATGAAGCCTACGAAAAAAGTATTTATACAACCGTAGTACGGTGGAAATCTTTGCAGCCTAACCATTTTCACACAAATGTCGCTTGTACACACGACAAAAAAATGGGCGACACTTCAAACAGAAGTCGACGGTGGTTAGGCGGTGGTGACGTCGATCGTACCTACTTACGTTTTATTCTAGTAAAATAAAAGTAAGTTAAAACAAAAAAGACTTTTATTATAGACATTAAACTACCTTCTATTACTAAAGTATAAAACTGACACCACGAACTAATCCCATGCCACATGAATTGACGCCACTACCCGCCCACGAATTGAAATAAAATCGAATCACATCAAAATCATTTAAAACAAGTAAAATCAAGCACTTACCTTTTTAGGGTTCCGTAGCCGAATGGCAAAAAACGGAACCCTTATAGTTTCGTCAAGTCTGTCTGTCTGTCTGTCTGTCCGTCCGTATGTCACAGCCACTTTATTCTGAAACTATAAGCATCACATAGCTGAAACTTGGTAGGTAGGTGTATTTTGTTTACCGCTTTCCGATTCAGATACAAAAAACAAGAAAAATAATATCTAAGGGGGGGCTCCCATACATGAAACTAAAACCTAAAAATTTTTTTTTACTTAAACCTATGCGTGTGGGGTGTCTATGAAAAGGTCTTTTAAAATGATGTTGAGGTTTGTAAAACCATTTTTTCTAAAAGTGTAACGTTTGAGATATAGACGCTTCCAAAGTGGTAAAATGGGCGTCCCCCCCCATCTAACTTTTGAACTAAGAAAGTGAAAATTTTGAAAAAAATATATGATGTAGATCTCAACAAAAACTTGCAACGAAAATTGGTTTGAAGGAGATCGAACCAGTAGTTTTTGAGATATTGCACATTTTTATCAACCGCAAATATAACTTTGTTTTTCATACAAACACTATGAAAAACAAATTTATTTTTGCTGTCGCAATATATTGTGATGTTTTCGTTAAGTGATAGTAAGTGGACCCTGAAATCAGTTAAGGGTGGCACGGAACCCTCAGTGCGCGGGTCCGACACGCACTTAACCGGTTTATTTCACTTCACACGTCCACATTAACTAGGTAGTTGTACAGCAAAGATGTCAGCAAATTCTAGAAAAAGAATTATGGTTATAAAACAATTTCACGAATTATTTAAGTTGCACATAGTCAAAGCAATAACAATAAACTCAAATAAAAAACCTGGATTACCTTACTAAGACGTTGCAAAGAACACAAAATATACAATAAAAGGATTTGAAAAATAAATTCAACTCAATTTTTGTGAAACCATGATGATTGAGAAAAATGAAAAAGAACTACATAAATTGCGGTCGCTTAATATCACAGAAGAAACGATTTTTTTTAACAGGCTTCGTTCTAAATAATTTTCACGTTCGGAAACACAGTCAAGCACTTGTTTGTATGTAAACCTATTTTGGTTAATTTGTAATATAAATTATTTTGATAGGATATTTTAATTTATTGAAATCATATTCAAATAATTGCAGTGAAATATTTTTGACTGATTCTAAAAGAAACAAATATTTTTTTTTTATCTAATTTAAAATCGATCGCTTGTTTGTGTTTCGTAGGGCCATATTAGAAATTAGAATGCTAATTTTGCAGTAATTTAATGGGTGTATGCACTGTGCGGTCTGTGGTGTGAAAACGGTCTCCCTAAGCGCTTCGAAGCGTTTGCCTAAATCTAAGCGCTTTTTTGCCAGATAGTTCATTTGCGCTGACTAAGTTGAGCATGTTTTGACGTATATTGGCTGTTAATAAACGATTTTGTATCAAGTTTGGAATTCATAATTCATTTCATTCATAAATTCGCCATTCATTTAGGAAGCTTGTTCTGGCAAAAAAGCGCTAGGTAGCCGTTTTCTGCTGAACACACACAATTTGTAGCGTAATACTTATTTTGTCTTTTCGAAATTTGAAAATGGAACTTGCATCTCCCACGCATCTTGGCCTGCAGGCGTAAAACGGCCAGGAAATAAGTTACTGGAACCCACGCAGGGATAATTCAATTTACAGTAAATTTCTCAGCAAGTACTCGTATTTCTTGAAGTAAAAGTAAAGGTTTCTAGCACAATTTAATTTATCATTTAAATAATAAGAGCACCTTTATTTATTTTAAAATTTTAGAAAGTTTTCAGAAATTGACATGGTGTTTACCTTTAAAAACTCGTACAAAATCATAATTCACTGATTAAATATCAAAATGATATTCAGTGTTGCCAGTTTTCCGCTAAAACTCAAGTTTAAACTCACCAACTCTGTAGATATCCCCAAAACAACGGCCAAACAAAGGCATTTATCGCGATAACTCCGACGGGGGGCGATTGAAAAACGAAAAGGAAGTGTCTAAAGGTTTTTAAAAAAGAGAAATGGTTGTGAATAGCTTTTAAAGGTGGCCCAAGACAAATGGTCGTGTCGACGCGATCCGCGCTGATCGTTTCTCGGGAAATACGCTGCGAATCCACCTACGAAATTCACTGATGAAACGCTCAGAAGCATTCGGGATAACGGATAGCGTTATTTTTAACGGTATTGTGTTTTCACTATGGTATTGGCAAAAGAGTTTTGAAAATAGAATGCTTACTTGACATTTTAGATGATGTGCCGTTCTAAAGGAAGATAAAAAAGTAAACAATTGTACTCACATTAAAATTTTCCTTTTTAATACAAAAATTTAAAACTCACTTTTCCAGGAGTTTAACGAAAAACGTTGGTTTGGTGATTACATTAAAGCTAAAACAAAATAAAAATTAAAAGTTTTCCTTTCCTTGTATACAATCCAACTGTCAATTTAGATTGTCAAATAATTTTTCTTAATCTTTACCACCAAATGCATTTATGGCTGTATTTATTAATGTCGTGGCATAATTTTGTTACCCCTAAAAAAACAACGATGAGCGTGGCCGCCCACACTTTGGTCATAGAGAAAAGTCATTGAGTAAGTACCTAATCAGAGAAAAGTAATACTCTGGAAAACTTTGATCCGAAACAATAGTCTTTTAGTAGATTGTTATACAAGGGGAGAAAGCGACCCATTTCACTCGAGATTTTTCTGGCGCTCGAACGAAGTGAGAGCGCCAATAAATCGAGAGTGAAATGGGTGCTTTCACCCGAGTTAAACATACTATTTTTCATTTCGACTGTGAGGAAAACATTAAATTTACAAAAGTGGTTGTAGATGTCTTGGTGAGCTATTATGTAGTTCAGCGAGAAAGGAAAACTCAAGTTTTGAACAAAATATGACAGTTGATTTACAGTACTAACAACATCTAACACGATTAGAAAGAATAACGGCACGAATACATGAACACAGAGTACAAAAAAGCAGAAAATATCAAATAATTAAAATCTTTGTAAAGAATATCGATCGATTTTTTTTCCACAGATAATAACAGAATCCAAAAATAATTTCTTTTTTTTATAAAAGTTTTAACGGCTTTGGACGAATACTTCCTGAAATGACACTGACAATATAAAATTTTAAAAAAATCATCTTGGCATTATGGTGGGCAGCCAAATATGTTAATTATTAATTGAAATAAAATTAGAAATTTTATATTTTTTTATCAACGATTATACATAATACCTACACAATATGATTTTCAATTTATAGCTAAGCAGAAATGTTTGTTATTTTAATAACATGATGTGACTCAATTATCTTTTCATCTCTCCTGTTCGGAAAATAGCACTTTCCTGTGTAGATAGCCGAGTGGAAAATAGCTTATCCATCCCTAGGGTGGAAAGTAATTTAGTTTTAATTGGCATGGTATAGAGTCAAGGCATGCAGTCAAAGCTTGGATCAAAGATAATTGAGTCACATCATATTATAAAAATATTAAAAATGTTTGCTTAGCTATACATTGAAAAACATGTTTAGTATGATTGCTGATATAAAAAATATTCAATTTATTCAATCTATATGTAATTAAAATATACATTTACTAAACTGTGATTTAAATATTCGGCTTCCCGCCATAATACCAAGATGACACTTTTTTTTTACATTGTCAGTGTCATTTTTTCTTTTTGAACTCTATGCCTACTTTTTTTAAATTTTGACAATTATTATCTGTGGGGAAAATTCGATCGATATTTTTTACAAGGATTTTAATTATTTTGTATCGTTTGCTTTTTCGTACTGTTTTCATGTATTCGTGCCATTATTCTTTGGTAAATTCATTATTCTTTTGTAAATTAACTGTCTTTTTGTGCAAAAACTTGAGTTTTCCTTTCTCGCTGTACTACATAATACCTGACCATGACATCTACAACCACTATTGTAAATTTAATGTTTTTCCTCACAGTCGAAATGAAAAATAGTATGTTTAACTCGGGTGAAAGCACCATTTCACTCTCGAACTATTGGCGCTCTCACTTCGTTCGAGCGCCAGAAACATCTCGAGTGAAATGGGTCGCTTTCTCCCCTTGTATAACAATCTACTATTGGTCCAAGCTTAGACTGCAGGCCTTGACTCTATGCCATGTCAATTAAAACTAAATTACTTTCCACCCTAGGGATGGATAAGCTATTTTCCACCCGGCTATCTACACAGGAAAGTTCTATTTTCCAAACAGGAGAGATAAAAAATTCTTTTTGCAATTAAACGTAAAAATAAGTAATAAATAAGTTAATAAATGTTGTGTTTATTGTTCAGTGATTGTGTATCGGTGTGTGAGACTATTCGTTCAAAAAGGAGAAAATGTAAGTATGTGTCGATGATACAAGGTTTATAAAGTTTTGCCCTATGTACTTACTACTTTTTAGCATTGAATTGCCTAAGTAGTTCTTTAACATTTTAAAGATTTTCTTTTCATATCCTTTTTCCTTTTTTTCAAACCATTAAAAACATAGTTTTAGAGGACGCCGACGGGTCTGCATGCAGTAGGCGTGATGGCGATTCCTGATAATGTCCAGGTCAGTGACCTTTATGTTTTGGCGCGCTTTCCATCTGTACTTACTAGGTTGTTTTCGCTACTAACAATTGAATCTCATGATAATGCGTGTGTTTCGTGCATTATTTTTAATTGTTTTGTTACGAACAGATTTTTAAGGTTATAACGTGTACATACTTACACTACAACCTTTAAAACGGACTGGTTTCAATGCTATTTAGCTTTCAAATAGAACGTTGAGAATACAAACGTTAAATTATGTGTTTATTACTCATTATAAATTATTTATATGCTTGTGAAACTGAACCCGACCTGAGTTATTTTGATGCTGCATCGCATTAGTTAAAAAGGTGTTTAATTTATAGATTAATGCTCTTTTATGGAAACCTGGTGCATTAATGTTGTAAGTAAACCGCACTTATGCTTGACCCCTGACTTGAAGATCTTAAATCTCAATTTAAATGAAATCCAGCTGTGTATTCGTAATGTTTCTAAGTAATACTTATAAAATGCAATGAAGCAAGATATTTAGACACATAGAATATGAATTTGTAAATAAAGTAACCTTTTGATTTGATCAGATCTATAATATAGACACTTGTATCTTATTTTGTAGTTGCTTTATATTAAGATACATATAAAGCAGTTTATTCCTTAGTGTTTGGATATTAGTCGACCTAGATCGTTCCATAGATTGATTTATTTTTTAGGTATGTATATTTCTAATATGTTTCGTGTGTTTGATAACCGTAAACGTTTCATCGAAAAAAATACCTACACACTTTTTAAATGGTCGAATGCAGCTTTCCTACAGCCAGAGCACAGGAAATATATTATCTAATCGAGGTAACTGGCATTCAATTACCTGTTTTTATCTTTGAATCCAGGCAATGTGTTAGATTTTAACCTTTTATTTCCGATACATAATCCCGGATAAAAGCTAGAACTAAATGGTGTTCGTACGTGCCAACGGCGCAGGTTACTAGCAGGGTGATTAAGTAACTACTTAGGTACAATGAGATCGCGATGCCAATGTAATCTGGAGTGGTATGGCCGGCCGGGGGTAAGCAGCGGCCGGTGGATCCACTGCGAAGACTATCGCCAAGTATCACTTTCTTCAAGAGACTTCTTTTTAAACTGACCTCCTTAATACTTACTGCCTTCATTGTGTTTGGGCAAAAGGTCAAAATAACATATCGCCTTAAATAAGAGGGCATTTTTAAGGGCTGATTGAGCAGGACTGGTTACTTATCAGCGATGCCAAATGCCTTCTTTGGAGTTTCCAAAATACTTTTGTAACGTCACTAGCGATTGCAATAGGATAGAAACAGAGTACCTAAGGTACGTAAAAGCCCTGTGGTTCGTACACCGGTAAATCATCGGTAAGACCACCTGACAGCTTATAGACCGAGTGCGATCGGGAAATGCGAGCTTTTCTTGGGTGAAAATTGAACGATTTGAGCTGCGAAGCCGTAAACGCAACGTGTCTGTATTTACTCGTACACATTAGGTTTTTTTTTTTTTTATTAACAAGACATTATTTCTTAACTTTGTAGATAATATGGCTTACTAAGTAAAGTTTGAACAAATGTATTAAAATGCTTATGAAAGCGACGTACTTGAAAACGAAATGAAGCTTTCATTTCTTTAAATCACTTCTGGGTTTCTTTTGTGGTACCGTACAAACTGTCCCGTCACGAACGAGGCATGTTCCTGGCGTCAGTGGCGTGACGTGACAGGTGACGTGTTTGCATCGCAAACGACGCGTCACGTTAGTGTCCCGCGTGAAAAATGAACCTTTTTTAATAGGGGTCGGGGGTTTGGTGTTATCTCACGTGTTTTCTGTTTAAATTACGTGAGGTTTTGAAATAACATAGGTGAATGTGGGTAGGTAAAGAATTTAGTCACAAATAAATTGTAAACTTCTCGCTTCTGCTAGCAGGAGTATACATTAAATTCTAATCAATCACATATACATGAAATAAAAGACTTATCATATTAGGTTAAGATTTATCTGCAACCGACATGAGTAAACAAAACAAAACTAAAATCACAAAGAAATGTCCTCAACAATATTACCAATTCCGAGTGATCAGTATGGTTTGTTAGCACGTTAAAGGGGATAAGAACGTAATTACACGCAAATAGCGAGCTGATAAATATCGTATTAAAAGTACAAAACGCACGTAATAAATTACAAACGTGAACCGAACATACTCATTACCAATTGCCATTCAATAAATCCCAAACAGTGTGGAACAGCGATTAAAACGTTACCGAAATGACATATTTGTCGAGCTGCAAATGGTTGGAGCGTTGAAACGTAGCGAAAATAAATAAGTATGTTCAAGCATAACAATCTTCAGAATATTTTTTGAAACCAACATTTCAAAAATGATAAATATGAAAAAAGTTCATGCACTGCTTGCATCTCCATAACTATTTACAAAACGCTTACATATCTATGCTATTCACTTATCGTACAAAACGCTTCGCTGACTCCTTTCTTTTGCGTGCAGCTAGGGAGGAGTAGAACTCGCAGCCTGCTGAACTTTCCCTTAGGAATATGACCTAAGCCTCTTTATGGCGAGTGAGTAGGTATATGCACCACCTAGACCTCATCTACACCTGACATAAGGTGCGATCGAGGTCAAATATCTGCTTAGCTTGAAAAAAAAAATATTTTTAATACGTTTGAAATCGGACAATAACGTAGCCAAAAATACTTTCTTTCTGCTCTGCTACAATCAGTAGGTACATGTGTTTGTTTATTCCAAGTAAGTAGCATGTATAAGTAAAAAGTAACTAACTTATTTTACTTTTCCAGTAAAATAAAGTTAGTCTGTAAAAATCCTACTGCTGGGCAAAGGCCTCACCTCAAGTATGAGGTGGTATGATATTCTACCAAAAAAAAAATTCACAGAAAGGTGGTCAAAACAGATAGGACACAAAAAAATAATCATGTACCAGAGGGTTAAATACCTACTTACTTCAAAATTGTCTACTTTTGGTGGGTAAAATAGCGAGCAAAACCACAAAACCTATGTAATGCTTATGCGTGTAAGCCATACCAAATCATATATAAATTTAGTGTTAAAAATTGCTTTCCCTGATACGAATAACTGTATCCATACCTTTTACTTTCATATACTTAACTAACGGTCCCCTGCGACTGCGTCAGCGTATTTTGAGGTTTCTCCTTTCCCTCTCGCCACAGCGTGATTTTTTATAACCTAAAACTTATCCCGGTAAATAAGCTATCCAACACAAAAATATTATTTTCAATCGGTCCAGTAGTTCCTGCAATTACCGCGTTCCAACCATAAAATTTATATTCCTATCGGAATAGAAGAACAAGTAATAGCTGTCAAACGAAACCGATTTTGGATGACAATAACCAATTTTAGTAAGTTACATTACTAAGTTGAAATGAGATAACCTTTCGTCCAGGTGATTTAAACTTATCTTCTTAGGTTAAATATATTAGTTTACCGCATGATATACAGTCGACACAAAATATCGAACATGCAGCCTTAGTGTAAAACGAAAAATTATTTATGTACACAAAATATTCGTAAACATGCATTAAATGTTATTTTGTCTTTACTTTTTACATAACGTTAACGTTTATAGAAAAGAATAAGCAAACTTCGTACTTTAAATTTAAACCGGATTGGTCTAATTTACCTCTTAACTGTGAAGTTGTAAGGGTTATTTTGCTGTAATGAACAATAATCAATCACCGATCAAGTCCCCGTGTTTCAGAAGCACAATTTCTCTTGAATATACACAATTATTTCATTTGAAATTATAAAAAAACACATGAAAGAAATTTTCAGCGAGGCTCTTTGGGGCTCCTAACTGTTTGACAGCCGCCAAAAATGGTTCTGCTGCATCATATCTCGCATCTCTTTTTATCGCACAGCTTTATCCTACTGACATCTCGCTTTTGTCGTTCTATTCCGTAAGGGATAATAATTCTATGGTTCCAACTAACACACGCTTTGGCTTATACATAATTAGATTTTGTACGAATTGAGCTGTCTTACCTCCTCGCTCTAGACGAGAGGTGAAAACAAGTGGAAAATGGCACGGAACCCCGAATTTATTGCAGTGCCTTTATTCGGGCGACCTGTGTGATTGATTCCTATGCATTCAATGGGGCCGCGCCTTTTTTCACGAATGCTGGTGAAGTGCTAAACGATTTATTTGACGGCTTTCGAATGACGCGACGTGAGATATGGACGACGGAGTTTGATGGTCCGTTTTGCTGTTTAGGGTTATGTGGAACGAGAAAGACAATAAATCAATTAGTCAATTCGTCTCTTTGTTAAGTAATTACAGTGTCATTTCACATTGTTTGGAGCTATATATCAGTAACATCTCATCGTCATTATTGATAATTCCTTTGCAGAATAAGATGTTGTATGTTGCTACTCCACTTTGACTTTTTTACATAATCCTTCTTTTGGGTTTCAATGCGGTTGGTGGAAGTATGATGATATTAGAATAATCAATCACGAGATTTCTACGATGTACCTTTCCTATCGAAAGCTCAAAAACAATAAGATTGGTAAGGTAGGTAGCAATCCCGCAATTCTAATGTTAGTTACCTACCATGTAATGATTGAGTGTTCCTTAAAACGTCTACACTCAATTGAAGGTACGTATCCTTAGCTTTCTCACCTCAGCTAATGTGAGTAAATACAAATGTTTGACTTTTATACACATTTAGCTAAACTTTCCCGCAAACCTGGAGAACTAAAAAGTGTAAAGATTCGTTGAAACGACTAAGGTCGTGTCCACGTTCTGTTTGAACTAATACCGTTTGTGTTTGAACAAAGCTGGACAGTTTCTGTGGAGTGTGGAGTGTGTGTTTGTGAAGCGAGAGCAAGGTTCGAGTTTCTGTAACGAGTTCCGATTGCGAAGGTGCATTTGGGAAATGGAACAAATAAACTACTTTATTATTGCTACAACAATACTGAGATTTGAGTCTTACAAATAACTTAGGCACTTTTATTTAATATCCACTATTCTGTTTTTTGCCATGAAACTTAGTTGTATTGGTATTAGTTAAAGTTGGATGTTTTTAAATGAAGTCCTTTTCGATGTTCGAGTGTAGTATAATAATTAGGTAGTTAAGTAGATTACTAATTTACACAAAGGTATGATCTTATGTAGGTAGTAGGTAAATTTTTTTGCTTTTCTAAGTTAAGCCATCGTGTTTTTTTTTTCGAGATTATATTCACAACCGATTGATCAGGTGGTTTTACTTCAAATATCTAACCCAATAGAAGGTTTTTTCTAATTCCAAAAACAACCCATTTCAACACTCACATGACCTTGGCAAGTCAAACAACTAAACCTCCGCGTTAAACTTTCGGACCTGAGGTTAAGACGTCGAACTTGGCGACGCCCGTGCCAAGACGCTGAGACTTGGCCAAATTGGCTGTCTGTACTGGTGCCGGTTGGAGTTTGAAATAGTGAGACTTTACTTGATTTAAAGTTATTTCTATGTTGATCTGCGTGACTGTAAATAGACCGTGTGTTTAAGGATATTAAAAAAAAAACTCAAATAAACTTACGTATTCTTTACATAGATGCTCTATACTACACATCTTAATCACCTTGACCTGGTAAAGATAAATTTATTTATGATCATAATAAATTAAAACCATTTGGAATTGATTACTGGATACTTATATGGCCTATATTTTAAATTTTTGCTCCTATAACAAGCCACACCCTAAGTCATGTATATGTATAAGCATTTTAAATTTGATAATTTTGTAATTTTTCTTTATCAACAAAAAACTATTTGTTGAACTTGAATAACCTTAAAAGAATCACCTCCTGCCAAATCGCAAGAACCTTTCACCATACGGTAATTGGCCTGACTTTCATCGGGTGAGTGCGAGTAGGTGTGGGCGCCTGAAATATGATGTTTTCAGATGCGAGGTGTCCGCTCAGTCTAGACCAGAGGTTGTCAATCTTAATTTTTAATTTTCATTGATATTATTAGGAACCGTTTTAATTCTTTCAAACGATCCCTATTATTTAATTTAATAGTGTTGAAATTAATTAAATAGTGATGACGGTTCAATATGCTAAGTATCACAAAAAGTATTCCAATCTCACAGGTGAAAAGATTCTGAGCCATAGGTTGGGAACCCCTGGCCTAGACACTCTCATCTGGCTGATGCAGGAAATTGCGGTTTCTTGCTCCGAGTGAGATATTGGCACTAAGGTGATATGACTATTTACCTAGCTTTCCTTGTGTTACTTGCTTCATGGAATAAGTATCGTGCACTTGTCGAGTATCGTGTTTAGAGGAATTCGTATTCTAAAAATAATTTGTTGAATTAATATTTAATAATATATTTACTTAAGCTTTATTGCACTGTGGATTGTACAATTGGCGGAATGAATGCCTTAAGGCTTTCTCTACCAGTCAACCGCTTGGGAATGCAGAAAGTTGAATCAGTGGCGGAAAGTTTGCAATAACTGAGCGGGTGATATAAAATAAATTATATATAAATAATCGATATTAACTACGTAATAACAACATTCAATTGAAGTATTCTGAAATACAGCAAGTATCATAAAATAAAGATTAAGGTTCTTACTTAGTTTCTTTAAATTAATATAAAAGAACGTAATCACCACACGTAACGTAAACGAAAACCTCACGATACGATACCTGATAGACACATGTTTTTGGAATCCTTTTCTTGCCATCCAAACTTTTTCTGCTGTCCATTCGAAAAGTATATATAAAGGTCTGTCCTGCCACCTTTGAATATCAGGCCTGACCCTCCGCGACTGCGAGACACTTGTGAGTTATGGCCCTTGGACCCTCTGACGGAGCATATTTAATGACCACGCTGATTTTAGGGTAAAGGTGAAGAATCGTGCTATTAGGATTTACTTATAAAATGTAGGTATGTGTACTTTGCAGGTTATCTTCCTTAAAACATATTGAAAAAAACAGTTGACGAAGCTAGTGCAGTCGGTTTACGTGAATAAAACACAAGACATGCTAAACTTTTTTGATATCTACCAGAATTGAAAGTAAATATCAGATATCAGACATTACTGAATGAAATGATTAATTTGACAATATTATGACAAATAGGTCCTAACCGAATAACGTCATGTACATAGCACATACCTTTTTCATTCACTACAGACAGAGTACAAGGTTTCCAATAATCACTCATTCTAACAACGTTTTATCGTCAGTAAACACAATAGGGCCCTAATACAACATACCTGCTACATTTAAAACAGTCTAACAAAAAGATTAATTTCGTTCATAAATCGAGTCACCCTAGGGTCACCCCATATGCCGTCATATATAAAACCACTATACAAATATACGCTGAGGTGACAAACAGACAATCTTCTCTCCTGTCCGATGCAAATGAGACCATCTGGCTAGCGTTACTTGCCATAATATTTTCATGAACAGTGGACTCTATCCTTCATGAATAAGGTTCAAGTTTTTATTTTCCAACTGCTATTAAAAGGTGGTCAGCTAAATGGCAGATGAAATTTTCAAAATCAGCCTTAAGTTTACAGTCATAGAGTCCAAAACTTGTTAAAACTCATCCCTTGTAGAGAAAGGTCGCGATTCTCACGTGGTTTCCGAAATAAAGCGATGACCCTGAAGCGGTGGCTTTGTGACATAGGGCTGTCTCGTGACACGTTATGTTAATAAAGGTATTTGGGAAGTCTATTATTTTTCTTTCAGAATGATAATTTTTTTAACATTTGTACACTACTATTACATTACTATTTATATGATGTATTTTGGCAAATAAACAATTGAATTTGTATTTGTATCTAATCTAGAATTAATTTTACACACAGCTGTTTCTAAGTACTACGACGTGCGTTTTTTTGTGAAGGCTTGCATTCGAATTTCTTTACCGTCGCTATCTCTTAGGTCCCAGGCTTTTACCTAGTGGGGCCAACACAGAAATTGTATTTTCTATAATGTCTTAGGTTTTATTGTGATTCTATTATTATTTCGAATTTCCGTACAAAATTACTTGATGGCAAAATGTTGCAAGCGGATGAACATGCGGGGGGATCTTATGGTTTAAATAGTTTTTTTTTCATTTTTTACTTGCATCACAATAAACCTTTCATAAAAATAAAATTTGTGTCAACCCTGCGGTGGCGTGTGAGTTATAGGAATGACACACGTGTGACACCGCCTCTGCGTTATGTTAATAAGGGACGATTTGCTTTGGGACTTTTTATTACTGCGGTGGACGCAAAAACTTTATTATTTTTACATAGCATTACATTCGGTTTTATTTTGCAGATTTTATATTGTGGGCACTTAAAAAGTATTTTTTTACAAAACAAAAAAATATTTTTTTACAAAACATACATATACATACTCGTATGAGCTAAGTCAAAGCAAAGAAATTATTATACCCGCTCATCTTTTTCTTGAAACTTTGAAATAATCGCAGATATGTACATAACTGTATAATTTCGCCATAACTAAATTCTGTTAAGGCCAATAATTAAACTGACTGGTTTCTAGCTCAAAGGATTAGCATACCTATCTAACGCGGCAACGCAGCCAGCATTATAGCCTCCTTGCCACAAGGAAATGGTTTCGTTTTTGAATAGGGTGGTCATATTTTTTTATGTTACATGTCTTAGTTTTATTTTTTCTTGTCTGTTATTAATAGAGACTGGAAAATCATACTTCAATTTAATTATAATAAAAAAATACGTTTTCAGATCCGATGCTAACATGTCAGTAGAAAAAAATCATTCACCTACAAATTCCTATCGATGTTTTTTATCGATACCAAACTTCACTAGTCCCTGGCAGTAAATCAGTCCACCTGAGCAGCCCTAAGTAATCCGTGCGATAGAGGCCGTCGTAAATACCAAACTATTGACTCGGCAGCCGAGGGTTGACTGCTGACTGCCCCGGTAATGGGAAAGCCGTTTGTAAAAATTAGCCAGACGCGTGGAAAAAGTTGTTCTTTCGAATTGAGAAGTGGGCGTTTTACCTTGGTATGTAATCTATACTTCTATATGGTGTGAATGTTTTGGTGCTGAATGGAATTGAATTCAAAATGTGCGACGGTCCCTTTCTTTTCTATTTTATTATTTTATATATTCTATACGTGAATGGATATTGTTTGCTGTTGTGTTAGTTTTTGTTCCTTTCTTTTGTTTTATGTTTTTCTTATTTTGTGTTTCATCTATACCTACGAGTACAAGGCACCCTCTGAAAATCAGTGTCGTGGCATGCATCTTGCTGCCACGATTAATGCTGAGAGGGTGCCTTATGTGTCTGTATATTATATATGTATTTACAAGTCAGTGTATGTATATGTGTTTGTGAGACGAATAAATGTATTTTCTTTCTTTCTTTCATTAGCTCTCCTTTAGTGTTTTGATAGTCTATTATTTACATAGAATCTTTCAAGATGTTAACATACATATTTCATTACTAGCTGTTTATGCTATTTACACTACAACAGCAACAATCTGAAGAATTAGCCTGTAACAAGAGCTATAAAGTAGGTACCAACAACAAGAACCTATTCAGTTATTGGCGTCAGTTGCGTAAAATGAGAATAATCATGCTCATTTTGAAGGTACCTTTGGAATTATGATGATTTATCATTAAACTACTTTTACCAATTCGATATCTAGTCTTTTGAACCACTTATTTAATCATAACAAACTTTGTAAGTACAATATTTCCTCCAGGGGCGGCCAACATTTTCTCGGCATATTACTTCTTCGCGAAACTCGTACTAGCCAGATAATTGTTGGAGATTACACGGGGCAGGGGTGGCCAACTCTCAGGTGCTAATCGAAAAACTTTTCCTCGGTTATTGACTCCCAACTTTGCTAATCGCAAATAGATATTCTATTTTCGGGCACTCCGTAAGGGCTAATTTTGCTGTAATTGAGTTACTGGCATCTGAAGTTTATTTAATTTATGCAAACGTAGTGTGGGACGCCCTCCGGCCAGATGGGATGACGATCTGCGGAAGACTGCAGGTAGATGCTGGATGCGCCAAGCCGAAGACAGGGCGCTATGGCGCTCATTGGGGGAGGCCTATGTCCAGCAGTGGACTAATATAGGCTGATGATGATGATGAAGTTTATTTACGAGTTTGTTATTTATAGAAGAGTAAGTAGTAAGGTTTAAAACTAATTATCTCTCGTAAGCAACCCATTCGTCCTGAGCTTTAAAAGAGTGATATTTCAATTTTTACATACATTTAAATGCGTACTTTTTTGACACGTCCTTAACTAATTGCAAATATAGGGAAATCTGTTAGGTATAGGCTTAACTTTTCTTTAAGAATCTACCATATTTGTATAGTGTTTTATAAGGCTTCTAGTTTTATTTAATAAATAAATAAAAAATAGATCTTTATAAGTAAAAAAATAGGATGAGAGAAACCACTGACAATTTGAAATATTTTTTTTTAACAAAAAGCTGCACCTGATTCATGACGTCATTTTTGTTTAGCTGAAACCAATCAAGCTTTCACTTTACATTTTGCAAATGTGCATTCATTATATATATGGAATTAACAATCTTTTGGCAGACGATACCAATAATTATTTGTATAAGTACACTTGGTGATATTGGTATTGCAATATCATCATGACACAGTCAAAGAATACATATACTAACACAGTATTAAAAGAAATGCTTGCATGTAAACCAGTTTTAATAGTAACAAAGCGTTAAATCGTTACCTAGCTATTAAAGGTAGATGTGCCAAATTATAAAGGCTGCCGTTGCCTTCACCTTTAACTCCCTAGGAAATCCGCCACCACAACGCAGAATGTCTCCAGCTATTCTTACTGCTCGCCACGGTCCATCGACTCCGTTTACGAGCGATTCAGAAAGGACAAATTTATTGCTATCAGTTCACGGACCACTGCCGCCAGCCACCTGCCACAGGTATGATTTAGGTGACTAAAGTTCCACTAAATCGTTAGTCTGGATTAAGGAAAGATGATTTTCTATTAGTGCCGTAATTGAAAAGTTTTAATTCAATTTCTCTAGAACATACTTTTATTACAGTAGGCTCTAGACAACTGTGGTTGACCGACACGTGTTGACACAGGTATATTTACACTGTGCTTAAACGAAAAATTGTCTTTATAAATACCTTAGCAATTGAATAAATTAATATCAAAATCGTTTAACACCAAGCACCAACACAACTAGACACGTGTAAATGCCTTTTAGCTAGATTAAGACGATAATGTTTTGTAAGTGTCCAAGAAATTGGAAATTAATTGTAAAATTGTATCAAATATTTCAAATTATGACTGTTACCTAGTTACTTCCACTTAATATTGTGTACAGTTTTAACCCTTTATCTCCAGAACTTTTTAAAATTGTATGTCAAACAGACGTTCAAGGTAAACTCTTCCAAACTCTCCCCTCCCTAACCAAGTGGCGTTGTAATTTTTATTTTGCGCTATTTGTCACGTCTTCAGCTCGTGTAGCGTGACAGGTGACGCTTGTCGCTTTTTCAATTTTTGAATTAATAAATTCACTTTATTACGCGTTTAGATCGTATCCCCTTTAAACGACGCTGTGAGTTATGTAGCTTGGAGCAAACGCACACACGCATTGAAAAAAAGTGTCAATATAACCCAGTACTAGCAAACACGCTTGTCTTTCGTGGGTTCTTTTAATACAATTCAGACGAAAAAAAATTACAAATTGTCATGAGGGTAATAAAAAAAACAGTTGGTCTTTAAGAATAAAATTAATAGCATTTAATGATACCTAACTATGACCTTCCGTTACTAACCATAAGTTTCTTCGAGTCGAAACCTTTCCTCTTATTATTCTAAGTGCGTGCATATTAGGTATGATGAGATGAACCACAAACTGACATCCACTAACACTTATTAAACACCAATGGCTATAGCCACCAATTCGATCGAGACCCCTCACTCAGCACATTTACCTCACCGCATTTTCCTCAGACTCCGCATTGTCGCAAGTAGGTGCATAATGCAGGTGTTAGCACGGCCCTCACGTTTCCCCTAATTAGATGAAGATCATTAGGCGCCCTCCCGTAACGCGGTTATTGGGCCTTTGCATTCGTCTCGCTGATGAAGGTAGCCCGCTTTGCACTTGTTATTCGAGACGCTCGAGTAAGGTGGAAGGTAGGTAATAAATAGATTTGCGTTGCAGTAAGGTTGTCTGTTGAGCAATGGATGGTTGCATATTTATGCCAGATGCAATATAATTTTTCTTTCAAGATTTTTAGACTCAGTTTCTGTATGTTAACAACTATCTAAGCATCCAGCCAATAACTAGCAAAATATCTCTTAAAATAATTATGATTTATCCACTTTAAGGCTATTATCTTGGCATGGACGAGTGTTTCTACTTACTTAAACGCTAGTAGAAAAAAACACGCGTACATGGCCCTTTGAAATAAACTTACAGTGACTTGCCGATTTCCTCTTAATGTCAGTTCCAAAAGTCATACACTAAATGATTATTAAGTCTCTAAAAATTTTTTTGAAACCAAAAAATATTAAGTGCCAATAAACCATTCTCATCTCATGCTGCCCGCTCTTATTTAATTGTAACTGAAATTGAGCAACAAAATTGTTTGCTCGCTTCGCTCCGCTCGCACCGCTCACGTCAGCGCGACGTGACGCCGCGTCACGCGCGACAGGTAACGTGCCCAATTTTTAACGTGCGACATTTAAATTAAATTCCTGGCTGGCAGACGCGCCTTTATTTAGGCAATTTTGAGAGAGGTCTCCGTTACTGTTGCGTTAAAGGGTGAATTATGTTGGTAATTGGAAGTTATTTTGCTGATTAGTAAGTGAATTATATTGATTCTAGAATGATGGAGAAAACGTCTTTGATCGTTTACTGTTTTAAAAACTACGCGTAAGAAAAATAGAAGTGCGCGAGGGAAAAATTGCAGATATATAATGACAGGCGTCCGACTGTGAGAAACATAACGGGCCGTTACAAATTAAATCATCTGCCCTCTTGTAGTTATTGATTTAAGAGTACTAATTGATAGACAATATATAAAGCCGCCATTTTTGTATTACTACTTTAAAGTGTATTTTTTTGTCTTTAACCTCGTAGAGTTTGTTATTGTTCTGCATTAAAGGCACAAACAATAATTTGTTTACTGTTTAGGCCCAGTCTAATCCTTTTAATGCGCACATAAATTCAGTTTGTTTGTATCAAGTTTATCCATGATCTCGCACTTTGAAACAGTTTTTTGTAAACAATGAACCACGTGAGGGTGTCTACGTAATTGCTCGTAAATCTCCACTATTCACAACTTGCGTTTTTGTGTAATTTGTTGTTTTAATGGAACGAGATAACTTTTTACTTTGTGAAGATTCAACTCACATCTTAAAATTTAGTAGGTCAAAATTAATAATGCAAATAAAAACCTACCAATTTACGGTGAAACTTTAATTTTGAAAGCTGTGTTTATGCGTATCTATACCTATATACCTAGGTCTGTACGCACAAGTATCTTTGTCCTTATTTTTTGGGTTATGAGGGGCTAAATACGGCTTTTCAACTTTCTGTAAAAATATAGATACAGTAACCATGACATCCATCTATCCTACTGACTATATAAATTTCGCTCATACCAATCTAACTAACCCTTTACTTTCTAAGCACGAAAATTGATCATTCTTTTGGTGACCTGATTCCTGCGTGTCTTTTTATTTGACTGACAGGTTTTTTTTAGCACTGGGCCTACATTTTGTGTGCTTTCACAATATTTTTATAAAATTAAACAAAACTATAGATAGTGCCATCCATTAAGGCGCACGCCACCTTTCGTCCTAATCGTTTATAGTGCATTTGTGCAAGCTTTTGTCAACATTTGACTATATAATATTTATTATAATTATTCAATTATTTCACATTTTAATATTTGCCACACACCCCGCACCCCGCGCTTTCCTCAATCAAAAATGAACAGCGCGCGCCTTCGTAGTTCGTGGATGGCAGTATCTATACCAGTGTTAGTACATTCTGGTTCCTAAAAACTGAGCATAGATGCAGGTTACTTTGGCACCGTGCCGCGTGCGTGGGATAGGTGTGTGCTCGCTCCGTGCCAAGTCATATTGAAACGGGCGATGGGAACCTTCCAAACTTTTGCACCAATAATCTGGCTAGGATACCTAACGTTTTAATCGGAATTCTATCTAGAGTGCAGTGATATACTTATTGATAATGCGGCTTCTAAAGTTTGGGACTTGCTGCGGGTAGCAAAATGTTTGTTGTTTCACTTTTTAGACTTATTTTCATTAAATGAAAAATTGCATTTTAAAATAAAATCTTCACTTGTTTATTTGTAATTGTTTC
Organism: Pyrausta aurata; assembly: GCA_963584085.1. Taxonomy (NCBI): domain Eukaryota; kingdom Metazoa; phylum Arthropoda; class Insecta; order Lepidoptera; family Crambidae; genus Pyrausta; species Pyrausta aurata. The sequence goes on from OY757259.1 coordinate 892,344, forward strand.
TAAAATATAAATAATAAATAATTATGCACCTGATAAAACACCAATTGTCTGGTTTCCAAGTAAATAATTTTCTTCCTTGTGATACGTATACCTGACAACGATTACTGACACAACAACCTACAACACCTGTCATGACTTAGGTACAAACGTTCGTACTTTTTACATAAATATTTGCCCCTTGCGGGATTCAAACCAGGCATGGTAGTCAGGAGCGCTAACCACTACAACAAAGTGTCCTCTCTCATATTCTATTCTTGCTTTTGTGTAAGCTTACAAGTTAAAACGATACGCAATTATTTATTATGGCTCTTCTATACTCAAATAAAATATAAGCAAGGATAATGTTTCTTACTTAGGAAACCTAGTTTGTTACCTAAGTCCTGTCACTGTTACACGGCGCTTTATGTATTTTTGTCATGAAGCTTTGTAGAATTGTTCAACTTCACCTTGAACAATACACGTATAACATTTTACCTTTATTACTACTATATGATCAGAACCGAACAATGGCAAAAAATTGAAAGAAAGAAAGAAAGAAAGAAAGAAAACACATTTATTCGACCGAGAAATAAATAAACATTTATAACATGCAGAGCTGGGTAGACTACTCGAGTCGAAAAGGCACCCGCTCAGCATAAGTCGTGGCAGCGGAACGCATACCACGACGCTGATTTTCAGCGGATGCCTTTGTGGGTAGAGTAGTCTGCTCAGAGTAAAAATAAATCAATTAAAAATACAAAAAAAAAAATTTATTAAAAATAATAATCATAATAATAAAATAAAAATAAAATAATAACAATCAAATAATTCAACCAATTAACAAATAAACATTAAACAATTATTATATTATAACAAGAAACATTTATTTATAATTTACATTAATAAATTATGAATAAAAATAATTTCACAAATTAATTTAAAAAAGAAATACATTTAATAACTCAGCGAGCTCTGCGGTTAACCGCGAAACGGAACGTTGCTCCGTCCGTCAGAAGCCGTTCAAAAAGGCAGAAAATAGAAAAAGAAAAAAAAAGAAAAAGTCTTTCTATGGTCTTTGGTTTAGATCATATAATCTATGGTTTGGATTCGCGGTTTCTCTGTCTACGCGGTCGGCATACTCTTACTAATCTGTGGCGGTCGGTGCCGGTGGCCATCTTAAATCTAATATCCGACAAAATCCGATTCAAGACGAAAAAAGTGCCACGCCAACCAGCCACGTACAAGATGAGAGGACACGTTTTGGACACGTTGGCATCCATGGCTTCAGAACAGACGAGGCAAAAGGAACTATCAGTCACCCGGTCGAAACAAAAGAGGGCGACGGACGAGACGCGTCACCTCCACGCGTGGCGAAAGCTGCCAAAAAAACTGCTACACAGGGAGCACATGTGAAGAAAGTAGTGCCCTTCCGTGCGAACGGCGATGCATGGCATCGTGGTTTACCTATGTCTGGGTTCGCGGCCCCCTCGTTTGACGCGCATTCCCCGTTGGTAAGTGAACGCGTGCTGTTCGTTTTCAAATTGCGTGTGTAATAGGTGCTGTTTGAGTTTCAGTTTGAACGTTGTTTTTACCTTCAGGGCGCGCAACGGCGGGGGCAGCGAGTTCCAGCACCGCGTCGCAGCGAATTTGAAGGAGCCGCGGAACGCAACTGTCCGGTGTCTTGGGGTCAGAAAGACGCCAACACACTCCCTCCTACCACGCCCATTCCCGTTCCGTGCCCATGCCAAGTTCTCATGTAGGTAGCGTGGTTTCTGTGTCTTTAAGATTTCAAACATAAGGCTTGCCAAGTGGAGTTTTCTGCGGGCTTCCATCCGCAGCATGTTCGCAGCACTAATATATGGGGAGACGTGCGTCCGTGGCGGAATGTGATAACAGAAGCGCACGCAGGCATTCTGCACTCGCTGAATGAGCTTTTCTGACCTTGCCAGCATGCAGGGACCATACACCGCGTCGCAATAACTAAGCTTGGATAGGACAAGTGATTCACAGAGCGTTTTTCTGATTGCCTCGCTCAGATATGGTCTTATTTTATAAAGAAGCTTTAGTCGATACAAACAGTTTTTTGTGCATTCAGCGATATGGCTCTCAAACCTCAGATTGCTATCAAAAAGTAGGCCTAGATTTCTTGCTCTGTCTACCCTTTCTACTGGCTCTCCATTAATGGTAATATTTATTGTGTCTATATCTAATTTTAGGATTTTTTTGGGTGTTCCTATTATCAAAAGTTTGGACTTTTTCGGATTTAGTGTGAGACAGTTCTTCTGACTCCACTTGCTTATCCTCTTCAGCTCTCTATTCACTGTGGATGAAATTGGATGTCTATCAAGAAAGTAAGTCTCCGCTAAGAATTGCATGTCGGTGCCAGCACCTGTAGGCTGCCAAACGACGCCGTAGAGGTTAATGGCACGTGTCGGAGGTATTCTTATGGTCCGGTCGAGGATAATGACGTTGGATATCATAATAATATTTGCGTAAAAGTTTAGGAAAGTTTGTTTGTATATAAAACCATGAGTAGTTTTGATTCATTTATTGAGAATAGCTCAATTAAAACATCGCTGCGTAAACACACCTTTTGACTTCTTAACACATCTTTCGGCTTTTATTACTTTATAGTGCAAGTATGACATAAATAGTTAATAAAAAGTTTAGTTTTAAACCTTAATAATACCACATATTATACTTAATAAACTATGCTTTTATTATAACGACCAAATTGTTTACCAATAAGTGCACAGTTCACAACACATTTAATTCAATAAACTTAACCAATCGCTCGTTAAATCATCCTTTACCGGTATAATGTATTTAGCAAATCACCGTTTAACTTATCAGGTAAATAGGCTTACCAAAACAGCCTCGCGTAAAGAGCTTTTCCCATACAAGGCGGAGAGATTAATATCGCAAAATTAAGTCTTTTACAAAGAACCGATGATATCAGGGTCCCTACTATGTCTGACGAAAAAGCAGAAAAAGACTTGACTATTAGTGTTTACAAACAGATTTTTACAAGAAATAAGTAGATAATGCATGCTTGACTAGCGTTATTCCGCGGCTTTACCTACGTAAGTGTCGGATTCACAAAAAATATCGCAATGTGCTTTTCCGATTTATGAGCTATATTATTGTAAAGTTTTATCAAAATCGTAGTAAAGTAGTTTCTGCCTAATGAAGTATTTCCTTTAGGCAAGGAGGCGATGATACCGGCTGAGTTGCTGCGTTGGATAGCTATACTAGTATTATATTATCTGTGGCTATACTTATTCTTTGAGTTAGGAACGAGCCATATTTATTACTCGACGAACAGAATTTTATTCAGGTGCAATTTTTTCAAACAGTAATTTAGCAGAAAGTCCACGATCCAAAACGTTTTAACGACAAACTAACAACTAAACAACAACAACAAAACACATGCAAGTTTCAGCATGCGTTTTCAGACACATTTAAGAAAATAAAAGAAGTCTAAAAACAGGCCGCATTAATGTAGGTATAACAATGGCGACTAAAGTTAAAACTACAGGCATCAAATCACAGAGTAGAACCACAAATGTGACGAAACGTAATAGCACAATAAACATCACAATCTGACGCTATCGAAACATCTGACCGGTGTTGCTTTATACGAGATTTGTCAAGTTTACAATCGTTGTGAAAACTGCAAAGAACACTTTATTTTACGATACAGTCACAAATAAGTTGTCAGATGTATCTCTAATGATTTCCAAACGTTTTCGGATTACATTTGCAGGGAAATGTCGCAGTCTTATTTCAAGCTATTATATTGCATTGGCTAATATATATTATATTCCATTGGCTAATAATGATGATGATGGTGATGACTCAGTCTATGAGCATGATTTCATAGAGTTTGATTCTAGAATATACTGTAAACAAGGTGAATTATAATAGCTAGCGTAATAATATTAAATTCTGCGTAATTTACTCTAACAGAACTAAATACTAACTAATCGTAGATAGTCAGTTTCCCTTGTATTATTTTACTATAAATATTTTATTCAGCTCCGACTTGAGTTAAGCGTGTGCCATTCACAACAAAAGTGCAAGGTGCTTTTCTTCCTAAAACTCGCTACAAATTTCAATCTAGACAGACAGAGTTACTGTGCATTAGTCGCATCGGAGAGAACCTTATATCGCGAGAGGCCTATTAGCTAACTCGATTTCTTTGGTAATAGAAATATAAAGACGACGTGACGTCACATATATATTTGACAACTCCAAGGTTAGCGCTCACTAGAATTTTGCGGCGCTGATGAATATGCTAATGGTGCGCCCGTCATTTAAATTGCAACCGCGATCTCCGAATGTAGTTTTCCTTTAAATAAGGCTATAGCCATCACACCACCATCGATTTCAGTCAATATTATCTGCCATTTTACATTAGCGATAGCTGAAACAATACCCAAATGCATTGCAACCGCGATCTCCGAGTGTCGTTTGCCTTTAAATTAGGCAATAGCCATCACATCACCATCGATTTCAGTGAATACGTATCTGCCATTTTACATCAGCGCTAGCAACACACAAATGGTTTGCAACCACTCAACGATCGCTTTGATATACATAATACTCCTGCGGAACGCACCTATTGCTGTAGGAACCTTGCCAAAGTAAGCTGTCACCGAGCCGCCTGGATTTAAGTGGAGATGCTTAGACTATTCTCTGAACTGAAGTGAGAGAGGACATCTAATTTTCAGGATATAAGTATTACTTCTGCTGCAATATTTTCAACCTTACTTGACAACTTCTTCAGACAGATAAAGTTATTTTCGTAGTTAATCTTTTACAGGGTGAATAATTAAAACAATCTACTTAAGCATCAGCATTAGGCGCAGCGTAGGACATCCACCGACAAGGTGGACAGACGACCTTGTAAAGATCGCAGGATGGCTTGTAAAGAGCACTGGATACAGACCGCTCACAACCGTTCGTTGTGGAAAGCCATGGGGGCCTTTGTTCAGCAGTGGACGTCCTTCGGCTGATAATGATGATGATGATGACTTAAGCATCATTTATGTATATGACACACATAAGGCTATTTTAAAATATCCTATCAATATTTACCTCTCATCAAATACCCCACTATGCACAAGTATATGGCTTTATTTATACGTACAAATATGTGCATATAGCTCCAAAAAGATAAGCAGAAGGTAAACATGGGGCCCGTTAACGTCCAACGTAATTTCCAGAAAAAAACACTAGCCATTTCCATCCTTATCTTAGGCAAGTCAATTTTCTCCACTCTACCTCAAAGATACCAACTTATTTCCAAAAGCAAACTACCCATTTTCAACCTTAAGACAACTAGTGATGGTGTATGAGGATGGTAGAGTAAAGGTGGCGATACATTGTCCAACTTGTGTGTAAGAACGTTGACAAGGTGGAGGCTGATCGTATAATCCTCATAAAATAAGGTAGCGAAAGAAATTGGTGGCACACTGAGAGCAACTATTTCTCAAATACAAAGGTTATCAATATTATATTTTTTACTTGATGTTACAAATAAGACTATACGGCTGACAGTTTTGGACGTATATGAAATTGAAACCTTACAAACTTAATATGAATAATATTATTGATTTTTAAGACTACCACTCAGTTTAGCTTTCATGGCCTATTAAAATTTTTTGGACAACTTGTGATTCTCTAGCAGCTAACCTCTAACAGTCCATTGTTTCCTCAAATTGTAACTTCTCGGAACTCTCTAACTTTTGCTCCCAGTGCGCCCCAAACCGGTATAATCCGGCGCGATCCGGTATCAGCGCGTTCCGTACGCCGGTTTACGGCGTCCGACCGACCGGACCGGAATGGCCCATCGGGTAAGGTGCGATTGCACCTTAGCGCGCTCGGACAGCGGCTATGAAGTGTTAGGGTTGAGTTCCACTAGAATTTTGAACTTAATATCATAGAAGAGACACTTTCCAAGAAGTGAAAAAACTCTCTAGGGATAACTTACCTGTTGAGTAGAGTACTTTATAGTATGAACGTGAAAACAGACTTGAAGAGCCACTCAACCGGATTTTGCAACTATTACCAGTACCAGTGGTATCTTATTGATTTGAGTTTATCATACTAATGAGAGACCTAGTTATATTTCTTAGTTGGAGTTTAAATTTTTGAAAAGATATAAAATCAATAATCAAAATCCTCTCACTTAAATGAAGACTGATTACTGAATCTGGTGTCAAGTGTGATTACTGGGGATACTGATCCCCAGTAAATATTTTCTATCAGATAAAATAAATTCTTGCTCATCCTGTAGTGGTCGCAAGCCCTATCGGCTTCTTCCTAAGTTACCGGCACTTATTCGCACACCTACGGTTACGGCCATCGCGATAACCGAAGGTTTGATTAAAATACACCCGGCCCAGTGAAGATGACCCCATTTTCCTTCTATGGCGTCCAGGAGGTATTCTTGCTAACGAAATGTAAGTATATTGTGAGCTTGTTTGTTTTTCCTTGGCGTAGCAAAACAAAGGCAATTAAATCAACAGAATCAGTAAAATTGCTCTGAAACACATGCTAAGATTTTAGCAACAGACTATTGGAGGTATTTGTATTTTTTTTACATACTTCAAGCTTACACTTTATGTTCTTATGGCATCAGGATGATGTATAATCTTGTGTAATAATCTTGCCCATTTGTAATTTACCCCGCAGTAAATATTTACATTTAAACATTCATTTACTTACATGATCAATTATTCTCGTCATCATGTTTATTTATAGTACCTGTGATAGGCTAAAATATTTTTTAAAGTTGAATAATCTATCCATACTTGCCAGCTACTTTTTCGTACAATTCAAGATTTTGAGAACAGACCCTGGATCCCAATCCACGCATAATAAAACGGCTGCGGGAGGGGAAATCACCCTCATTTTTTGGGCACATCCCAGGTGCCGGTAAATCACTCGTCTAGACTAGTTTTATAGTCCTGATGCACGCACTTTATTGTATTGCACTGTACCGCCGCATCTAGTTTCGTGTGATTGCGGTATTTTCTAATATCGGTTTACGATCGGGTTTTTATTTTCATTTGTGAGTTAAAAGTTAATTAAAAGGAAATATTGGCATTGTCTACTCTTAAATTATCTGACATCACGTCGCCCGTAGTGATCACAATCCACGAGAAGCATTATAGACTTGTCACCAAAGCTATTATATGCCGAAAATTAACCCATTTAAAAGACATTTATTCTATAATCTAGTTCGGGAACCAGTTGGCGATGTCCATTATTGTCCATAGATCACCAACCTTTTCGTGGATTCGGAGCACACGGCGCGCATAAACATGGCAACTCGCAAGGTGGGCTTTAGGCTGGCTACAAATGAGCTGGTATTATACTTTCTGTATTTTTTTATATTCATTCAGGTAGCATTTCATTAAATTACGGATTTGTAAATAAAAACCACCAAAGTGTGTGAATGTGAACTCGGAAAATTTAAGCACCTACATTTTTTCCGGGCTTACTATTCATTTAAACAGATTCATACAAAATTTTTGGAAGGCGCGGAATAAATACTTTACCTACGTTACTATATTTCTGGATATATAAACAATACTACAATTAAACGTGGAATATAAATGTGTTATAAAGTTCGTAATCCAAAATTAAGTATTTCATTTAAATGAGTTATTAAAAAAATACTTATTTACTCTCAACGTGGATGCCTTAGCAGCGGAAGAAGCACGTCACTACGGCGTATAGAGAGCTTTCATGTCTCATGCAATCTTCGGCTGCGTAGTAGTGCTCGTATGACTTCTTTTACATCAGAGTTTCCCAAACTTGTTCTCCTCGTGGACCGCTTTAAAATTTTACTGATGTAGACCCCTTAGCTACATTTAAAATGTACCAGATTATATTGGCGTATCCCTCTTCGTTACTTCTTTTTTTAAATCTAATTGTTTCTTAATACTTCGGACCACAAATTCAGAGTTTGCGGTAAGCCTAATATAAAAAGTGCGATTTATTAAAGGGTTCCCACTCGGCACGCGGGTCACGCGTGGGCGGCCAGATTTGAGCCGCGGAGGTATAAACTTTTGCCCGCTCTCCTTCTATATTGAAATCAGAATAGTGTTGGACCACCTATTCCGGACGTGTTTTGTTTTAAAACTTTTTGAGAGGGGAACCTTTTTGGTTCTGATATATCGCGATTTATCGTCGCGGGGAATGTAATGTACACCTATGCTTTTCAGTATTCGACGCTTTATATTATAAGTAAGTTGAACGAAAATTACGCGAACTGAACCCTGGTCATTTGTTACTAAGTATTGCGGATTAGTAGCACCTTAAATTGATAAACCTAAAATAAAAATGAGAATAAAATAGTACTTTATTACATAACGACTCAATTTTCATTGAGATAAAAATTTTAAAGCTTTTTCAAGTCTTGCTGGTATTACATCTACTTACTACTAAATATTTTAGAGGGAGTGGAACTGGTGAACTTCAAAATGTAAAAAGGGACAATTCTAGTTTTTCATTCGATTACCATACTTTTTAAATCATTTCATTTAGATCTATAGGTATGTATGACGTACTCAGAGCCGTCAATTGATTTGCAAGAACGCTTCGAAAACAAAAGATATAAAAGAAATTGATTCCCAAATCTAATTCCGCTCTATATGTCAACAGCATTATCTTAACCCTATACCCGCGGCTTGGGTCAGATCATCCCCATACCTGATGCGCCGTCACGTCGGGCTTTGAATGGCAAATCACGAAGGTAGACCTTCGGGGCCTCTGAGACCGAGTATGAAAATAAAATGATTGCGGAGGGTCCAACCGGCACTGTATTAAAATATTCCCAAAGGTTGCGTACCCCTGAACACCTGATGTTTGTAGAATAGTTGCACGCCTCTTTATTTTGATTTTATCTGTGAAATATCGTGCGAGGGTTTTTTATGGCCCAACACAATATTGTAAGATGATTTAGCTGTGTATTGGACTTTTATTAAGGCTATATTTTGAGTGAGGTGATATTTATTTACGATGCGCATTAACTTTTATATTTTTTTATTTATTGCGCGTACGACAATAGGTGTAGGTACTTAATTTTGGAACTCGGTACATAATTTAAGAATGCTGAAAGATTTATCATCGCTTTATCGAAATAACTTGTTTAATGTCGATTCAATATACTTTAAAACAGTTTGTTCTATTAATTACATCATTTATAAATAGATCAGTCCATTCATATTGTGAGCTTTTTGCTAAGTTTGTAAGATCTTCACTTTCAATTTAACTAATTCCGTATTGCGTAGTGTTCGTTAAACGCTCAGGGATCGATGGGCCGCTGGCGGTCGCGTAACCAAAAAAATGTTGATAAACACATCCGTGAAATTATGAGGGTTTTAATTCTGTTAATATTCAAAGTTGATTTTGTCGAACTACTTTTAAAGTTTTAAACAGGTGGTAGGCGGTAGACCTGAGCATCTTTATCACAAGTAATCCAAGAAAGAATTGTAGGTACTATTTAGAGTTGTAAGATTAGAGATCCCTTTAATAAAGATAACCAGTCGCTGACGTCAGGTGCCTGACAGCCCGGGGGTTCCGTAATGAATTGAACTGGCATTAGTTTGCATGAATTAAGACGATATCCGCCGGATTAATGAATATTACTCTACACTCAACGAGCTGGGGAATACAGGGTGAGCGATTACGAAATAGGATTGTTTATTAGTTTGAGAAAGTTCATATCCATGTGTAGCCTGATAATAAATAAAATAAATACAAAAAACCTTATTTAAGATTTAAAGATAATAATACACACAGTTACATAATGTGACAATCATACTGATTTCTATCGATGCCTACGTAGGTTACTTGCTATTGTTTCAGCAAAAGCATTTTTGAATAAATTAATGTCTTCGTAAATCAGCTATTTTTTATATCGTGATATGAAAAATCAACTCTTCGACGTAGGTAACTGGTAGTTTGGTTTCAGCATCATCATCATCATTCACTCCACCACTGAACAATGGCCTCCTCTAAAGGTTTTCACAGGATCTGATTTCAAACGCTCTGCATCCAGTGCGATCCTACGATCTTTACAAGGTCGTCAGTCCAACTTGTCGGTGGACGTTTTACGCTGCGCTTTTGGTCGAAGGGTCTCCCGCCAATCTAGTAGTTTTCTGCCCCAACGGCCATCAGTTCTTCGCGCTATGTTCCTTGTCCATTGCTACTTAAGGTTATCAATTCTCCTATCTATGTCCGTTGCCTTAGTTCTTCTACGTTATCTCTTCATTTCTGCATAGCCCTTTCCATCGCTGGTTGTGTAGTTTTCCTTCAAACGTCAAAATTATCCTAACCGTCTTATCACACCCTGTATATCGCACCTCAGACAAGGTAGATACGCCCTGGAGTGGAATAAATTGCTCCAAATAATTCCGGATTAACATTTTTAATCTCAGCCGAGATGTTGCCGCATACATTAGGAGAGCGATCGCAGACGAAGATAGGTACTGTTATCTGTGGTAGGGTTGAAATGCTAACTTTGAAGTTCTTAATATTGTACCTGGAAGATAACTCTAGCTCAGTATATTGGGGAGGGAATTTTGATAAATATAGACATGTAACATACGTCTTAATTTACGATGTATAAAACTTAGAATGCTGTCTTTTGTTAAAAGCTGGATTAAAATTTAAATTGACATAAAGTTACTTATTTAAGTTCTAGCGGTCCCAGCGCACTTCGTTTCGCCCCCAGCCCCGTCCCGCCCCGGCCCCGTTTTATGGTAATTATTATCCTCCTTGACTCTACTTTTAGGTAAAAAACGTTTGTATGGTAAAAAGAAAAGGGCTGTTTTTAAGGTTTTCCGGCAACAATTCGATTTTTTCTCGCCGTAAAAACCAACTTAGAAATTCAACGAACATTTAAAAAAAAGAATTGGCCAAATTGGTCCAGGCGTTGTTGAGTTATGCGCTTACCAACACATTTTGCGTTCATTTTTATATTATAAGATTCAAATAATGAATTCATTTCATATATAAACGTCAAAAAGGAAATCGGGCGCTAATGTAACTTGCATATTATGGCTTATACCTTTTACCTAATGGCGCTTCAAGACAATAGACAATAAGGCAAGTGCTGAGAAGAAGCGCTGAAACTCTACTGTCGTTTATGTTAGTAAAATTATTTACCAAAATGCCAAGCTTGTTTTATTGTACTGGTATTAAATGTTCAACCAAATTGAATAATAAGGTAAATGTCATCGCGATGGTCGCGATTAGGATTTTGCGTGGGAGGAACAAAATTGGCTGCGTTGGCAACTACAAATCGTTTGCGGGTTTTTGATAGAGATGACAAATTTTAAGTGCCGTTTTAAGTTCATTGTGTATTCGTTTCTAAATATTAGCTTCTGATATTTATGAATTTTATTGTTATAACCTAATCTTGGCTTCTTTACGTAAGTTCTTATAATTAACTTTCTACTTACAGTTTTGAAATCAAATGGTCATACCACTATTCTATTCATGCTCCTTAATTCGGGAATTTAGAGTGCATATCAGGTACTCTCGTATGTATCCATATTATGTTATTAACCCATAATCAAAAACACATATGGCTAAACTTCCACAAATATGTAATTTTAAGCGTGTAAGCGAGAAACTGCAATATAGCTTTAAAACAATCATGCAATAACTGCATAACTAATAAAACAATGATACTGCATTAACCTAGGTGCTCCCCTGACGGCCGCGCATATAGTAAGTGCACAACACAACATACCTCGTGACGCTCGCGGCCATTACCGTATTTCAGGGGGTAATTTGTACCGTGAATCAGTCACCTGCCCGCGTGACGGACGGCCCTTTATTGCAGGACACTAGTGCATTGTAAAACTAGTTTCAGTAGGTTCACCCCCACAGGGAAAAAAATACATGTGATATTACTTGGTAACGGTGTTAATTACTATAAACGTTCATCTATAACAAATGAACAGAGATAGAAGAATAATCACGAGAAAGCTTGTGGGGGAAAGAAGAAGAAGTAGAGCAAAACACTTTTTAAGACAAAGCTCTTAACGATCTCTCACTGATGTCTTCGTTAGTATTCAAACATTTTAGAGTATCTAAAACTTTTCATTTAAAAGACTTCTAAGGCCCAGTTTTTTCATCGATAGTAATGGTAAAGTACCAGCGGTTGAAAATTTACGATTGTGTGTATTTTTGAAGAAAATCTACCTTAACCAAATGTCAGAATGGCTGTTTTAATGACCATTGGAATGGGTATTTTTTCTTCAAAACACACTGCTGGTAACGTAACTTTACCATTACTACGGATCAAAAAAACTGGCCCTAAGTAACAAATAGTTCTATAACGTACATCGAATTCATTTAAGGAATCCTTAATTGTATTAAATATTCAGGCTTTACTATCCACGATCTTTCTGTATCGAATCCTACTATGTCAATGGACACACGGTTGGTTGGTGCCTCTGAGCAGAATAGCGCGGGTTAGGATTAGTGGACGTTTAGCCGCAAAATGTATGGCACTTTGTTCTGCCCTAATCGCACCCGCTAGTTTTTGTGCATGTATTCGGTGATGGATTTCGGTTGGACAGTTTTCTGCTTTCAGGATAAATAAAAGTTTCGAAAAATTTAACTTAAGTGTCCAAAAAGGAGTGCTAAAAGACATAAAATTTACACAACTGCCTACCAAATTCCTTCTCAATCCCCCTACACAAAATTTCAAACAAGAGTCTTATAAAAATCGTAATAAAAGTTCACCTAACCCCATGTCGCGCTTACTACCATTCAATAAAACCGAATTGCATTCCAATATCACACCTGAAGACCTAAAATGGCGTAGTCTTGTCTGTAGGGAGTCAGATTTGCATACAAACAGCAGGTGTAGGGATCCGACAAATGCGACCTGAGGGTGTAGGTGTCACTCTAATGGACCTACGACTACTAGAATGTATTGAGTGTAAAAGACGATTGGGTACCTACCGTATGTTATTGATTGTCCCTTCTTGTCAAACGTAAGAGACATACTTAAATATAATAAAAAAAGGTTTATATATTTTGCCAACAAGGGCCCAATTGTAAGTTTAAATTATAGACTTAGATACTAGGGTTAGTTACAACAGAATAATGTATAAAAAACTTACTTAAAAACCATTTTACTAAGAAATTTATTTGTTTGTTTGCTAACGCACTCAAGATTTTGTTGGGACTAGACCTGAGGCCTTACTCTCGACACAAAATCCGATCCAATGGTTATAGCCATCCCTGTCACTCATAACAGGCCGTGTATGCGTGTGACAGGGATGGGTATATTCATTGGATCGGGTTTTGTGTCCAGAGTAAGGGGGCAGGTGCCCTATTTTTGAATCACTCGCTTGTATGTGGCGTATGATTTGCGTTCGAAAACGAATAAAAATCAACGAAAACCACGCGAAATTTAGACGAGAGTATTCAAAAAATTGAGTAATGATTTTTCAAATCCTTTTTGTGTAGATTACAACTGGTTTTCATTCCATAATTCGACTTTCATCATTGAATATCACACGCCATCTTGACGCGAGTGATTCAAAAATAGTGCTCCCGATCCTGTGTAAATAAATATGTATAGATTGTACGTGCATAGTAAAAACTCTATTTACCCAAGACATTATATTTTCTAAATCAACTTTTTGAACAATACATAGCATTAGAGTGAATATCTTTAAAACGGATTAATTTAATATGGGAAGACGACTATTTGAAAAAGAACATCGAATTTTCAGATGTACTGGATTTTTATTGTCATGTCTTTTGTGTTACTTAATAAAAAGAATTATAACATAAATTATTTTATGGCTAAACCTAAATATATTTTTGTTGCAGGTATAACTACATGCACGCTCAGATTTGCATATAAATTGTTAAGGCGTCGACGATACAAGGTAAACGGTTGCCATATTTGATTTTACAGTGGACACTAAATTGAATTGTCAGGTTTACGTCTTCCTGCCTAACCTCGGAGGCATTAAATCATAAACGATTGTGTTTCTGCACATGTTTCATTTTAAAACTAGATTTAAACTTGTGTCATCATAATTAACAAAGACATATTATGGTTATTTTTAACCTCATGGATGTACGTTATTTCGTCATTCTTTTGTTTACTCGACCGCCGGCAGCCTACCGATCCCTGTGGGTTTAATTAAAATAACAAATTTAAAAAAGTTAGTTACTCGTAACTTTCTTACTGTACCATTCAAAACGTTCAGTGGAGGTCTCTGGCGCCTCACCACTTTACAACAAATAGCGCTTACAGGCGCGACCCAAATCGGGTGTCAGTTCAAACATTTCGCGCTTGAGTTTTGGCTTTTAAGATGTTAAGGCGCCAGGGACCATAAACGATGAACGATGAATATTCCACCGGACAGTAGCATTAACTACATACAGCCATCAACAAGAGACATCATCTAATGGTTCCTTTTTTACCATAAACAAACGTGGTATCACTAAACGCGCATCAAAATCATGGATGTAACCGTACGATGTATTCCTGGTGTTCATAACTACGAGCTTTTGCAAATATTAATTGCAAACAATCACCCAAGTACAGCAGTTGTTAAAAACATTTTATATTCTTACCTAATTCCTTTGTTGTCCCAAATACAAACCTTAGTACATCCATAATGCGGACATTAAATTCTATCGCCGTGTCTCCAGAGGAAGGAATTCGCCGAAAGAGGGCGCCTCTGGACTAACTGCCGAAGCGAAAGTAAAACTGCTGCCAAGGTGGACTAACTTTGTAGCTGAAGATAATGATAGGGATGGTACAGGGTGGTGATTGATACCAATACTTAAAAATTGGTATCGAAGTGGTACATCACAAACTGGGTAGATTTTGTTAAGCTTTGATGAAGAAACGATTTGAAAACTTTAACTAAAGGAGCGCTTATTTTGAATAATAACTCCTTAAACTCTCAGCACCATCTTAAAACACAGCACCAGCTGTAGAAACATTTTTATATACCATATTGATTTCAAGTGCGTTATGAACATGTTAAAATAATAATTGTTAACATAGCAGTTAATAATAATGTCCCTAAACATTCCTGTCTTTTCGTAACGAAAAAAAATAAAAATCTCTTGTTTTTTACTTTATTATTTATACTTTATTGCACAACAAAAATTTGTACATGAGGTTGAGTTAACGCCTTATGGCATTCTCTACGCAGTCGAGCCCAAAGGCTAAGCAGAAATGTGTAAAAATAAAATTTTTGGTACTTGAGATACTATCTAAATCTTTATATTATTTGGTGGATGTATCTCTACTGGTACTGAAATTGGGTATCACTTCCCTGTCACATCCCTCGAGAGGGTAGCGAGAGTGAATTCCTTTCACCTGATAGAACTGTTATTAGCCAATTCGATGTCCATTCCACTCCTAATAGACGGATAATAAAAGGGCCCTCTCTATTTTTTCGTTTACTCTCGCGAAAGGTGAAAATAAAATTTTCTTATTCAATTTGCTTCGTGAAACACCTTTTATTTTATTTCGATTCGTTTTCGATGGCTAATTCCTAGAAGTTTTGTTTTTACTTGTTTGAATTTAATTTGAATGGAAGAGACTAGTTGCAAAAGCGGTGCCTTTGATAAAATTGGATTAATTTTATATAAAAGAAAGAGATGAAACCCATTTTCAGAATATTTATTTAGTAGAGGTTTTATCAGAACTTTTATTATTTTAATTTTAATCTATACCAATAAAATGCTTTGTCCTGAACTACTGACTTATTGATTGACTGACTGACTGACTGACTGACTGACTGACTGACTGATGGATCAACGCACAGCCTAAACCGCTGATCGTAGAGACCTGAAACTGGGAGGGTGTGTTCTTTGTATGACGAAGGGATCCGATAAGAAAGGATTTTCAGAAATTCCACCCCTAAGGGGGTCAAAAAGGGGTGCAAAGTTTGTATGGGACAACCAGATCCCTTGGTCCAATCTACTTCAAATTTTGCATACACATTATTTTACAAAATTGACGGAAGATTTATTTTGTATTTTATTGAAATTCATCCCCAAAGGGGGTTAAAAAGTGGTGCAAAGTTATTATGGGGGTGATTTGCTTCGAATTTGATATCAATACTCTTTAGTGCTTACGATTAAAATGTTTTTTTATTTAATTTTTGACAGTCATTTGACATATCTGAGACAGAATATTTGACACATGTTTGTTATTGTTCTATCCTCTTTGGTTCACAGATGAATAATATATGTTGTTGATGTTGCTCTCGAGAAGAAATTTTATTCCTTAGAATAGCCTAAATAATATTTTTTTGTGTTTAAACAGCGTAGGTATCAATCGGTCTGTGTCCAGTGTAGATTGCAGATCGTATGTTCATATTGTCGGTGGACATTCTACGCTGCTCCTGTGGTCGAAAGGCGTCCAATCTGGAACTTTACTGCAAACTATTCGTGGGGACCTATGTTTAGCAGTGGACGGCTTTTGGATGTTGATGATGATGGTGGCGTAGATCTTCACATAGAATTGTCCCTTTCAATTTACGATTTGAATTCAAGAAAGTAGGGTATTTGCTATGACTATAAACAAAGCTCAAGTTCAAACTCTTAAGGTAGCGGGAGATAAATTGAGGGAATTTGCTTCCCCACAGTCTGTATGTGGCATGATGCTGTGTAAGCGCACAGAGTGTAGCCTGGTCTTTTTATTAGCATTATAAGTTTGACCAGATTAAAGACCGGGCTACGTGTTGTGTGTACATAAAATATGACAATTATCTATACGTATTTCTACGCATATATTTAAAAACTGGATGTTTTTGTTTGTCAAGTTTGAACGCGTTAATCACAGGAACTATAGGTCTGATTATAAAATATGTTACATACATTGTTAGATAGCTAATTTATCGGGGAAGGCTATAGAAATAGTTAAATCCGTATCGGCTTATAAATATTTTCGCTACGATCTATGGTAACGGAGTAAAACAATTACGCGCGTACGAAGTCGCTGGCGGGCCGCTAGTTTATATATAATGCTCTTTAACTGCGAGGTAGCTTAGCTTATCAGATAATTTTTACGAGTGTCTTCTTACATTTAAACTAAAAGTTTACAATAACTTTCAACACAGCCACTCGAACAAAGTTACATTAGTTATTTTTCTCGAATCCTAATACTTATGAAACAAATCTAAGGTAGGTAAACATACACACACAGATCTGTTTGCAAAAAATCAAACGTTGTATTTCGGAATCACATTCCGCGCGATCGCCGCGCGAAAACATCCCTCGATCAAACGAAAACGTATTTTTGATTGCTCTTTTTTCTCTCTCCCTATACCTGTCTCGCTCCATCCCAGGCGTTAAAGGCTCTTTAATGACAGGAAAATTGAAAGTTTTCAGCTCGCGTCCGCAAAAAAGTTGGCAAGTCGTAAAAAGTGAGCTCCGTAGATAACGTGGAAATGATTCTTTATCGTCAAGGTGGGGAAATGAGTTACGGCTCTTAACAGTCATTTTAAGTTTTTTACCGGATGATAAAAGTTTTTGATAATTTTGTTTACTTTAAGATTATCATTTATACGATGCCTTTGTAAGTGCCCTGCCATTGCCCTTTGTCAATTTTACTTTAACACAACTTGCCGGTGACGTAGTCTTAGATTGATATTTGCGTACTACTTTTAATCAAATTGTAAGGATCAAATTGGTAACAGCGATAAGCGATAATTTTATATCTTTCAGTTGTAAATATGTTTGCCTGCATCCTAAAAAGAAGGGGTTCAATGAAGGGATATTTATTATATTATATCTGGACTGCTTATCATCCTGACTGTAACAAAATCTTGAGCTAACCACTCGCACCTTAACACATTTTTAACGAAAAACATGAAAAAGCTACGTGTGAAAAAGTTATTGAAATGCATAAATCAAGCGCTCCCAATAACGTGTGCACAGTTGTTTAACAAATATTCCCTCTGTTCTTTTGTGCGTCTACGAAAGCCCCACCAACTACCAAGCAAGCGTTAAGCTACCGCGATTTTAGAAAAGGATTTTCCGGGAAACGTAAATCGTTTTTTTCTATGAAAATAAATAGTCTCAGAATTAAGTTGTTGACAACTGGCTTAATTTTATTATACTTTCTTAAGAATTCAGTGGCTGAAAACTAATGGATATTTTTAGTTAGGTACTCTTAAAAATCGAATCACATTCATGATTCGATTCTACTTATTATGTAATAATATACCAAAAATTAACTACTATCTGACAATGATGATGATGTTATTGATTATGTAACGTGTTTACCTAAAAACTTTAATACTGACTAGGCTATTTTACCACTTGCCACGTTTTCTATGAACGCCACGCACATATTTTTACTAAATATTCCTTCCAAAATATAGGAAAGTTATTAAAAAAAAGCTCTCGCAGTACTTGGAGGAGCTCAATTTAAAGAGAAGCTGCGCTAACTAACAAAGGGTAAAAATTAATATTGAAGCTATCGCGTTACGTCATCTATAGGTATTTCAAACTTCGTATCCTGTGATTTTAACTATACTAAATACGCTCCTGACTTGAACCACATCACGTATAATCCATAGATCATGCGCACCTGTAATATGAGCGCGCACGTGGCGCCCTCACGTGAAAGTGTTGACAAACGCACGCGCCGTACGTGAGACGAACAAACTGGGGTTTGATTGTACACATACGCATATGAAATTGAAAATGTGTTGGTACGAACCATTTGGTAAAGATAATATAAAAAATTTGGAGTAATATTATAGGGATTTGGATCTGGATAGGTGATCATAGGCACCAATATTTGATATAGGCAGTATCTATAATATATAAACTTTTGGTAATACACTTCAGCTATGGGTTCGAGTGTAGAATAATACTTGTAATCAAATTGGTAAATCAAATTGGTCAAATCATTATTATTTTTTATTATTAATTTCTTTATAAACTATTATCCCAATAATAGCACATTCTAGGCTTCATCACCTCATAACTTGCCATTATACTTTACTATATAAAATACTTTACTATATAAGAAGTTAGCAACTTCACATCGATTTTCAGTGAGGTATGTACCAAGCACAATGAACTCGGTTACAATTCTCTTTTATACAATGTCAATAATAAGCTCTATAAAAAAGGTTAGACAAACAAACAAAATGTATCAAGCACAGTGGTGCATTAGCACCTCTCTGTGCCGAAGTACAAAGCGTCTTTGACGCAGATGTAATCTCAACGTGCGCTTATCGCTCGTGCGCTTCGTAGGGGAAAGTGCTCTACTTCGAATTTTTTATAAGCTAGAATCTAAGCATATACAAGCCACTTTTTGCTCAATCTCTTTATTTAATTTAAACATTTTTTTCGACTTTCACACCCTGTATTTGTCTACCTCGCCCTAAAATGTATTAAAATAAACTTAATTGAAAACGTTTTCTTTATTTTTAAAATAGAAGTCCTTAACTTAAAACTTTAAACAAACATTTTGATGCATATTTTCATTTATCACATATCTAATATGTTTCGTGATTGTGTTAACAACTTGTGAAAACCATTTATTTTTGTATTCGGTAGTTTTTTTTTTTTTTGAAATGGGTTCGCTCTTGTCTCCAGGCTAGACCAGTGGCATAGACAGAGACGACGATGGAGCAAGCTTACCCAGAAAAAGCCTGTTCACTCTAACTTTGAAAATTTTAGGGTTATAATCCATTGGAAACACTGATGCGGGTAGTTTGTATGAATAATTTTATCAATATAAAAATATTTATTCAAACACAGCAATAATCTCCAATGCACAGTGAAGTAATGTTATTTACTCAAAAAACGCGAAATAACAGCATACTTGAACTCAAATAGAAGCACCAAGTGGTTCAAGGTGAGACAATATTTAGCAGAATAATTATTAATCCGCCACTTGAATGCGATTATGGAAATGTTATGAACCATTATATTTTAGATATTTTTATAAAATATTTTTAAAGATAGATAGTTCGTACTGATGTGAAACTTAAAAAGATACTTTGTGTTTATTTTATTTTAATTCATTCGGCTCGATTCACGCTTCTCAAGAAATCTATCTAAAATCGATGTTGCTGATTGTCTTAAATATGCAAGTAACGAAAGTCTAATTTTTAAATATGTGTAGGTACCTTAAGATGGTTTCTTATTTCATCTTTAAGAATATAAATATGACACTGTGAGTGTTTAAAAACATTCTAACCCATATGTGTAGGTATTTAGAGGATAGTCAACTGTAAGAATCAATATCTTTATAACTTCCTTTTTACTATTTCATACATTTTAAATATGAATCGTCGTGATTTATTTAGTGAATATTATGCGTATTTAACAAATCCATACATATTCATACAACAGAAATGTCAAGTGAGTGACAAATACAGACTTGGGTTGGTTTTAACACCCACTTTGTATCTCCTTCTAGTTTAATAACATCCTACTTTAGTTCATATCGATATAATTTAATTTTATATTGTATTCATCAAAAAACTCACATGGTCCTTGACACTTATAAAAGCTTAAAGTATGTAAAACAATTCATACTTTCATTAGTTGTCCCAGAGGCGAGCGATGTATTGCGATCTTGCTTAATTCGTTCAATTTCCAGCCAGTTCAATTTCCGCTCAGAGGAATATTATCGGCATAATAATATTATAATAACACTACAATATTTATGTCATTATTTATAGGTAATAATATTATCAATATAATACGAAATCACAATACGAATTGCTAATTTGACAGCAAAGAAGATTACATCGCAATACGCACGCTGTAAAGCTTTGCGAAACGATTCAGCATGGTTAAAAATAACCTGTTACCTTTATAAAGTGGTATTTTCATCTTGCTTTTCCAACACTGACTATGAATAAATAATCAGACTCAAATAAGTCAAAATTTCAACAAAGTGAAAAAGAAAAAAAAGCTATGTAGAGCATCTTACCCCCTACTATCCCCGCAACAGAACTCCTTTCGTTTCTTTGTGGCGTCTGATTAACTTTGATCTAGGTGAGTGCGCGCGCTAATGGATTACAAAGAGTCGGAGCTTCACCTGGATGGCTTTGTGATAACGCCTCGATCCGGGGGATGGTCTGGAATCCCATTGTTGGTTGTCAAAGGAGTATTTTGATAGTGTGGGTGATAAGATCCTACTCAGAGAACTTTTGTCTGGTTTTTGAAATGCTCGATATTTTTTTTGTAGCTAGTCTCTTAATCTGTTTTTTTTATACTTTCCTGAACGTGAATTTACTCCGCAATAATATTAAACATTACTCTTACCTACTAAATGGCTGTGTTCTCACAAAATTTAGCCTGTACTGTACGAGTCAAATAATAAAGTTTTATGCGCAAATTGCGATGTTGCCTTGACAGTTAAGCAGCTCTGCTTTTGAATGGTTTAGCAAATATCCACTCAGCAGATTAACGTGGGACAGCACTACACGAGTGTGTAAAATATACATAAGTACTTATTTTTTTTCTTTAGTTGCATCCCAATGCCAATTTGGCGATTTAACTAGTTGAGTGGGAATTGCACTGCCTGGATCTTGAAAAAAAAAAGGAAAAACGCAATACGCCCCCTGATTGGCAGTTCATCAAAATCGTATTATTATCAACTCCACAATACTTGTGACGAAAATCTAAATGCAGAAAAGATTGCACATACTTAAAGCTTATATAAAAGATAGCGCATGTAAAGTAAACTTAGGAATAGGTGCTGTAAAGAGTAAGACATTAAGGGGCTCTGCCACCAATTAAATTAAAACAGTACCCCAATCACGAAAATGTTACATTTTCGTCACGTGATCATAGCGTGCTTATGTCAGTCGGCAGCACGAAGCACTCCCGTGTCGTGTAGTAAGCTCGAAAGCCTTAACGCAGATAACGTCATACTAACGTAAATATTGCACGTCCAGAAACAAGTTAAACGATCTGTTTAATTAAAATTATTGAAATATATTATCTTATTCGACTGTCAAATTTATAGTTGGTTTTACGTTCGATAGAAGCGCTTTTAAATTCAAATTCTCATACAAATAATTACGTTACTATACGAATACTTTGACGCAATTATTCGTGTTTGTGGTACAGATAAAACATAGACAGTCTTTGTTTTAAAATAAAACTACGTACAAAACAGTACCTATACAGTAAGTGGTACTTAAACCAAACTAGGTAGAAAACAAAAGACGATGTTGGTTCTAGATTAAACTGTTTTATTCACTATCAGGTCGTTTGGCATGGGGTGAGGGACTAGATTCAAGGGGACTGGGGGAGGTGGGCGCCCTGGGGCTGGAAGCCGAGCTCGTTGGCGATGTAGTTGACGGTGTACACAACGCCGTCGGGGCCGGTGTACGCGAACTGGCCACGGACCTCGATGGCTTCGTTCTCTGTGCCGACGTTCTTCAGCTGACCTTCCTCTTGGGCCGACTTGCCGTCGCTGGTCTCGTAACTGAGGGAAAGATAGATCAATCAATAAATGAACATAATGCCCAACCGGTTGTATCAGACCCGTTTTGGCCCGACCTAGGATTTAAATGTGTCGCGAATTGATCGCTTACCAAGGGGCCTCTTGGTTAGAAATCGAGAATCACGAGTGTGTATTCAATTTTAATAACAATGACAATGATTGTGGGTGTCAATTTGGCGTGTGATTGTGCCCATTCGGTTTCTTTATTCGTAATTTATAACTGTTATATTTTACTGTTTGTAAAACTGCTATCACATCAACTTACTTTATCAGACCGACTATCACTGCTTAAAACTTTCAAAAATAAACGCAAGTTTATGATTCATGCTCACTCAGTTCTATTATATGCGAGAAGTATCATTATAGAAGCGACTTAATGCTTTATCAAAAAAATCGTACATTAAACTGTCGGTGTTTCTTCATATGTCAATACATTGACCAAAAGGCAAAATGGATCTCGTGAAATCCTAACGAAATATCAAATAGGTGATTATCTGTGCAAAGTTGAAAGTTCACGTCGTAAATCTGCATTCACATTGATCGAAACTGTCGATGGCATTAGAGGTTGGTGCCGATAAATAATGTATAATGACCTTTTTAAGATTCATTGCGATTGATAACATTTTAACATATTTAATTTTTAATTGCTTTGCGGGAGATTGGATTTTGTTGACTGCTGTCAAAGACCAATGGAAGGTGTTGGGGGAGACCTTTGCCCAGTGAGATGAAATAAGTTAAATAAATAAATAAAACTTTAATTAAGTTGCATTAAGTATATTAGGCTAAAAATGCAATTCAATATGATGACTATAATTTTAGAGGTCACTTCAGTAAAAAACTAAACTTCATGTGAAATGCTTAAAGTAACACGTTTAAACTAAAACGTGACCTGTAAGATTGAATTTCTATACGAGAACAATTATTTATTCATTATCTGAGTCGCTATAGCATTGTAGACCTATGAAAAAAATCTCGTAACGATGCCGATTGCGCAACCCTTTGTAACGGCCCGTTATCGTAATAAGCAGGAAAACGTAGCTCGTAGCAACCGTAGCCTGCTACGAAAGGGGTTAGCTACGACAGCTTATTTTCTTTAATCCCACTCTAAGCTGCAGCTGCATTGAACCGCGCTTTTCCCAATCATTGGCTGGTGTTGCTAAAATGGTGGTAGCGCTAAAGAGGTGTGTTCACCACACTAGTTTTTTATCCGAACTAGTACGGTCACCCAAACTCTAGTTTTGACGAGGTATACGTTGCGATTGGCTTAATAATCTGATTCTCGAATCTGATGAGACTCCGTTCTCTAATGTAATCTAATGACACGTTACTGATTTGGCAATCAAATACAGCAAAGCAGCAGCACTATGTTTAACAAACAGATTCCATCCTAATTTTGACATCGATAGGGTTCAAAATGGTTTGGGATACTATGACAGATTCGGGTAGATACTTACGCGTATCTGAATCCTTCAACACCGATGTTCTCTGAGTCGTAGCGGAGGATCTGGGCGTCCTTTGAGTCGGTGGAGACGGGGATGGCGGCGGCGACGGCCAGGATGCAGGCGAATGCAATGAACTGTTTGAAAAAAATACTGGTATAGAGTGGTTGAACGGCAGCTGTACGATGCAAGTGATTAATGGAATCAAGCATCGGACATTGCACTGGTTAACATTTGTTGTATGGCTGTTAATGTATCCCAAATGGGTCGATTTGCAAAAATAAATGAACTTTTATAAAAAAACTTTTGATAAAAAAATGTATGACAAAGGCGCGACGCGACACTAGTTAACGTGTCTAAGACAAGATTAAGACCTATTCTTTACTGGAAACATGATTTCGAGTACACGAAAAGTCTCTTAATCTCTCCTAAAAATGATAATGAGATAATCGATAAAAGAACACGACAGATTTGGATCCGTCTCATAAAAACGTTGCCGTTCACGTTATAATCATGGATATAGAGAGATATACATGGAGCTTTCATCGAACCCTATCTACATTGCATCAAGTTTAATGTCTTAATTTACAATCGTTTGTAGAACCAGTCCTGTGTTAGGAATGCAAGCAAAACCTAATAAAATGATTGGTTTCCTCGTGAAAAAAAAGACTTGTTATTTGAGTGTAGCGACCGCGTCAATGACACAGAGGTATTCAAATTCTAAGAATACCCAAGATTTGCTGTTTTATTACCCAAAAAAATATGTAGTTCGTGACAAGTCCAAATCGTGCTGTCGTCCTTACACTTGTGTGGTATGACTGCCAGACATGATTAGCCTACTAATTAATGAACATTGGCAAACAACAAACACCTTCAATTCCAGATTTCCACTTAATTCCCCATGTTGGTATAGGTATTGTCATTTTTCGTAATTAACTGGTTCCAGAATGTAATAAATAGGTTAACCTTACAAAGCTACGGGACATTCAATCTAGTAGCCCGAATGAGTTAACCGGCAGTTAATCTATTGAACTTCTTTCACAGCTACTTAGTTCAAAATAGGTTGCTTTTAGCACACTGATGAATTATGGAGGCATTTAAAAAAAGTTGCAAGCTGCAAGTAGAACATTAATCACAATTGTCACAAATGCCTTCGTATAGCGCACTGTGCAATATTGCAAAACTCAACACTTACGGATTTCATTTTTGATGTGTGGTGGGATCTTAGAAGGAAGAGACTTAGCCGGTGAATGTGCCGATGTCAGGACACTGCCACTTATTTATACTGGTACCTCGTTTGCTGTTTTGCATATTTCAAACACTATCAAAGAGCTAAAACCCAAATATTAGGCAAGGCTATTTATTATTTTGCCGGATTAACTCCCTCGGAGTTGACATTAGCGTGAACATCCAGTTTTTTTGGTCTGAAATCGAGACACAACAAAGAAAAATAGACCGTACAGCTTTGAGATATTTGAAGAGGCTATAAATCACTGAAAGGTCAAATCAATTGGCGATTTTAGATGAATTCCTAGCTCACGTCAATTGATGAAAAACAAAACTAACCATAAAATTAACCGAATAATAATTATACAGCACGATGAGCTAAAAGTGGTCGTAAATTTTCCCCCATTGTTACACGTATCTACATCTATTTTAATTAGCGATAAATTAACTAGATTTAATAATATAGGTTATTGAGGAATGAGAATGTGATTCAACTATTTGTTTACTGTACAGTTAAAATGTATAGGTAGAAAGAAAGAAAGAATGAAAAAGTATTTATTAGTATAACACCAACATTTATAAGATGTTGGTGTTATACTAATAAATAATAGACGTATTAACATAGGCGTTTGTTAGTCTACTAAAGAAAAGTAAAGACAAAATTGCCATAAATCAACGTCTGTATTTAATCAATGATTGATTTAATTCGACACAAATACATCATAGGGTTAAATTATCATTTTGTTCCAATTGACACACCATTGAAATAATACTCTGGAAACAGTATGGGTAGTTGTACAAAAAAATGAATATCTCACCGTAATCCAATGTTTTTCGGTATAAATAATGCAAGTTCATATAAACAGGTTTAGAATGTGTAGGTATTAAATTCCTTGCAATACTATCGATTTATTTACTTCATTTTATTTAATAAGGTTCACCTACAACTAGTACATTGATACTAACAATATGATTCAATAAGATAATTATGCTAAATGTACAGTCTTATACAAATCTATGTAAGGTACTCAATCGTTTTTCACCATTAGTTATTAACAATTGAGTTATGTAAAAGTTAAACAACCTGAAATTCACGAAAGCAATGTCGCAGGTATAGCAGTGACTGTCATAAACTCAAAGGGTAATTTATTCATTGACATATCAACTAACAATCCAATCTATAAAAATAACCTAGTTAATGTAGAAATTATCGACACTGTATCTTCCATAAATTGCTTTGATCTCCAACCTTTTCTTGACTGGACCGTTTGGTGTAATGATTTGAACTGCAAAACCAGCGGTTGCGGGTTCTAATGCTTCAAAAGGCATAGAATCGACCTCGTTATTTTTGCTGTCAAAAAATATTGTGATATTTTCACTAGGTGGAAGTAATTGGACCCCATATTCAGTTTAAGGGTGGCACGGAACCCTCAGTGCGCGGGTCCGACTCGTACTTAACCGGTTTTTTTTTAAATGCATTATTATTGGTACTTAAATACTTATGCCTCTTAGAGCTGTATTAGTTGCTAAAGAGTTAAAATATATGCGCGCGCAACTGTATTTTAGGTACATCTAAAACCAATTTCATTTTAAGTCATATTTTGTGGTTGATTTGAGTATAAGATACAACTTTGATATACCTATTAGGCTTCACGTAACATTAAATATGAGATTCATTAACATCATCAAGATATTAACTTACCGGAATGTTATAGGTAAAACCGATGAGGCGTTATAGTTTTTGTTACCATTAGCTATTTGGTTAGTGACACTATAGAGGTAGATGCTCTACATTAACAATGTTACAGAAAATAAACTAAGAAAACGTATCATTCTCTTAATATCAACTGATGGATTAATTGATATTCATGGTTATTTTTGACTGAGCAATTATCATGAAACCTAAAAATAGACTTATGAATGTGTGAACTTTATAAACTTTAATGATACTAATGTATCAACTTAACGTTGACCCCATATACCGACTGAACAACACTTTGAATCATATCAATCATCAATTATGCTACCACACGTGGGAATGATGCAGCAGTTTCCATGGTGAAATACTTAATACTTTGAAATACATATTTTTCAACGCAAATTCCTCGTTAGAAGGTAATGAATTCGAATAAATTCTGTTATTTTGTGTCTCAATCGATTATTTAGATACATATCCTAACAAAAAAAATGACGTAGGAAGCTATACGTCATAACACACGAAACGTACCCATCCTACGCTCTCTAGTCTCAATCTCAACCTATTTATCTATAAGAGCCTTCTCAGACTGGTCTACTGTTCAAAAATCTATTGTGCCACCAAAAACTAATTTATTAAACCGACATAACCTCAACAAAAAGCGAATAGAGTCACTAATGATAAGCTCGCTATAATTTTTTGTCAGGTGACCTTGACATTCACTTTCCATGGAAAGGAAGATGAGCGGTAACGTACGATTTATTCAACTCGCTAAGAACCGGCTTGGCCACTCTAAAAGGCCCATTTACAGGCAACGACACTACATCATACGGGCGTAGGTAAAATTAATAATAAAGCTAGTTACTAATTGAAATATCGTTAACAATTTAAGTATCGCTACTTTCAATTAACGTAGGTCTGATTTTAATGTATATTTATTAATTAAACTTTTAGAGTCAAATTAACGAAAATTTATCAAATATTTATAGATAAAAAATATAATAAGAAATTTTCTTATATGAAACTTTACATTTACCTTTTTTTAACATTTAAGTTTAATCGTACTTAATCTTATAGTTAAGAAACTTAGTAGAAAGAACCTAAATATTTGTAACTAATCTGTAATTCTGATAAATATATATATTATCTAGATAAATATATATAATATATATACTTATACTAGATATAATCTCCGTGGCTTTATCCGCGGAAAAATCATCTCAAATGTTACTTAATTCTTTTTTCCTTTAAAATTACTATAAAAAAAACCCTAAAACAATAAAACCAGAAATCAAACTTAACTAGTCTTGAAATTGATGAAATCGTGATTTATAAAACGTCCCGCGCCATACCAGCTTTGTCAACCTTAAATGATTTTCTTATTAGGTAAATTTTATTATTAGTTGTCAGTCGGTATGTCACAATAGGCCAGGGGCCACTCGTTGAGAACAGTGACCTTAGGCATAAACTAGATTTACTTTTGCCGACTCCACATAATAATGAGTCGGCGATTGGGTCTGGTGACTGATGCACGTGCATTAAGAAATTATTAATATTTTTCAAAGATACTGCATTCTCAATAACTAAATTAGGTAGGTTATATGATTTACTGCCTGTTTCACTATTTCCTAATACTTTCTGGTTACCGTTATACTTCATACGAAATGCCGTTGCATACTTATGTGAATTATTTGTTGGTTAGTGCTTTTTGGCGATAATGAACAGGCCCTTGGTCATTTAAAATCATTTTATTCAGCCTCGTTATTAATAAATATACTATGTAAGTTTTTTAAACAATCAGCTCTGCAATTCAGCAATAAGTATTTTCAATTTAATTCCTTTGGATGTTTTTTTTATTTTTTTATTTGAAATGGGTTCGCTCTTGTCTCCAGGCTAGACCAGTGGCATAGACAGAGACGACGATGGAGCAAGCTTACCCAGAAAAAGCCTGTTCACTCTAACTTTGAAAATTTTAGGGTTATAATCCATTGGAAACACTGATGCGGGTAGAGAGTTCCACATTTTTGCTGTGCGCATTATAAAAGTTGACGAAAAGCGCTTAGTTCTAATCAGTGGAATGTCAACTAGGTAAGGGTGGTATCCCGCAGTGCGTCTATGTAATTTTAAATAAAATATTCTCATTTATTTCGGGAGTAAAAATGTAACTATGTGGGCCTATACCTACACTATCCTTACATCGAATGCCTTAGTGATTATCAAAAGTGCCTTGTGGAAAGAATATAAGTATGTCCCATTCACACATAACCCATAAACAGGCTACATCGATATTGTAGAGTAGTCATTTGACAGTCCTAAGTATATTATTTAAATCGGGCATACCCGGTGTGTTTTGACGGCCAAAACCTGTGGAATGCCAACCAGTGTCTAGAACGTTTCCGGTGTCATTTATCTGAAGATAATATTTTTTATTAGGATGCGCTGGAGTTATTAACACAGTTTTAAGTAATAACTCAAATCTGTAAGTTACTCACGTACAAACTAAATAATATTGTGACATATTTCATTAAAGAACTTATTTTTTACTGCAATTGGAGTAAATCTTAGCCTGACGACGCATTTTTTTAATAATTAGGTTTTTTCCCTTGATGGCAAGAGTTAAGAGATTTTTTTAATCACACATCAAACTTACGTTTAGTAACTGAATCGCGTACCTAGCTTAGTATACGTAACTAACAAGTGCACCGCTTTTACATTAATTGACGACGCGAACTTACAATCGACACAGACTTGTACCTGTCACATCACACAACCATTTATCAGTCACATACAAATGTCAGTATAATAATAACAGCATAAATAATATCAGATGCGGAATGTGTATCAACGTTACACTCATGTTAGACCTTTGACATTAGACCAATGAAAAATTGACATAATGAATCGTCTTAAAGTTAAATTATTGCACTACTACTCGTAAATTAATTTAGAGTGCATGTGAAATGTAAATATTGATTGACTCAGGCCAGGGACACAACTGTCAATCAAAAAAATACCCGCAAAATATGACAACTAAATTCCTAATTACCTTAATATGATTGTTTGCAACCATTTTAGCATTTATGATACCATACATAAAAAAACAAATGTATACCATCAAACGAAAGTTTTCTGATATAAACTTTGCTCGTAGTGCCAAGTTACTCCCAAAATATAAATGTTTATAATATTACGAGAATGTTTTCAACAATAACTTTTTGAAACAGCACACATTTTGTGTGCACACCTAAAGAAGATCAACGGCAATAATAATTATAAACAAAAAATATAATCAAGGAAATAAAACTTAAAATCTGTGCATTCCTGCATATATTAGACTTAAAACTCACCTTCCTAGTAATAACTTAATTTGTATCACCGAGAAGATAATCCTTCGCCCGAAAGATTTACGAGGGCGACCTACAATTATATCAGAATATTTAGTTAGCTTTTTATGATTGAACTTGATGTGTTTTTAAAATTTTGTTGATGTGATTCGATTACATTGGTACTGGTTTGTCATTGCAGTTTATGTATAGGAAGTAATTTTATGTTGTTTTTATCATTTATTGATAATGTTTATGAGTAATTTAAATGGTTTAAAATTGTATGTGCCTTAATTCATTCATTCAAGACTATGACCTAAGAGCTTTTGAAACGGGCCAAAGTGTAGGAATTTGATCTAAAAACTAAAAAGTAAGTGTTCCAGAAAAGATTGCATAGGCTGTGACTAGTCAGCAGGCATGATTCATCCTCTACCGCGTCGCGTCTCCACGATATGTCTAGCTGTTTAGATACATAGAAACTTCGACAAAACAAACATACTATTACTTTCGAGAAATACATTGAAAGCACAAAATCTCTCAATGCATCTATATGGACAAAAAGACTTATCCCTTATCAAGATGTGCATGCGTGTACGCATTCCTGCGTGTCACGTGACGTCACCCCCGCCCACAAACCGTTATGTAATGAGCCCAAGGGCGCTTGTAAATATTTTCAACAATCCACAAACAACCATTATGTGGTAAAGAGTTTTAATGCAAAGCCTGGTGACAGTACTGCCTACGTAAGTTGTGAAAGATTCTCTTCTGCGCTGAGATTAAAACAATGGCTTTTTTCGATTATGTTATTGTAGATATTGAATTGAACAAATGTCAAGTTTAAGCTGTATCCCTATTATCACAGTCGTACAATTTTTATGATATCTATGTTTTCCCTTTTTTAAACGATTACAAAACAAAAATTGGAGTAATAGATATTTATAATAAGAATAAGGGATAAGAAGTAAGTATTGGTAAACCGTTATGTTCTTTAAAATGACAATTTTATTTCTGTAATTTTGTACATCGAGTGGTAGATCATGCTACTTAGCGAAAACATTTTGCTTTATTAATTCCTAGCTCTGCAATCAAACTTTAATAAATACACACGCATGTCCCATCGGTGCCATAATAATGATATATTAGATGGACAAAGAATCTATGTATTGGTTTCTTCACAAAACTCCGATCAATCAATAACATTGACACATGTGGCCAATAACCCAATAGATTTGATCATTTGACTGTATTCATATAGAGTTACGGCAATTCCCTACCGCGTTACATAACGCAACCATCCTTTGCAACAATACTATCGCTTTCATCTCCTGAGTGACATATTATTATGAAACACGTATGCCTACTCCATTGCGTTGTACGGTCACACAATAAAATCAATAGTCCACCGGTGCAGACGAGTCGATTTTAATTACACAGCTTTAGAAATGTGACATTCTGTGAAAGAGCGCATTAGGGTTGTCAAAATAAAAAATGATATTCTTTTATCTATTACACTTTACACTTAATATTATAAAGAGGAAAGATTTGTACCTATTTTTGTATGTTTGTAATGAATAGGCTCAAAAAGTACTGGGCCGATTTAAAAAATTCTTTCACCAATAGAATGCTACATTCTTCCAATTTGACATAGGCTACATTTCATTTTGAAAAAAAATAGGGATCCTTGGTAAAATTTGAACAATCTAACCGAAGGTGAAGAAAAATGAGTCTTAAAATGTCTTTCGTCGAATGCGCTGCCGAAACTATTAGCGATAGAACAAAATAATGTACAACAATGTTGAAGAACATCATATGTCTACAAAAAACTCCGCGGTAGCATATGTCCAACTATGCTAACCAAATTCAAACCATGCTATTTATGTGTTTATATTAATCCTTAGTATTTATGGAACACTTCAGACGCCAGCGTATTCCATTTCGTATGCAACAAAAATGGAGATCTTAAATATTTAGTGCATATATGTGTTATGTTCGTCAAAGTATGAGGTAGAGGTGGAACACTACATGTACGAGTATCTGTTTTTTGAAATAGGAACTTTCCTATTGTAAAGGAGAATGAGCAAAATAGTACGGAGCCTGGACGAACCGCAGCCAAACTTGTTTTTTTTAAATATATTAGTAAAGCAAGCAACCCTGTCATCTTGAGAAGCTCATAGACCCTTACGTAACAAGGTGAAGGTCGCGAGGTCACGTTAAATGCACCGAAAGGTCACCGGTTGGTGAAAACCACCCGCAATTTCAGCGCCGTTCGATTTTGCTATTTTTTTTGAGTTTTGTAAATGAAGATTGACTATTGTCACCATTATTTACCGTACTTATACTATAAAACTTGAAGATGCACTGGACGGTAAGAATTAAGTAGTGTTGGTAGTGTGTAAGACTTTTTCTTTTAATGATACATTAAACATAATTTAAACCAGTAAAAAAATATTTACTGGTTTAAATTATGTATGTATTAAAGACTTTTTTCTAAGCCTTTATTAAAAGAGCTTTTTCATGGATAAGATCCGCTTAAATTTTGAAGTGATATCAATAATGTTCATATGCATTACATAGAAATAAGTAGTCAAATATGCAAAAATAGAGTATCTTCAAGTCTAACACTTTGATAATTAACATTTTAATCTGTGTCTGTCGGCGTATTATCGCTGGCAACTGGGACTAACGCCGTCGCCGGGATGATGATGAATCTTAGTTTAAATTACAATCTGAAAAAAGTGACGTAACTAAAAACGTAAAATATTACTTTGCCTTGACGTACACTAACCTTAGCTCGTCATAAAATTATTCCACATCATGTTCGTGACCTTTTATACTTGACTGAAAACGTTGACAAACAATCGCTTAAAAACATTTTTACGAGTATACCCTAGTACACCTATACGTTATCTAATGTAAAGTCTCACTAACTTAACACATTCGATGCTTTTATATTTATCCTCAGTATTATTAGCTATTGGAACCACAGCAACATAGCTATTTATAGACGGTAGCATGACCCTATGAAGACGATTTTACGCAAGCATTATAATACGCTTTAACGCTGCCCTACTTTGATCATATTGTTTCTACCTATAGCTATGAACATCTTCGCAGATGATCTGATTACAAGCTGATCTACATACCTACAAAAAAAACTATTGCTACTTCTTAATCAATGAAGTGACTGGAGACACACCTGAACTTACTTTATGAAAATTTGCAAATTTTTGAAATATATTCCAGCAATAATGCAACTGCGTTCTCACAGTTCAATTTGGTCATCGCTTCAAATAGGTAAGCCACAAAAATTAGGATTCCAAGGATAGTGAGAATAGCGACTTTAAAATTATAATGAGATGGGTGACAGACAAACATCCCAAAGTGGAAGGTCACACGGGCTGTAAATTACCATACGAATTATCATTTATATGTGTAAAGTCAGTATAAATCCGCTTAGCCCATTATGGGATAAGGTATTCCTCATTTCGTAACATTAAATGATATCATTGTTATTGATGTGACGAAATTGACTCTCTGCTTTTATGATCGTTTATTACAGAGTTAATATCTTTGATAGCTTTTTTTGATTTAATCTTGAAGCTCTAGCCGTCTTTCGAATTCTTTCGGATATGTTGATGAGTGACTATTATCTAATTTGTATTCCATATCGGGTGACTGAGATCATTATCAGAAGATTGAGGCACGTATCTGCCGCTGTATTTATCTAAAGCATCTCAGATAGGTAGTTGAACTATTCCGAAGACCTTTTTAATTGTGACATCTTCGATTTCATGTTAATTTTGTAATCTAAATATGAGCCTGTTAAAGGAGTTTGTTGCTTAAGGTATAATGGAATCTTCAGTTATTTTTAGAACTCGTCGGGTTACGCGTATCAACAATTATTTAGACGATTTTAATTACTGATCAAAGTATTATGAAAAAAAAATAATAGTAATGAAACAACATAAATAATTACTAAAACTTAAAATGTTTTATTAACAACGGATCGTATCACAGATCGCTTGGACGTCTTAACAAGGGGAAAGGAGAGGGATGGGAGGTTGAGTATTTTTGGACTAGATGTGTGGGGGTAGGGTATTAATTTAGGCTTGGGGGAGGTGAGCGCCCTGGGGCTGGAAGCCGTCCTCGTTGGCGATGTAGGTGACGGTGTAGACTACGCCGTCGGGGCCGGTGTAGGAGTACTGGCCGCGGACCTCGATGGCCTCGTTCTCAGAACCAGCGTTCTTCAGCTGTCCCTGCTCCTGCTGGGAGATACCGTTGGAGGTCTCCACACTAATGGGCAAAAGAGAAAAGATTAAATACATGGTCAAAAAATTACAGAGTTGATAATAGGAATGTTGAAATTTTATGAGCTTTCGTCAGGTCTGGAGTTAATTCTGTACCAATTCTTCTTAGAAACAAACGATTGACTGTAATTACATACTCGAGGAGATGGACAAGGTTACAATCAAGTTAAGCGCAATCGACCACAGCGTTACTAAGTTACGTTTGTTGGATGTAATATGATAAATCATCTGTCATTTGAGATGTAATATGGAATCTAATGTCAGCTGAATAGATGGGTAAAGATAAACGTTTTACTATTGTAATGAATTTTACATAATGTGACGTAAAGCGTGTTTATGGGATCGATGTACTAGATTTACTTATCAGGTGACTCTTAAGGTCCTGATTTTTAAATGGAAAATACGTTAATTTTAATGTTGATCTGATGCATCTCTCATAGCTTTAACCATTCACTGGCGTGGATGTAAATGAGTGTTATGTATACTTACGCGTAGCTGTATCCATCGACGCCGATGTTGTCGCTCTCGTACTTGAGGATTTGCGCGTCAGCGTCGGGACCGGCGGGAGCGGCGAGGGCGGCAGCCACGAAGAGAGCGAGGACTACGAACTGTTGGAGGAAAGCCAGTAAGATAAAACAGAAATACAATTGAATTGATGGAGTGGTAGGTTGGGAAGTGAGAAACAGGGCATAAAACATGAAGGATTTTGAGTCAAAACAATGTTTTTCTTGACTTCGTTTGATCTATGCAAGTGACGTGGTTGAAAGATGGACACATAAATTGGAAACTGTTGAATGTTAAAGTTTGATTAATGCAAGACAAGGCACAAACCATTTACAGTTAATTATATATGACTAAATTGTTATGGGTCACGTTATAATGACAATCTTGCAGTTTCGGTATTGGAGTAAAATTCAATAGACAATCTTGCAGTGACCGATGACATGAAAATTATTGGTAAATAGTATTGAAAAAAAAGTGGTTAATTGGTGCCTTGATCCTTAGGAGATAAATCTGGATGATTAAAAGTTTTTGATAAATATTAAATTAGCCGTGTTTACGATACAAAAATTGATATTAAAAGTTGATGGGGTCACTAAACACAAAGTATTGAGATGATCTATCCAAAAATATTCGGATTTAACAGAGATGAGGAAGCACGTCAACGACAATCCTTGGAGATGAGTCGATCACAATCCGATGCACGTACCGATTTCATTTTTGTGGTTGGTTGTTTGTTTGTGTGTCTTGGAAGAAGTCAATCGAGCGACTGATGCCCTGTTGTTGCGGCGGAGCGTATTTATACGATGCGCGCGCGCAAGGACGCGACATTTGAACTCGAACATCTTCGACCGGGCCGTGTAAAGGTTCTGTGACATGTCCGGTTGGTGGGTTTATGATCTTTAACTAATATTGAGGTCGTGTTACCTAATTCAGTAAATATTTGATGCCCAACCGATCTGGAGCACCCACGGTTGTTATTGAGGAAAAAAATCGAGTTTCATGATGAATGAGCTTTTTTGCGTTGCTAAACAGGTTCCGTGATATCGAAGAATTTTAATTTTGATATTTACTGGAATTAAAGACGTAGCTTATAAAACTAAGCAAATGCAGTGCTGGGAATTTTATGTCCTTACAAATAAAATTATGTTAAATGTATAAAAGAGACCTAGTACCTAATCTACTTTCATGTAAACAAAAAAAAAAGGATTCTAAAAATTAATAATTTCATAGTCTAAAACCAAGGCCGTACTAGTACCCAGCGCCCTATTGTAGGTTATGTAATGTATGCCCTTTAATTTCTGTTAATTTATGTATGGATAAAGTTATGTATTCATGTATTTTTATGTAGGTTTATTTTTTAAGTATTTATGTAGGTATATTAGTAGTATAATATTAATTTGTTGCTTTTTTGTGTTCTTTTACGCCGCCTCAATTGATTCTGCCTCACCCAATGGTTGACTAGTAGAGAATGCTTTAAGCATTAAGTCCGCTTTTTGCACTTTATTTTGTCTGTGCAATAAAGAATAAAATAAATAAATAATTAATAAATATGTAAAGGGAAATAACCCAGGGAAATGTATGTACACGTTTTTACTTCAATACCTAAATTTCAGCTTCGGTCATTATTGAAGTAATTACAAGTAAAATACAAAATACTCTAAAAATATTTTATTTTGGTTTCACTGATTAAGATCCAATTAGATTTTATTGCTCATTTAGCCTTAAACTTTGTACGTGATTAAATAAGATTGCAAGTAAATTCATTACATCTCAAAGTAAGGATCAATTAAATCAACCGTTTGACATGTATCGTTGAATTAATCGATTTCATAAACGCTACGTTTCAAAATTTGAAGATGTTCAAAATGAGTCAATACTCGTATTAACCTGGCATCTATGAGTAACATTACGGATGATACAGTCAACGTGTCAATAAGTTTACCTTTTTTTGAATTATTCGTAATGAGACCTAACTACTTTCTACGTCAATGGCAACGTAAATTTTCATTTATTATTATTCTTAATTCAAAACTCGTTGTATGTAGAGAAAATGGCTTCCAAATAGTGCTAAACGATTAGTATATGAATCCTCCATTAGTTCAATACGTGTTTTCAGCTATCAATATCATGCAGTTTTTAAAAACTTCTTGCTTCTAATTCAAACCCTTATGCTATAGTCAATACAATGAACTTATTATTTATTTAACGTAAGCGTCTTTTTATTTTTTATTGCGATTTGCTAAAATTGTTTTCAATTTGTTTTTTCTTATTATTCTGTTGTTTTGTTGCTTGGTAGTATTGTTTACCGAGTGTTTATGTTAATTCATACTATTTCTATATGTGAGGACCTGTAAGAGGTTTATGAGTTAACTATACTATCTCATTTTGTCTGTTTAAAAACCGTGGTTTTCCTGTAATAATAAAATAAAAAAATACCTACCTATACCTATGTATGTATGATATGAATATGATATGCTTCTACATATTTTTGGAGTAGACTGTACACATAGGATTCTCAGATAAGTGATCAAGCGCGGAATTCCTCTGGCATGGATCAAGTACTTACAACAATGCAATTTAGGAATAGCGATCAGGGCAAAGGTAACCGTCATTATGAACAGCATAGCTGCGTCTTCGCCAAATACTAGATTGCTAAGTATGATTATTTTGTAATGAGATAACAGTTTATGTAATTCGCAAGTAGTTTTAAGTATTTTTAACTAATGTTCCAAATACAAGTTAGTATTTTAAAAGTATGTTGATTATAAACATA
The DNA here is from genome assembly GCA_963584085.1 of Pyrausta aurata. NCBI lineage: Eukaryota > Metazoa > Arthropoda > Insecta > Lepidoptera > Crambidae > Pyrausta > Pyrausta aurata. The sequence goes on from OY757259.1 coordinate 930,096, forward strand.
ATTAAAAATATATTGTTTTAAACTTTCATGGTCACTAACATTAGAATAGTTAGATACGGGATTGCTACTATGTACCTTATTATTTTTTTTTTAAATAATAAGATACATGGTAGCAATCCCGTATCTAACTATTCTAATAATTAAAAATCACAAAAATCTATTTTGTGTCGAATTAGTCAACTATATTTTTGATTGTAAATGTTTTGTGTGACTGGATTCAATAAATTGATTATAGTTACGTTGTTCCAAGTGAGAAATCCTATTGGGAGCACAAGTCCAGTACCTAAGATTACAACATTTGTCGATATAACTAATCTTTTATGCAGTTGTGGTTATATTTTTACCTGAGATGGAAATCCTAATGGTAGCGCAAGTTCAATACCTAAGATTCCAACATTGGTCGATTTATCTAATCTCATATGCAGATGTGGTTATAATGAGATGGTGCAACCGGGGCTCATATCTACTTATGTACTTTCTTTAGTCAAATGTGATTGATATCACTCCACTGACCTATGCCACTATGTCATATCATACACCAGACGCATATTATGTCAACTCGACACAAGTTTAGTGCCGCGACATACAACGAGCGTGGCGTGAATCAATGTTTCGTCACCTCAGACAATGCTTGCTTGTACGTGTTGCAGGCACTTTTGTAAATTGGTAATTTTAAAAAGTGTCTAATACCATACAATTTATAACTTTAGTACCGTAATGTGTTATTTTATAGAGTGTAACTAACTAAACATAAATAAAAACTTTACACGCAAAGTGTAGTCAATAATTAACTAAATAGATATCGGAATACTACGCTTTTAATGGCAGTGAAATTTTTCTACACGTCATTAAACTTTTACGTGTTTTATTTTTTTCATCATTTTAAGGTACCTACGTTTTTGTTAACTGTCATTTAATAAAACCTCTCACAATATTTCTAATTGAATTCAAAATGATTTGTTCTTTGATTATATTTTTCACTTGATCGCTGTCAATAATTACCGCTCTCATCAAAATCAATAAATAAGTTGTATGCAATTTGACGTAACCATATAAATTTAGTGTCAGATTTCGGTCATTGTCTGCAACATGCGCAGGAGTGGCTGCGTCGCGAGTTATGGGACAGGTGGATGGTTTACGCCGCGCGAGTAGGTTACTCATCTTTTGTTATCGCCTGTTGCATTGCTGAGTAATGTGCTTTTAAAATTATTGAGTTTACCTCAATAATATGATGTATAAACTAATAATGGTATATGCGAATGTGTAGATATGAATATGTATGAGTTATTTTTTTCAAGCTCGTATATCATATTTATCTTGCGTTTTGAAAAATTATTCGACCTCTTGCCGAGAAAATTTGTTTATTTTAAAAGTGACTAATTTTGAAGTAAATTAGCTAATTAAGAGAAAAAACACCAATACTTAGGACCAAATATTTAAATAATAAATCCTTGTCCAGGACCTTGTTCAGTGTGAATAGGTTTCGGAAGGGAACTAATATAGCCACATGTGTAACGTTATGTTAGCCACGTTATAATTTTACCCGCGAAGCTTATTTTCACTTTTCACACATTACCTACAATTACTGGAAACAGAGGGCGTAGTGTGATCCAACTTAATCCGTTCAATTCCGAGGCAGTTCAATTCCCACTAAGTGTAAACGAATATTATCACTATAATAATACTACAATGGTATGAATGTTAATATTTATATTGATATTATAGTAAAATTATCAATATAATGCAAAATTGCAATAAGAATTGCAGCTGTTTAACTGTCAAAACTGCATCGCAATACGCACCCAGGTCTTTTTTCCCAAACCTATGTAAAATTAAAGTTGCTTTAGATTTTAAAATTCTTAAAAGATGAAATAAGAAACCAAAACTTGCGCACGAGCGGGACTCGAACAGCATCTTTCTGCATCTGACACTGTGAGTGTTAAAAACATTCTAAACCATTGCTTTATATTTTAGTAAAGCAACTTAATTTTTATTAGTTACATCAAAAATATTAAGTTTGGTTCCCTATCTTTGATGAATTAACGCCCCACTCGCTGCATATCATTTAACCTCCCAACTGCGCACGATTCGCAAATTGTCGCCCATTCAGCACGCGACAATGACAATTCATAATTTACTGTGGCTTATAGTTTTTTCCAAGGCTGGCGGCATCTAAATCGGCGTTTCCTTCAAAGGTTAAAAATGTACCATTCGAATCGGTATAATTATGACCTCATGCGTTATTAACACAGTGGGTCCCAATTCCGTAGGCCCATCTCGAGTGAAAATTATGAATAATTTTCTTCATTGCACATCAAATTAAGATTAACAGTTGATTTTTGTTTTTATAATGTTTTGTCACTATAATATGTCCGGGCGTATGCCCGGATAGCGTAAGACACGGGGTTCGATTTCTCGTCTGTCACAGAGTCACGGTTGCTTTTTACAAGTGCAATTTATAAACTTAAAGATTAACAGCGTTAAATGGTACTCAAGTAGCGCAGACGCTAGCTGTGAATGTGGAGAACCCCTGCAAACCATGGCCCACCTCACTAACTGCCCCGCGTGCGGACCGCCTGCTCGCGTGAGGACTTACTTGTAAGTAACCAGAGGGCTACCACGGTAGCCGCTTTCTGGGCAAGTAAGATTTAGCCCGTATTCCTGCCGACACGAAAGAAGAAGAAGAAGAAGCGTTAAATGGTAATCATAATTAAAACCTTTTACAGTAAATTACCTAAAGTGCTATTTAAGATAAGTAGAACAAAAGTGGTAACATTATTGGTACTTTCTTTACATAAAAAATTTACAATGATGAGAAAGACCATATGGTCTCGTACGTTACACATTTGAGTTTTTCTGTTGGAACTATTAATTGAGACTACTGCACCTACTTGATTGTGGTCAATCTTCGTGCATAAATAACCAATTTCGTATGTCTGTCACGCGACGGTCAAGTGATGCAGCCTACTAAATAATATAACTAATTCAATAACTTTAGAATGTTTGTCCATCGATTTTTAAGTTTTAACCGGTTCTATAAAAAGTGAACAAAGAGATAATATTTTTTTAAATAATACATTCAGTCTTTATTTTTTTAAGTTCGATGCAATCTAAATCAACGTAAAAGTGCATGCAAGATCCAAACTGATTAATATATTATTATTTTTTCAATTTTCTGAACCAGCTGTATTTTTTAGGTAAACAAAGAGCATGTCCACTTGAGTATTACCTAGGCAAAATGTCTTAAATAACATTTTACACTAAGGTCCAATTGTGTTTTAAATCTTTGATCAATTGGGAACCATATTAAAAGTTTATTAACGACGAATAAAAAGGCGTTTATGGCAACCGCCACCTAAAAGAGGATCTGCTATTGCTAATATAATCTAAAACTTGTAAAATAGAACTGGTTCGCCTTAAAAGCCTACATTGATTGGGCTCAGCAGGTATACCTACATATTATACGAGTAAAAATATGTTGATGGGCTAATTCATGTGTTCCTACTTAGCATTGAATTATGTTAACTTGGGTTTCGTATTATAATAACCCAACTGGCAGCAGTGGTTATGTTTTAACCGATTTCAAAGGGAGAGGTTCTATAATCGACTGTACGTATGTTTTTCTATGATCTATCTATTTCTCCGTCAATTTTGTTTCAATTTTCAAGATTCTTTTATTTCAGTCGTCATTCTATGATAAGGTAAATAGAAAATATTATATTGGCGGAAGTATAAAGTAAATACGTGAGTATGTTTAATATAAAACAAAAGTGCCAAGCAAATTTTCCTAAATTTTTATCTTCGTCATGATAACTCCTAACATAAGTGAATGATATTAATAATGTATAGAAGACGTCTAAAGACCCAATTTCTTCATCGATAGTAATGGTAATGTCACGTTACCAGGGGTTGAATATTTACGATTGTGTGTGTTTTGAAGAAAAACTACCATAGTCAAATGTCAGAATGGCTATTTAAATGAGCGTTGGTTATGGTATTTTTTTTTCAAAACCTAACCATTACAATCGATGAAGAAATTGGGCCCTAAACGGTTAAAGGAAAGCTAGATCACAGTTGTGAGTTTTCACATCCTTATGACGTCATCATCTACAAAGGCAATTTCGCGACTTTTTTCAGTTTATTGAATAATTCATGATTGAGCAGTTATATTGATATCTAATGTGATGAATAGCTTAATCACCGTACTATGATATCGTGTGAATACCGGTGTATCGGTTGTAAAGTTAATGGTAAAGGTACCAATTACAAATTCGTAATCACCTAGTGTTGGTGTCGGTGCGGCTCAAATGGCATATAACACAAGTCTGCTCGGCGGTCACGGGGCATGACCTGAAGAAAGCTTGCTTTGTAGCGATAGCAATGCTATACTAAGCTACACGTACGAGTATACAGGGTAGTACAGTTCTTATTTTATGAAAAGTCATGTTCTCTCATACAACATTTTTTTTTATGTTTACCTAATTGTTAAGGGTAGGTTAAAAAAATTACATCCTGTATAGATGCACTGGCACGGAAAGGATCCGTCAGGTTTTAAGTGGGTAAGTTGGACCTTCCTACATAACCCCTGGCCCCCAAGGTTGGTGGGTAACAGCATTTCCCCGATGACTGTAACATAACAACCTATATGTTATACTTGACAAAAAAAATGGTTTCAATTGATATTCATACCGTGTTCCCTGTATTTAAAAAAAGAACTTGATATACATGTGATATGTTGTGTTTATGGTTTATGCAGTCTTTTCTTTTAACTCTACGTAATAATACTCAACTCATTTAGTAACACATTTATTACATACGTATTAACAAGACTACTCGTACTTTTGTCTTTTGCCATTTTTATATTATGATCCCAATAAAAACTGTTATCCTTTCACTGTAGAACAGTCCTAATGTGCAATACTTGAGGTCGACCGCTGACCAGTAATATTTATTTATGTTAATACATTACATTGCATACGATTTAGGCAATTTGGACCCAGGAATTTTATTTGCCTAGAATTCATCTGGGTGTGAACTATGATGGCCCAATGAGTTGATTTGCAATCATAATTAGTGGTCCATCTGAGGTTAATTAATATGAATATGGTTTTTAATTAGTTGTTGCACGATCAAAGGCTGACACAGAACTGTTTTGTATTTTGATTCTCAATCTATAAATAAGCATTGGACATGTTATATCATTTCTAAGCAGTGGTTATGAAAAAAGGATTTGCTACTCATATTAAGTTTTAAATCTTAAATTTTATTATGACGATTCAATAAATTAGGATTTAACCAGCTTTTTTTAAATAAGAATAGGATACTGCAATTTTATTAATCTATGGTTTTTAATTATTGAATGACCGCTTATATTTTTTTTAATTTTTTTTATTTATTACACTTCATGCACAAACAAAAGGTACATATGGCGGACTTAATGCTAAAAGCATTCTCTACCAGTCAACCATTGGTCTATACAGAGAAAATACAGGCGGCGCGAAGCAAGTGATAGAGGACTTATACTATACAATGTAGGAATATAAGTCGCGGTGACTCGAAAATGCCTACTGTCGGATATTCCAAAATCTCTGGGATTTTTCTGACTAAATCAATCTTGACCCAAAACAGTTTCGCAAAATATTTCTAGAAAGCAATTCTTTGTCGTGATGCATATCGCCCAATGCCAACATTTCATCAGCTGGGATCCTTGTCAAGTATGAATCATATTTTGTGTGATATAACTCAAGACCTTGGGAATTATCCGTTGCGAAACACATTCTTAAGGAATTTCAGATTACACCTATATGTAATTTATTGCAATTTTATAAACTTTTTGAAACCTATTTGAGACAATTAAAAAGCTATATTAGACGTTTATAACAGTCGGAGCGTTGATCTTGCAAAATATGAAACGCACTTCAGTCCTTATAAATAACTTAATTTATCAAATTAAATAACTAAGCCTGATAAAAACTTGCAAAGAACATACAATTAGACACAATTCACTAAATAGTTAAATAGGTTAATAGGTTAAATAAATAAAAGCATAGATACACAGGTTTTATGACACAATTTATTTATCTGAAGTCTACGATTCCAGATAATTTTAATAACTTGTATATACCTGACTTCACTATCGGCAAATCAAAGTCGACAGACAAAACGTAATTAGTAGATCTGCGTCTGCGCATCTCAATTGGACCGGTCATGATCTCGTTACCATATTCGGGCATATTTAACGGAGACCTTGTCACGAGTTGAGCAATGCGAAGATCACCTATTGATCTACGTAGATCTATATCACGGTAAACATCTGTTTACTACGCTCAATATGAGGTGTTAGTGGTTAACTTCCTTTTACTAGGTCTGATGTTTCTAATAAAAGCTCGAAAAGGGAAAATGGTTTTCGATTTTCAAAAGGACCAATTAGTCAACTTGGACAGTATGTTCGATTTTGCCCAAACTGTACCGAGGTACAAAATATATTTAAAAAACCTTGAATTACGACAAATAGACATGTTTATTTAGAATATCTAAATATTCAATGAATACTGCAAAAAATGAGTAAAAGTGCAATAGAGAATAGAGTAAAAGTGCAATTATTCTTTTAAAGAAACGTACTATTATTACTGTTGGAAAGATAGTTTCTATCGTGTAAACGCAACCTAATAGTAGAAGATAATTAAAACGTCACTTGTCACAATGACAACGTCAGCTGTCATATTTGATGTATCCGGCTCGCATCCCGTTTCCACACTCGTGTCATGATCAAGTGTAATGGCTGTATCTGTGTTCGTTCGTTCCATCCACAATAAATTATATCTGCTGAAATCTACGTGGTGCTTTTGATTTTCATCGATATTCTCCATTATGGTAGCAGAGCGTAGTTAAGAAGATCGAAAGGCACTCATATTTTGGTAAGAAGAACATTTAATACTTGAAATAATAACCGGCCACACGCAGCGTGGCGTGACCCGGCATTCAAGGAAGGATGGCTTCAACGATCGGGCAAACTGGTGTTGACAAACTAAAAGGTGCAGAGAATTATTCGACATGGAAATTTACCATGCGCATGTTGCTTGTCCACGAAGAACTATGGGATTGCGTCGAAACAGAACCCACAGCGGAAGATGACAAGAACAACAACAAGGCGTTGGCGCGCATTGCATTGTCCGTGACTCCGGCGGTAATTCCACATATTCGCACTGCGAAAAGTGCTCACGAGGCATGGAAAATACTCCAGAAAGCCTACGAAGGGCGTGGCCTGAGCAGAAGGTTAGGCTTGCTGCGGAGCCTTTTTGGTACGAAACTTTCAGAAAACAGCTCAATGGAAGCCTATTTGAATAAAATTAAGGAAATGTCACACCAGTTGAGTGAAATTGATTCACCGTTGGAGGATGAGTTTGTGGCAGTCATTATGCTGAGTGGGCTCACTGAGGACTACGACCCACTGATTATGGCTATAGAGCACTCAACTACAAAACTGACTACAGAAGTTATCTCTTCCAAACTACTTCAGGAAACCCAAAGAAGGGAAGAAAAAACTGAAGAAAATGCATTCATCACACTAAAGCAACCAAAGTGTTTCGGTTGTGGTACCAGAGGACACATGATAAGAAACTGTCCGAAGAAAAAATTGACAGACAAAGGTCAGAAACCAGGAAATGAACCACCGACCCAGAGACATCCTGCGAGGACTGCGAAGAAGTCAGCGAGCAGTAACAAGGTACTTCTGTCGGCTCTCTCCGCAAATATCAATAGCGATGTGTGGTACATAGACTCTGGAGCGACCAACCACATGTGTAATAGTGATAAAGTGATGGTGAAGTGCAATTTTAATAAATCTGTTGATGTGAGCATAGCAAATGGTGAAAAACTTCCTACTGCGGGCTTGGGTGAAGTGCAAATACACTTAAAAGACTGCGTAAGGACAATAAGTGATACCTACTATGTACCTAACCTAAGTACCAATTTATTGTCAGTCAGTGCTATGACTAAGAAGGGTTATGTTGTAAAGTTTGATAGAAACTCATGTACCATTTATGATAATGAAGAAATTCTAGCAACTGGCACTCAAATCAATGGTGTCTACCGTCTTGATACTGTGTCAGACAACGCCTGTGCTGAAGAACAGGAGTGTTTGATTGCATCCACAGCAGTGGACTCGTCATCCCAGGAGTTGTGGCACAGACGTCTTGGCCACCTGAATTCGAGAAGTATGCAGCTCTTACAAAAAGGTATGGCTAATGGCATTTCTTTTAATACTTCTGATTTTCAGCAATGTGTTTCATGTGTTGAAGGGAAACAGAGTAGGCTCCCTTTCCCCAAAAGGTCAAGTAGTAGAGCTACAGAAGTGCTAGGACTGGTTCATACCGACCTATGTGGTCCTATGCAGCAACCGTCACTTGGTGGTGCTAAATATTTTCTCAGTTTCATTGATGATTACACAAGGAAACAGTTTGTTTATTTTATGAAATCAAAGCATGAAACTTTCGAATATTTTAAACAATTTAAAGCTCTTGTGGAAAATGAGACAGGAAAGAAAATAAAAGTACTTAGAAGTGACAGAGGCGGAGAATATATGAGTTCTAAGTTTCAGGAACATCTGAAGATCTGTGGAATCAAGCACCAGAAAACTATTCCAGATTGTCCACAACAAAATGGCGTCGCAGAACGGGCCAACAGGACAGTCATGGAGAAGGTCAGATGCCTGCTGAGGGATGCTGCACTCGGAATGAAGTTCTGGGCTGAGGCGGTGAACACATCGGTCTACCTTAAGAACAGAAGTCCTACAAAGGCCGTTGCTGGAGCGACCCCTGAAGAAAAATGGACACATAAAAAGGTAAATCTAAACCATTTAAGAATTTTTGGTTGTGTCGCATATTCTATGGTAAAGAATAGAAGAAAACTTGATTCTAAAAGTAAACCATACATATTTGTGGGCTACAATGAAGAGTCCAAGGGATACAGATTAATTGATCCTGAAAAACCTACAAAATATGTCAATTCTCGCAATGTTGTGTTTGTAGAAAACAAATTCTTTTTTAAAAACGTGTCACATGATGAAAACATTGAGCAACATATAACTGTTGACCTCAACAATCTGAGTCCAGATGAAATTGAGCAATCAGAGTCATCCTCTGTGGTTACTACTGATGTTTCTGATGACATGACATTATCACGGAACGAGCAAAGAATTAGCACAATCACACTAGATGACTCTGATGGCGAGAAAACAAGTGATGACACAGAGAATTGTTCGGATATAACTTATGTTCCAGGAGAAGACTCAATAGCTGAGGCGGAGCAGACGGATTCCTCCTATGAAGAAGTGCCCGAGTCTCCCCTGCAGGCCAACTTTGTGGGACTGGACAATGGCAACCCTGATGAACCTCAGACTGCAGCCGAGGCGCTGAATGGACCAGATTCAGATAGTTGGCGCAAGGCGATGACTGATGAGTATGATTCATTTATTAAAAATAAATGTTGGACACTGAAAAACCGAGACCCAAACCACAAGCCTGTTCAATGCAAATGGATTTTCAAAAGAAAGTATGGCGCTGATGGTGAGTTATTGAAATTTAAAGCTCGTTTGGTCGCGAAAGGGTATACACAGAAATATGGTATAGATTACCAAGATACTTTTTCTCCTGTGGTCCGGTACTCCACAATTAGGATGCTACTTGCATTGGCAGCAGAGTATAACTTAGAAATTGAACACCTGGATGTAAAGACAGCATTCCTGAATGGTGACCTAGAAGAAACGGTATACATGGAACAACCAGAATGTTTCAAGGTCAAAGGGAATGAAGATAAGGTATATAAACTCAATAAGGCTGTTTATGGACTTAAACAGGCCTCCAAATCTTGGTATGACAAGATTACCAAAGTTCTATGTAACAAGTTGAAGTTCAACCGTTTAACATCAGAGCCCTGTGTTTACTCGAAGAGTGAAAATGGAATGATGATGATCATAGCATTATATGTGGATGATCTGATTATATTTTCATCTCCATATTTCCCGGGTAAGGATAATATAAAGAAAGAATTACAGGACGAATTTGACATCACTGATCTCGGGCCAGCTCAACATGTACTTGGAATGAAATTGATGAGGAGAGATGGTAAAATTTACCTCAATCAGGCAAACTACATACAGAAAGTATTGAAAAAGTTTCGAATGGAGGACTGTAAAGCTATTGCTACACCCATGGAGACAGGACTAAAACTTGCCAAGGAACCAAAACAAGAAGGAACCTATGACTACAGAGGTTTAATCGGTTCACTGATGTATCTGGCAGTTTGTACGAGACCTGATATAAGTCATGCAGTGAGCTATCTCAGTCAATTCAACGATTGCTTCGGCGAAAGTCACTGGAAAGCCGCCAAAAGAGTTTTGCGTTACTTGAAGGGTACAATAAATTTAAATCTTATTTTTTCGAAAACAGGACTTAATATTTCAGCATATGCAGATGCGGACTGGGCGTCGGACAGTATAGACCGTAAGTCATACACAGGCTTTGTTTTTACTGTTGGTGAGTCTGTCGTAGCTTGGGAGAGTCGCAAACAACGCACTGTTGCCTTGTCTAGTACAGAGGCGGAGTACATGGCGTTGTCTGACACATGTAAGGAAGCTCTATTTATAAGACAGTTCATTTTTGAAATATTCGGTACCACACCTAAAATAACGATTTATAATGACAATCAATCTGCTATAAAATTGTGTAAAAATTTTATGTTTCATTCTAGAACAAAACATATTGACATTCGTCATCATTTTATAAAAGAGATTGTAACTAAAGGTATTGTTGAAATTAAATACTTGTCAACTATAGTGATGTTAGCTGATATTCTAACCAAAGCTCTTTGTAAAGAGAAACATAATAAATTTGTTAGCCAGATGTTAACTATAATTTAAATTATGTTTATTGCTTAACTAAGTAATATTTTGAGAGTATGTTATAGTTAATAAAACTGTTACATATGAGTATGTGTCTCAGTTCGGTCTTGTGTAGGTAATGATCATAAAGAAACACTGTTATGTATTATGTAAAGTAAATAATAATAGTAAATAATATTTTAAATTTTGGTGTAGTACATAAATTAAAATGTAAAGCTATAATTTCTGTAAGACTTTAAAATGTGATTGAAACACTTTTAAGACTGTGTTATCTACATTTAAGTACTACTAGCATGTTTATTAGTGGGATAAGAGCCATAGGTAGGTAATATGCATTTTGTTTTGCTTTTGTATTGTAAAATATTGTAGCTTGCGTTTAAGGGCTAGTGTTGGAAAGATAGTTTCTATCGTGTAAACGCAACCTAATAGTAGAAGATAATTAAAACGTCACTTGTCACAATGACAACGTCAGCTGTCATATTTGATGTATCCGGCTCGCATCCCGTTTCCACACTCGTGTCATGATCAAGTGTAATGGCTGTATCTGTGTTCGTTCGTTCCATCCACAATAAATTATATCTGCTGAAATCTACGTGGTGCTTTTGATTTTCATCGATATTCTCCATTAATTACGTCATTTTACACTTTACAAAGATCTTTATTTGATAATTTCAGATAGAACAAATGAATTAATAAAAGTTTTATTTTATGAATCTAATTTTTTTCCAAGATCTAAATATGTACATCAGGTACAACATTTGGGCACAATGTATGGACCAAAAAAACATACACTTTAAAAAAAAAAACTATGAAACTAAACTTAAAAATTCACATAATATAAAAACTACACTTTAAAAATATTTCCCTAAGTCTAAGAGAGAGTGAGAGAGATAGAAAGGGCAGAGTAAGGCCTCATTGTAAAATATTTTAGTAACGGTCTTATTGTGCACTGTTTGGCTAAGATTGTATTGCTTATGTATTACGTCAATATGGTAAAAATATAAAATCAGTTTATATCAGTTTATCAGCGGCAGCTGCCACAGCGTCCTGAAGGAGATGGTTGACAGTAGGGATTCTCCACCGATCGGTCAAATGATCAAAAAAAATTGATCTTTTTACAAAATTAATTACTAACATAGTCATTAAGAGATTTCATTATGCTAACACTCTGGATCGCAGTTGTCCGAAATAAATACTTTTTATTTAATTTTATTTTTATTCAATTTCAGGTAAAGCGTTTTTGTATACCTAGATCACGGAGAAAATTCACTATATGTGTCTACGAAAAATTACATACTTACTCATCAACCAATACGCCACACGCAATCACACGTTTTTAAACTCTGATTTATTAGAATACTCGTTGTATATTCTCAAGAATGTAATGAGACAAATGGTTGATTCATTGAAAGCCAGGATACAACAGCAATTCATTCTATGATCAGTGACCTTTCCATCTATTGTATTCCGTTAAAGTCACCAAGCTTCGATAAAAGCTAATTACTTATTGCAATATAACATTGACTTGGAGCATTGATCAATCAAGTGTCAATGTTTGTGTCTTGTTAACGTAATATGTTGTTATAGTTTTATCTGTACTAATGTTTTCATAATCAGACTGGATGGGATCCACTAGGACGGGAATTGATCTGGGGCTCCACGTAACTTAAACCTTAAAACGAGTAGATACTTAGATGACTATGTCATAATTTTATTTATAAACATAACTGAAATATGCTATTAAACTAGATGGCATGACGCATCGCAAAAAGTTATTTATTTCTATTTATTTATTTAAACTTTTACCTCAAGGTATTACTTTTACCTCAAGTATAATACCTTGAGGAATTTTCTACTCTACTAATTTATTTGGGAATCCAAGTGGTTGACTAGTAGAAAATGCATTTTATGTGCCTACCTATATATATATATGAGGCTATCCCTGAGGCCCTTTAATGTGTGTACAGTGTGTAGTTAAGCAATATTGTGTGATCATCAAATACGACTACAGTCATCAATTTATCTGTCAGTGCAAAGATGACTCGGTTTCAATCACGGCAACCTTTCCAGCGAACAGAAATGCGTTATTTCTCACCGCAAAGGTCGAGTCACAACAGAACAAACTTAGGCGTTAAAATATATAATTCTATAATGTGTGGAAATATTTATTCAAGTATAACATATCTAGCATTACCTGAACTCTGACTTGGTGCATATTGTGTGTGGGGAAAGATCGGCCTAAAATGGAAATATCCATCGTAAGCGGTAGCGGTGCACCTTATGGTCAAACAGTCGGTAACCTAATAACATTTGGTGGCTAGTTGCATACGATTCCTACAATATTACATAATCATCGTTGCACTTTTATGAGACTACGAAAAAGCGTAGAAGCTTTTAGAATTCTTTCATAAAAGTTTGCTAATAGGTATAATTCGAGTATTAGGAAACTTTTAGGATACGGGGTTTAGATAGTAGAAATGCACAGGATTGGTAAAAACTTGGTTTATTAAACGTCTTCTATAAACATATCTTCACGGTGATATTCTGACCCTCACACTCCTCGCATTTCAATCATAACATCAACTTCGGCATTCCTCTCTCAAATTCAAATGTACTTCTCCTTTCTCACTCTCTTGTCTTTCATCTCTTACTCCTCACGTTCTGTTCCACGTCTATACTACATCCTAATTTTTTTGTAACTAATAATATTTTTTATTTATTTTATTAATGGCTTAAAAATACCTAATTGGATTTTTGTGGAGCTCTATACATAATTTACAATATGCATAGTGATCAGCGTTTAGCTTTCTTCTATTATTAGTCCGTTCACCGATTTTACCTCGCAGTACCCACCAATTATGAATTGGGCAAACGCTTAATTTTATGCACATTTCACACCAAATCATGTGCCATACTTGGTCTTAACAGACATGTATTGCGTTAGTTAATTATATCAATTATACTATGTAGTTGCATCGCTTAACACTATGGATCCTCATTTCTAGAATCGAGGTATGTATTGACGAATCAAGATGAAGCATTGTTTTTCTGCAAGATGTAAAAATACCGTTGACAAAACCTTATATTCTATGTATTACTTTTACACTTATTGTTGTATTAAATATATTTGAGCGTTTGAAATATGTAGATATTTTTATTATGTTAACACTGTTACCTAAACCTTTCACCTTAACAGAAATTTATTTTTAGCACCAAGCGGTCTGGATTTATAGTGCCACTGGACCTACTACGTGTTCTAAGTACATAATAGTGTAATTGAAACACTGTAGTCTACCATTAAATAGGTAAGGTAGGAGAAGAGTAAGTGAGAGTGAAAAGGCCATAACTTTTCAGACATGATGCCCTCGGCCACATCATAGCCTACTACAGGTGAAATGGTAGCCAAAGGCTGTAACTTAGAATGAAGTGCGACTATCCAGGACCACTTTTCTCTTACAGTTCTTAATTAATTAAATTCAATACATTTTAAGACCCAATACAACCCGATTCAATCAAATATGCCTATATCATATAGAGAAGGGAAGCCGCTTCCATCTCATAATGTTAATTATATTCTTATATGAAGCTTTCAAACATGATTAACCAACCAACCTGATCACAATGAACGTCAATTACCGTAACATTTGTAAGACAATCGTCGCTGGCGTATGGCTGCTCGTGGCGGGCTAATTGCTTCGTGCGCGTGAGCAGTAGCGATCGATACGAGATCATCTCAAATGAAAACACTAATATTTTTACTACTCAACTGTAATTTTGGCGCTCAAAGAATGCTATTGTAAACGTTTAAATTTTTCACGCCCGTTGTCTCTTTCTGCGTGAGATTGGGTGAGCTCAGAGATGGCTTCTTATCACCAACTTACAAGTGCTTTATGATTTGCGCTAAGTTAGCTAGTTTTAAAACAGCATGTAACATGGAATTATACAAAAATGGTTTAGCACACAATCATGGTTCGCAGACGTGAATACTTCATCAACAATAAAGAATTTCAAAGTCAGGGTGAACAGACTTTTTTCTGGTCTAGTTGAGCTGGAGCAAGCCCGTTTCAAAAAATATGGAGCATTCAAAAATAATGTTTTTTAAAGCCGTGAGTTTTGTTTATTCTTTTTTAAGATTTAAAAAAAGCACATTCATACATTGCTTGAATATATTCATAATTTTCTACTACAAATTATACCTATATTAAAGTAATAGTATAATAAATCCATCTAAGTTCCTCGAAGGTTTTGTGCAAGCGACAAGTTTATGCACGTAACTTCTACGTAATTAACATGTTAAAATCACATAAACACTAACATAATTAGTAATAAACCACATTTAATGCTTGTCATTAAGTTAACAGTTCATAAAATTAACAAATAGTGGGTAAAGTTGAACGTTAGTGGTAGAGCGAATACTTGTTTCGATCGATGTCCTGATACAATGACGGTATCTTCATAGAAATTTTGCCTCTCCCTTAGTTTTTCACAGCGATCTTTGCAAGGTCTTCTATCTATCTTGCTAGTCTGTCCTGCGCTTTAGATCAAAGGGTACTGAGCTGGAGGTATATGTCCGTTACATTATTTTTAAGGATTCGGATCCGAGTGGCAAAAAACGGAACCCTTATAGTTTCGCCAAGTCTGTCTGTCTGTCCGTCCGTCTGTCACAGACACTTTATTTTGAAACTATTAGCATCACACAGCTGAAACTTAGTAGGTAGTTGTATCTTGTTCACTGCTTTCAGATTCAGATACTTACCATTTAGAGACCATGCCATACCAAAGTAAGCACTTACTAAATTTTTTAATTGCTGAACTGTTAGAATTGAGCGTTGATATTTTGAAGAAGAAATTGTACGCGATTTTGCAATTGCTAACTGTTTACGTAATATCCCTGCGCGACTGTCCGTGTGAGAAATATCACATGGTATTTGCAATAGGATCTGCTTCAGATACGTTTACGAGTAATTATTTATGTTGGACAATGGAGCAAAATGCCATGAATAAATTGACAGTCAACTGCTCGTGAAGTACGTGAGCGTCTATAACACATGTTTTCTTATGTTTTTTTTACTTGAGATCCTACTGTAATTTGAGTTAGTAACACGTTTTTCATACATTTTTAATGCCCTTCGCTTAAGGTTTTACATTAGGACCGTTCATATTCGTTTTATAAATACCTATGAATAAACCTTATAATAGGTACTGAATGGAGTCGCTATAATTCAGCTTGTATATTTATACACAGGGTGTTTTTTGTAAGTTGTCAAGCTGATGCGTTGTGATAGGTGACCTCAAAACCAGGGAAGGAAACCCTTATGTACGCTCAGCAATTTTTGGTAGTAAGTAGTAGTACTTAACTCGACTTGACTTTATTTGTTTGTAAATTTTAGCCATTTAAACCTTTTATAATCCAAATATGTTTCTAAATAAGTCACAGTATAAGGTTTTTTTTTTGTTTAACTGACCACATTAATGCAGAAACTAAAAAAAAATAACGATAAAAACTATAAATTAAATACTTAGATAATTTAAAAAGGATGGCTAAGCCATCGACTCTCAAAAGGTACTGGTATACCTGTTCTAGTGGTTAAGGTTTTCTCAATCTTCATAAACGACCGAAAACAATAACACAATCTTGTATCGGATCGGTTGATTTCCTTATTTGTCTGTTGACCATAACAGATTGAATGGTGCAACTGATACTAACGCGTTAAATTGCGATACAGCAGTAACAGTTACACTCTCCACAACACTTACTCTACGGTCTCTTAGACGTTGACCTATAGTTGGGCAGTTAAATATTATTTCAACTTCAAAATATAATAATAACTTCCATTTCGGCTGTATATTGTTGGATACGCAATAATCATAAGCGAATCATGCCGTATCAAAAATGCTGTAAAATAAATTATTATTGTTTGATAAAAACAATATGATAATAGAAAAAACTCATCCTGAACCATACGTAGCACCAATAAAAATTCTACAACCATAAATAACCAATAAAGCATTACCTACTTGTCGTAATCTGACATCCAAGCTCTGTCAATCTTTGACGAATAGTCAGCAATAAATAAGTAAGCAGGTACTTCTTTCTTTCTTGTTGCCTTTACACAAGAATAAACATACTCATTAGTGACACAGCGTGTAAGAAATTGACCAATATAGCTTGTAAGCATCTGCCTTCGACCCTACTAATAATCTCAAGTGAAACGTCCATACCGCACTGACCTGACCTTCACCACTTCACAATAATTATTATGCAAGAGAATTAAGTAAAAGTCGTTAAAATATGCCTTAGAGACGATTACACCAATCAGCAGATGATTCCTAATAATAAAGCAATAGGTCTCAAGTTCTCGATGAGTTATAGGCGTAGGAAATCATTTTTAGAGATCCATGGTCAATAAGTAAATAATATGATACTTCTGTTAAAATGATTTGCCCGGCTTACCAAAAACCAAAAAGCGTGTGGAATTAATGGCATTCTGATTTTTTTTTTATTTTTATTGTAAGTAGGTAGGTGTACAGATCTCAAAACCGAATAAATCATTAATTTTTGTAGGATTTATTAAAGTGTCAATACATAATCAATCACAAACATGGCTTCACAATCTGATTAATGCTGAAATTATCTGAAACTTAGAGCAGATTTTATTCAGTTACTTTCAAGTTATTACATATTATACAGTACGGAACACTTAATTTCCACACGCATATCGCACTTATCCTGTTTTCTTATGATGCTCTCAGCCACTTGATGTCACTATCCGAAGTATTGGTCACTCCCAAGAGCGCACCCACTTACTAACAAACTAATAACGTTGCCTAATTAATGAATTAAAACGTATAAATTAATACATGAAATCAGCTCGTCGACTAACTATAGCACATTGAATAATTATTTGAAGGTTAAAGTTGGACACAACCGGAGTTGTCGTGCGATATGTGAAAAATATTAATATTCATGTAGATTTAAAAAAAAACATGTTTCAAAACTTGCCTATTAAAATATACCAGCATTTCATACAAAAAAATATACTGCCAGAAGTTTTCCCTGAGGAAAATGACCTAAGCCTCTTTAAGGTAAGAGTGAGTAGGTTACTTCCAGACAGATTTGCACCATAATATTTATTTACCCTTTTTTTATATTAATTTGAATAAAAAAAATATAAAGCTAATAATACGTCGATATGCGATGCCATGAATAATAATTATACTAATAAGAACAATACTTAACAGAAAGTAATAGTGCCTAAAAAACCTTTTCAAGCTAACTGAAAGGCTATTTTACAGTGTCTGAATAAGGTCCTATTATTGTTATTTGTTCAATACGTCCTACACTTGAAATTATTCATTCATTGGTTTGTTCTTAATTTTTCATTGAAATCGGAACATTTGTTTTATATAAAAAAAAACTTTTGATATTTTGCATTTTAAATAATCTTTAACAATAAAAGCTCATCTATTTTAATAAACACAATTAATTTTAATTAGCAGTTTCCAAACGTGGAGTATCAACTAATTCATGTAATAACGACCGTACTACGTATAAAACTAGTCCGTGTAATAAGACCATAAATCATCGTTAATCAACCAAAACTAAAGTGGATTATGTCCAAATAAAACAAAATACTGGATTCGAGTAATAAATTCCTATGAGGTCACTTCCTTAACCCGCGCTTGAGTGTCAAGGTGAGATACGTTAATAAGCCTAATATTATTTGATAACATCGTTTTGTTATCCGAACCCATCTATAAAGGTGCACACACACCACCACTGTGACCTGCATACTACACAAATATAATAATAAAATAATAATAGTCCCCCTAGCCGATTCTGACTACGGTGGCCAGTCACAACGGCTAACCGACGTAGTCGCGCGCGGGGCATATTATAGTGTACAAGTGTGTGCGCAAACACAGGTGCACTCTCTATTCCATTCACTCTCATAGCCCGATGGGACAGCAATTTGACACGACCGGAGAGAGATCAGGCGCGAGACCAACGGCTTTACGTGCTTTCCGAGGCACGGTGGTAATACACCGCCAACTTCCAAACTCCGGGTTTCCCTGCGAATTTTAGAACAGAAAAACCCAGATACATATTTTTGGCCCCACCTACTCGTAAGTTTAATATAAAATCAAGACCAGTTTGACCTTAGCCTTAGACCCTCACCGGCACATCTTCATAATTTATGACCCATTTTGGATTTGTCGGTATAAATACGGCTAAATCATTAAAAAATATTTAGTTGGTACGGGTAACAGACTACTAGACCGGTGTAATTTGAATAAAACGCAGATTTTTCGGTTCTCATCACCCTTGTAATGTAATGAATTGACTCTACTCGTATCAAGTACTGAGAATAAATTGAAAACAAATCAAATTGTTTAATCGGTAGACATGGGCCTCAATTCTCATGCTTGTATAGTTTGATACGTATACGAAAAAAATAATTGATTTAATTTCTTTGTCGAAGTAAAAATTGTTTTTAATTTATCAAGGTCACTTTTTCTATGCATTTCGATTTCTTTTGTGCGGAAGGTATTTTTTACGTATATATTACTTGAATCTTTAGGGTTCCGTAGCCGAATGGCAAAAAACGGAACCCTTATAGTTTCGTCAAGTCTGTCTGTCTGTCTGTCTGTCTGTCTGTCTGTCTGTCTGTCTGTCCGTCCGTATGTCACAGCCACTTTATTCTGAAACTATAAGCATCACACCGTTGAAACTTGGTAAGTAGGTGTATCTTGTTCACCGCTTTCCGATTCAGATACTAAAAATTAAAAAAAAATGTTATTTAAGGGGGGGCTCCCATACATGAAACTCAAACCTAAAATTTTTTTTACCCAAACCTATACGTGTGGGGTGTCTATGGATAGGTCTTTCAAAATGACATTGAGGTTCCTAAAACTATTTTTTCTAAAAGTCTAACGTTTGAGATATAGACGCTTCCAAAGTGGTAAAATGGGCGTCCCCCCCCCCCCCCATCTAACTTCTGAACTAAGGAAGTGAAAATTTTCAAAAAAATATGTAATGTAGATCTCAACAAAAACTTTCAACGAAAATTGGTTTGAGCGAAATCGAACTAGTAGTTTTTGAGATATAGCACATCTTCAACAACCGCAAACATAACTTTGTTCTTCATACAAATACTATGAAAAACAAAGTTATATTTGCGGTCAACAATATATTGTGGTATTTTGGATAAGTGGAAGTAAGAATCTCTAATTCAGTTTAAATTGGCACGGAACCCTCAGTGCGCGAGTTCGACTCGCACTTGGCCGGTTTTTAGGTAAAACGTTAACACTTGATCGAATCGAATAACCTCACGAAAAAAATCGATTGACGAGAGAATTGCCGCCCTGATCGATTTTCAGGAAGTCAGTTGAGTCTAGGTATGGTCAAGATTCTGACATTACTTTAGAAATACTCTTTACGTACTTATCTTTATTTAAAAGCAATAAAAATATTAACATGCAAATCTAATGTGTGACATTTTAAATCAAGTTTTTGTGAAGACGAGCTCTGGTTTAGGTTAAGTAAGTATAATTTAAAATCTAGCCAAGTGCGAGTCGGACTCGCGCACCGAAGGTTTGAACCAAAACTTTGAACCATACTTCCACCTAGCGAAAATATGGCAGTATTTTGTTTTTATTGTAGGCTTTAATGTAATCTAATGAAAAGCTTAAGTAATCGAAGCTACGGATTCTCATACTATAGTTGCATACGCTGAGTGCACATGCAATTGCATTGCATCACGTGACCTATCGAGTCTGTGATGGTTGCAGTGATAGATCAATCAATACCGTCAAACTTTAATACTTGAAACATGATGTTAACTGTGTACCAACTTACTTCCGCGTAAAAGGCATTTGACCAAGGTCTTATCAGTCTGTAAAATATACGAGGCATTAGTTATCAGGTCGTCTGTGACTGCTTATATAATGGTTTTAAGTTACATCTCTCGATCGTTTATCTAGTATCTGTCTTGGTCGCTTATGCAAAAATCTGAACTGTCAAATATCAAGCTATCTAGATTGCTAGGTCGCCTGGTTGTATCGCATTCCTGTGACTGATGCATTAAAAACGTGACCAACTCAGAAGTAGGTCACATTACAACCTATATAGTTCAAGATTAAGCATCGCACTGTGACAAACGGTTATAGTCACTTATCTGGCTCTAAAGTCAAGAAGATCAAATTAACATATTTAAGTGAAGATCATCAAAAGTAATATTAATGATGGATGACAAAAAGTAACCCTACTGCGGAGTTCACACCAACATATTTTATTTAAAGATATTACGTTGATTCTTGCTATTGTGTGCGTGATATTTTCTCTATTACATTATTTATAACAGAAAATCTCAACCGGGACTAGCTAAGAAGACATTTGCTGCGCTCTTGCGCAGTAGATATTACCTATAAACGACGTGCACACTATATAATATGTATTCTAACAACTGCAGTTGCGCGATCAAGTGCACACTGCCACTATTGTGTTCACAGCCTAAGCGTACAGTTCGCGCGAAAGCCTGGCATTTGCTGCGTGTGGGCAAATGCCGCGCGTTTCGACAGCGTGGCGCAAACACCTGTACAGTGTGCGCCGGCGCATCTATCACGCGCTATCACCGGAACGTATGATTAACGCCCTTTTCGGATAATTATGGAGCTTTATTCTGTTCTGCACTTACAAAGCAATGGCAGACGCAAAATTTTACAGCAGATGACTGTGTTTTTTGTTTTTTATTTAGCATGGGTTTGCTCTTGACTCCCGACCAAGCCAAGTGCGACTATTTGTATCTGTAATATTTTTAAACATAAAGAACAAGTTACGGGTAATAGAAAGAAGTTTAATTTTTAAATTCCTTAAACATGTTGACTGTTTACATTTCCGACGTAATCTTGAGATGAATGAAAACTTCATGTACCTTCCTGTGATTTCTCTTACATTTTTATAAATAGGTACAGGAGTTTCAATATTCAAGATTAACAATGGCTAACTTAGGCATTATTTATTCTACCTGTCAACCGTTCATGGACATATTTCGGCAAAGCCGCCATTTACCACTATCAAATGGCAATATTTAAGAAATAATGAAGAGGTTAACTTGAAGCGATTTTATATCAATTTGGCAATGTTATAATCTCATCAAATCTCAACTGTATGCGTTTCAGCATAGAGGTGAATTTGATTTTAAATGTCAATCATACGTGTGGGCCGTGATTAATATAATTCGTTGTTATGTGGAAATATCTGGCAAACAATGGTCCATTTGGCGTGTCATCGTAGGATAGTTTCGTAAGTGTTTCGTTTTCTATTCTAAAGCCTCCAATTCATAAATCAGTTACTATTTATAGAGAAAGCGTCGGTACCGGTATTTGGTCCATCTGATAAGTAGCATGTTACCATTGTGGCATAATACCCGTAACATCGTACGTCGTATTACGATCACGACGAAGAAGGTAATTGACGCAATCAATTGCTGATATTCATTATGACCAGATTATATACCTACTGATGTCTCCCAGCTTTTTAACAAGTTCTTGATAGGTTTACCTGTAAGATGAAATTTATTAATAAATACGTAGATACTTTTATTTCATACTTACTGTGCTTGCAACTGATAATAAAGCTTGCATATAATATCCTTAGAGATGTGAAGAAGAAAATCTGAAATTTTGTTTATTTATCATTTCCTAAGTACTTAGGTACTTACTACAAAGAATTTCTTATATCCACGGTCATCATCTAATTATCTCTCTTATAATCACAAAATAATCCTCAACATTGAACTTTGTTGGTTGCTCACAAAATGCTCAAATGAAGGTGACTAGTACAAAAATATTAAATTCAATGCAACTTATCAGGATTGGTGATGATAAATGATAAACTAATGATGACCAGCGATTAGTTCAGCTTAGAATCTGATTTTTAATGAGATAATTATGATAATCAGTGGCAACATAAGGACGAGCACATTTAAATAAATTTTAGGTAATTTTCGTTATGTTATTATCATTGCCTTCAAATCAGTCACGATTCGAAACGTTTCTTTATGTATTCAATTTAAGACATCTCCGCCTACGACATTAAGTTTCTAATTGAAAGAAGGTGGTTTTACAAATCGATTTATCATGTTGTAACTAAAAATATTTTTGTTTTTTGCCTAACCAAACTACATCGACACAATATATTGACTAAATAAAAAAAGCACTTATCCTGCTTCTAGTGCTTACCTCCCTACTCATATCATCTCTATGCTTTTTATTTTTACCTTAAATTAATATTCGATGGTACCAAAGATCATTCAAACGACGACAAACGTTGTCATTTCAACTATGAGCATCCTAAAAAAGTCTTTTGGCTGCACACAGACTTTAGGTGCTTTATTTTTACTGTCAGTTTAGCTGTCAACCAATTATTATATAAATAATGTTTAGAAAAAATAAATTATTCCCTTGTCGCATCCTCACTGGATAAAGCTTGTCGCACACAAGCACTTACATCTAGTCGCGGCGCACCTGACATTTGTACTTGACACCGCTCGCCTTGACACGTCGCTTGCGCATCGTTACGCGCCAATAAAAGTGGAGCTTCGACCGCCATTCACTGCCCGCGTGATTGGTCTGTGCTCATTGTTGTAGACGATACGGCAGAAAGATCGTAAGATATTTGGGATTTGTTTACGACTAAACTATCTGTATTGATAAGCGTTAGGCTCTTATCTTTTCATCCGTAGTGCTTACATGCGATTTAAGTTTTCAAATTCGAAATTTGTTGAATGTGTGTACTGTTTTTTATTTCATTATGAATTATCTCAGTAAAAAAAACATTTCTTGTAGTAGTAACTATTTTAAAGGTAATAAAATTGACGACGTAGGTAGGGGTAGATACGGTAGAGACGAAAAAATAAATACGAATTTATTACAATGAAAATGTACCTAATGCATATAAATGGTAACATCGATAGTCATTTTACCAACGAAAGAAATGGTAACTGCAGCGCCCCCTGATAGATTAATAATATAATGCCCATTTAAAAACCGTCGCTGATAAATTATGAATTCATTGTAGAAAAAACCGTTCTGGAGATAAATGAGAATATTCGTTTGCAACACTAACAACCTCCTCCGTTTCAACAGAAACCTGCGATTAACGTTTGACGCCACCAATTGACGTTGTATAATGGAAACGAGCACCTCATTGATTCAGTAAGCGATAATGTGTCATGCATATGCATGCGCTATTATTAGTGTACAACCGGACTTACTCCGTCGCGTCGTTTGCTCGCGGACTTGATTCATCTTCTTTAGTACTCTGACACACGACCAGTACTTTGTAATATTTTATAACTAAATCAGCAACATCATCGTTAGCCAAAGGACGTCCACTGATGAATATGGGCCATAATTAATGGCAGTAGGGGCAGAAAAATTCTAGATGGGAGATCGTTCAACCTAAGGTGCAGCGTAAGAATTTCTGATACAAGATGGACCTTGTGAAGATCACAGGATCACACTGAATTTTTAACTTACTTTTTTGCGAAGAGAGAGAAGTAGAACTTGTGCTCATATTTTTTCTTAGCCTATACTGTCCTGGGCAAAGACCTCCCTCAAACTACTCCACATGTCCCTGTCGACGGTAAGGGTTTTTGTTTGTACTAATAATTTAGTTAAGTTTAATGATAGAATTGCAAATTACGAATATTTATAAAAAATAAAAGGTCATACCGTATTGAAGGTTCATTGTATCGGAAACATTTATACTAATTATGTATGGAGATTCACATTTAGATACTAAAACACCTAATTATGCTTCATTTACCAGCCAAATGCTACGGACGTGACTCCGATCTATCTAATAACAACAATGTTTCTTCCAGTCAAAACATTGCTAGAATAGTACCTTCAAGATCATTAGTTATTTTTAAACTTCAAGACAAATTATTATTTTAACTTACCTCCTATCTTAGTGACAACCTGGGTTTCTTATCAAATAACTGCCTTACTACAGTCTAGCGCCTGCTTGGCCCGAAAACAGACACTTTCGGCCTTACCACAAATAAATAAACAAGGTTTGAACAACTGTTTAAATGTTATGCGGCTAAAATAAAATGTATGTCACCCTTTTGTCATTTGACTTGATTGACGTTGATTTTAAACAATGTTCGAAACCTTGTTTAATTATTTGTGGTAAGGCAGTTTATTTTTATCCTTTCATACATTTTTATTTTACATCCCTCAAATAAACAGACATTAGTTATCTGCACTTGATTTATGTCCTTACTTTACCTACACTGTAGAGTCCTTTAGTTAGAGTCTCAAAACACTGTAGAGTCAAGAGAATCGTATTAAAAAAAACATATCAATCGACACAGCAAATAATCAGCTAATATTCGCACGACCGAAGTAAAACTTCACATTATGAATGAAGATGATTTGACCTAGTGCCTCAGGAACAATGGCCGACCGGGGACGGATCCCACGACCCCAGGATCAGTTCCGATCACGAATCCATTACTCCGTGTCGGCGGACGTAATGCCAGAACAATTTAAATTGATCATCAGTTATGTTGCACTTGTGGTATAATCGATATGCACTTTGTATTAGTTAATCGATTCTAATATGATTGTTGTTTGTGCAGGTGTAGAAGTTATGGATAATTCATAAAACTGTGTGTAAATAGAATAGTAAATCTACTACAACTGCTTTCGTAACACTGTAATACTCTACATATCTACATACTTTTAACCAGATTTCAAGAAGGAGGTTCTCATTAACCGATTAAAAAAAGGAGGTTTTCAGTTCGACCTGTATATTTGTATGTATGTTTGTCCGCGAATATCTCTCTTTTGGATGGACCGATTATGATACGGTTTTTAGTCAAGTATTTGTTACACTTAGGCGAAGGTTTAGTAAATTTTTTTATATAAACATAATGTTAGGTACTTGCTAGGGCCGTCAATGAAGCGCACATGATCTTTTGGCATTTCCACGTATCTCAAACAGCGCTTTTCTCTAACATTTTCGCGCCCACGGATAGGTACAGTCGCCATCATATCAGACTTCACATTGTTATTTTATCTTCACCCCTATCACAGAACTCCTCAGTCTTACACAGTATCACTACATACAAAGATACTACGAGTATCGTGTGTAGCTTGACAGGCTGCTCCCTGTACCATGTCATTAGGCAAAGACACCGCCAAAGAGCGCAGCGCTTTTGTGCCGTCACGCGCCGCGCCGCTTTGATCCCGCCTAACGCAGATCATTTGGAAAAAGCACGTGACACGCGTCATATTGTCACTTATTGGTATTGTTTTTGGAAATATGTGAAATGGCTGTGAGTGGAGGTAAATATAGAGGGATCTTATTTTATTTTTA
The DNA here is from genome assembly GCA_963584085.1 of Pyrausta aurata. Classification (NCBI taxonomy): domain Eukaryota; kingdom Metazoa; phylum Arthropoda; class Insecta; order Lepidoptera; family Crambidae; genus Pyrausta; species Pyrausta aurata. The sequence continues at coordinate 956,387 of OY757259.1, forward strand.
TTGGTAACAAAAAAGATATTATTCATATAGAATCGTACAAAAATATCGAATAATAATAAAAACTTGGACTGTCCTAGTGTTGATCGCAGATTCGCGGTGGATGTGTACTGATTGAAACTGGTCAAGTGATTTTCTCACCATTGCGGCTTCCGTATACACAATGAACTGAAACTCCTGAGCAAAGATAACTTAGAAATAATGAATACACATAATTTAAGCACTTACCCACAAAGGTGCAGTTGCAGTTACTAATAAAATTTGGATCATCAAATAATTGTTAGCCAATAGTCTTTCAAATGTGACTTTACCATAGCTTAAAATACTTACACTTGGTTGTAAAATCAGAGGATCTTTTGATTGCGCAAAGGTGTCTAAACATAAGTTCTTCTTCCCATTGAGTTCTTATCTTCATATTCTAAAATCTAAACCCTTTGTGTGCCAATCTAGCGAACCTAGCCCGTGTAAACAAAACAAGCGATCAGTGTCAAACAAAGTTCGGGGTTGGTGTCGTGCGGCGTTTTTGTCGCCGACAGGTGGCGGTTATTAGACCGCGGCGAAAAACTAGCCAAACTGCGGCCGACACACGCCGATGAGGGTTAGGGTGACTGTAAGTTAAGGAAAATGTGGTATACTATAATAATAATAAATAAATAAGCCTTTATTGCTGCAAAAAGTATTACAACTCTGTTTGTATATAAAAATGAATTTTTGTAATTAGTTTTCCAACAGCTTGTCTTTCGACATAGGCCTCCTCCGAAGTCTTCATCAAATCATCATCGTCATCAAAGGATGTGGTATAGTACCTACACATAAATAATTATCACGTGTGTGATAATTAGTTGAAAAAAACCGGTTAAGTGCGTGTCGGACCCGCGCACTGAGGGTTCCGTGCCACCCTTAACTGAATTCAGGGTCCACTTACTTTCACTTAACGAAAACATCACAATATATTGCGACAGCAAAAATAACTTTGTTTTTCATAGTGTTTGTATGAAAGACAAAGTTATATTTGCGGTTGATAAAAATGTGCAATATCTCAAAAACTACTGGTTCGATCTCCTTCAAACCAATTTTCGTTGCAAGTTTTTGTTAAGATCTACATCATATATTTTTTTCAAAATTTTCACTTTCTTAGTTCAAAAGTTAGAGGGGGGGGGACGCCCATTTTACCACTTTGGAAGCGTCTATATCTCAAACCTTACACTTTTAGAAAAAATGGTTTTAGAAACCTCAACATCATTTTAAAAGACCTATTTATAGACACCCCACACGCATAGGTTTGAGTAAAAAAAAATTTTTAGGTTTTAGTTTCATGTATGGGAGCCCCCCCTTAAATATTATTTTTCTTACTTTTTGTATCTGAATCGAAAAGCGGTGAACAAAATACACCTACCTACCAAGTTTCAGCTATGTGATGCTTATAGTTTCAGAATAAAGTGGCTGTGACATACGGACGGACAGACAGACAGACAGACAGACAGACAGACAGACAGACAGACAGACAGACAGACTTGACGAAACTATAAGGGTTCCGTTTTTTGCCATTCGGCTACGGAACCCTAAAAAATCGATCAATTAATTTATATCACGTCTCGAGTATATATATATAGATGATATCAGACCGTGATTAAGAGCAAATTCAATATCCATTCATTCAAATAAGCGCTTTATTTAAAAAAAGTATTATACATACAAGTTTAATGTTTTATAGCTACTTTTATACTAGATACGGTACTAGAGTTAATTCAGTTTACTTTATTCATTATTTATATTATGTTGGTATCGTGTTCAAATGTTTTATCCAAAATCTTTTTATTTTCAGGTAAGTGGCCGTACATAGACTCCGTACTTCAATGCTGCAATATGCAAGTATCTGTATCGTTTCTTAAGAAACTGTTATCATTAAATAGGTACGCTCAATTGGATTAAATCATTTAGCAGTGTTACAAAAATAGTTACTCAAGTCCACAAAAATAGCGTTCCTTCTTCGTCCTAAAACATACCAAACTATAGCCACTCCACAAAAGGATCAAATTAAACTTGCTCCGGTGTAGTGACGTGTTTTTGCGCGGGAGAGAGGGGACGGAGGTGGCTTAGACGCGGTTATAATGGAGGAGAACAGGACACGGCAGGATATTAGCAAGGTACTGTGCTGGTGGGTGGTGGAAGTTTAACCTGCTAGGTACGGCACAACAGCTGCTGCTGTTTCGAACACCGAATACGATAACGTTTCGTTACTGCTCAAAGTTTTCGGCTTCTTATTTGATAGTTATCATCAGGCCTTCTTGCTACGAACATGTTTGGTTTTGTAAATGATCATTTTCTCAAAGCTTTCATTCTGCTTAAGACGTCACTGTTATTTGCAAGCAACTAAAGGTTATTTTAATTGATAAAAATCATCATTTAATTAAAGTACTCAAAATAATTATTATTTTGAATAAGGCTTTAGATACCTCTAAATCGAACTAAAGACGTTATAAGAATTTTGTATCTTTCAACAAAAGTAAATACTAAGAAGAGGATACGATAATCACTAGGAAACTTGATGATAATTTTTGTAGCGAACTCTTTGTTTTTTACAATGCCTATACCACCTCTTTAAGGACTCATTATTCAACCTAAAACTATTATAAAACTAATCTTACCAATCCTAAAACAACAGCGCGCACTTCTCTTATAATCATACTTACAAACCCAATATCATAATCGTTTCTGCCCAAATAAATCGGGGATATCTCGCGTCCCCACCTGATCTCGAATGCCACGATATATACCGGGAGGATGGCGCTAACTTACCAAGAGACTGATATAATGTGCTTTAAAGACAGTAGTCTCATTTCAAGATGAAGAAACAAATACGTTTACCGACCTTAAGAAGTAGAATATATTTTGTGCAACAAATAAAATACTATTTTTATAAAATTCCGATTCAACTATCTGAAATAAATATTGTTATTATTAATAACATACTTATGAGATAAGCGAGCCAACTCTATCACTCTCGATTGCGGTTCAGTGTTGTCCCCCACTGAACTCATAAAACTTATGAATTTACGAGAAAAAACACCTCGCGGCGGCGACGTGAGACGACAATGGGCCTGTTTTCTATGAAATACGTGGTTTTTGAATACACCACATTACGCCGAAGGTTTTATTGTCGTACCCCGGGGGTAAGGAACAAATAACATACAAATTTTATGAAAATATAAAAGACTAGCTGTGCCCGCGACTTCGTCCGCGTGGAATAGTGACTTTGGGTAGAATTTTTAATTATTTATGCTTATAATTTTACAAATAAGATACTTAAGTATTAGTACTTATAAGTACGCAAGATATAAAGTATTTATATAAGTTTATTAAAGTACATTTTAGTACTCACTTATCATGAAAATTGGCCATTATTAGCAATTAATTGTAAAAGTTTAGGTTTTATATAAAAAAAACATAATAAGTATTTAAGAAAAATAGTGAAACTTCGTAAGACAACCGTGGCTCAACTATACTACTTCCGCCTCCAAGCTTTGTACCCATCTTCAAGTCACCCTGTAATACTTAACTAAAACTAAAGGGCGATATAGAATGCTTAGTAAGCTTTATTAAACTTATTTTGAAACAAAATCAGTATTTTTATTATTACAACAATAAGAAGCAAGTAGTACATCAAAGGTGATCAATTAATGACCATAACGATTATTTGGACGTTCACAATTCGTATTTCGATTAGGAGTTCCTTTGTTTGAGAGGATTATATGGTTACTTTACTTTTTAACTACTACTTTGCCACAAAAAAAACTACTACTTACTTTACTAACATATTACTTTGTTGTGTGGAAAAAATCTAGTTCCAAGTGATGCTGAGTCAAATAAAAAAGCCACATCAAAATCGGTCCAGTAGATTCTGAGATTAGCTCGAACAAACAGACAGAAAGACAGACAGACAGACAAAAAATTCAAAAAAAAAATTTTTGGTATCTATTACGTGTAAGAAGCCCCCTCAATGCAATTTTTTTTAAATATGCAATGTACAGAATTCACCTACTTTACAGTTTTATTATATGTATAGATATAGATAGTTTACTCTCCAAGTGATGCTGAGTCAAATAAAAAGAGCCCCATCAAAATCGGTCCAGTAGATTCTGAGATTAGCTCAAACAAACAGACAGAAAGACAGACAGACAGACAGACAGACAAAAAATTAAAAAAAAATATTTTTGGTATCTATTACGTGTAAGAAGCCCCCTCAACGCAATTTTTTTTTAAATATGCAATGTACAGAATTCACCTACTTTACAGTTTTATTATATGTATAGATATAGATAGTTTACTCTCCAAGTGATGCTGAGTCAAATAAAAAAAGCCCCATCAAAATCGGTCCAGTAGATTCTGAGATTAGCTCGAACAAACAGACAGAAAGACAGACAGACAGACAAAAAATTCAAAAAAAAATTTTTGGTATCTATTACGTGTAAGAAGCCCCCTCAATGCATTTTTTTTTTAAATATGCAATGAACAGAATTCACCTACTTTACAGTTTTATTATATGTATAGATAAAGACATTTCTACCTTTGTTGCATCGTCTTGTGTAGTCCTGAAAATTAACGTTTGTTAAATGTCAGTTGAGTCTTTTGTTAAGATCCTAAAGCTGATGCATGAAAGGGCAGTATTCTTAATAATCATTGTTATTTTCTTTCATTTTTATGTGTATAAATAAATGAATACCAATCATCACAGCTCTAAAGTAAACATCCATTTCATATCGTTTAAATACTCGTTAGTGTTTCAGTTTCATCTTCGACTGTTAAACTACTTACACTTGCATTATTTGTTTTTGCGTATTATAATTCACATCACACGTATTTTTTCCTGAAACTCTTTACTAATTTCTTTGTAAATTGTCGGACATTCAGTAATAGAAATGAAGGTACAAAAACGTAGCCAGTACATTAATTTCAAGGAAACCGGCGCGTGACACGCGAGATAAATCTTGCAAAAAGCCGCTGTGCTGTTCGTAATAAGTGTCAAAATACAGCAGTTAATTCTTTGCGAGGTGCTCTGACTAACGAGGCTCGTGTAAAACATTGCTTAAGCCTTGTTCTCTAGTGATAGGACGGTGCTACGCTAAATAATCAAAATATGAAAGTTCAACATTTAAAAGGTAACTTTTTCTCTATTTCACTTTTTTATAATTGTGTTTTTGCTGTAGGTATTTTTTTCTTATATATTCATCACGTCGTAATTGTGGTTTTAAATGATAAATTGTTTTAAAGACGCAATATCTTTTATTTTAGTTTTAGCAGTCGACGTCATCCGTCTGAAAAACGAATGTACCGCTCTCTACTCAAGTTATAATGTCGATTATGCTATGTTATTAAAAGTTACGGTACTTAAATGTTTTTAAATAACTCCACATAACACAATAGTTTGATGTACAGATCTTTAACCATTTTCGTCACATTTATTTTTTATTAAATATGCAACATAGCAAAAATTTCAGCCTTATCTAGGCTACCAGCCTTACCAGCGCTCACCGCGCACAGTGCAATAAATAAGCGAAGAGACAACACCTTGTTAACTGGAAATAATTAACGACGGCGAATAAAACTCGCGCTGACCACTCGCTCGCTTCGCGCTGTTCGCTCGCTCTGAGCGGACCTTTATTATGACAAATAGGTTACGTTCTTGGTTTTCTATTAGCTTTGTGATCGTTCTATCGAAGAGTAATTCAATTTTTAGCTTCCATAGTTCATCTATTATCCATTGCGACTGCACTGATTTGTTTTATTAATAAGAGTTAAAGAACAAAGCCCATACGTTCTGTGATGCTGTTTCTTAATTGAATATATACATAGATAATAGATTCAGATTGATAAAAACAACCCAATACTTTTATAGTCAAAGAAAAAGGCTTCTTCTGGGTGAGCTTACTCCATTGTCGACCCAATATTCTCTGCATCAAAACCAATACCAATCATTACAATTTTAAAAGTAATTTATAAGAAACATAAACAAAAAAATTCATTAATCCAAAATCCAGGCAGCCTTCCCTGTTAAACACCTCTGCGAATACAATCCTCAATCGTCCAAGTTGCTCAATAGGCTTCAACGGGCTATTATCTGAAGCCTTTTGCTAATAAAAGTGAGCGAAGGTGCCGATGAGAAAAGTTACGGGACTCTTCTGAAGGCAATTAAGTGAAACGGGTGGTCAGGTGAATGGCAATACTTTCAATGCGGGTTCTTTCAGTTGATGTAATGGATATGGATCAATTGAAAAGATTTAGGAAAGGAGATAGTTGCTGACAACAATAAGAGTGCTATTTAGTTATCAGGGCTAGTCCCATTTGTTGCTCTACACTATCGAGAGTGAACTGTAGTCTACAGTTCACTTTTCTCCTTTGTTTTTCTTACGTTCTTATTCCGTAATGAACAGAGGATTACTTGCATTTAATTACAATTCAAATAATACATATATTTGAGATATGGTTCTAAATGGTAAGGACTAAGCTACGGTAATGTTGTGACTTTTCTTTAAACAAAATTAGTAAACATATCCTAATACAGTAACCTAGTACAGAATAAAGTGACAACATTTACAATATGAATTTTACATTCTGTCTGAATATATCTCAGATCAACAACATACAAAATTGTTGACCCAATACACAATTGAATAAAGTCACAACTCACCCTCCGCTACAAAAATTGTTAAAAAATAAGCGACTACGAGAACTCGTAGTTCGTAGCCCGTAGCTCGTAGCGGCTACGGCGTAGCGTTGTTTACGAAAACACGATGACTGGCGGCCCGCGACTTTATTGGGCCTTGTAGGCCTGTTGTTGTCTAGTGGGATAGGCTCATGCAGTATATGAACTATTTAAATAAAAATTATTTAGTGTTAAGTATGTAACGTTTAAATTTTACCTTCAACATTGTAAGCTCACTTATAAAAAAAACTTGATGATAACGGTTTTGTTTTGTGTTCTTATTCTAATATTATTGCCTCTAACCTTTAATACTCCCTAGCTATATAAACAAAAAACTTTTAAAATCATAAATAATCATCGCTTTGCGTATGAAGAACTTTAAAGTGTGATAAAAAACAATTGGCAAATAATTTCCCACCAATACATTTTTTTATCACTAAAAAGGTTGCAACGTTTGAAAAAATATAAAATTTCTAATTAAATTAGTTCTGATTATAAGTGCAAAACTTTTGTGTACCCCATAAACCTATCACCTTCATAAAACAGGACTTATTAGGAGGAACTTTTACATCATAAATGTAGCTTGTATGAAAAATAAATAATGTTTCGTAAATTTCATGATATAATAGATTCATAAAATTTACGATAAAGGTATTGAGAAATACTTTTTTATCAAACAAACAAGTTCCGTCCCGCATAACGCCTGCCCGGTGCTCGGAGGTAATGGTCCGACACCGCGCAGGTACTAAGGCTGTAAACAGCTTCCGCGAGAGCCGCGGTGATTATGTAACTTGCGTGCGATAGCGAGGCGATTGCAATAAGCGTGTGGCATGGCTGGAGTGCACGACGGTCGCACGTCTCACAGTCACTCATGACGGTTAAGCAGATTTAGTCAGCACTGTCAAATTCTAGTGAGCTTCAGAGCCTTCAAACCGACTTGGCTGGAGAAAGGTTAGGCGCAGGATCTTGCTTTTTGAGGCACAGGGGAGTCACACCACAATTTTTCATGACTAAAAATTCAACGGGAAAAATCCTATTGATTGAGACGGGCGAACTGATCGTTAGAGCAACGCTGCAATCAAAGTTTGAAAACAACTTGAATAACGTCATAAACAATTAATATGTAAAAGCGATCGAGTTACCTAATAGCCTTACAAACTATGTTGCTTCACTTACGCCGCGGATTTTATTCGCGCCGCGATTTATACACCCGTAAAACGTGGACTTGTTTATATTTATACGCTTCTGAGGTGAGCTGAGGTTTTATTAACACTTTCCAGGTCGAAAATAAGTTCTTAAAATTGCTAAAGATTGCAAAACAATCATTTTCAAAAAGGTTATCTATCTCGTCTTAGTTTATTAAGAACAAATCAATCCCAAATAATAAACTGGCTAAATACATGGAAGGTATATTAATGTTCACAATAAAAATAAGAATAAAATACCTACCATAAAATCTAAGACATATTCAGCTTTATTTAATATTGTATAATTAACCGTAATGTATTATGCTACTAGGCATAGATATGTCATCATGATTAATCTCTACATGCTTCATTTTTAACAACATAAATAAACCAAAGTAATGTTTCAACTTGACTGGAGAAAAGAACAAACTACTTTCTCAACACAAACAGATAAACATGCCAAGCCAAGGTAACGCGTAAAACAATTTGCAAACAAATTAAACTAAAAAGCATGTCGGGCGGAGAGGAAAAATTGCTACAAAATTTAAAATTTTACCTTTTTGCGCGTCATGTTTTAAAAATTATGGCGCCTAAAATACGGCGGAGGAGTTTAAAAATCTTGCGCCGCTATCACTGGCGGCCGGCCAAACTACCTGCCCAATAAATAATACAATCTGAGGTCACACTCGTGGTTTGGGTAGACCAGCTTTTAAGTTGGAAATACCAGAAAAAAAAATAGTTTCCTGATTGATGTTGCGAATCTTTTGGTTGGGTAACCAAAAGATTTCCTCTAGGAAACAAATTGTCTCAACTTTGTTCCTGATTTGTATTTGACACATAACTAAGATCATATTTATTCATTTATTTATCACTAAAGTTGTAATGTTGTATTATGATTACCATCGTCATTAAGCCAAAGCACGTCCACTGCTGAACGTAGACCTCTACTACGGGTTTCAACATCGACCGATTGCGAGCGGACGGCATCAATTGTGATCCTACGATCTTTACAAGGTCCTGTCTAGCCTTCATTCGCATTCCACTCAATAAATTACTGATTACGCGGGTCCCATGGGTATATATATACCCATTACCCATTGCAGTGTAGATAATAGTGGGACCTACCCGATCACGCTAATTAGATAACAAATTAATAATCATATCGATAAGATTCCTCGTTTATTGAATGAAAACCAATAAAATTGGGTATAATGTCTCCCGTGTGCACCGCCCCGCGCGCGCCTCGGGCTGCGCGATAACCGCTATTGTAATAGGCTCGCGTTTATTTAGAAACGCATTGGAATTATGTTACGGCCGCTTTTGAACACTGATACTTTTTCTGTAAACAACATCATCATGTTGTTTTTTTTATTATAATTAGATAGCCAGACATTTGGCCCCGATTGCACCTGATGTTAAGTGCCAATGTTAATATGGATGCTTTGACGCAATTACCTGCGTAAATATGAGTGCTTAACATTGTTTATTTATACGAAATCGAAAAATCAACGTACCTCATCAGTTTCAGTTGAGTGCGTTTTTAGGAAACCTGGATACTAGAGAAAAAAACACTTATGTAAAAATTGAAAGAAAGGAGGAAAATTTGAGGAAAGATACTGAGATACTTAGACGAAGATTGATTAGTGACTGAGAATTCAGAAGAGTGACTTTGATTGGAATCGGTCTAAATAATAATTTTATCAAATTTACTTTAACTGTCAAACACACTGGCATACCTACGGTTTCCAATAAGGCGTTTCTTTTGTAGGTAAAAAATTAGAACCTAAGTCCTTTTCAATTAATTTGAAGACTGAAACGAAGGAAATTCCCGACCTTTTTCGTGAAAGCAGTTGAAAAATTAATTACATGCCACTCGATTTGACGAAACCTCTAACGGAAAAAGTTCGTACTTTCTTCTTTTAAACTTTTAAGTGCGGAGGGAGAGTCTTCTTCGCGGGCTATAGTATTTGTATGGAGCCACGGTATAATGGATGCAATTAGAACTCATGATAGCTACGGGAGTAAACGAATGTCTCAAGAAAAGTTCAATTTCTTGACACATTTCCTTCATTTACATTTCACAATAAAGATATTTACTACATACACTCAAAAACTAGAACCAGTTAATGCAAATTAAGCAAATGTTTTTAAAGCCTTATAAGCAGTTTCTTCAGTTATTTTTAAAATCACACATAGCCTAGCAACATGTACTACTTATATTGATTGGTTCACAAGTTATTTCATAGTATATTCCCAATTCCCAAAATGGACTCAGTAGCATAAAGTTCAGAGTTCTACCCATAGACTTAATTTTACCTGAATCTTGACAACAAAAGTAGAAAAAAAAAAGCAGAATAAAGGATAAATCAGTCCACTGATATTAGAAGTTTTTAAATCAGTTGAAACGATTTACGAGCGGATACGACACAAGTATATACTCATTTTATAAATAGGACTCATGTTACGAATACCTTTTGACATTATGTCCTTTTTTAAACATCAGTGTACCTACCTACATAAATGATGGTTTTAAGCATCCAAAATAAAACACTTTTTCTTTTATTACCACTTAGCACATTAAAAACCATACGGCTTTGTCTACCTAACCAATTCTTTGACCTTTCTCGTTTAAAACAACAGGATGAAGACAATACAATAAATCTAAGATGCATTTGAAAAACAACGGTCGCAAATTGCAAACAGCGCCATAAATAAGGCGCGACATACACGTCTAGACGCCTAATACACTACCTGACTCACGCCGGCCGTTTTTACTTACACTCGCCTTGCCTTGCCTTGTGTAGGTTGGGAAAGACTGATGTGTGAAGGATTGTGGATGCGGTACTTAGGCTAATACAGGAGAAAGGTCAGCTGACTTTGAGCAATACGTTTTTCACGTTAGTAAGCTCTTCCTATTACTTGCTTCGTTTTCCTCACTGCTGAAGGAAGAAAGGAAGCAATGTATCAATATTCTATCGATTTTCTATAGAATTTAATGTATTTGTTCAGAACCGATGGTCAAAGTTACACATAGTTACTAGGTATGTTTTGTAGCTATGCTAGTATTTAATCAATATTCAATTTCAATTGTTTTTCACACAGTTAGTACCTACCATCTTTTTCTACCCTGCCTGTTATTACTTACTTGCTTGATGATGCGTACGTACGTATTTTCCCAAATTTTGACATAACCATATTTTCTTTTGCTTATATTCATGCACTGTTAATGTATTTAAACTGCCACATCCAATGTTTATATGTCCGTTTGTAAGACAATGTGTAATGGAGGGGCGTGCTAGTTTCACCTTGTTCACCTAAGAGATCTATTGCTCTTTGACCCGCTGCCGATACACTTAGCGTAACATGCCTTAGGTTACCAGGGGTAATGATAATTGAATTTGTTTTTGTGTACTTGATAGTATTAACTTGAGTGTAATGAGTACTTATTTTTCATAATTATTACGATTTATTCAGCTTGAAATCTTATTGGCTTATAATCTACTATATAAAAATAAGTCGGGTTTTCCTCCCTGACGCTATAACTCCAGAACGCACGAACCAATTTCCACGGTTTTGCATTCGTTGGAAAGGTCTCGGGCTCCGTGAGGTTTATAACATAAAAACAAAACAAACGGGGTCGGGGCGGGATGGGGCTGGGGGCGAAACGAAGTTCGCTGGGACCGCTAGTTTAACGATAAAAGATTATGTTTCATCCGGTGCCATAGCTGGGTTTTCTGTTTAAATAAATCAAAAGTCGTTTTGCCTTGTGTTAGAATCATAAAATTACTTATCCATTATCACGTACACAGTATTTAAATACGATGATCTAAAGTTTTTTAAAACCAACACTGTTTATTTACCATATGACTCAGTAGTGTATTGTAGGGTCACGTTATTCCAATCGCAAAGGTTATTCACTATAGTATCTGATTCAAATAAGTCAAAATGTGATTACATAGCGTAAGTTTTACTTTATTATTATTTAATATTAACTCGTCAAGTATGTGTGAACGAGACACAATAGAAATTCCATTATTATGCGACTCCCGGCAGTCGATTGATACCTGACTGATTAAATACCATAGTAGCGATAACTTAACAAGCATAGGTGCAAAGTATACAGTTAATTCATAGGTCTGCGCCGGCGCCGTGCCAAACGACGCTCCACCGGCACTTATCTAAACGACGTACACAATTAAACTCACTTCGGAATGTTTAAGGTGAGTGCTAATGTTTACACTATCTCATTATGCCACAATCAGCTAGCTCAGTATTAAGCATTTAAAGGTTATGTGTCTAGCCTTGTATTGACATGCTGTCACAAAATATTAAGTATTTCGTATAAATAAACTCTAGATATAAAATTATCGATTGTAGTACCTACTAATAATTTAAATTCTTTGTAAGAAATTTGATAACTCATCATTTACATAAAGCTCCAAACTTTAGAGAACTTTTAAAATAACTTCACAAAAAGCAGATTCCAATAGATACTCTATTATCGCAATCTTGACCGCGTGTGCTTAAAAGCTCAAATCGGGAAGTACATAAATACTGGCTAAAAGCGGTTTCGACAGCTCCCAGGATCACCGGAAGTCGTAAGGCGACAGGTGGGGGCGGCGATGGCGGAACTTCCGGTGCCCGGTGCACGAGTGTCCGGCGTTGGGGTGAAAGGTTCGAGTGTTTTAGAGGTACGTTTTGTAAAGAACGTTTTAAAGGTACGATTGTAGAGACTTATTTACTATGGCCTGCGAAAATCTACGACCAGTTTTTCCATTCCATACATTTACTTTTGCTTTGGTAATCATTACTTTAACAAGTGAAATCTAAACATTGTATAAATTATATGTATAATTTAAAAAATCCTTGTTTCAAAAATATACATGACAGTACAGTGATGACTACTTATCGGGAAAACTCGGCAGAACAGTGTAATGTAAGTATATTTTTGAAATAAATAAATTTGATTTTTACAATTATATAAATACTTCAGTAGGCGATTAAAATTATTTCATGCCACACGGTATTTAACTAGCACAGATTTTGATGGAGGAGATAAAAACCAAATGCAAACTTTTTAGTGTTTCAGTGTATTTTTAAGAACCTCATATCTTTTAAAAACAGACTGCACGAATTGAAAAGATAAATGAAAAGAAAACTTTCCCTGTAATGAAACTTAAAGTGTAACTAAACATAAGTTAACGTCCAGTAACATAACAGCTCGTCGTCCGAGAACAAAGAATGCGAGCTAACTAAGCTAAGTGAGCGAAGCGAGCGCAAAGTTCACCTTTTAACAAAGCACTGTAACTCAAAACTTGCGCCCAGCGCTGCGCTAATAGAAATGAGAAATAAACTAGCCAAAATAAAAACACTGGACTTACTAACAAAGGAAATCAGTTTGTCTGGACTTTAATTTTCTTACCTACCTACTACGTCTCAATTAAAAAAGTTTGACCTAATTAGAACTTCTTAATCCGCATAGTTTTGTTCTATTTTTTTAACTTCACAGAATCATTATTAGCGGTATTCTATTACGGATATTAAACGTGCATATTCACTAACCCATTGTTGCAACTTTGACCGTAGAAAATACTATTTCCCAGTGAGACTTTTTTTATCTTAAAATAGGTAAGAATACAGGATTTTTTTTAACAGACAGGTTAAACCATGTTACTTACTATGGACATAATTAATTGTTTGTTAAGTTCTCACCATGACGTCGAGCAAACCCGAAGGATAAGCAAAGCGAAAAAGCAGGAATAAAAAAGCAATAAAAGCAGAAACATGCCCCGTGTTCCCTGGCTCTCTGCCAGCCTCCGACAACGACACCTGAAAATATAATTTCTTTCTGTAAATTTATTTATCAAAAGTATCATCTCAATTTAGATAAACAAACATTATTTCATTCTTTTTGAAACGAAGATACCTATATGAAAATATTTATATTCAAAAAGCTCTACAAAGTTACTTCCAAGTGTAATAATTCTAATGTCAGATATATGCATTTTTAGCAATATGCTATCAAAACTTAATGACAGTTTGAAGATTGAGCCGATGATAGGTATAACTAATCTTTAAAATTTTAAACTATCTTTAAGTTTTGGTCATCCACAACAATTTGCAATTTGCAACTGGGTGCAAAGATACGCTTATCTTCAAATTGATATCGTGTATCAAGCTTATACTGAATAAAAGTTAAAGAATTAGCTTTATTTGAGCTTTAGAAAATAAGCTTTCCAGTTCAATAAATAATTGATTAATTTAAACACGAATTATATTATAGGACGAAACGCAGATAAACATTCTTAGAGAGAACAATACTGACTTTCTTGCACGGCTGAAAAAGCCTCCTGCACAGGATTTGTCTATAAGTTATTTCTCGGCGTCTAGACCGAGTTAATTTCCCGAATACCTGTACACAATGGGAGGTCAGAACTCGAAGCCGGGACTCACAATGGGTCCTTTGTAAAAATACGTCGTCCAAGAGGCATTATTGCGGAGGCCAACCAGGTGGAAAATACTCTCTTTGCGGTCTTTGTGACGATTACGTGACTGTTATTTGGGGTTGATGCTATTTTCTTTAGTGGTGAGGCAACTCTATGTTTTGTAGAAACTAAGAACATTTACATTGACTCTCTATACCTTTTGGATTGGGTCGAAATTTGTGTCTGGTCGAGCTTTAGCTTCCTTATCTCTGGGACTTCCTATGTTAATGAACGTCCCAACATATAGGTATTGGGGTAAATTTTGTTAAGCTGTTTCATGCAAACACACATCTTAAGCATTTGATTTAGGTACACAAATAGCAACCAAACACTTAAGAGGGATCAAGTCAACAAACTATCAATAGATCAGATCTTTAAACCGCTGGAATTGAAACCAAAGTCGATCCAAGATGAGATTAATCTATTTAATTTGAGCGATTCGCGGCGGATACTGTCTTACGGCGAAGGTGGCTTTAATTGTCCGACAGTAACGGCGCGTCTTAACCTCGGATGCAGTCTACAGATCTCGGGCGCTTTTCCACTGTTCTTTGAAAAGCAGCCTGAGTTTTTAAAGAAAAGTCTGGTAAGGTTCATTACGTGTTTTATTTGTAATAATTAAGGCCAGTAGATGAGTAAGCATCTTCGTGGATGACTTTGACACGGAATCCGAAACAAAAGCTACTTATCTCCACTTTACCTTACACTGGGGATCCACTTACGACCAAGCTGTAAATAATATATATATAAGTGCGAAAAATAATGTCTCTTTCCACTCAAATATTATTGCAGTGACGTCTCATATCTTTTTCTCCATAGTGATACTGTTTGCCAGCAGAAATCTGTTTTGTGTTGTCACAAGTGGACAAGCGCACATCTTCAGTCGGCAGTAAGCGGCCACTGAAGTCTCGCCGTTACTTCGCAGCTAATCTCGCAGCACACCTCACGCCGCCCAAACCACGGGATTTTACGAGATTGCTCCCAGTAAAGGCAGTTGATGTTGGGGTACAATGTATGTACAACTGTGGTGTAGTTTTAAACAGCATAGCGATTAGCAATCTTAATAGTGCTCACCTTGTTTTAGAGAGTTTTTGTTTTTAGGAAATCATATACGATAATATATGAGTGAATGCTAAAATCGGATTTGAGATATACTCGTATATATTCTAGTGTTGTTAATTTCTTTAAATAGTACTGAGTTGAAGTTTGATATAATTTTTTGTGTTTTTAATTTGTGAAGGTGATTTTTAATCCATGAGTCTTTTGTTGTTTTAATATTATTAGGATACATACTTAACGCATAAAAGTAACTGCACTTGTGGAACATTATTGCCTGATTTTACGAACATGGCAATAAAACTACATATTGGTATGTCTTCATCGTACGTTTTGTTGGAATACCTTCCACTTCCCATACTTACTAAACGCCGATCACTTGCCCCAACACTCGGGACAGACAGACGGACGGTTTAAACTAATCTTATTACCCTTAAGTGCGTTTAAGCTGCGGCGATCACGCGTCCAGGTGCTGCCCTCTCAATGAGCTTTAAGCTCGTTTAAGCTTAGTTTAGTTTGGTTTCATTTCAATCCAATAATGTAGCTTTGGGAAGTGGGGGTGAATTACGTTACGAAACTTTGGATATCAACTAAGCAATGGTTTCACTTAATGCAGGTTTGTTTACCAATATTTATCAAAATATTTATAAAATGTAACAAAAGCATATTAAAGTTGGAAGGAAGTTGGAAAGAAGGAGAAGGAGAAAATAAGAAACATTTATTTCTATAAAATCTACTAAACATTTTTTTACCAAATTACCTGAATGCATTTCATATTTAATTTATTTAAAGTTTACTGCACGTATAACTCGACCAGGCATACCTTCCTTTAAAAGCTATAGTAGATTAATAAAGTAGGGCAATTTCTCTAATCACGGATGTACGTACGTAGTACATAGGTATAATCAAAATAAACTTTTTCAAGTACATATCTCATTATTAACCCATACTAAATTTTAAAAAAAAATTGTTGAATCAATCTTGTATCTTGAAATCTTACTTTGTTCGGATTGATTCAATCAGGCCAAAAATGATCTACCCATAAAATCGCTCCCTCCTTCCCACGCAATTCCTCATCAGCAGTATGAGTAAGTAATACCTATTTGAGCACATCGACAAAAGAACCGATCCGTCTACCGTGGTGGCTCATGGATGGCGCCGTGCTGAGCCGAGGTGAACGCTCATTCGTCAGGATTATTATGCCTCATGCCTCTTACCTCTACAGGGGCATTCAATAAAAATGTATTTGATACGCGGGTGATAAGGATTTGGAGATGAGGTTTGATGGGGGTCTACAAAAAATGATTTGAGTATAGTATCAGATATTGAGACTCATTTGATTTTATCTGCCTACTAGGTACTTAGTACATTTTACTCGGTATAAACGTTGACGTACATGTGTTCTCAACTAAATTTAACGCGTTCTCATTAAAATATGTCAAAAAATCTCAGTAAATAAGATTTCAACTAAGCATTAAATTTTGAAATATAACTTCCTAGATTTTGGGAGCATCTTTTCTTGACTTCTTCTTGAGTCATTTACGTAACTTTATCATGATCCAACGTTCATTTACTTTTCTTAACTCTACCTTCACAATCTTTAAGTGTTGTACGCCCAAAGATTCATCCCAAAAGACGTCAGCCGTGTGATGGTAAGTGAGAGCTTTCGCTATCTTCTTCTCAGTAATAAAGCTATCCCTCGCACCCGTACAAATACAGGAGATCGTCATAAGATATCCCCGTTTTAGTGTTAAAAGATCAAATCGCGAATCTTCATGCACATTCCCCGGTCAGTCCCAGAAGAAAGGGATGGAAATCGGCAGGACTATTACGTATTTTGCAAAAGCGAAGCGACAGCAAAAATTGGGCAAAAATTGCAAATGAATTCAGTAATTCGTACTGGTTACCTACTTATCGGTCAATAACAAAACCAATGACAATGCTACCTTTTCCAAACAACTATTTCATTTTTTTTTTAAACTGACTAGCGCTTTTTAACCGTCTTCAAACAAACACATACTGCATTCATAAAAAACGACTCAGTTTAGGCAACACGTGTGCGTGGCCCCATATGAAAACTACGGTTACTTTGTTTTCTTTTAATTTGTATACATTTTTGTAAAGTTTTTTGACGTGAGAAGAGAAAATAGACCGCGCCACAATATCACTGTCATAAGCTCATTACAGCTTTTACGTAATAAGCATGTTCCATCCTTGAACAAAGCGATATAAATCCAGCCTCTCGTCCAATGTCCGGCGCATATCGTTTTGCATCGCAATGAGCGAAGGGGAGGGGGACGGGGTTTGCACAAAATATTTGTATGGAAAGCAGAAAAGCAATCCACTTATACAGTCTCTTACCTGCACGATAGTCGTCTGTTACATTCGCCCCGTTGTAAGAAGAACAGGGCAATGTATGGAGTCACTTTAAGCATGAATATTTGAAGCAGTTTGTAAATTGCATATACTTAAATTAGAACCTCTTATATTGCTGAAAGATACTTAACTATGAATTGAAATTACATATTTTGATTTATTTAAACTACATCGAACCAAAGAATATCTCGCTGTGAGATTGGAACGGCTCCTTTTAATATTTACACATTGGTGTTGTAATTAAATATCTTCAGAAATAGTATATCAGGAAAGGCTTTTGACTGGTTATTAAGTTCTTAAACTACCGTGTGGAAGGCAAGTGTTCTCACTTGCCTTTCACACGGTAGTTCCACACCACCACACAATCTTCACTAATATGGAGATTGTATTTAAAAAAAACTTCGCCAACAAGAGCCTACTTCCAAAATTATATGATGATTTAAATATAACGATACTAACTATGTTTATTGAGAGTCTTGGTAAGTACTAATATTGTTACAAAAAAATTTACATACTGTCGACTCCACGGTTGTCAACACACAATTTGCCGAGGACTTACCTCTTCATAAAGAGGGTTGGAATTTTTCTTTATTGTCGGATTATTTGAGCAGCTCGCGATCTCAAGACGCATCGATCGTTACGATCTCATCTCCTCCATTCACCTTTACTTTACGTAATATTAAGTTATTGGCAAACGAAGGGGAACCTTAGATGTTTTCAGCCAATGGAAATTGTAATAAATTACTCGATTGCTTGTTTTGATTGAGTTTAGATTAGACTGTCTACTTTGAAAGTTTAATATGGTCGAATTCTACAGATAATATAATTTTGTTTCTTGCCCTGTAAATAAAAATACGTATGAACCTAACTTTTGTATGCACACTTTCATTTCGCTTATATGTATATCTGTCATTCTTAAGCTGATCATTGAAATTCAATAACGGGACGGATAACATACAGTAATATCTAAAGTTATCTTAAATTACACACGTTTTTTTAGATATTATTAAGTTAAAAACAACAACACTAGCGGTATATCCCGGCAATATCTCGGTAAAAACTGTTTTTTCAGAAGGTAATCTCTTTGAAACACACGTATCTAACTCGTTATCTATTCTAATCCCATCGCAGCGAAGGCGTCGCCGTCCCGTCCCTCGCCGTGCGCGTCCCACACGACGTCAAAAGATCGAATCGCGATCTAATTGTGATAAATAGCCCGCCGGTGCAGCCGCAATAACCAGTGTCTGTTGGTATTGTAGTTTCAAGCCCCTCGATAGTGATGTCATTTAAGTGAGAGTTTTGGGACGTCCCGTAAAAGACATATGTGAAAGCCCACTTTATGTTTTGGACTTGATGCCAGCCAAAAATGTAGGCACATTTGGTTTAAGTACTTACTTAAAGTTAGTAAATTTTACGCAACAGCTACTAGTCTGCAAATTTTTTTTTAGAGATTACCCCAGATTGATGCTTCTAGACAGCAGTTAGAAGCAAAAATTGGGACAAACCCAACATAGCTTACATTCAAACAAATTATTTAAAAGTATCTGGGTATAATATCTTACAAATACCTTATTATTTCTGTCTCATGTCTAACTTATTATGTCCCGCATATTTTACCCTGCCAGCGTCACTGCCCAACCCCCCCGTGCTCGTTTGATTGCCTCAATAGCGATCCGTCGACAATTTTTCTTTTAGCTATTCCCTCCTTTGTAAAGCAATATTGCCCAGTTGTGATGGGTTTCAGCAATATGCGAACTCCACGTGGATATTGGATTATAAAACAAGTTGTTTTATAAATTGCTTTGTTGTTATGAATTTGTTATGGCTACACGTTCAGAGCACTTTACTTAATTACTTTTGAAAGCAACAATTGACATTTTCAGCGTTTATCTTCTACTTAAATATGTATTTCGACATGTGACCTTCTTACGGAGAGTTTAAGCAATCTTATAAATTCTTCCTTTCTCTGTAAAGCTTACCGGTTGTAGTTCATATTATGTTAAAAACACAACAAATAAATACTTATTGCCCAGGTTAAGCATAGGCTGGCGGAATATCTGTAACGCTTAAAAAGGACTTAGGTACACTTTTTACGTGTATTAGTTCCAGAACTACCAGAAAGACTAACTACGTAGACAATGTTGAAAGAAAAAACCGAAAAGCGCTTAAAATTAAGTGTCGCATCGCTAGAACATGTATAATGTGGAACCCAGTCGGATTCCGAGTGGAATCCGATGAACGAATAAATTATTATTAGTGTATGCACCCACGGCAAGTGCACACGCATATAGCTATAAATTATTGGACTCGGTGTGTATCTTAAACATAAGTACTTTTGGGCTTCTTAAATCATGTGAAAGTAAAAGTAATTCTACTCAAGATGACAAACACAGTGTCCTAAGAATTGTCAGACAATAAAGTACTCTAAATATCTAGCTTGAGTTAAGAACTCTGTAATAGAGTAAGCTAGGCTAGGCTAGTTACCTGTAAAGTGTGATATTTTGGTCATTAGAATAGGAATCGTAATTTTCCTAACATAAAATAACTTCTCATATGTACCTATATGTATAAAGTCGTGTTAGTTACACCACTTTAACCTCGGACAGGGGTGACAGATTTGTTTTATCACTGAAAACCTGCGTCTGTATTCTGTTCAAAATATTTATATATATTAAAAACCAACAACATTACCTATTTGGAAGACTCCTACTGTGTGTAGAGTCCTCAGGGTGCAATAATGCCTCATCCACAAAAGTCTAATTTTCTAGCTCCAGCCCATGTGCATCGGGCCCGGAGCAGGCTGCACTTACGTGCGCAAATTGAAAGCCCACCCGACTGTAAGCGACGTTGATTTGTCGACTACTTGCGACACCTCATATCTATAAAAGACTTGTTTATCACAATTTTTGCACAGCCCTAACTAAAGTATTATGTCTCGGTGTTGTTTACACTTTCATTCATTTAATGAGAGATAAAGCACAAGAATTTGAACCTGCAACGTTCGAGTATTTTACTATGTACAATTTCCCGGCCTATAAAAAGGTATTTCCACAGACGATAAATCTGCAAACTTTTTCACCTTGCTACAACTTTTAAACTCGTCAAAGTGTCTAAGTTCCTCGTCACCGCGTTCATTACTCAATATTCAGGTGGAAGGGGGGAGGGGGGAGTAATCGAGGGAAAGAATAAATGTGGCGGCACTAACCCGCCTGACGCCTGACACTTTAAAAATCTCTCTCTTTCTTAATTTTTACATCGCTCCAAGGTGTAATGGTGGAGTGATGTGTTAAAGAAACACCGATGTCGACTGCTTTTTATTAATATTTTCCATAGACATGTTATGACAAAATAAATTAATATAAACTATAGATAAGCATCACATTGTTATTCATAAATATTACTGTACTGTAATGCTAACGACTTGAATCAAATCAAATTAATTTCTTGTGGAACACAGGTACATAAGTTCTTCATAAAAATGACGTCTCACTGTGACCTAGGTCACAGTGAGACGTCTTATCATCAGGCATACAATATTTCAGTATAATACAAAAATAATATTCAATATCAATTATTATGCATTCATATTACAATAAAAAATATTTAAATTAGTGGAATAAATTTAAAATATAAATACTTACGTCAAAATATCATTCAAATAATCTTTAACTGGAATAATATCATTTTTCTATCAATAGCTTTTTTAATTTATTTTTAAATGTCACTAAATCCATTTTTTTTTAAACATCCGGCAATTTGGTAAAAAGTATGGGAGCCATTCCAATTACACTCTTTTCCACCATAGATGTTTTATGACCTCCAGTTGCCAATTTTTGTTTATACTGGGTTCTTATATGACTTGGGTACTTGTACTTGTGTTACGTATTTTAACACTACCAGCTTATCATATATTGCCATTAATGGTAAAAGTGATTAGTAAACAACATTATTTACTTATTAGTTTTAATTTAATTTAGTTATGAAGTTTAGCTAAGTGCGTAGCTAACAAAATGTCGGTAGTTTTGCGCTACTGTTCTAAGACACCAAACACATATTTTTTACTTAAAACACCGAATGTGAATTGCACAATTCATCGATATCGATTCAACAAACCTCCTAATCTCTCGTCACAACGCGACGTCCGTAGACCTATTAATAATTCGCGGGTGGGAAACTTTTAAGAGTGTTTTCTGCAGGTCCCCGGCAGAGGTGCCGGCGTCTCATTAATTACTGACCTCTTGTTGCTGATGATATTGCTGAATTTTTCATGAATCCGCTTGAAACATGTTTGCAGCACCGCGGCCCACGGGGGAAACGGTTGCAAGTTTAACCGTTATGTTAATGATAATGTTACAAAATTATAAAGTAAAGGTTGTGATTTAGTAATGTGTTGCTTTTGTGTTTAGCTTTTGGCGCTTTCCTACGTTACCTGATGCTGCATAAGTCTTTGTAAAATGGATATGACGGAAGTCACGCACAACATAGGTACGTTGTGCGTTCTTTGCGTTTTTACAGAACATTATTTTTGCAGAGTAACATGAGCTCTTTTGTAGTTAATGTACAAAAAATTGCTTTTCCTTACAAACAGTTTTACCTCGTTTAACATTCTATATCTCTGAACGTCTGAAAAAACTTATTTCAGAAAAGTTTTCATGATTCGCTGTACCAGTTTTGAAGGTGTCAAATATTTTTTTCCCTAGAATCAGCTAACTCATAAAAGCATAGTTCCTGTCCCATAAAAAGCCCTCGATTCACCTACGGCTACGGGGATCACTTAAAACTTTTATCGCGTCGCCGTCGAAACGCGGAGTGGGCCATTTTTCAAAACGCCCGGAGACCTGTGGAACTGTGTATTAGGTGCGGGGGAAACAGATGGGATTATACAATACGTCTTCGTTAAATATTGAGAACAATGCTAGGTTTGTTTGGGAAAATTCTTACGAAGGTTTTTCTCACTTACAAACATTTTATTACTAGAAAAGTAGGATTGGTAGACTTTTGCCTAAAGTAATAAATATGTTTTCTGATATTCACTTAAGTTTATAATACGAAGCTTTAGTTATTTTATATTACAAATATTTGTTTTTTACCCTCAAACAATGATATTATACCCTCCAAGCGATTTGGAAGTTTTATATAAACGTTAGTAAACGCATGAGTAAGCAAAACGCACTCTTTTTTGTGATCGTTACAAATACTTCTTACATCGTTGCGACGCGAAAGTTCTTCAAGCCAACGTAGCTTTAAAATCTTGTAAGTGTTATTCCTTTTACATTTTTCAGCGATTCACCGCTAATCCATCAAGGTGCGGCGCGCACCGCGCTTCAACTTGAGCGATCTTCCTTTTTTGTCCGTCAAAACAGGAAGTCGCCTAAAGCACTTCCGCCCGATAACAACATCCAACTCGCCGAAACTTCGGCCAACTTCCAGAAACTTCCAAGTTTGAGGCGGAGAGCAGGTGCTCGTTTCGGATAAAAATTTCCACCTTTTGTTGGCGAATCTTTTTATGAGACCAAGTTTGGAGACAGATGCATTGTAGCTCCGTGGCCCGGCTAAAGAGATTGCGGATGTTAATGATAATCGCTTAAGTAGCAAACTTTGACAATTTACACCGCAATTTTAGGGGTTGATGAAATGCTTCTTCTTTCTAAGAAAATACGAGACACCTTCAGAATTTTTCGTGCTATTGTCACCTCATAACTTTATACTAATAGTAGTTTTGATACAACGTTAAGTTATTTTCTTTAAGTCAGTATTACTTATAAAAACTTGAACAATCAACACATCTAGATCTATAATACATACGAAATACAACATACTCGTAGTGATAAGCAATAACAAACGTTTCTCATTCAAATTTGCGTAACCGTAACTTGCGTCTCCTGACATTTGAAAACAATCAAACAGATTACTGAACAGCCTCCATCCATCAGGGCCCGGCTAATCTCATAACTCTGCACATTAAGCAACAATTTAAACAAGATTCAGGTATCATAATAAATCTCCCAAATTGCCGCTGGTTGTAACCAGCTCAATATTTCACTACGCCAACTGTACTTGCGTCCTCCACACACGAATTTGAACCTTATATGAACGTCTTTAGGGTGATTGGTGATGGTGGATGGTGTTATGTAATTGAGTGCAAAATGGCCGGTGGGCTTAGACAGGTACACAGGGCAGATATTAATCCGTCAGATCGTGATTAGATTCAGTGGCACGGAGTAATATATTCGCTAAGGTGCCAGGACTAGTGAGGGGTAAAGTTGAAGATGTCGATGGATTAACGTGTTGATGGCTCTTACTTGTGTTTTAAAGACTTTGTTTACTGTAGCTACTTACGGGCCTAAAAATTTCAACTAGGTATTACTTACAAAAAAAACTCATGATGAGACGACGTATGGAAACCACTAATAAGCTTGTTTCTACACTCTATGTACTCTAAGTTAAAGAACTTTAAGACTTTTTGTGTAGTGGCATGCCTTAACAGTCGTATACACGAAATGATTGATTGTGCACATGTTCATGTAGTACTCTTTTTAATTATAGGGTACGTGACTACGTATCTTCTTATCCGAAACGTGGTGGTCTTTAACTATGGGCCTAATAGATAAAGACGCTCAAAATCACACAACGAGCGATGGAGACGGCTATGCTCGGTCTCTACAAGATCGAAACAGAAATGAGGAGATACGTAGATAATCTAACGATATTGTCCAGCAGTAGATATAGTTATTGTAACAATCAGCATAAAATTTTGTTTTGTAGAAATTTTTTTCTGCCATAAGTCTCAATATATTTATGTTATTCATATTATCAATAAATCGACAAGGTAACATCACTACCCAATCGCCGGCAGTCGTGGCGCGTGCCGCGGCATCAGACGGCCGTCTTAGCGGAGGTGAGCCCCACCTTGCGATATCGACAACTTAACGCGCGGCCCTAGTTTGAGCAGATTGTATTGTGTGCGCTTATGAGAGATATACTCATAGGTAGAAGGTATATATAAGCATCATTGCTGTTTAGTCATTTTAGAGGACTTCATTGGCTATTTTGATTATAATAAATGAAAACTAAATTCAACAGCTGTTTGTTAATAAGAGATATTATGCTGGGATTGTACATAACCAGAGAATTCAAGTGAATAAAGCACCATGTTTAACGAACCAACCTGATTAATACACCTATTTGGCGCCCAACGTGTTACTTTAATTCGAGGCATTATTGCTATCTGTAGAAAAAAGATTGGTGTCTCCATTTTCTACATAATTCTCATTAAATTATTTTTGCTACATCGAACGTTGTCAGCAGTGTCCGTCGATTCGCGTAATCGGCTCAGACAGGTGCGGGCGTATTTTAATTTGCAACTAATTTCGCCGCTTAAAGAGGATTGCAAAGTTAGTAATTACGGCAACGAAAATTGCCGGACCGCGAGCGAAGCTTTGAGTTTCAGACGTTTTAATGTGCCGGTGATTGGCGACGGGAAATTCGTTACGGCTCTGCTGTGTAAGCTATGCACAACAGATTTTTGTAAGCTTTAATGAATCCGTACATTTAATGTTATAATTTCGAAGATGTATGCTGGCGCCCAACGTGGTAGAACTTAGATATAAATGCCTTGTGCCTAAGTGAACCTACTTTAAATATTATAAAATGAGAAGATCATTTTGCCTACGTACGTAGATAGATAATTAGATAATTTAGGTAACGAACTTATTCATATTTGTATTATTTAAGGATGTGATAAGCAAATTTTATTAGTAGAATCACTTAGAACTCCATTCATCTTTCCTAGTGGAATGGACTTTATGTGTACGACGACCACCAATTCATGAATAGTAGCAATTTCAATTCGTCAGGAACAATCGCAATGGCCTAAGCGCAACTCACGCAGGAAGTAATTTTTTTTCTATAAAATATCCCTATTACATAAGTAACAACCCCCTATGGAGAAAGTGACATGCGTGGGGTCCGTAATTGGTTACATGTAGCACCCTACGTCGTGCGCTTGTGATCAACCAAATTACAGGCTCACACCTTTCATTGGAGAGGTTGAATGCAATGATTGAGTTGACTACCTTGTCATTTGCTACTTTGTTGGGGTAATGAAAATGTAACCTGGTATTACCTCAGTACCTAGGTATTTTGGTTTGTTACTGCAATGTTTTTTTGATTATAGGGTACGTAACTACGTATCTTCTTATCCGAAACATTGTCTTTAACTATGAGCCTAATAAAGACGCTCAAATTCACACAACGAGCGATGGAGAGAGCTATGCTGGGTGTTTCTCTACGAGATCGAAACAGAAATGAGGAGATACGTAAACAAACTAAGGAAACGGACATAGCCCTACGAATAAGTAAGCTCAAGTGGCAGTGGACAGGGCATATAGCACGAAAAGCTGATGGCCGTTGGGGCAGAAAAGTTCTGATTGAAGACCCTTCGACCAAAAGAGCAGCGTAGGACGTCCACCGACAAGATGGATAGACGACCTTGTAAAGATCGCAGGATCACTCTGGATGCAGGCCGCTCACAACCGGTCGCTGTGGAAAACCGTGGGGGAGGCCTATGTTCAGATGTGGACGTCCTTTGGCTGATAATGATGATGAAGTACGCATCTTACTAGCGTTCAATTACAGATTATTACATATTTCTTCTGCAGAATATTTAAGCTCAAAAGAACAATGTTGTTAATGCGCATCTACTCTATATCCGTAACACCTGTGTTCCGTTTCTATTGGCCCCAGAACGTCCACAAATCCCTGCTAAGGACTCCATTGCCAGAAACAGGCCCTTGAGACGAGTCAGGTGTCTCGGACTCACGGTACACGTACTAGTTCCTCCTCATTGTGGCCCTCTGGGAGTGCGTGGGATAGAGTTATGAGAAGAGGGTTAACTTTGTTACGGGAACAAAAAGTTTTTTCACCTTGCTTGTGACAGAGATGTGATATGATTAAAGCGATATCGCTTTAATCATATCACTATTCAAATATGATAAGATGATGGATGAGTAAGATGCTGGTTCGTGCTTTCAAAGCGAAATACGACTAGAGATATTTATTTATGCACAAATAAGTACTTGTGCGAAACTTTATTAACTTTGCGGACATAAAAATCATGTATTTTGTATTTCTTTTAATTGTGTACTTTCCTCTACAGGGGCGGCTTTTTTACTAGTAATAATAAGATCCACAATCCAAGGATCCACATCATATTACACAGTTTGAATATGTTTACACCTAAATATAAACATCCATGACTTAGGCACAAATGTTCGTGCTCATCACATAAACATTTGGGATTCGAACCCGCTTTCTTTTTCTTTACTTAAAAGATTTCCATCTCTTCTCATTACCTACATAATACGCTGACTTTCAGGCTAATTTAAAAGCTACCACTAAAGTTTAATGTGTTTGGTTTAGTGCCTGATGCCTTCATTAACAAGTTTTCACTTTAAAGATCTACTACAAAACGAAAACAAGCCTGAAGGTCTAACCCAGCCCTACCTGTCCCAGTAACCCAGTACAGTTGAGCGGCTAAAAGGTGGCCGAGTGGCGGCGCGTGCTCGATTGCCGATGTATCGCGCTTCCAGGTCAATCGGCCACTTGCCACTAGTGATGTGTTTGTTGATGATGATAAATTGTCGATGAAATGAAAGTTTATTCCAATTTAAAAAAAACCTGAGGCCACGGACCACGCCAAAGCTATACTCAAGTTGTTGGCGACTGGCTGCGATCCGACCTTTTTTACCTTTTTGATATATTTATATTGTCATTGTTTTTCTATGAAAAAAGCAGTTGTCACAATGTCAGGTTCGTAGCAATGTCTTGCCGAGTTTGGTTGTATTAATTTCAATATAATAGTATTTTACCAAAACATAAACGTTGTTTCCATCATCTATTCAATTAATACAGTCCACTATTTCCATTCGCTATCATTTTGGTCCATTCTCGCCGTAAATATACCATTTTTCGTAATTACAACAACTGTCAAATTTTTCACGTAAGTCATCGTAGTGTTTCATTTCATTTTTGAAAACATTTGCATTAGGTAGTTACGTACAATTTCACTTCACCATGGTGGAAACACGTAGCAAGACAAAGGCGGACTTGACGGCTACGGAAGTCGAGCGGGTGCAACGCGACACGCCGCGCGGCGCCCGCCCGGTTTCAGCCACGACAACCGATGGCGCTCCGGCAATTCCTAAACGCTCGGGCATACAACAGGCGGGCACAGTTCACTGCGGCGAGGCACAACCTGGCTCCGCTTTCGAACGCCCAAATACCCGTACTAGCACGCACACAGAGGAAAATGCCGATGCGCCACCTAAAAGCGTTTCTAGCGTCCACAGTATGCAGTCGTGCAGCGAGCGCATTCACTCGTCGCGTTCTTCGGCGACCGTCCGCGCTCAGAAGCTGGCCCTAGAAGCAGACGCAATACGCCGTCAAGTGGAACGCGAGCGCGAACTCGCACACCAACAGGCAGAGCGCGAACGTCAACAGGCAGAGATCGAGCTCGAACTCGCACGTCAACAAGCAACACTTGCGCGTCAACAGGCGGAAGCAGAACGCGAGCGCAAGCTCGCCCGTCTCGAGTCTGAGGCAGAACACGCTGAGTTACAAGCAAAACTTGCCGCCCTAGACACCACAGATAAGTCAGCCAAATCTCGTAGTTCGTGTTTTTCTGATCCTAATTCCGAAAAGCGCACTGTAGATTGGGTTTTACAACAAAACGAAAAAATGACTAAGGCAACTCATTCAAACATGTCTGGTGAGGCACCGACTGTGACCTCGGGTAATAAGCCTGAAGGACATCATGCACAACCGGTTCCCCTCACCAACACGGTATCGTTTTTCATGCCCGATGTCAATTTTTCAACCCGTTCAAAACCCACACATACCGTTTTAGTCACCGACTACGACAACAGGGCACAATCAGAACGTTCTTCACTAGACCCTATTACTAAACTCTCTCAAGCGATTAATGCTCTATCTAGCAAACCGAAGAAACCCGAACTCGTCACGTTTTCAGGCGAAGTCAGTCAATGGATGAAATTTAAGAGTAGCTACGAGAGAACTAAATCGGATTTTTCCCCTTCAGAGAACCTAGATCGTCTGAACAACTCCGTACGCGGTGCGGCGTACCAATCCATCGCGTCACTCCTGTGGACCTCCGGAGATCCAGAGGACGTCATGAATGCATTGGAGCAGACGTACGCACGGCCGGAACTACTGGTGGCCCTCGAGGTCGCAGAGCTGCGCAACAGTCCTAAGCTAAGTTCGCCTGAGGATTTAAACACGTTAGCAAACAAGCTGCGCAATTTTATTACTACCCTTAAACTACTCAAACAACATGAGTATCTGTGTTCACCGGAGCTCTTTCGGTGTGTTTTGACAAAGCTAAGCGAGCACACTATAGCCCGCTTCACGGACTTTGCCTCTGCTTACGTACCTGAAGAACAATTGCTCACAAAATTGGAGTTATTGTCACGCTTCCTCTTGACCGAGGCCGACAAACAGTTACGATACAGTTTTGTCGCTGACGGTACTGTTAAGGCACATTCATCTAAATCCCAATTAAAAAAGGAAACTATACACGCCACAGTATCTAACAACAAAACTCCTGAGAGTTGTATTTATTGTAAGCAAGGACCCCACAACGTAAAAACTTGCAAGAGCTTTTTAGTTCTGAAACTAGAGGATAGATGGCGTTGGGTTCGAGAGACTAAAGTGTGTTACCGTTGCTTAAAATCTAACCCGCACACGTGGAATAACTGCCGTGCTAAACGTTGTGGAGTTGACGGATGTTCAAGACGTCACAACGCACTCCTCCATGGCACAGCGATTTCCGATGCTAAAGCTAGCGCGGCACCCAGCGGTCAGTGCAATAACACGCAAACATCTTCTGCTAACGCTCCCGTTTTTAACAACATGGACGATATCGACAACAAAAACAATCCCACCGTTAAAATTACAAACACGTCTGATTTATTCATTAATGCAACAGGATCGTTGTCATCGGCTACTCGCCCTCGCGGTCTGCTGAAAGTGGTGCCGATTGTACTCGAGGGTCCTGACGGTGCGTTCGAGACAACAGCGCTACTCGACGAGGGCAGTACAGCGACGCTGATCGACGGGGAAGTAGCAGCGCGCATCGGTGCTAAGCCTACCTGTCAAGAACGACTACGCATTGAAGGCGTCAGTGGTATGGCTAAAGAAATCGAAGTAAGTTACGTAGACTTCTACATTCGAGGACGGAACCAGCCTGATAGATACCTAGTGGAGCACGCGCGGGCCATTAATCCGTTAGGTCTTCGCGCACAAAACCCCGATACAATAAATTTTTCGGACTACGGCCACCTGTCAGACTTATCCGATGAATTTTCATACGCTGACACCCCCCCTACTGTCCTCATCGGTGCGCCAGATTGGAACTTATCCATCAGTCGTGAAGTGCGGTGCGGGAAAAAGAACGAACCCGTTGCCTCTAGAACTTTATTAGGCTGGGTGCTTCATGGCGCACTCTCCGTCTCGTCTAAGCCACACGAGTTTGTGAATCACATTTCGGACGATCTAGACTCCCTCATCAAACGTCAATACGACATTGATGCTTTAGGTATAACGAAAAATGCACATTGCCCAAACGACGACGACAAACGAGCCGTAGAGATCATCGAATCGTCGGCCCGTCAACTCGATGATGGCCATTTTGAAGTTGGACTACCCTGGAAAAAGAATTTGCCGAATATAATACCTGACAGCTACCCGCAGGCATTGTCACGCTTCAAGGCACTCGAACGTCAAATGTCAAAGGACCCAGCGTTTGCCACAGCTTTTCAACAATTTATAAATGACGTTATCAGCAAAGGTTATGCTGAAGAATGCGACCCGAAGACCAATCACCAGCGACTATCAGCAAACTCTTCGTACATCAACGCAGATGGTTCCATCCGCTGGTACCTGCCTATCTTCGGTGTTTTTCATCCTCAAAAACGAAAACTGAGAGCCGTCCATGACGCCGCCGCGGCCACGAAAGGCATAAGCCTTAACAGCTTACTCCTACAAGGCCCTGACTTGTTGTCCCCACTCCTCGACATTTTGTTCCGTTTTAGAGAAGGCGAAGTCGCCTTGAATGGAGATATCAAGGAAATGTTCCCCCAAGTTAAAATTTCTCCACGAGATAGGGACGCCCAACGGTTTCTCTGGCGCGGAAAGGACGGCAACCTGAAAGAGTACAGAATGTCTTCGATGATATTTGGCGCGGTTTCGAGTCCATTTATTGCGCTCTATATTAAAAACAAAAACGCAAAAATGCTGGAAGCCGATTATCCGTCTGCCTGTAAAGCAATAATCGATGACCACTATATGGACGACTACCTCGGCAGCTACTCCAGCGTTGCTGACGCAGCACAACTGGCCGCTGATGTTGTCACGGTACATAAGGCTTGCGGTTTTGAGATGCGCGCGTGGACGTCAAACCATCCAGAGGCTCTTTCCCTCGTTCCCAAGGAAATTCGAAGCGACGCAAGCTCCGACGTCTACCTGCCACCCAGCAATGAAGTTGGCGTTTTAGGTGTGAAATGGAACCCACGGCAAGACTCGTTAGGTTTTCGTAACATACCCCAGATACCGACTGACACTTTAACCAAACGAACCCTATTGTCGAATGTTATGAAAGTTTACGATCCTCTCGGCTTATTAATGCCAGTCGTTATATGGGGCCGTATTTTAATTCAAAGATTGTGGCGTGCAGGTGCTGGTTGGGATACGCAACTTCCCGAGGTGTACATAAGTGAATGCAACGACTGGTACACACAGTTAGGGGTTGCGGCCAATATCAAAATTCCTCGCTGGTATATGACTAGGTCGGATGTTTCAGATGTTCAGCTGCACGTGATCGCCGACGGCGGCGAGCAAGCTTACGCCTGTGTCGCTTATTGGCGTTTCTCTTACAGCGACGGCACCGTATCTACGTCTCTTATTGGGAGCAAGGCACGCGTCTCTCCTCTTAAACCGGTTTCGATTCCGCGTTTGGAATTACAAGCCGCGCTGATCGCATCACGTTTTGCACAAACTATTCTTCAAGCCCATCGTATTAAGCCCTCCGAAACCATTTTTTGGACCGATTCCACCACAGTCCTCAAGTGGATTCGGAGCGACGCTCGCGCGTTTAAACCGTTTGTCGCGCACAGGTTGGGAGAGATACTGGAGACCACCAATCCATCCAATTGGAGGTGGATCCCTACCTCTCTCAACGTTGCTGACGATGCAACTAAACCAAAGAAAATGAACTTTACCGCGTCTCACCGGTGGTTTTCCGGCCCGCAGTTTCTTATCGAACCACCTTGCACTTGGCCGACCGAGGCCGATACTGACGTGGAAGAGAGCTCACCGGACCCCGAGTTAAAATCGGAGCTGGTGGTTCTGCTCCTCGACACTCCGTCATCGAGTTCAGTCCCTAACCCGTCGCGTTTTAGCTCTTGGCTGCGACTACTTCGCGCTACCGCCCGCGTCCTCCAGGGCGCACGACTTTTCCGGCTTAAACTGTCTCGACCTATAGTTCCAAATTCTAAATTATATTTAGACAGCACCATGTCACCCTATCAACTTCACGCTTCGGACATCGTGGAATCCGAGAAGATGGTGGTGCAAAGAGCGCAGACAGACAGTTTTCCCGAGGAGCTAACCGCATTACAATCCGCAAAACCAGTGCCCAGGACTAGCAGAATTGCCAAACTTGCACCGACTCTCGACCAAGATGGAATACTGAGACTGGACTCACGTATTAAGTCAACTCCAGAGGTGAGCGAAAGTTTGAAGTCTCCAGCTATCCTTGATGGCCGCCACCACGCTGTAAGGCTACTCATCCTCCACGAGCACATCAAAGCGTCGCATCATTTCAACGAGCTTGTGCTGAACGAACTTAGACAGAAATATTGGATACTCAAAGCACGAAATAGTATCCGCGGCGTAGCGCATGCCTGTTTACTATGTCGAAGATGGAAAAGCCAACCTTCTCAGCCCCAGACCGGCAACTTACCGACAGAAAGACTTGACCATCATAAGAGGCCCTTTACGCACGTAGGCCTAGACTATTTTGGCCACATTATGGTAACAGTGCATCGCCGCCAAGAGAAAAGGTACGTCGCATTATACACTTGCTTAGTGACGAGAGCGCTTCACCTAGAAATTGTTACTTCGCTATCATCGGATGCCGCCATAATGAGCTTAAGGCGCTTCATCGCTCGCAGAGGCTCTCCTACTACTATTTTCTCCGACAATGGAACAAACTTTGTCGGGGCCTCCCGCGAGCTACGCTGTCTTCACGATGAATCATTGCGAGACTACGCCACAAATCATCGAATTGAATGGCGCTTCATCCCACCGGCATCCCCGTTTATGGGCGGCGCATGGGAAAGACTTGTGCGAACAGTTAAAATCGCTCTAAGATCCTGTCTCGCAAACCAACCACTAAAAGAAGACGTCCTGGCTACACTATTGCTCGAAGCTGAAGCCATAGTTAACGCACGCCCACTGACTTACGTATCTTCATCCCCAGACGCACCAGAAGCCATAACTCCGTTCCATTTCATCCTTGGCACATCATCAGTCGTACCATGGACCTCGACACTTTCCGACGCAGATCTAGTGAGAAGATGCGACTGGCGAAAGACTCTGCGGCTCGCTGACAAGTTCTGGGCACGATGGGTGCGTGAATATCTGCCAATGCTTCGACCAAGAGGACACGCCACCAGTAATGCATCAAATCTTAGTGTGGGTGACGTGGTGTTAATCGCAGACCCTAGCCTTCCTCGCGGCCTATGGCCCCTAGGAAGGATATCGAAGGTTTATTTAGGGCCTGACGGAGCGGTTCGCGTTGCAGATGTCCATACCAGGGCAGGATTGCTGCGCCGACCGGCCCGTAAGCTTATTTTAATGGAAGCCGAACCTCAGTCAGTCGCCACTAGGTGTTAGTGTCCCACTGGGGGTCCGGTATGTTGGCGACTGGCTGCGATCCGACCTTTTTTACCTTTTTGATATATTTATATTGTCATTGTTTTTCTATGAAAAAAGCAGTTGTCACAATGTCAGGTTCGTAGCAATGTCTTGCCGAGTTTGGTTGTATTAATTTCAATATAATAGTATTTTACCAAAACATAAACGTTGTTTCCATCATCTATTCAATTAATACAGTCCACTATTTCCATTCGCTATCACAAGTGCTGGCAAGAAAATAAAATTAAATGAAATCTGATGATTTAGAAGCGCGTTTATTATATAGTGCTATGTCTAATCGTTAGATGGATCACCATTACCGAGGGAATAAATAGTAAGACGGTGTTTTAAATTAATTGCACTCGCAAAAAGCAGCTGTGTCAGACAAGGAATTAAACTCTTTGTCTTACGCTACCCGGGAGATATAAATAGGCATGCGCCCGGAAAAGACACATTGTACGAGTAGGTATAGTGACAAAACACTATAAAAACAAAAATATATTTCTAGGCGAAGTTTTGTGAAACCTATGAAGGTAAAAGAATACATCTACTTGGGCCAGTTAGTCTCCTTCGATAACAGGCAAGACAAGGAAATCAAACGTGGTGTTGAGAATTCCTGGAAGAGCTACTGGTTCTTAAAACCTTACATGAAGGGAGATCTCCTCATATGCCTCAAACGAAAGCTTATCGACGTTTGCATTTTACCTGTCCTAACCTACGGTGCACAAACTTGGTCGCTGACCAAAAGCCAAAAGTTCAAGCTTGGGGTTTGCCAAAGGGCTATGGAGCGTAGCGTTCTGGGGATAAAGAGGACGGATCGGATCCGGAACACCATAATCCGATCCAAAACTGGTATAGGTGATGTAGGTGTGAAGACCGCTAGGCTTAAATGGGACTGGGCAGGCCACGTGAACAGAATGTGCCCCAAAAAATGGACTAAGATCGTCACCCAGTGGGTGCCCACAGGTGCCTACTGATGGACGTCGTCCGAAAGGCAGACCCAGAAATCGATGGCGAGATGATCTGGATCATTTCTGCGAAGACTGGCCAGCTCAGACCAGAAACCGCGACCACTGGGGAAGTTTGGGGGAGGCTTTTGCCCAGCAGTGGGACAGTAATAGCTAACTAAAAAAAATGAAGGTAAAAGAATATGATTTATTCTTCAAATCAGAAAGTTAAAATGTTTAAGAGGTGCTAGGATAAGTGATTATAGCGATAAGACCGCCTAAATTGTACATTTCCTTTAAACAAATTTATAAATTCACTAATTTTGTGTGCAATAAAGAGTTATCTATCTATCTAGGAGTTTGACGCTAAGTATTAGCAACTGTGGTATTACTTCTCAAGTAAACACCAATTAGTGTTGTTATCGATGTAATCGTTATTATCGACAGTTATATTTAGACCCGCCCTCACTCACACGTGTCGAGAGAACAGCCGTCAGCGGTTCGCAAACGGGTTAAGTGCGCAGGTGCTTACCGCCCTTCAGCTCTAAACTGCGGTGAACGTGTTAAATGCTTCCTATTTTTACAACCTTCTATTCAAACACGTAGTGAGTTACAAATATACATTTCCTATTGATATGCATGTTGTCATTTTGAGGGGTTTTCGCTTTGCAACGATACTTTGATGCGATTTTTTATGCCTACCCCACTGAATTTTCTAAGGTTTGAGCATTAGGTCGATTCTGATCGAAAAATATTAAGTTATAGCTGGCGATTTGATATTTTTTAATAAACATAATTCTTTGATGAGATCCTGCGTAGCGAAGTTACTGCGTAATAGTAAGACGTCCAAAATAAAACAAATATTCATATTTATGGAAAATTTATTCGTGATTTCAAAGTAGTAAAATAAAAACTCTACTAAGTATCAACACGCTACGTGTCCGTGAGCGACCGCCGCCATAGCACGGATTAAGGCACGGGACCTTACGCGTTATGACGTCACGGGCCGGCTCAAACTACAGCATATCTGAGCTAAGCCTTTTTACGTAACTTCATTATAATCATGATTTTATTCAATATTGATCTTGCGATGTCAAACAAACATTTTTGTGAGTGGCGTTAACAGTGACCAATAAATACTGTCAGATGATTTTAGAACAGAGATGGGTTAACAAGTAAAAGCAGTACTGCTGTAATAAAAATTCAGTAGTACTTTAAGATTCTATTACGTCAAACGTGAACTCAGATACGCTGTAGTGTGAACTCACCCTAAAAGTTCTCGCTCATCTAACGACTCATATTCCCATGAACATTAACTTTAAGTCAAGTGCCATAGAGGTGAATTTGGACCGAAGATTTTTTATCTGTTCTCTGTAATATGGCCAAGTTTTGCAGTCAATAGATGAGCGAAAATCTTAACTTGGCCTTTTAGAGTACAATCCGTGGCGGCACAAATTTGCCAAAACTAATTCGCAAACAAGAATTCATACAGGGTGATAATATCGCATTTTATTAGTTCCAATCTACTCGTAATACTCATATTGTTACCGCCACGGGGTGTGCACAGTATCATACGATAAACGTTATATTATCATCCCTGCAACATTTTCTACCGTTGGAGGTACAACTCAATGTACAAAGTCTCGAAAAGCTCATCAATATTGCTTATCAACAATACAAACTGTCACAGAGAAGTAAACTATAATATAAAATATACAAACTAATCACAATAAAATGTGTATAAAACGTTGAACACAAGAACTTAGGTGCGGTTCGAATATAATTGTCATTTTTCGATTGCGTCGAAACAAAATGATCACATCATTTTTCGTACAACAAAAAAAAACTATTTTGGACGGAGAAACAAAAAATACTCACACGTAACTTATGATTAGCAGTCTAAATAAAAACCATACAGAGATTCTAATGTGTCATAACTACTCATAATAAAACCTAAATTAACTTATTTACTAGTTTGTATTTTATGATCACGAGTTCGCCGATAATGTTCACCTCAATTAAATTTTTAAAGGCATTGAGACGAGATCAAAATATTTTATCCTTTGAGAAAAATACATCTACTCTGTTCTAAGTATTTTGCAACAATTTCGTAGGAGAAAGACGCTAGGATTTATAAAATACATTATCTTGAGAAGCACTAGAGTTACGATTAAACGGTAAGTAGCCAAATGGCACTTCGTGGGAGAGAAATTTTAAATAGAGCTTAAAATGAGATTGCAATCAACCTAACGTAAGCGTATAGAGGTGTGAGAATTCCAATACAAAAACATAAATGAGCTACCGGGCATAATGAGTAATATATTAAAATGTAGTAAGATAAATAAATAAAAATAGTAGAAATTCTTAAATAATATCTATGTGTCTGTTAAATGTGATTGATCTTAAGCTAAGTAGCTAATTAGATAATACTTATTAGCACTCGAGTGAAGGGAAGTACATATTTTATAACTACATACTAAGGTAGGTACAAAAAATATGATATGGCAATGGGTAAGTGAAATTATATGTCTAGTATAAAATATGCTTATACAGAATTTGTATTCATGTTTTTTGTTTGTTTGTATTACTGAGATTCACAAATGCGTTTGAAAAAATATATGTTTTAGTATATGGACGTTAGTATCACCTAGTAATAAGTGTTATTGCGTTCAGGAACATAGGTGTTAATTTACTTGGGCACTTGCGTGATGTGTATCAGTTGTGTCATGTTACTATTACTATTTATTATTGCAGTATTTTAAAGTTCGCTGATAAAATATGTGTGGTATCTGGTATGCTTGGTTTATCTTCTTATAAAGAGTTTTATAAGCATCATTAATGCAGCATTAATGCTTATAAAATCTAAAGACATTTATAGATTGTTTTTCATAAAATTTTATAAGGTTTCGTGCTTACTTTGGGATTTTTCATGCTATTTTGCCTTTGTGGTCTGAAGTTGTGAAGCGGCCAGTTCTGTTTAGAGACGTATTGTCTATATTCGTAAACGTATACACAATGAGTTTATATTGTTTAGCAGATTTATTAGCTATGATGTCACGTTTAGTGCCTTACATACATCCATTTTGATGCGTAAAGTGTATCCCTGAATCAAGTACCTATAGCCAAAAGGTTCAGTTACCTGATTTTATTAACTCGTGTAGTTCGTTTCGTGTGTCATGCGTAGTCAAGGAAAGTTCCCTTGGCTTATCTAGCCAGTGTGTGTGTGTGTGTGTGTGTGTGTGTGTGTGTGTATGTGTGTGTGTATCATGTATGCGTGTGCGCGACGCGCGTCTATATGAAGAATTCCCGGCGCTTAGTGACGCGCGGGCCAGTGGCGGCGGCCAGGGCAGCCGCGTCGGGGTCCAATGCGCCATCCGCACCACGCTCCTCCTGTGGTACAAAAAAAACAGATTGAATACTTCAACGGGATGTATACAGCATGTGGCCTGTAATAGAGGCAAATTTATTTAATCAAAAATTCTACCGAGTACACTTAGTTACCTAGATACTCTTTATCCCTGGTCATAGTGCTCTAAAATGCTTTAACTCAGAAATAGAGTACTCTAAAGTTATATTCCCAAATGAATTTCACCTTGTTAGCGTTAAGCAATCATATTATTATATCACTGACTATCAAAACCAAAACATTCTTAACTATCAATCCCTATCACATCTGCCGCCCGGCAGCATATACGGTACAACCGATGGTTACATGAGGCATCACAACTAGCTATAACTATCGATGCATGGGTTAAATTACTATATTAAATAATGTCGTACCTGTGTAAGATACTCTCCCTTGTGCCGTGAGAGAGCGCGAACCAACACAACCGCCACGATCACCAGTAGCAGGAATATGAACGCCAGAACCGCTGTAAATCAAACGTGTATATTACCATCCATACACATACATCATCCTTATTATAGGCGCATCTAATCCTTATCTTAAATAATCCAAATATCTTTAGAGATGCAATCAGATTCTTTAAGTATTTTTTTTCAAATGTCCATAACTCGAAAAATAAGTTAATTTGAATTGTTATTTTATTTCTCTAGTGACTGTACGTCACCTTCTAGCCTATATCCCGGTTTCGGTTCGACCTCGACACACCGGACACCCTGTACGTGTCAAACTGTTTACAGTGCGACAAGGATCTTCTGGCCAATAGATGTCATTGTCAGAGGGCGCTTATTCAATCAGGGTAGCCAAAGCAAGATAATCTCCCTTGATTCAGGGAGTCTATTATTTATTAGGGTATTTTTATTAACCTTTTCTAGCGAATATTTTTTTACCCAACCATGGCAAAGTCAAAGGAAAGATGTATACCACGTATGTTCCACCGATTTTAGACGCAAAACAATTGTATTATCAATAAAAACCACTGAAAATTAAAATGTTATTCAAAAAGTTTAGCTCTACGGTATTTAAAAACAATCATATTAATACTTTACACAGAACACGTACGAAAATAAAATAAATGGGACAATCGGAAAATGTCTTGTAAGATTAGGGAGAATTCGCTACACTCGATCTGGCAACCGAATTTTTGAATTTGACAGCGTTAGTTCCGACTATCACCGTTGGCAAGAAGATCCATGTTGCACTGTATGAGGGAAGCTTTTGTAATAATCGTAATCAGGTACTCGTCGATACACAAGGAAGAAAATTCCTCACTTCGAAACCGAGGCTATCGGTGCGTCGTTTGGCGCGTATGCTCCGAGCAACAAGGGTACTCACTGCCGAGGATGGCCTCGTCCGTCTTGTGGTAGTCGGAGTCGGCGCGCGGGTCGCGCTCGGGCGGCGGGCGCGTCTCGGCGGGCTCGGGCGGGTGCGTGACCGGCTCCACGCCGCAGAAGTCCTCGTGGAGCACTCCGCCTGGGAATGTACACACGTTAATACTATATTATTCACCGAGGGCGAAAAGTGATGACTTTCGGAGCGGGCACCACCTTGAATCACGAACGAAGCGTGAGGATTATAGATTTAAGGCCCGAGCGAAGCAAGAACGTTTTTTACGCTTTCTGCGAGGCAATAAAATGTTAGAGCTTGTCTAAGCTTAAAATAACAAAAAACTTAGCTACTTTTGCTGCACAAATGTTGGTATAGGTAAACCACGAAATTGAGACCTCGCCTGCGGGGTACAGGGGCGCGGGGGGAGGCGAGAGCGGGGCTTGTGAGAGGTGCGGGCGGCAGGCACATTCTTTTCAAAATTCAGTACGCTCGCTACACAGGTAGCGATAGCATCTGTTGACAGTTGCGGACGCTTTGACAGAAGTACACAAGAGAATACTGTCTGACTGAAGTCTGAAGATGAGTCGCAGTATATTCGGACACAAAATCTATATTATTGTATTTTTGTCGTGTTTTTTTTTAATTCTATTTTACATCATTCTAGCATTAAGTCCACCGTTTGAACACTGTTAAATAACAGTGTTTAAATAAATGCTCTAAATTTATACGAATATTATATAATAAAATATAGACCTAAACTCAGTGGAATATAAACTAGATATGAATATGAACTCGATAATACACTCAAACAAAACAATCGCAAAAGTTACCAGGGAATGTTATTTGAAGTTTTTAATTTTGCCAAAAAATCTATCCTATTTTAAAATTCCATTTTATTTATTGATCAAAATCCACGATTTTGGATAGTAATATTTAGAATTAGATAAGAGTGAATTATTGGTGTAATTGTATTGAATCGAATATTTTTTTCCAATATGTTATGTAATGTTTATAAAGTGTCGACACTGACGACAACTTTTGTGACCACTGACGTCACATATCTTAAGAACTGTCACGGCAAATTTCATCTCTTGTGTATCACCGCCGCCCGCACCCCTTACATTCCCCGCTCTCGTCTTTCCACCCGCACCCCTGTACCCCGCAGGCGAAGTCTCAATGAAGCGGTTTACCTATAGCAACCTCTGTAGTCTCTGATCTATTTCTAATACAATGTGGCTCAATTATCTTCGACTCAGTGTCTGATCGTAACAATTAAAAAAAAGCTAATACCTTTCACCCTAGGGAAGGAAAAGCTATTTTCCATACATGAAAATTGAACTTTCCGAACAGGAGTGATGAAAATTCGATTTTCCGAACAGAATGGATGAAAAATGTATTACCATAGTATTTACTGGTATACGATGTGCAAACTAAGCAGTACCTCCGAGACTCCTGACGTTCGGCGGCGGGTCCTGCTGGAACAGCAGCTTGAGCGGGTAGATGTCGTCGAACTCGACGCGGCTGACGCAGCCCACGAAGCCCTCGCCCATGGACTCGTTGCGCCCGATGTACAGGTACTGGATGTTGTTGAACTGCGCGTCCGCCGAGTCCTTTATGTTGAAGTGGTACTCTTGCGTCTCGTAGTTGTCCACCTGGGAGATGGTAATAAGTTTAGTATCGAATTGCAAGAGCCGAGTACATTAAAATTGTATGTTTTCCATTGATCGTATTTTATAATAATGACCCATAAAAATTCTTCAGGCAGTCGGAATACAGTAGGCATCATAATTTGATATCTCATGATTAAAAAATATGATTATATCGCCCGTCCGTAACAGTTAAGCCTCTCATTCATTAGGGGACAAAATGTACCCCAATATAAAGCGCAACTTTGAATGTAAAGCAGCGTGACGAAGTGATGTCGATTAGTGTCTCACTTGCTTGCAACATTTTGCTACACATACGTGACGTGGGGCGCCAACAGGGTTATTACGCGTGTTTTCCCACTACATATGGCAGCTATTGACCCAAAGTATATTCGAAGCTTTGAGAAGTAAAATACAAGCTTATTTTAGGATGTATGAAAACTAATGAGACCAAAGGATATTAACCAAAAGCGGGCCCAGATTGCGAATTTGTACTTTATATTTCAAAAAACTTGTTTTGAATTATAATTGCACTGGTATTTTTGAAATAATCTAACGAATAGGGGTTTAAAAGTAACACTTAAATAGTTTAGGTGACTTAACTTAATAGGTGCAATAGCTCTGCAATCACAAAAAATAACCTCAAAATCTGCCATTGAATTCCTCGTAAACCCCTATTTATTTTTCAAAAATATTTTTTGTGTGTATTCTTTCAAATATTTATATATTTTATCGGAACATTTTGTAAAGACGCATGCTGACGCAAAAGTGGACCCACTTTCTATCGAGTTTTGTCCCATTCCATAAAGGTTTACGGGTTAAAAAACGTTATTCCGCAAGCATATGTCGACCGCAAAATCTGCAAATATAAGGCAATTTCGCGCTGCGTTCCACCTGCTCACGGCAGTCTTGAGCACTCAAAATGATCACCTGCAGCACCATGGTGGCGCCCTGGTCCTTCCTGGAGAGGCGCACGTCGTGGTACTGCCCGAGCCCGAAGTGCTTGCCCTGGAAGATGATCTCCTGCCGCTCGAACCCGAAGTCGAACACCACGCGCAAGTGACCTGGGGGATTAGGGAACAATTTGAGGATCTGCAAGTACAATAAACTGTGATTTGTTACTGTATGTGCCTGTTAGCTGTCGATAAGGGACGAAACTGTCCTACAACAGGACTGCCCTACAACAGGACTGTCGTACAACGGAACTGTCCTAAAAAATCTTTCGCATCACTGTATCTCCTATACTAAGATTCCGTAGCTCGAATGTCGAGATCATGGACTTGTTTAAAAAGCAAACATGAAAAAAAACTTGTAAATAACAGCTCGAAGTCAGGAAGTTGATGATACCCCAATGCTTGGGGAACACACTGCCAAGCCTTCCTTTGGTCTTACGCCTTCGCCTGGTCTCTCGCCTAATGTTGAATTTTCCGAATTAATGAGTGTTAAGTAACTTTGAGAAAGAGATCAATCGACGAATCCAACTCGGCTGAGCAGCGTTCGAAAAACTGCGTAAGAGCGTCTTCTCGTCTCAATTACCTCAGTGTCTGAAGACGAAAGTCTTCAACCAGTGTGTGTGTTACCAGTGATGACATACGGATCCGAAACGTGGTCTCTAACTATAGGCCTCATAAAGAAGCTCAAAATCACACAACGAGCGATGGAGAGGGCTATGCTCGGTGTTTCTCTACGAGATCGAATCAGAAACGAGGAGATCCGTAGAAGAACTAAGGTAACGGACATAGCCCTGCGAATCAGTAAGCTCAAGTGGCAGTGGGCAGGGCACATAGCGCGTAGAAATGATGGCCGTTGGGGCAGAAGCAGAAAAGTCTTAGATTGGAGACCCTTCGACCAAAGGCGCAACGTAGGACGTCCACCGACAAG
Organism: Pyrausta aurata; assembly: GCA_963584085.1. NCBI lineage: Eukaryota > Metazoa > Arthropoda > Insecta > Lepidoptera > Crambidae > Pyrausta > Pyrausta aurata. The sequence goes on from OY757259.1 coordinate 999,387, forward strand.
ATGGACAGACGACCTTGTGAAGATCGCACATTTAATTTAATTTTTATATTTGACGTTCATAAGTGTCATTTCATGACCTAAATTGAAATAAAGATTTAGATATTTTTTTTGCAGGATCGCACTGGATGCAGACCGCTCACAACCGGTCACTGTGGAAATCCATGGGGGAGGCGTATGTTCAGCAGTGGACGTCCTTTGGCTGATAATGATGATGATGATGATGAAGTAACAGTGAGTGAACTTTTGTGTAGCATACATATGAGCACTATAATATTTCCTACACGCTTGGCCTACCTCTGTACAAAGAAACGGTAGGACAATATTATTACAGTATTATGAAGTGTTTATTATTAGCAAACTTACCAGAATTAGACACCATTAGCGTCAAATACTCTCCAGAGATATTAGAGTGGAATCCGAGCAGGAATCCCTTAGGGTTGGTGGTGGTGAACCCGACGCGGATCTTCTCGTTGATGGTGGAGCGCCACGAGCCGAGGAAGTCGTACTTCACCATCGAGTTGGGGCGGAGGTTCACGCCAATTTCTGAGGAGAAAAATTGTGTTTAGTTGAAAGTGTTCCAAATTAATTGGGCGCTTATCAACGTTACAGTATCTCTTTCCTGCGTGTGTGATCTAAATATTTATGGAATGGTTTTGATGTAGTGTAAGTTTAAGATGTACCGATTTCAATTTTCTTTTACTATTATTTAAATTACAGTATGTTTGACAATATCTTAGTCACAATTTATACCTATTACGATTTTTTTTTCTTTAAATGTATTTCTCGTTGATGCCATGCTAACTAACTAACATGGCTGTATAATGTAGATATCGCTTAATATTGAATTTACTTACTATTTTCTTATAATTCAGTATGTTAAGATACCTCTTTTACCAGGTCCGTCAATGTCCTAGTGTACGGGAGACAAGAACACTCGCCGGGTTCAATTTTCGCTTCACACGAAGTTGGAGTTTTACTATTTCTATTTATTATAGGTTTATAATCTCACCGTCCGCGCAGATGGGCCCCTTGAAGGCGGTCCAGCGGCAGTCGCACGAGTAAGAGTCGTAGCCCTCGAGGCACGTGCCGTTGTTGAGGCACGGCGAGGACAGGCACTTGCCCACGCAGCCCTCCGATATGCCGTAGAGACCTGGCAAAACAAATAAGTCAATAACTAATCATTCAAAGATACAAACGCTTGTGTAAATAGTAGATTGTTATACAAGGGGAGAAAGCGATCCATTACACTCGAGATGTTTCTGGCGCTCGAACGAAGTGAGAGCGCCAATAATTCGAGAGTGAAATGGGTGCTTTCACCCGAGTTAAACATACTATTTTTCATTTCGACTGTGAGGAAAAACATTAAATTTACAATAGTGGTTGTAGGTGTCATGGTCAGGTATTATGTAGTACAGCGAGAAAGTAAACTCAAGTTTTTGCACAAAAAGACAGTTAATTTACAGTTCTCCAAACATTTTACATGATAAGAAAGAATAACGACACGAATACATGAAAACAGTACGAAAAAGCAGACGATACGAAATAATTAAAATCCTTGTAAAAATATCGATCGAATTTTCCCCATAGATAATAATTGTCAAAATTTAAAAAAGTAGGCATAGAGTTCAAAAAGAAAAAAATACACTGACAATGTAAAAAAAGTGTCATCTTGGTATTATGGCGGGAAGCCTAATGTTTTAATCACAGATAAGTAAATGTATATTTTAATTATAGATTGAATCAATTGAATATTTTTTATATCAACGATCATAATAAACATGTTTTTCAATGTATAGCTAAGCAAAAATGTTTATTATTTTTATAATACGATGTGACTCAATTATCTTTGATCCAAGCTTTGACTGCATGCCTTGACTCTACATATACCATGCCAATTAAAACTAAATTACTTTCCACCCTAGGGATGGATAAGCTATTTTCCACCCGGCTATCTACACAGGAAAGTGCTATTTTCCGAACAGGAGAGATGAAAAAACTATTATGATGATTTATGGCAGGCCCCGATTAAAACATCGTCAACACGATGTATTTTAAAGGATTTTGTAAGAAATTCGTAATTCACTGTTTACACGGGATGTCAGATTTTAAAGTTGGTAATGTTATTTCATGATTTAGCGACTCTCAGTGTTAGTACAACAGTCAGCATACGCTGATAGAGTAGTACATTGATCTATTTATCTACTTAACGACCTCCGCAGTAGTGGCTTGTCGTCATCTCTGAGGTCCCAGGTTCAATCTCCGGTTGGGTCAATATAGGAATGGTAAGGTTCTGTTTTTTTTTTAATTATTTATTTCAGGACCAAAAATAGTATTACCATCGATGCACGACTCAAATTATTACGCTAAAACAAAAGGCTGGACTGTAACCTACTGTTTTGACCCGGATCCGAGTATTGTGGCACTATCGTTGTTTCTGATTTCCATAACACAAGTGTTCTAGCTGCTTACTAGCGTACAGAGCAATGTATGTGACGTCGCTTCATTTTTTTTTACCTCTCCTCGCATGCTGCACCAAGTCGACAGGGCGGCCGTTGAGCAGCAAGGCTCGCAAGCAGCCCACGAAGCCGTCGCTGCGGTCCAGCGCCGCGCCCAGCACCAGCGCGGTGGTGAGGTGCAGCGCGCGCGCGGGGTCGGCCGGGGTTCGGATCTCGTTCTTGAGAGCGCCGTCTACCACTACGCGGGCTTCTTTCCTGAAATTTTGAGATACATTTTGGTAACTAGTTCGCTTGACATTTACCGAAACGACAAAACTATCTAACATACAATACATTCTGTATAACAGACCATGTCATCCGACTTAGGGAGCGGGATCTAGTAAAAGACAAGAAGGTACTGACAGTATACTGCAAGGATCGGCCACTTTTGAGATCAGTAGGACTCGCAGCAGACAATGGTGAAGATATCGTTTGGTTTAGCCTCTAAATTAAGTAAATAAAAAACGATCGCGATGATTTGAACATACCTGTTCCTCTCGATAGAGACGGAATGCCACTGGTTGTCGGCCAGCCGGCTGCTGGTTTCCACAGACACCCCGAGCGGCGTGTCGCCCACCTGGAACTGGAACTGCAGCTGGTCTCCGCCGATGATCGACAGCTTTATGTAGTCTTGAGGACCCTGGGCAAAGAGGAATGTATTATTTACGAAGATAGACGGTTTTGCGCTGTATCTGTCAGACTACATATTTATACTACTTATTTAAGATGATTTTTCAACAGTAAGTTAAAAAATAGCTGAATTTTAATCTATATTTTATTGAAAACATCATGACCAATACTCAGTCACTCATAAAAAATATTTTTTATTAAGTCGCTTCATTTATCAATCATTTATTTCTTCTTTGACTTTAAGAACATCAGCAATTAGTTGTATAATACGTTACCTTGGAGTGCAGCAGCACAGCGTTCTCCTTGGTGGTCTTGAACTCGAAGTAGATGTCCCCGCTGTGGCCCAGGTCGAAGGTCGGCAGCGTGATCACCGCGTCCGATATGCGGAACGTCACCGCGTTGTTGAACAGGTCTACGAAATTTATTATTTTCTTGAGTTTTATAAACAAATGTCACATTCATCTTATTTGACGAACTACGCAGAATATGCAAGAAAGATGGTGTCTTTATCTTTTGTTTTACATCAGCGTTCTAACATAACGAAAAATTTGACGGACTAACATCCATTATTGTAACACATTTTCTTCTACGAAGAAATATTGGTTGCACCACGTCACTTTTACATAACTATAAGTAATGGTAATCATTGCTCTATCTAGAAATCGTCATTTTCGAAAGGTATATTTGTTATCGGGATAGAAGTTATTTGTAATTGAATGACTCTGATTAATTTTGATCATAAAATAATCACTTGAACATCAGCCCATTCAAGAAAGGAACCATTACGGATAGTTTTGTAATCAGAATTGTAAAGTAGCATTATTCAAGATCACTTGGTTCAAGGCCTCTTACCATCTCCTTCACACAGCAGCGGGCCCAGAGTATACCGTCCCTCTTTCTCGTCGAGGTGGCTGCCCGTGTCTCCAAACCGAAGCTGCTTCACCGGCAGGAACTCCTTGTCGGTGATGTCGCCTCCGTCCGATTGGAATTCTGGAAATGAAATAATGATGGTGTGATATTTATATCCGTCGGTCGATATCTTCTTCTTTTTACCGAATTAATAAGAGTAAAGAGACAGAGAGTGCACTCTTTGCGCATATGCTTGAGTGAAATAATATGTCCCGCGATGAATTGTCAATCTCATTTCAGATCGACCGCAGTGGTCGAATATGGCCGGAAGGACGATAATTATGTCTGGGATAGATTTTGCAATATTGGAGGGTACGCACTTAAAAGCCAATTTTCAAAAAATATTTTTTATTCATCGATTTTCCATACTAAAATTATTAAGGTTAGTAAGATTCTGTACGGAAGAGCTATTTATTGTTCGTTTTCGTATTTTTTTCATGAATGAAAGTTAAAGCCAGCCCAGTGGTCCATGCGCTGCCCCCTGCGCGACCCCGCCCCGCGCGTGGGTGGCTCGGCGTACATACCGAGCGGGTTGAGGTGCGCGTGCTCGGCGTCGCAGTTGCACCACTTGGTGTTGTCGGCGCAGGCGCCCAGCACGCCGCAGCGGCACATGCGCGAGCCGCGCGGCGCGCCGGCCCAGTGGTCCATGCGCTGCCCCCTGCGCGACCCCGCCCCGCGTGCGGGTGGCTCGGCGTACATACCTAGCGGGTTGAGGTGCGCGTGCTCGGCGTCGCAGTTGCACCACTTGGTGTTGTCGGCGCAGGCGCCCAGCACGCCGCAGCGGCACATGCGCGAGCCGCGCGGCGCGCCGGCCCAGTGGTCCATGCGCTGCCCCGTGCGCGACACCCACCACGCGTACGGGTGGAACGAGCCCTCGTCGCCTGAGAACATTATATTTCATTAGTATACTATTTTCTACCTATATTTTTCCATTACGGCAAATCTTTTGTAGCCAGGACGTATTCATCGCTTGACCTAATTGAAACAATCTTCCTGCCGCGTCTTTAGGACAATCGCTTCATTAAAACTTCGCTAGCGGACCATAGCTATAGGGGTACGCGGGGAGGCGAGAGCGCAGTGCGTAAGTGGCGCGGGCCGGTGTTTTCGCGCCGCGCGCAACCCGCTCTCGCCTTCCCGCGCGCCACCCCTCAGGCGAGGTCTCAATTTCGCAGTCTACCTGTAATGCTAAGCCCGTTTACGATTCTACGTAATTTATGGGAAGGAAGTGTTCTGTATTAAGTGTGTCAGAAATGAAGGTATTATTAAAGCGACGATCCCGAAACTCTATTTATTTATTCATAAATCTGGCAAAACACGACGATAAGACCAAAAAGAAAGAAAAAAGCGATCGGAAATAACATGCAAATGAGCTTAGTGGTACCGCAATGCGCGCTTAGAAACCTTTTTAATTTAGCATTCAATTTCGGACTTTATATCATTATATTTAGGTGCTTTAAAATGATTATCTCCTCGGCTTCATGACGTATACTCACTAGGCGAGTTCAACAGCCGCGAGTGCCTGCACTGGTACTCGAGGCGCTGCGAGCAGGAGTGGCTCCTGTTGAGCAGCGCCTCGAGCTGCGCGCGGCTGGCGTCGTACACGATGTCCTGGCGGAAGCTGCCGGGCTCCTGGTAGCCGTCCACCACGGTGCCGGGGGACGAGGAGTGCTGCACTGACGTCAGGACTCGCCCGTCGGCTAGGGGAAGATATATTACTGTTACAAAGGTTTTCGTAGGGGATTAGTTCTTTGTATAACTTAAGATACTGCAGACACTGTCAAGAAGACACCAAAAGGTGCTATTTAGAAAATGGTATGTCCACAACTTACGACGATGTGCCGTGACTATAATACTAGTACCGTTACCATGAGTTTACGACAGCTTTACTCGCTAGCGACTACGTAAAAAAAGTCTATGTAAAATTGCACAGCGCCCCTAGCGGTCACTTGCAGAACTAAAATTTTCCATACAAAAAGTTACATTGTCGCTAGCGAGTAAAACCGACGTAAACTAAAATGTCAGCAGTTTTGGAGGTTGGTGACAGTGATACCTGCATATTACCACAGCCATCGTCTAATGAAAGTCTAGTGCGAGTATCAAAGACTATAGTTGGCGTGTTATCAACTGAGTCGCCATTTTCATATGCCTATCTCGCTTGAACTTATCGATAAAGCGGAGCGCTGGATAATCCAACCTCCATTGACATTATGCCTCAAGACTCAATGGCTAACGCGCCGACAATAGCAGTGGTTAGAATCATCATTTCCAGCCCTTATTCCCAGTTCATCTGGGGTCGGGTCTCCTGATACATCTGAGCCAGAGAGCTCTGTTCTGGGTTGTCTGGGTAGGTAGGTTATCTCGCTTCAGATCTCTCAGCACATTGGCTAGCCAGGTGGCGGGTTGTCCGCCTCGTCCTCTGGGTCGGTTCGGGATATTTAGGATAGCAGTGGTTAGGATATGCTATTAAAATCAGTGAGTTGTTATAACTATGCTTAGTAAAATATGTGTCGCAAAGATTGTGACGTATACATTGAAATTTGAATTTCAAATATGGAACCGTTTGTACGAGTCGATGACAAGTAGAAACAATTAATGGAGCGCGAAATTTGTTCGTGATGTCAGTTCCATACGCTGACTTAAAATTGAGTGTGTTCATATGGCATGATTTGACTAGATTTGACTACTATGGGACAGTACTCACAGAGGAACTCGCAGACGACGGGGAAGGCGGGCAGCGGGCCCGAGCCGTCCACGTCGATGTGCAGCTCGGCCGCGCGCGACACCGACATCACGTTCTTGTACGCCTGGCACGAGAGCGGGTGCACCGCTGGCAACACAAACAAAATTACCTTTAAAAAAATATATATTATTGAAATTTCAATAATCCTATCCTACTACTATTATAAAGGCGAAAGTTTGTATGGATGTATGGATGTTTGTTACTCTTTCACGTAAAAACTACTGAATGGATTTGAATGAAACTTTACCACAATATAGCTTATACATCAGAATAACATATAGGCTACAATTTTTGAGGTTTCTAATGTGAGGTCGTAAATAAACACATTTTTTGCGCTACTAGACGGGACGAACCTGAAGTCCACGCGAACGAAGTCGCGGGCAAAAGCTAGTGGTAAATAATGCTTTTAAGTCCGTAAGGTGTACAATTGTTTACATGATTTTTATAAATCAATAAATTATTACATCAGACCTTTGATTAAAGTAAAATATCGGAAGATAGGTAACGCGCCACTCGAAAGTGGACCGCTAAAATCAGGCCCCCGTCGCCTAATTGCCTTCAGTTGCAATCGGGATTGCGTGCGCGGGTGACATTTATAAGACGTGTGATGTAAATATGTAGTGCCATTTTTTAGCTGACATTTAGTATGACATGCCGTATCTTCCGCTATTTTACTTTAATCAAAGCATCAGAAATTTTCAAACCAAGTTGCAATTAGGATAAACGTATCCATCGTAGGGATTCGGTGTCATGTCCAGTACGAGTGACGTCTGCGTTCAATACAAGGTGTAGATTTCAATCCGTGCAGTACTACAGAGGTGATTCGTGGTTCTACTTTTATACTCGGTTTAGACAGAGGTAGTCGTTCAATTATTCGTATGATAGTTTACGAACAAGGTCAAAATTATCTTTAAATTTTTATTTCTATATTCTATTACAAAAAATAATCTCACAGGTGTGGCAGACGGCGCCGGCGTAGCCCGTGGTGTGGCAGTCGCACGTGAACTCCTCCGCGGTTTGCGTGCACTCGCCGTTGTGCTCGCACGGGTTCGGGTTGCACCTGCAAATTGTATTAAATCAACAAGATGATTCATACAAAAAAAATTGGTTGCCTGTAAAGTCGGTATACGGGCGAAAGTTTTACGTGACAACGACTTTGAGTGGTAAAATAATTTTATGTACACATGAACCGGTTTGTATGCCTATCTCTCTCACTCTCTCTCTCTCGCTCTGTCTCTCTCGCTCTTAGGCGGGCTAACTGTGCTCGAGTGGAAGGGACGCGTGCCTTTCACTTTTTATGTCTGTGTCTCTCGCTCTTAGGCGGGCTAACCATGCCCGAGTTGAAGGGACGCGTGCCTCTCACTCGCTCTCATTGTGAGCGCATAACGTGAGCGGAGCGTAACGCAGTTTCTTGAAGTGTCACCCGGTAAACCAATTTATAAGACGTTGTCACGTCAATAAAACTAGAAGTAAACCGCTTCACTGACACTTCGCCTGCGGGCTGCGGGAGGGGGCGCGGCACAGCGGCTTCGCCTCCCCGCGCGCCCGGACGCCCCGCAGGCGAACTCTCAACGAAGCGAAATATATCTACCTATAGATATATTTACGACTACCAGTGAAGACCAAAGTTTCAGACAGAATCTTGACCCTTAATGAGAGGACAAACCTTGGCGTTAATTCTTGAGCGATTTCCGTAGATAGCTAAAGATAAAGATAGATTAAGGTTCAAAGTTCTTAAGTTACAAAAAATAACTCCTGGGTAGATGTAGACCTGTAAGTAAATATTTCTTTTCTCCTTAGTAAATACATCTCTATTTCCAGGGCCGACTCTCTTTAAAAACTGGTTAAGTGCGTGTCGGACCCGCGCACTGAGGGTTCCGTGCCACCCTTAACTGAATTCAGGATCCACTTACTTTCACTTAACGAAAACATCACAATATATTGCGACAGCAAAAATAACTTTGTTTTTCATAGTGTTTGTATGAAAGACAAAGTTATATTTGCGGTTAATAAAAATGTGCAATATCTCAAAAACTACTGGTTCGATCTCCTTCAAACCAATTTTCGTTGCAAGTTTTTGTTGAGATCTACATCATATATTTTTTTCAAAATTTTCACTTTCTTAGTTCAAAAGTTAGATGGGGGGGACGCCCATTTTACCACTTTGGAAGCGTCTATATCTCAAACCTTACACTTTTAGAAAAAATGGTTTTAGAAACCTCAACATCATTTTGAAAGACCTATCCATAGACACCCCACACGCATAGGTTTGAGTAAAAAAAAAAATTTAGGTTTTAGTTTCATGTATGGGAGCCCCCCCTTAAATATTTTTTTTTTTCTTACTTTTTGTATCTGAATCGGAAAGCGGTGAACAAAATACACCTACCTACTAAGTTTTAGCTATGTGATGCTTATAGTTTCAGAATAAAGTGGCTGTGACATACGGACGGACAGACAGACAGACAGACAGACAGACAGACAGACAGACAGACAGACAGACAGACAGACAGACAGACTTGACGAAACTATAAGGGTTCCGTTTTTTGCCATTCGGCTACGGAACCCTAAAAAGCATCTTCGCAGAAGTATCTTCTTGTGCGCGAAAGTGCTAATGCTGAGGTATGAGAGCGGTGAGAGAGGAGAGGAAACGATAGACAAAACGTGATGTAAAAATTAGTAAAGATGAACAACTACTACCTTTCTTATCCCACCAAGCACATACTTTAGGCGGTGACTCTAGCACATCCGCGCACAATACAAGGTCACCTCGTTTTAAGTTACAATATTTAAAGGGCTGATTCTGCGCAACAAATTAATTATTTTTTGTAGACTTTGGGGTTTTACCCGCTAGTTTTTGAGAAAATTGCAGACCAAGGTAATTTTTTTCTTAGATCTTTTTATTTTTATTAATTAAGGTTAAGCTTAGAGAAAAAGAAGGTTTGGGCATTGAATTGAATAACTTTTTAAATGGTCAGGGTGCTGTTTTGAAAAAAAAAATATTATCGTTGCTAAAAAAAATATTAAAAAACTCCATTTTCCAAAAAAAATGAAAGTGCTCTGAATGAATGAATGAATGAATGAATGAATATTTTTCTGTTTTCATGATGCATACAAAGACACTGTTAAATTATTATCACTTAACTCGTCAAGTATGTGTGAACGAGACACAATAGAAATTCCATTATTATGCGACTCCCGGCAGTCGTTTGATTCCTGACTGATTAAAACGATTTGACCTTATATGGATTTTCAAATTCAAACAAATTAGTATATCAATTCAAAATGTAAATATGTGATTTTTGCAGTACCTGTCGATCATCTGGCAGGCGTCGAACACGACCTCGTTGGGGCAGCAGTACTCCTCGCTCTTCCAGTCGGTGGGCTGCCGGTAGTTGCCGTCCACGGCGATCTTGCGCATGCAGCCCACGAAGCCGCGCGGCGGGGCTTTGCCGCCTGCAAACATTCACATTGTACAATTTTCATAAGTCATTAACTTGCCTTATTGCTCTAAGATATGCAAACATGGCAGAATAAAAGCTGCGTTTACTTTGTAGCTGCTGGCTGGGCATAGTCACTGAATAGAGCAATGTATGCTCTTACGTAGATTTAGTAAACTCTTAGATAGACCGCTTTATTGAGACCTCGCCTGCGGGGTGGCGGGGCGACAGCGGGCTGTGTGAGGCGTTCCACATGCAAAGTCTCAATGAAGCAGATTACCGATAACTAAGCCAAGAGCAACACAGATAAAATTTATTCTGAAACATTTGGGTTGTACTAATTGTAGAAAACTAACGCACGTAGAGGTAGTTCTACCCTTTTGCTGTGCGCATTACGAATACTGATGAAGGCCCATTGTACGGTGAATCAACGTACATTGCCCTTCATCAGCATTAAAGTTACTATGCGCGGCTGACCTCATTTCGTTACTTTAATATTTACTTTTACTTTTATAGTTAGTTCGCATTTTGTGCCTAGCAAGACGGCCGCGGCTCATAGCATTTATTATTTGTAATATTTGTGTGACAATAAATCTCGTGTACTCAACAAGGAGTTTGGATTTACTCTCACCACCAGCATAGCAAGAAAGGTGTGCGGTTAGCAGACCGTACACCCATGATCTCACCAACGATTAGGTGCTGCCAGTCAAGAACCTCCGCTTTTTCGTAGTCCCCACGGGGCGGTAGCCCAAGATAGTGTCAAACTATTTGCGGCCATTGTCTGCACGAATGCTTGCCAGCGGCCATTAATGAACTAATAAATAAAATAAGTAATAAATATTGGACACCAATCAATCATACATTGTTCTGATTCCAAAGTATGTAGTTAATGCACTTGTGTTATGGATATCAGGCACAACGGTGGCACCACAACACTCTGGGTGTTATACCGGGACAATATAGAAAATTATTATTTCTACATTGACCCGCCCGGGAATCGAACCCGGGACCTCGGAGCGGCGACGCCTCGAAACCCAGCGTTTTTAGCCACTACACCACGGAGGTCGTCAAAGAACTTCCCCGCGAATTTGTCTACCGTGCCTGTTATATTAATCACTATGGCACATACCACACTAGTCAGGCTGTGTACTCACCGGCGATATAGTAGGTGCTGCCGGTCAGGAACCTCAGCTTCTTGGTGGTCCGCACGGGGCGGTAGTCCAGCGAGAGCGTGAGGCTGTCCGCGGCCATGGTCAGCATGAGCGCGTGCCAGCGGCCGTCGTTGAACTTCTCCGCGTAGTTGTCGAGCTTGACGCGCGGCGAGCCCGCCGTGTCCAGCTCCACTTTTATCATGCCTTCTTCGAGAAACACCTAAGAGAAGAAATAATAAAAAGGCAAACTTTTAACATCCAGGTGTAGACGTAAAGACGGTTTTGAACACACTCCGATCATGGTCTATGACGTCACACTAAAGTATAGTCGGCGCGTTGGCATCTGAGTCGTGAAGTCATAATTTCAATAGAGATAGGAAAGTAAAGTGGGTTAAACATGACACTGGCACGAATCAGATGATAACACGCCGACTATAGGAGACAGAATGCTTGCCATTGTAAAATAGCAACAGTTATTAGTGCAATTAAATTTATACTAATTTGTGTCTATAATTACCTTGACATGTCCTTCAGTCTTGAACTTGTGGTATATGATAAGTCCATGGTTTTCGTATGTGCGGAACTCTAGCGAAATGTTGAGCGTGTTACCTCCGGAATAACCACGTAATTTGGCGTAGGATCCTTCCTTTAGGAATGTGACTGGTACTATTATTGGTTCCTGGAAAAGAAAAAAATGATAATCTTATGTTTTGTTTGTATGGGGAAAATTACAACACCTTGTACGGACAACAGCACGACAAGGTAAACACTGCGGTATCTTATGCAGTTGTAATAAGGGTTAGTTTGCAACAAAAGTACACAATTTCATGTTCCACGTGTCTAATATAATATTAAAAAATCCTGACATATTAAAGATCTTTTTCTGTTATCTGAAATGGGTTTGCTCTTGACACTAGACTAGACATGATTGGGCTCTAAATAAACTTAAGATTAAACATATTCTATAAACATTACTCACAGGACAAGCATAAAGCGTGTTGACTTTCTGATACTTGAAGGGTTCTCCGGACTCGTAGCCGGTCTTCACCTCCTGGATGACGTTGGTGGCGTTCAGGTACATGTTCTCGATGCAGCCCGTGAAGTTCTGCGTCACCACCAGACCCTCTTGGAAGTTGGGCACGCCGCCGATGTAGAACTAGTGGGAGAATGAGTAGTTAGAATAATTTCAAAGTGTAAACCAGATTTTGTTTTAAAAATATATGTGCCAACAAGGTCATACTTATGACGTCACCCTGTTTTATATTGTACAGTCCACGGCGTGGCCTTTGCAGTGGGTGTACAGGTGAAGATGAAGCACGCAATCCGCTCAGATGGTAGAAGTAAAACTCCGATGACCGTGAACGTAATAAAACGTATATTGTAGATGTTGTTACAATAAGTAGGACAATGTCCGACGGTACAGCGTGGTTATGCGATACTTAATTAATATAAACAAATTCACAAGTTTTATTTGGCGACGGCCGTGACGCACGCGCCGCGTAAAGATGCAAGTTAGCTATAAACTTTAATATGTTACGGTGAAACCGTACATATATTAAATGGAAACTTAGAAAGGAAAAAGACAGCTGTTCAAATGTTCTCATAAATAAGTAATGATCTTAAGTTTTTGCAAATGCTTTTACATGCCGTGAACTAAATAGTCATGTAAACCTGTAAACGCTTCTTGAATGAAAATGATCATTGATGAACTATAGTCTGCCTTGATGTTTTTCTGTTCGAATTCTACGACAAACTATATAAAATTGATTCATCACCACCATCTGCATATTACCATGTTTTTAGCAAATAAACAATTTCATTTCATTTCATTTCATTTAATCAATAATATGCAAGAAGACTCATCTAAGAAAGTGTTAACAACCTCGTAGACAACTGTATAACAATGTTAACACTTTCCAGGGCAGTATTCCAGACATAACGGCTATAGCCGTTCACTGTCACGGAAGTGTTAATGAATACTTACGGCGCGGTTGAGGTTGAGCCTCGAGAACTCTCCCTTGATCCGGTCCTGCACGACCACGCGGTCGACCGAGAACAGCACCTCCCGCCTGTTGCGCGATATCACCACGTCGTGCCAGATGTTGTCGTCTAGGAGGCTGCCCACCGACATGGACGTGGGGGTGCCGGAACCTGAACAAATCAGGGAAAATCGTTAATAATATGAATTGTATTGAACAAAAGATCTAAAGGTTAAACATAAAAATACACGAAATATAAACAGCTTCGTAAGCGACTTAAACAAACCCATTGTAAACCCATGTTCTGTTCACTTATTTTTAATAATTATTTAAAAGCTTATGGTCTGGTTGTTAAAACTGCTTATTCTGATAGGTTATCATCAGATTCCACAGCTACATATCACCACAACCCACAGCTGACGTGCATACTAATACCAAAGTCATACCCGATTTATTTTGGCTCAGTCAAAAGATTATACAAATTAATCACTCTCCCTCTCTCTTAATACAGTCAAAGATTAAATTACCCAAATAACGGCCATCAGCTGCTATGTGCCCTGCCCACTGCCACTTAAGCATACTGATTCGTAGGGCTATATAAAATTCTTCTTCTTCTTCTTCTTCAGCACGTGTTTGCCCACTGCAGGGCATATGCCTCTCCAAACTTCCTCCACGCCATTTTGTTTTGTTTTTTCGAAACCAGGTTGTACCGGCTTGGTTCTTTATGTCATCAGAGGTCTCTCAACACTCCTCTTCCCGGTTCTGGGTCTCCACTCGAACACTGATTTGCTCCATCTGTTGTCACCTCTTCGACAGAGATGTCCCGCCCACGCCCACTTCAGTTTGGCTATACGATAACCCAGGGACATAACCCACATATAAAATTACCTAAGTCAATATTCAGCACGAGTCTGTTGTCCCTCAGCTGCAGCGCGACATAGTCTCCCTGCGTGCCGCGCGAGTACAACAGCGCGCCCGACGCGGTGCTGGTCTTGAACCGGAAGCGGACGACCTCTCGCGACGCCGAGATCGGGTCGCGGAGCAGGTCCACTTTTATGAGGGACGTGCCGTTGAAGTAGAGCGTGTCGGCAACTGTGGGAGAAAATTAAAGTAATGTCAAACACTAAGTTTCCTCTGCGGCCATAAATCGTTCATGACCTAGGAAGTGAGCCATGCGCGCACGCGCTTATCGATAACTGTGCAGTGCGCAGTGCAGCAGTACGCCCTAATGCCTGTGAGTATAAAAAAAGAGATCAGAATGCGCTGTCACAGTCCCATGTTTGATTGCCGCAGAGGAAGCGAGTGTTTAATACTACTATAGTCATTATCTACCAGTATAAAATATATATAGCGATAGACACGATTTATTTTCAGATAAAAAGCCAAGAAATCATTAATTTATTATTCTTAGAATTATCTCTCTTTCTCTCTTATGAAATGAACCCTATGCAAATGAAATACGTACCATAATCGCAGCCGTACACCTCGACCCTCATGGAGATCTTATCGCGCCATCTCATGGGGTTTACCCTCAAGTACTGTGCTATGATCGGCACCTCGAATTCGTTCTTGTGCTCTGTGTTCCCGTCTTGGTTGCCTTCGAACATCTGTAAGCATTGTGTTTGAAATAGAACCTTATATCTGCATAGATAAGGTTTTTAATATTTGGTTTTGAAGTTTACGCGAATACTACATCTACCTATTTGATACTATTATATATTCTGTGCTGACGTTCAAAATTCAAATGTTCTCGAAATACAAGAATTCAAATGTTCTCGAAATATATCCGTAAAGTGTCATAATTGTTTTTTTAATTTTTAACGTTTTTATAAATGAGCTGGTTAATTGTTACTTGTTCTAGCGAGATCTTTGTTTATAATAGCGTTATTTTACGAAATATGTGTACAAGAAGAACTAAAATAAAGAGTTCTTTCAGGGGCAATCAAATTTTAATATTTTCATCAAAACAAGTATTTTATGTATCATTATTGCTTTTCGAAGCTACAAAAGAAGTTAGAAAGTTAAAGGAAAAACAAACCAAGCCCAGTATCAAATAAAAAAAACAATAAATCGTATGTGTTTGCTCACATAAACACCCAAACTCATACTGTTGAAGAAAATCAGATGTTTCTGATTTTGTTTACCAACGGATAATAAACTGAGTGTATCAGCATGATATTTGTTTACATAAGATTCCTCGCGTTTGCTATTTAAGGCTGCTGTCACCTACCTTCTAACAAAGTTCAAGTGTAGTTTTCTCCCCAAAAATGACTAAACTGACTACCTTTTTTGAATGAATTGTGTAGAAATGAACTATCTCCATAAGATGTCGACTCTGAATTTTTGATTCAATCTTTAAAATGCCTGTAACTTGCAATCATAGAAGCCAAATTGACGGTTTTTCTGGTACACTTTTCCAGATGAGTTGTTGACATCAGCTATCGAAATAACATAAACATGAAAGGAAATACGTTCCTCTACAAGCTTTCGACTCTGTTTTTTTATTTATTGCTCTAGTTATTCCACATGAAGACAAAATTGAAACCATGTTTTGGCATAAAATACGCACCTAAAGACAGGCGATTATCTCTGAGATACATTGCACTTATTGTGTGTTATTTGATAAAACAATGTTATAGAGGTTCCTATCTTTGACTTAGCATCTAAATTCTTGATTTTATCTTGTGCAATATATTCAAAATATCTTACTAAAGTAACCTATAAATTTGAGATTTGGAGCTGTCACGAACACTCATCTTCGATCGAAATTTGACAGACAGCGCCGAGCGCTCGGAAGGGAAGGGTGTGTCGCTCGTTGTCTTCGCTGCCACTCTTTTATTTCGTGTATGATACTAATTCCAAATTTGAAAATATCACGCTTTGCACAATTTTTATACGGCGACCAATTCGCTTTGAGGCTTTATGCAACAGGCATAAAGCTAAAGTGCATTTGGATCGTCGATGGTCTCTAATTATAACAAAAAAGTATTCGTTCTTTTGTATCGATTAGTAGTTGTATTTAAATGATTAATCAATGTTATGTAAACTTGCATAGAAAGGAATCCTTATTAATACTATAAACAAGAAAGATCTATATGTATGGTGACTATTTCAAGAGGTTCATGAGTTTTAACGAAGATCTTTTATCATATACAATTTGTATTTTCGAAACTTGATCAAACAAAATTTGCAGATACTAGGACCAAAATTATCGACAAAAATAATAATAATAAAAAATTGTCTACAAAATAACATTGTGGTATATGATGAGCAAACTGTTTCTATCACCAAACAGTTAAATGTAAATTTTAGACAAATACTGAATTAATAAGGACAAGAATAGGCAATAGTACCAATTCTATTGCATATGAATGGGGTTGCAAATAATAACCCTTTTTATATAAAATAAAGTAATATCAGTAACACTACTTTATAGTTCAACAACGGTAGACCGATTTTCATGATTTTTACTTTGTTGAATTGGTATTTACCTCTTACCCTTAAGTTATTATAAAACAGGGCTGGGGCGCGCCGAGATTGGATATGAAGCAAAGTTTTCTGTGGTCGAAGTATTTTTTTTCACTAAAAAGTCTAAAACTCTTCAAAGGACTCCAATTTAGGCAAACCATTTCTTTTTCAAGTCAGTGCCATCGCATGGGCTCTCTCAAGTTCCATCTTAAGCGACATCTATCTGGGCATCGACTCCAAAAAGAAATAGTTTGCCTAAAATGGAGTCCTTTCAAGAGTTTATTTAAGACTTTTTAATGTGTTTTGTTTTTGAAGTCGGTTTTATTGAAATAGTATGGTGGTGAAGTGACCATTAACCCAACAAAATTGAAGACAAATAAGGGCTTTTGTTTTAAGTATTTGACTTTGAGTAGTAAACAAGTAAGTTTATAATTTTTTTTACATCATTCGTGCTTTGGATTTTGAATAAGAATAAACGGACAACAAAAAGTAAAAGGTCAGTTTTTCTTAATATAGACCGTATATAGACGTTATTTAGTTCCACAACCTTTGATACGCACTTGTACGTACATACCATTGGCCATTGGCGTCAATTCCATACTGTGTGGGACTTGTTCATGGCATTAATTCCATACGCTAGTAACAGTGTTTCAATGGTTTAAACCTAAATAAATAGGGCAATATTTTGCTTATTTAACATTACTTTTCTTTCTACCACAATCTACAACCACAACCTAACTATAAACTTGTATAGTAAAACGCTTGTTTAAATAGAAGCGTTTCATGTGATGTGTATGTAGTTAATATGAACCTGTATTCAAATTGTACTTAAATGCAATGAAGTTCCATGGTTCTATTCAAGTCCATATTCATATAATATTTCATTATTGAAAAATGTATATGGACAAAATGATATAATACCGGTGTAAATCCTCATAGCATCCAGCTGGTATGACACGTGGTAGATCAAGCGCAGAACCAATGGCATCATCCACCAATAACCCTTAGTCCCCGTTTCTCGTGGAGTTTACATTCGTAAAAAAATACCTACTCTGAGAAGTCGCGATTTGGGTGAAGACATATAGAGGCAGATAACCGGTACCAACCTGTACCGACTGACTAGTGATGTGCCAGGTCATCTATTTTTAATCTCGAAATATTTAAGAAATTCGTTACAACAGTCCAAATAAGGACCGACTGACACTAGAAAATTGTTTTAAAACAAGATTCAAATCAAGACTTGAGTCGGAAAAGTCTCTATAAAGCATTTCAATTCCATGAAATAGCCAACACGGCACAACACTGGTTAGTCGTTGCAGGTCAGTGCGTGTTACCCGCCTCTATATGTCTTTACCCTTTGGATGCATTTCGTTTTTTCTATGCTGTAAGTTTTTTACGTTATTATAACTGTACGTTTGTGTTTAAATCTGTGAATTTAGTTATATAATTATCAAAAGGAAAATGTTCGCGAACGGAATTGACGCGAGCCCTGATTCCGAACTGTATTCACTGTATTCGTAATAGGTATTTTAAATACAAAAAAACTGGTATAACATTAATTTATCACATCGACTTTTATAAGACCATCATTTTCTGTGTTCATCATACGCATAGCCTACTACCTAGAGATAAAGTATCAAAATTGTTTAATTACAGTTAACATTTTTTTGTGTCCCGGACATATAAAATCGCACACACACATTGATAAATTCGGTAAAATCTGAGAATCTCCAGACTGTCATATGGCTCTTAAGACATCAAGGAAACATTTACTTTATAACTTCCTACGGATATATTACTTTTTTTAGGGTTCCGTAGCCGAATGGCAAAAAACGGAACCCTTATAGTTTCGTCAAGTCTGTCTGTCTGTCTGTCTGTCTGTCTGTCTGTCTGTCTGTCTGTCTGTCTGTCCGTCCGTATGTCACAGCCACTTTATTCTGAAACTATAAGCATAACATAGCTGAAACTTAGTAGGTAGGTGTATTTTGTTCACCGCTTTCCGATTCAGATACAAAAAGTAAGAAAAAATAATATTTAAGGGGGGGCTCCCATACATGAAACTAAAACCTAAAAATTTTTTTTTACTCAAACCTATGCGTGTGGGGTGTCTATGGATAGGTCTTTTAAAATGATGCTGAGGTTTCTAAAACCATTTTTTCTAAAAGTGTAAGGTTTGAGATATAGACGCTTCCAAAGTGGTAAAATGGGCGTCCCCCCCCCTCTAACTTTTGAACTAAGGAAGTGAAAATTTTGAAAAAAATATATGATGTAGATCTAAACAAAAACTTGCAACGAAAATTGGTTTGAAGGAGATCGAACCAGTAGTTTCTGAGATATTGCACATTTTTATCAACCGCAAATATAACTTTGTTTTTTATACAAACACTATGAAAAACAAAGTTATTTTTGCTGTCGCAATATATTATGATGTTTTCGTTAAGTGACAGTAAGTGTACCCTGAATTCAGTTAAGGGTGGCACGGAACCCTCAGTGCGCGGGTCCGACACGCACTTAACCGGTTTTTTTAATTTGAAGTGACTACCACTTAGTTTTTTTAAAACTAGGTAATAAGTGGGCATGTAAACTTTGATAGTAGGGTAAAGAAATTACTATAAGGTAGTTCAGTTTTCTTCCATAGTTTATAATTAGTTAAAAATGTTGGAATAAGTAAGTACCTATAAAATACGAAGCGGTCTAAATTAATACAGCAAGTTGTTTGTATCGGCCGACAGCTCGATTAGGGGAGAGGTCACGAATTAACAATCATGAGGCATTCAATTAACAAAGATATCAGAACTGGTCAAATCTAGAGTAGTAGTAGTAAGTTACAACGTTAGAATTAAAGGTTATTGAACTTGCATTTAAAACAGCCACACCTCATACCGTTACCATACCACCACCATGCTAATCAATGCATTTGTCTGTACAATAAAGAGAATATGACCTAAATAGGGGTCATGGAATAGTGCTGAATGGATGCATGGAATAGTGCTAATCTTTTGTCAACCCTTTGACTGACAGTAACAAGTTGGGGTGCGGAAATAACACCCCAGCATTCGTGTAGTCCCAATGACCTCTTTTATTTATTTGTTGAACATTATAGACACAGCTTAGGTACTTGATATGCGCGAGAAGAGTGTCTTCATGAATCAGTAGTGATAAATAATGCACCAGACAAAACACCAATGTCTAGTTTCGAAATAAGGAATTCTTTCTTGTGTTACGAAGTACCAGACATCGATTATGACGGGGGCGTCTCCCATAAATACTTAAATACATATAACATCCATCAAGTACAAATGTTCGTCCTCATTACACAAAAACATTTGCCCCTTGCGGGATTTGAACCCGCGACCGCTGGTTTCGTAGTCAGGGTTGCATAGCGCGATTAGCAAGATATGAGAGAGATGAGTACGAGATTTACCGAGCTACACTCCACAGCACTAACCAGTTCAAGAGGGGCACTCCCCTGTTGCCAATCAAATCATATTATGCCAGTTTTGTCGTATGAGAATCGAACTCGCACGACAATGACACGGTGAAAAACTACCGCCTATTAGCAGACATTGTGCGGATTGCCCATGAATTAAAACTTTTTGATAATTCAGTCCAATACCGTTTTATATTCTCTTAAGTCTTAGCCTTAAAAGATTGTTGGCCAAGCTGTAGGTAGATCTTCACTCGCATATGTTACAGTAAAGGAAAAGTCCCCCACATTTTCTGTCGACGTAACCAATACAGACCTGCGTGTATCCATCAGCCGTCGGTATGGCCCGCCAACCCTCTCCATTATCCGAATACTGCAGCATATACTCCGTGACATACTCGTCGGTCGCGTACCGCCCCCTCGTGGCAATGCTGCGCAACTCCATGCGCTTGCGCAGGTTAATCGTCAGGTGCTGGTAGTACGAGCTCTCCTGCGACGTCCAGCTCGATGTCCCTTCACCGTTATTTAGTTGTGTTAGTTAGTGCTGTACAGCTTGTTCAAATCTACTAAACTTTGGGGATTTGACTAGTTATGTCGTGACCTGAGGGTCTATGATACAATTGATTCTTCGATATTTGGTACGCGGAGAGTAGAATTGGAGGTCTTACGTATGATATCATTGGCAAAGATCATTAAGGATTATATGCAGAGGTCAAAGTAAGCCACAAGTAAAAACACAGTACATGTTTTTGATATCATTTGAGAAATTGAGATAAAGTTGATAAAGTAAGTTAATATTACGACATCAGAAAAATATTAGCTTATCATACGACAAGTCTGTTGGAATTTTAATGAAATTACTTTAAATCGGGTATACGACAGGGGTCAGTGAATGCACTAATACAATTAACAGGACGACATAAGTAGTTCGTAAGCTGTTTCCTGCTATAAGTAGATTTGAACAATCTTTGTGAATTAGTAGAAAAACATGTTATTGAAAGAAACATTGGAATGTAGTGGTGCTTTTCTAAGATTATTATTACTAATACTTAAATTAAACCCAAAGAATAGTGTATTGTTGGAGAGAAGAAATTAAGATTTTCTTTTTGTAATTCCACCACCATATATTTTCCATTGAAAAAGCATTAAAATTAATAAAACTAAAATCCTTTCAAGTACCTACGTAATTTTCTACAAAGCGTAAAGCACACTACTGCCAAAACGTGCATGTTAAATTGCCTACAAGCCCAAGCCCCCAAAAATACTGATTTCATAATCACTTATCTGCGAGATTTACTACAATGACTATATTTATTTCCCATTAACAGCCAGTGACCATAAAATCAGCGTGTCCCTTCTTATATTAGTCGTTCCGATCCCGCATACTTTACCTTAACTTCGCCCTCGGCCGCTTTGTACTGGACATAGTCGAGACCATTAGAGCCATAGCTAATGCGGTACTCCTGCACATACTCCTGCGAGTGCGCTCGGCCCTGCGTGGTGATCCTGGTGATGTTCTTCACCGACCCGAAGTCGATCACCAACTGCTGGTCGAAGTCATTCTCCGAAGCCGTCCACGCGTTCAGACCTTCCAGTGAAAGTAACATTCAAGGCGTTGCCAAGCGACGGGTGTTAGTAAACCGATGGTAGGTTAGATCGAAATGAATGGTCAGTCTCGTGTCCATGGTTTATTTTCGCATGCCTATGACAATGGTATGTGATACTAACAAACTTAAGCCTAGTCTTTAAAAACTTTTAACCCAGCCCACTTTGTAAAAAAAAACTTCACACTTATAAAACATAGCCCCTTTCCTTAAAACATAAAATTACATTTTATGAACTAACTTAGGTTTTAAAACTAAATCACATTTAGGAATATTTAAACTGCTTCTTAAAAAAGTCAGTGGCAAAGTTTGGATCACTCTCATATAAAGGTTTATTTTCTTTGATGATGGCTTCATAGGTCAAGTATGTGAAAGGTACAATGGGAAGTGGTTCAGTTTCTTTCCTGATTTGTATTGAAACTGCTACGGCGTGTTTATCGTCTAATAAAGTCTCCTGAAACACCCAGTCTTGCTTCAAAACTCCCCTCACATACAAACTTGTATCTTTGACAAAGTTGCCAACTTCTAACTTCTTTGTTTTGACATCAAAACTTATTTCATGGAGTGGCACAGTGATACCAAAACCAGTGTTCTTCACATAGCTCTCTTTTAAGCACCAAAGGCGATAGAAACACGCTACTTGCTCCATCTCTGTAGGAAAACTCTTTATAGTTTTCCATTCATGTTGGGAAAACTGCTTATTCATCAGCCTGAAGAATTCTGGTACATCTTTGTTGGTTGGTGGCTCTATTTTCATGATATCAATGCCAATATTAAAATTCACACTGCCAGCCAGAACTACATAGTCTCCTTGATGAGATACATTGAAGCTCAAGGGCATGTCACCTGCACCCATCAGGTAGGGCTTCCCATGGCCATCTCTGCCAAGTTTGATGTCCTCATATGGTATTGAAGTTGATAAATGTACAAACTTTCTCATCATAAGTCTTCCAATCAGAGAGGATTTAGCGTCATCTTGGAAGAAAAATTTTGAAATTCTGTGTTTTTCTTCAGGTTGCACACAGCTTGATGCCAGCAGAATGTCTTGTTCACTTGGCTGCCAAGTGGAGGCATTAAATGCCCATCTTACGTTGAATGCTTTCAGCATTTTTATGTCGTGTTCTAATATAGTAAAGAGATTATGACTCCAAATATTACTTAGGGTCCAAATGTTCAGTTTATTACACACTTTGTGGACCTGTTGAGGAATTAACATGATTTATTCCTCATTTAAATTCTTTAATACAGAATTTGGTAAAAAAAATAACTTCATTTGAATGGCCACTTATTTTTTCACACCTACAAGCTTCTAGACAGCAAAAACTAGCAACTATCAAAACACAGTCTTAGCATGCAAAACATTTAAAACAACATAAAATTATAATCATACACAGCAAACAAAAATTAAGTGTAAAGTATATAGGGCCTATTTCATAATCAATAAGTAACCACTATTCATCAGAAAAATTACGTAAAGAACACATTTCGTAAGAAGTATTTGGCTGATAAACTAATTGAGACTTACTGTGTGATTGTAAAAAGGGCCCTTAAGTGTAAAGTTAACTTTCAGGGGTGTTATGAAACTAACTTTGACCTTAAAAATGTTTTGATTGCACAGGAAAAATTAAATACTTTGAAATACAAAATTTAAGATCATTACCAGCCTATCAAATAGGTAATAGAAGGTGACTTACCATATAATTTGGCATTTTCAGGTCCTCTGTCTCTAAGGCTGGATGTGGCAGTCAACTTAGCATTAGCTAACAGTGGTTCGTTGCACTCATAGTCAAAATAGTACCTCACGGAGTCTGAAATTAAAAAAAATATAAAATCAAAGATTTTCAAGCAACTTATTTTAACGTACCAAACTGTAGTTTTAAGAATATTAGAGAGATTGTTCATTCATAGCAAGTAACTAAACAAATAGATCTAACAAAATCGAGGATTTGCTCACTGTTACTATTGATAAAACAAAATGGAATTCTAACCGGGCTATTCGGCACACATGGTTACAAAAAATAAGATAAAGGTAGTACTGTAGAAGTGGATACAATATTCTTCAAGGAAATATTGCCAAAGTAACGAGACTGAAAATTGATATAAAATATAATGTACGACTACAAATTAACACCGTTTAATGCACAGTCTTATACTTTAAGATGTAAATAAGGCCGAACGTTAGAAAATTAGATTAAAAAATTGAAATAAATAATGTCCAACTAACCTGCATAAGATTTTGAATTGCAAAAGCAAAGTAACACAACTAAATAGCACACAAAACTACTCATCATAATTTCATAATTCTAATGTACGAAACCAAGAAACAGAAACTATTGAACCAGTCAGAAAAACGAATAAAATTGTTTGATCATTACGATAGCGTTGTCACAAAAAGTCATCAAGTTGATCAAGCCGGACAACACCCAAAGTGAGTTTGTTTTCGTTGGCTACGAACTGAGTTAACGTCAAAATACAAGCAGCGGATTGGTAGATATAATTATGTCATGCCATTTTTTGACCAATAAAAACCGGCCAAGCGCGAGTCGGACCCGCGCACTGAGGGTTCCGTACCACCCTTAAAAAACTTAATTTGGGGTCCACTTACTTCCACCTAGCGAAAATATCACACTATTTTTTTGACGGCAACAATAACTTTGTTTTTCATAGTGTTTGTATGAAAGACAAAGTTATATTTGCGGTTGATGAAAATGTGCAATATCTCAAAAACTACTAGTTCGATATCATTGAAACCAATTTTCGTTGCAAGTTATGGTTGAGATCTGCATTACATATTTTTTTCAAAATTTTCACTTTCTTAGTTCTAAAGTTAAATGGGGGGGGACGCCCATTTTACCACTTTGGAGGCGTCTATATCTCAAACCTTAGACTTTTAGAAAAAAATGTTGTAGAAACCTCAATATCATTTTAAAAGACCTATCCATAGACACCCCACACGCATAGATTTGAGTAAAAAAAAAATTTTAGGTTTTAGTTTCATGTATGGGAGCCCCTTAAATAACATTTTTTTCTTACTTTTTGTACCTGAATCGGAAAGCGGTGAACAAGATACACCTACCTACCACATTTGAGCTGTGTGATGCTAATAGTTTCAGAATAAAGTGGCTGTGACAGACTTGACGAAACTATAAGGGTTCCGTTTTTGCCATTCGGCTACGGAACCCTAAAAAAGAAGTTACGTCCCTCTTTTCAAAGCAAACAGACTGGAATCTATTCAAAAACCATTGCGTAGTTTTTTTGGAAAAGTTTAATTAATTATATAAAAAACACAACCAAACAATGTGTAATGCCATAAAAGTAGAAAACTTTATAATATGAGAAAATATATGAAAGTAGTCCTCACATTAATACAAACAATATACAAAATATTAGAAAATTTTTTGAACTCATTTTCGAACGTACTTTCAAAAATGTTACTGAACTAAAAAGAAGATACCTACTAAAATAGTAGAATGTTAAAAAAGATATGTTTTTGTTTATGTGAGGAAAAGTCAAGAAGTGACGAGTGGGTGAGGGAGGATTTGTTGCTTTTTGCTTTTTGAACACCTTGCTCATAGATGTGCTCATCCATTCTAAACAAAAGCAAACGAGTGTAAATCTGTGCTTCTTGCTGATTGTTTTAGTAGAATTTAGTTCAGTTTCAGTTCGTTCGTTAAACCTACTAAATTCTACTAAAAAAAATGTTGGAAAATGTCGGATTGATGATTGATGGAGTTTCGTACTTTCTCCGATTTTCTAAGATTACTCGGGATTTCTTTCACCTTTAATTACTAAAACAAGCCAAACTAAAATCCTAATTAATTTTCTCTGAATATAGACTATCGTGTTAAGGACTGTGCTTCCGAAGTTTATACTTCTTTCGTTTTTTAGAGATGTTTTTTTGATCCCGTCCCGTTATTCCTGCAAGTTTTCTTTGCCACGTTTATTTCTGTTTATTGTGGACAACAAAATGTATTTCTTTTAAAACACCGTATTGGAATAAGGTAAGTAAGTTGATACATTAATAACTCAAATTCTCAGCTCAAAACATGAATCAGTGAATGATGACATCAGAGGCTTGCCATTTCAAACCGAGAATATAAACACCTTTCAAACTGTTTCAAACATATTGTAGGTACCTACTGTTTAAAATAAGTCTCGGTTTTACCTCTGAGGTATAATGCATATAAATAAAGGTTTCGAGGTTTTACTATTTGATCATATTTCGATCTTCGTTTTGAAGTACTGTATGCAACCTCTCCCAAATTATATCTTTAAATTTTTCAGCAGCAACCATGTCTAGCATGTCAGACCGCAAGGCGGAGCTGGAGCGGAAGAAAGCCAAGCTCCAGGCTCTCCGTGAAGAGAAAGACCGTCGCCGAAGAGAGAAGGAACAGAAAGATGCTGAAGAGGCCTTGGTAAGAAATCTTCAGCTGTAAACTTATTAGACTTATAGTTATTCATAAATAAATGCTTAGAAACTTGGGTCACAAAATGTTGTGCATTCTAGTTAGAAATCGTTTTTTTTTTAGCAAAGAGCATCAGCGGCATCCAGCCTGGACAGCCGGCGGGACCTTGATGAGATGCTGTCATCCCTGGGAGTGGCCCCTGTGAAGGATGTGCTCTCCTCTCTGTCCTCTATGACTTCTCTCACCCCACCACAAACTGCTTCGCCGGATGCCAGTCTACCACACACCGATAAGTCAAGCCTACCTATACAAGGGTAAGTGGGCTATTTATTTTTTCTATTTATTTTTTGTTGTATTGACAAATTAAAATATACATTATTTCCTGCTTTACTCACAAGGTAATTTCTTATTTGTAGGCTCTCTGATTTATATTTTCACTACCCATAGTGTATTTACTGAATTTTACTGACTACAGGGTTAAGAAAAGCTATATCTTACATCTTTCCTTTTCATCATTTTATACTTTTTTTACCTATTCCTAATTTGGAGTTTTGGAAAAAAACTAGAGATGTACCGATTAGTCGCCGACTAGTCGGCCCGCTTCTCACTCATGTTAATATGCTTAAAAAATCGAGTGATTGAAATGAAATTGTATCTTTACTCTTGTTATTTCTTATTATAAGAATCACAGTTTCAGTTTACAATACAATTTAATAATTGGTAGAAAATTTAAATAGGAACTCTTCCTTTAGTCTTATATAAAATAACAAAAAAAATAGGTTAAAGCAAATAATTATTGGTAATAAGTAGGTTCAATTATAACATAAAAAATAGGAACTTTGAATCCCGAAGTTGGGGATGTCAAAGGAAGAGTTACTATTTTTTCACTTGGGGACCCCAAGTTATTCAATCTCGAAATTAATAAAATAAAACAATACTAGAAGTATCTAAGTATAGTAAGTAAGGTCCGCGTGGGCGCCGACCGTGCGCCAATTCTACGAGCCGAGAGCGCGCTCACGAACATTTCCGACGTCACCCGGATTTTACCGAAAGTAATGATCGGCCTAGCCGACTAGTCGGCCATTTTGCTGCCGACTAGTCGGCTAGTCGGCCAAAGTCATAGTCGGCACATCTCTAAAAAAAACTCCACCTTCAATTGTTCCCACAGTGGTTTAAAGAAACCTTCGCAGCTGCAAGTTGTGTCTGTCCAGTCGACTGACATCCCTCCCAAAGAGAATGTCACATACGCCAAACAGACTCAGACAACTACTTCAGGGGTCACCGAACTCAGAGATGGTAAGTCTCGATTTTATTATTGTACATTAGGTTTTAGTTGAAATTTTTATTTTTTTACTATTTTAATCAGAATATCAAATTATCTTTTCCATATTTTGAATGAGTAAAATAAATATTTGGATGGTGTATTATGATTGAAGTGAAAAAGATATTATAACTTTGTACAAATACTACTTGTAGACAGAATGTTCTATATGATTTTAACTTTGTTGCATTTTTAATGTAAACTTCACAACACTTAACAGGATTATATGCAACTTTCACTGATATAAAAGATAAATATGGTCTTTACCTTCTTACTGTCAAAACATTGGGAAGTTAAAGACCATTATTACCTTTTATACACGTGAAAGTTGCATAAAATCCCGCTAACTGTTGTGAAGAACAGAATTTTCTGTTTGTGGTTTTTAATGAAATATTTATTCCCCTATTAATTAGCTTAATTTATGCAAATTCTCGAAATATATTGAGTTTAAATGCCAAAACTGATATTAAAATATATATATACTTTTTTCAATAAGTGCTACATCTTTTCTGTGCATATGGTATCAAGAATTTTATGTTGAATTTCGTTATTTTCCAGACTTGTATTTCAACAATCACATGTATTATTGTATGTTTTTTTTTTCGTTTTTTTTTTCTTGTTTTCTTTATGATTTGAGAATTTGCATTTACACTGTGAAGTCTTGATTTAATAATTGATTAACTGTGATGTCTGGGTGTTGGTTTTAACTGTGTCATTTGCAAACATAAAGGACTGGATATTGTTTAAATAATCGTGTGTCTAACATTTTTCTAACTAAAACAATATCTGAGCCATCATCTATCATCATCTATTAATATTAAACCATGATTATTTTTTGTTTATTGTCCACAGTCAACCGACTGCTATTGAAAAAGTCTTTAATCAAATAGAGTTCTCAGTGTTATTTGCAAATGATTTAACTCATTATAACCAATGACATCTGTAGTCACTGCAACAGTATTTACTTTTGCATTCATGTTTTATTTTATTTGCCCTTCAGCTTGTTGCCTGAATTGAATCACTAAAAATAATAAAACAAATTATTCAGTTACTGCAGCCATACAGGTTGTTTATTACCGAATAGTTTATTTGCAGTGAATTGTACCTAAACTATATTTAGTACTTGTTACATCCAATTTGAGTATTCCGGTACATTTTTCTTAACGAATATTATTAGATTCAAAAGTTATCTGTCTCATAAAACATCGCACTGCACTTGTACAATTCAGGCTACAGCAACCTTCGGTACGAAATTTAGTTGACCGCTTCACGATGTCTCATTTCCGTGCTGTCCAATCCTCTGACGCAACGTAACAAAAAGTAAATACTGTATGAGTTTCGGTGCAATGTTTGTGTTCGTGCTACCATAAACAAGGCTGCTCTTCCAATGCCTCACCGCTTGCAGGATACATGGAGGACTGGTGGCGGCCGCGCAAAGGTAAAACACAAACACTTATTTGTCTTATTATTTTAATACTCACCACGAACAATGTACCTGAAGATTCTTATACAGGGTGATGTATAAATGTACTACAACTACTTTACTATTATTAAAGACAGACGGGAACTTATTTTTAGTTATGTTTTTTTTTAAATTATTATTGTGTTATTCAGTACATTGTTCCGTGGAAATTTTAAAATATTGTCTTGGAAAAAACGAACAAGTCATAAATATTTATTTACTATGATGATAAATAAAAGACAATATTTTTTTAATGCTTAGCCAAATTGAACAAAAAGATAAAGAACCAAATTACGCCTACAGTACTTATTTGACTAAGCATAAGAATAAATGCATGCTAATTTTATTATTTGAACTTTTTTCATAACAAACACTAAATAATTTGGGGGGTCGAAATTTTGGAATTAATTGGTCCTGGCATGTTTCATTAACGCACCGAGAAACATTCGCATGGGCTCTGAGACTTGAAATAACAAAACTTGTGTCATTGTTAATATCATTTGTTTTTGTTTGTGGGTATTATAAGTATTTGTGTAAATATTACTTTTTCTGGAACAGATCAACTTGGGATTTAATAAATAAATTATCTTATTGTACACTTAAACGTCCCAGTATCACGAAATGTTGACTGACGTGTTGTTTTTATTTTTTGTCCTATTTTAGCACACGCAACCGACTACTACGGTAAGTCATTATTCCTCCCGGCGCTTTCTGTCGTTCTCTTAAAGTTAACTGTCTTTCATGTCGGTGATTAACTGGTGTCGGTTGTATTATATCCCTCATCTCGACTTAGATCTGTAAATAGACGATCCTTTCTTTCACGCTTCTAGTTTTTTTCTTACTAACAAGATCTAGGCGCGATTAGTCGCAGATTACTTGATAAAATATTTTATGAATTAACTTATAGTGTCATGGATAGCTGATAGACAATTAGGCTGTCACAAAAATCAAACATCTCATAATGTTCTTTATCAAGAAATCTGGAATAGGGATTAATCACATGCGGGGGTTGAGTGACATTTACAATTAATACGAGTCTGTTGTGATGTCCATTTCTAATTAATGTTAAAAAAATATAATGTGGCCTTCCAGAGTTCTCCACGAGGTTTTCTATTTGAAACCCTCAGATATGGCCGCAAAATATTTTAATCAAGTAAAATAATATGAATTATTAGAATATGATAATTATATTGTGTATATCGTTTATGGTGGTAGTATGGGTTCGCCATATCATCTCACGCTGACTTACCCTTCCAATTCTACTAACCAACACTGCACAGGTCTTAACACATGAGCTCGGAGTTTGTGAAACTCACAGACTTACTACACTTCCGGATTGTATGTTTGTTTTCATTTGAAATTACTTCACATGAAAACAAAGACATAATTCAGTCGTAAAAAGCATTCGGTCGACGAGAAATCGTCTGACTTTTTGCCGTAAGTCTGTAGTTTCACAAGAGATGCTCGTTAGGTCATGCTGTAAATGAAAAGCACTGTGGATATGCTAATCTATGTATAGTCTGAATATTTTATATATAATGGTCAAAAGATACTGACATTGTTTTTGTTTTTCCTCCCTTTTTCAAGATGAGTACAATCTAAACCCGGGTTTAGAGTGGGAGGACGAGTTCACAGGTAGGTTTCAAATCCGAAACATAATCAATCATTATTGAACTAAATTTGCCCTTGTAGAGCCTGTGCCACTGTCACTTAGCATGTTTTTGTTTTGTTACTTACCTTATTCTTCATATATGTAACGCTATTTATGAGTATAATAGCTAACAACAACATTTAACTATAGCACATACAGTATTATTATGATATGTTGGGTCATAAACAGTCTTGGACTTATTAATAAGTGTTGTTTTTTCATTTCAAAAGTGAACAGTCTGTATATGATCCCACGTAGCCATGTAGCCCTGACAAGTACCATTTTATTTCACCCACATTCAAATTATACTATTATATTATGAGTAGTAAAATGACCTTGTCAGTATGTCCTATAAATATATTTTTATAATTTTGAAGACATTTGTGCATGTGACAGAATATATTTCATGTGTGTTGCATGAAAGTTCGACATCTTTTTTTAAGTAAATTATAAATGGTAATATATTATGATACATAGTTGTATTTACTGTTATTATTATAGTGAGACTTGTATCTCTCTAGTGGAGAGCTCGGGAAGTTTTTTTTGTGATTTTTTGCATTATTTTTTAAAGTAATTTGAAGCTTTCTGTCACTTATAATATTGATGCTTAATTTTACGATTTGTGTGATTATTTGCGTATGCAGTAATATAAATTGTAGCTTAGAACAGATTCAGTTAAGGTGACAATAAAATCCATCCCTTAAATAGGTTACATCAGTAATACCGGGTGCCAAAAAATGCTTTTTTAATTTTAGGACAACCGTACACAATATTCAGTTTTCCGTCGCTTAGAGTTTCGTTGTATTTTTTTTAAATGTTATATTGTTATTTATGACTCGGCTTCAGGAAACTGAAACATTAATCCATGAGAGTATAGTTACAGTAATGCTTTCTCGTTCAATGCTGCTAACATAGAAGGTATAAAATGAAACGTGGTATGATACAGCTTCAGTTAACGATGCATGCTCGTAGTGCCACTGTAGATTAGAAATCATCTTGAAACCCTTATGCTTGATAGTTTGAAGGATAAATGGTTCGATGTTCGATTTATAAATGTAAAAGCTATTTTTATTCCTAAGAAAGTGATACAATTTGAATGACATTTGCAATTTTTTTGTAGTCTTTCTAGAAAAGTATAGTTTTATTTACAAAAAGTACATACTTCAGTGACCATAAAAATAATTACACATAACAAAATTTTGAAATGATGTAACTAAATCCTATATGTATCTGGCAATGAGATATCGTGTAATTATTTATTTCATACATTTCATATATTTCTGACAACAAAAGATCGCAAGATAGTTGTGAATCTATTGAATTAATTTCAATAAACTATTATTTAATAATATAAATTGCACTTGTAAAAAGACAACTGTGACTCTATGACAGACGAGGAATTGAACCCCGTGTCTTACGCAATCCGGGCGTATGCCTATACCACTCGGCAACCGTCACATTAACAAGCCTGTTGCATACGCCCGGATTGCGTAAGACACGGGGTTCAATTCCTCGTCTGTCACAGAGTCACAGTTGTCTTTTTACAAATGCAATTTATATTATTAAACAAAAATAAACTATTATTTATTACTGTAACTATTCATCTCATCATCAACATACAAACACCAAAATACTTTCGCTTCACTACATATTTAATTGGTAGTAGACTGTCAAGTGAACTAGGTAGTGATACAGTATAAAGCAGAAATATTGTCTAGCAAATGAAACAAGCCAGAAATGCCAGCGAAATGGACAAGATCCTCTTCTGTTATAGTAACTCATTGTTTTCATCACTATTCTTAATCGACAATATCCACCAGGAAATAATATTACACGACCCTACGCAAGCGGTGCACATCACTGGCACGCAGGGTGTGGGTCAGCCCCAACATCATTCTGAAGATGTGCTCTCCCAGAGATTTGACTGTCTGTATATCAACCATTGTTATATGGTTCATATATGGACTAATACCCAAATGCAATCTGGTGGGTCGTCTTAAATTTATTTTTTATTTAATTTGTGTTCAATTTAGTTTAATTCAATAATTTAAAATGCATGAATGACTTTATTATGTCGAAAAAAAATAATTAAATAATATTTAATAAGTTCATGATTAATATTGACAAGTAGTTTGTATTACTTTCACATTTTTCATATAATATACCGGAAGTTTTAAGTGCAAATTAACCTTTCATACGGTACCTAGACTTGGCTTATTATTTACTCATCAAACTACTTGACAGTCTACAAAGTATGTTCGCAATCGTGTGTGTCATCTGTTAGGCCTCGCGCTTGTGTTGTGCTAATACTTTCGAACCCATGTAGTCTAATACGTACAGTCAAACAGCATCACCCACACAGTAGTTTTCATAGTTTGCGGCATATGTAAGCAGTTGTCCAGTTCCTATAAACAATACAAAAAAAAACATAGTTTTTTTTGCTAGTGTTTGCGGTTAAAAATAGACGTATTGTGCTTTTTGGTTACAGCAAGCTTCTTAAATTAAAAGTAAATAAGTAGAAAATTGTTTTTTATTTATTTTTACTTTTGCTCTTTCGTTCACTCCCCAAATTTAATAGTAATACAGTAGTATAATTTTCATTCTAACTGCTTACATATCCCCAAACTAAAATCATCTAATAGGGCACAAGTAGTTATCATGTAGCGCACAGAAGTATTTTACACAATCTATTTCCATGAAGTTACATTAATTTGCTTACTATTTACTCTACTATCTATTTACTCTTAAAGTACCAATTGATGATTCATAACATAAATTACTAAAATAATAACTTCATGGAACTAACGATTTTTTAGCGCGGCTGATTTAAGAAAAATAACAGGTCAACTCCTACTCCATTAAAATTTCCGACACTCAAAAGCAAAACTCAGGCTACGCATTAGACCATCGGTCAATTCTCGATCCTACTGCCTAAATCAGCCGCGCCCACGGGCGTTACTCCCGCCCCGCGCCGCGTCGGCAAGGGCCATTCTTATTCACCGTCCAGTGCTTACATTCGACGGTGACGCCGCGCGGCAAGGCGACGAGGAGGATGCGGCGTTCCACGGCAAGCTGCCGCCGGGCATCCTGCCGCACGGGCTGCCGACCGTGAAGGAGGTGCAGCCGGCGGTCACCACGGCGCCGCAGGAGGCGAAGGAGGAGGAGAAGGAGAAGAAAGGTATGGGAATATACCGAGAAAACATAAGGGCTTCCGCTAAAACTGGTCTCGCGTGACCACATCAATAAAATAATAATATGAGCACCCGCCTTGTGCACCTGTGCGAGTTTTAGCGGAGGCACTTAATCCACTACTAAGTTACTTCGATGGTGGATTCACATAGCAAGGAGACTTAACGGCCGCAGTCTTGCCAGATACCATATGCAATCGATGCCACCCAACTGTCAACTGTTGGGATCCACCACAATGCAAACCAAGAAAAGGGGCTTACTGATATTGTCTAGTCTTGCTATAGAAGCCCCGATTGTCTCAGGCAATTTTTCTGTAAACCCTGTTTACACAATTATTACAATTTAAAATGAGTCCGGTTGACGTAATCTCGCTGGTTTGTTCTTTGGCGGCCTAAACCTTGTAGTCAGAAAGTTCTGTCTTCTCGTATTTTCCGCTTTGGAGTTGACTTCATCACCTTGGTTGAGAATGCTCATTGGAAGAGAATATGAAATGAAATGACTTCCTAAATACCTTGTCTATATCATGTGTTCTTATCATGGTCAAAGTTTCATGTTGCTAGACTCAAATCTACTGCCTACCTGGCTGATCAGGGAACCTCACGTTTTCAGTTCGCGAGCTGAGCGTGGACGAGAAGCAGACCATCATGCTGTCGGCGGAGTTCCAGCGGTTCATCAGCCGCGCCGGGCGCGTCATCGAGCGCGCGCTCGCCGAGTCCGTCGACATCTACACCGACTACACCGGCGGCGGCGACGCCGAGAACGCGCTGTGAGTAGAGTACTACATTTGCCAGCTGAATGTTTGTTGAAAGCTAACCCTTATTACAACTTCATAAGATACGATAGATTAGATTGTATTTATCTTGATGAGCTGTTTTCCGTACTTTCAAATTCATGATTAACTGACCCCTAAACAACGTAGCGTTTCAGGGTTCAGTTTGCTGAACGTTACCCAGGAGGTCTGTATTTATATCTGAACTTTTTTTTAATATCCAGAAACAGCTGTATGTCGGAAATTGGTGCTGGTGACTCATTTTATCATCCTTTTACTCATGCATATTAAATATGGTGCCATTTACCGCAGAAGCACATAAAATTCTTTGCCACAAGCCACAACCTGACTTGGCTTCCAACGGCTGGATGGCGTTGTAGCTGCAGTACAGAAACTAAACCGCGGTATTTAAGATTTAGATGAAGAAAGTATTTTGATTTCTTTTTCGCGTCAAAGAAAGCATAAGAATTTGATAAGAAAGAAGAGACTCCGAAAAACTGTTAAATTATATGTACATCTGCTGCTTCAGTCGACCATCTCTCATTGCAATGTTTCTTTCCCAGAGACGACAAGTCCGACGCGCGCCTATCGCTCGTGCGCACGTTCTACGACGAGCGCTGGTCGCGCGGCCGCTGCGTCACCTGCCTCGACTGGTCGTCAGCGCACCCTGAACTCATGTTGGCGTCGTACCACAACAGTGATGACGCGCCACACGACCCTGATGGAGTCTGCTTGGTTTGGAACACCAAGTTCAAGAAGAGCACCCCTGAGGATATATTCCATTGTCAGTCACCGGTCATGAGCGCCACCTTCGCTAGGTAAGATCTTCATGTGTTTCTTTAGGTCCATTCGGAACTCATGCTGTCGTCGTACCACAACAGTGACGACCCACTACGTGATCCTGATGGAGTGTGCCTCGTTTGTATACCAAGTTCAAGAAAAGCACCCCTGAGGATATCTTCTACCTTCGCTTAGTAATTGTTGAAGATCTTTAGGTCCATCATTACGTGCTAGGTCTATAGGGCAATCCAAATACCACAACGACGCGACGTGCCTACATTATCATTACCGTGACGGTAAGAAGAGCACCCACTTTCCAGTGTCTGTGGTTTGTCATTAACGTTACTTTTACCAGCTTAGTTTTAAAAATAATAAGTAACAGGTATTTTCTAATATGATGTACATACCCAGTGATGATCACTTCATAATCTCACTTGAGATTTCCTCGTATAAAATAAAAAGTTTACGTGGAACTTCTGGACAGTATTTTTGGAGATTGGGACTACTACTACTTGCTATCTGAGGTTTAGTTAAAAAAACACTTTATCTGCAGATTCCACCCGAACTTGATCCTGGGCGGCACATACTCGGGGCAGATCGTGCTGTGGGACAACCGCGTGCAGAAGCGCACGCCCGTGCAGCGCACGCCGCTCTCCTCGCTCGCGCACACGGTACGTACTACGTTACACTTTACCTCTTTGTCTGTGGACAGTCCGCTAGCACATCAGATTACCCACTTTTATTTCAAATTACCCGTTATTACAACTGCCTATGGTACTGTTTGCATTGACGTGCTGTTGTCCGTACTTTCAAATTCATGACTAACTGACCCCTAAACAACCTATGAATACTTATAAGTCCGGAATAAAGAAGATAGAATACTTAAAGATTTTTTCATCTCTCCTGTTCGGAAAATAGCACTTTCCTGTGTAGATAGCCGGGTGGAAAATAGCTTATCCATCCCTAGGGTGGAAAGTAATTTAGTTTTAATTGGAATGGTATAGAGTCAAGGCATGCAGTCAAAGCTTGGGTCAAAGATAATTGAGTCACATCATATTATAAAAATAATAAACATTTTTGCTTAGCTATACATTGAAAAACATGTTTATTATGATCGTTGATATAAAAAATATTCAATTGATTCAATCTATAATTAAAATATACATATTACCACGGGGTCTCATTCGGAACATAGGTTTCATAGCTTGTAAATTTTCTTGATAGATGGCGCTACCCGTCTGGCCATCAGAGAAACGATTTATTAATTTGGATTAAAAACCTAAAATACATGAAGATAATATCCAAAAAATATGTAAATAAATATTTTTAGCCGTTTAAAACAGATGAAACTTAATACTACCTATTTTTTTCTCAAAAAGTAAAAATGTTGTAAATATCATAAAAGCACAATTAAAAGCATGCTTTAAACGACATAGAGCCCTCTGTCGGTATATGATAGAACTTTGTGGCATATTTATGAGGTGGTAATAGATGGCGCATTTTCATAGAACGTTTTTGTTTGTCCATTGATTATAATGCAACTTTAAAAGCTAAGCAAGTACGAATTAGGTTATGCAATTTATTTTGATAGGTCACTGGGCGGTGGAGTAAACAAAATAATGTTGATAACCGCATCCGTGAGCGTTTAAACATTGGTAGGTTTCATAAAACAATAGGATATAGGTAAAATATTTGAATAGTTTTATAACATTCTAAGATTTCTGAACATCATCACATGAACATAAATAACCAACAAAAAGGCAATTCTAGCACATAACGGTTTTCTCCGAAACTTTGTTGTCTGTAATTCCACAGATTTCATAAGTAATTGGCGTTGACTGTTTTTAAACGTTTTCAGTTTTCAAAATGTCAAAGGTTATTGCACAATGATAATTGATAATATTGATTGATAATAATAACTGTTTAATCGTCATCACCACGACGTTGGTTTTGTTGTCAATGATGAAGATTTAGGGTGACCATGACTAACAGTTTGGTAGGACAAATTGGATTTTATTTAAGAAATTAAGCATGATAACAATACTAGCAACAAAGACTAACTTGTTAAACATGTGCTTCTACACTAAGATGTCCCTTAGTGCTAACGATTTCATAAAGATATGTATAATCCGTTTTTTATTGCTTGTCAAATATTGTACACATTTTTTTCTTTTAAAGAATATCAGTTAACGAAATCAGTAAAAAAAGTAACATTAATTAACTATTTGATTTAAAAAGATCTCAAGTGTTCAACGATAAATTACCTAATGCAGGTTGTGATTGTTGTGTTGAAAAGAATGATTTCGTTAATAAGAAATTTCAAGATTGTTTACAATATTCAACAAGCAAAGAAAAACTGACGTTTTATCCAAACACTGACCGCACCGTAAGTTGCTTAGCATCGGTATTAATACTGCCACCACTGCGCTACGATCGAGCACCTCTTCTTTCTATTTTCGTATCATAATATAATCAAAATAAAACATTTAAATCACTCAATGTTAAATATGAATGTTTTCAGATTGACAATAGCAATTACTCTGTCACACTTCCAAGCGTCATCCGGATACCAGATTCGATGAGCATTGAAACAGGTGCATAACCTAAAAAAAATGTTTCTACAGGGATTTTCTATATTTTTCGTTTGAGAATCTCAATTTTTTTGTAATTCACTGTAGCAAACGTCTTTCAAGTGACTATTATCACGCGGTTACACATATTGTATTTGCACTGCCTTTAATCACTTTTTCCAGACACGAATTCGCTACTTGACGCCATTTTGTTTTGCTCAGCCGTGGCACGTAAAAGAACTAAATTAAAAAAAAATTGGCATTATGCATACTGCGTTTCAATTGTACCTACATAAATGTTGCGGCATTTCATAAAATTCCGCCACTTTTGATTAACATTTCTATTGCCGCTTATATTATTATGCCGCGGCATGTTGAAGAAATAAGTTCTGGTTATTGGCACACGTGTCTTATTGTTACGCTGCTTATCATAATGTGGGTAGGCCTAAGTTCAGCAGTTGACGTCTTTTGGCTGATAATGACGATGATGATGTTGAGTGGTGATTATTATATTATATTATATTCTTTCTTTATTGCACTTTAAAGATGTACAAAAAATACGAGAAGTCACAATGTGAACAAAAGTGGGCTTAACCCTAATCCCTAAAAGTGATCTCTTCCAGCCAACCCATAGGTATTTGAAATGAAATAGTTGCGGTTATCGGCAGTAATATAATGCCAAAATGAGATTATTTTTCGTTCAGTTAGTTTAAAAAAATATATAAACATGTTTATCTGCTTAGTAGGTACCTGGGTGACCTGGCTTTGCTGTATTTTATTTTAGACTAATAAGACTAAGGTTTTTGATAAAGGGTACCCAATAATAGTTTTTCTCGTTTAGCAGATAATGCGTAGATAGATTTTTGGCGATGCGAAGATTATCCACGCCTTTAGCGGTGAAATTTAGAAGCTGTCAACTTTTTTTAGTCAGTCTTCTATAATACATTCATTACCTGCCCGCCACTAATTAAAGTTAATAGTTTTTAAGAAATGTTTGTCGTGTATACAGTTCTATTAATTACTCTTCCACCATGATCAACACAAGCCCATCACCTCTTTTCAATATACTTGTAAAAATAGAATATTTACTATGCATGAAATAAATAGTAATATTTTTTTACTCCATCGTAGTACCTATTTACCTATACATACTTGAAATCTGCCATTATAAAATGTTTTATCTAATCGATGATTTTTAGATAGATGCCGTACACCATGACACCCTTAACTAAATTCAGGATCTACTTACTTTCACCTAACGAAAACATTACATTTGTGACAACAAAAATAACTTTGTATTTCTTAGTGTTTGTATGGAAGACAAAGTTATATAATTGCGGTTGATAAAACTGTGCAATATCTCAAAAACTACTTTGGAAGCGTCTATATTTCAAACGTTAAACTATTGTTGCAAAAATCAACAAAACATTTGAGAAACAATAAATGATTTCATGAGTAGGAGTGGGAATAACTTCTTGAATTCGCCAACATAATATAACACTTTTGTTACCAATAAATAACATGTTAATTTTGACGTTATAATAATATTAGTCTTGCTGGACTCTTATGCTATTTTACTGGTTCTACTGCAAACAGAAATGTGTTATTTTTATTACTTATCGTCGATCTGATATGTTAACGAATTACTGCAACCAAAAACCTGTCTTACTGCACTGACTTAAAACACAATTTAAAATTCATGGAAAATGTTATTTTTATAAGTTATCGTCGATCTGTTATAATATCAAATTACTGCAACCAAAAACCTGAAAAAATTCCTAACGGTTATTTTTATTAGCTCTATATAGATAGACTAACCGATAGCGGCTATTTTATCGAATTACTGCAACCAAATACCTGTCTTATTGCCATGTTTTAGAACACACAATTATATTAATTTATTTCATTTCTTAGTTGCACCGTCCACAATAATTTCTGCTTAG
Organism: Pyrausta aurata; assembly: GCA_963584085.1. Taxonomy (NCBI): domain Eukaryota; kingdom Metazoa; phylum Arthropoda; class Insecta; order Lepidoptera; family Crambidae; genus Pyrausta; species Pyrausta aurata. Next base: position 1,039,318 of record OY757259.1, read on the forward strand.
CCCAAAGGTATGACTGGTAGAGAATGCCATATGGCGTTAAGTCCACCTTTTGTACAAACTGTGGTTGTGCAATAAAGTATAAATTAATAAATGACGGTAGAAATATTGTAATACTTTCATTCAGAAATTATGTTGTTTCTTTAGGAAAGAAATTATGATAATTTTTAGAAATATCTTAGTGTTCATTAGAACCAAAAAACGTTAAATTTGTGACTATGTGTAAGGTTAGGAAATGACACTAAGTTCGCAAATGATAAGTTGGTAACATAAAATGTGTTACTGCAATTGGGAAGTGAAATCGGCTAAACAATGTTCTGCTAACTGACAAAGAGTAGTTTGTATTATTTTTGGAAGAAGTACTTTTTATTCGTTTTGAATGTTATTTTTGTCACGAGACTATTTAAATGTGAACTTTACGAAAACCAAAACGGATATTTTAATCTTATTTAATATCTTCATTGGTTCTTATTCGTCCTATGTGCAAATCAGACTTTATTTCTGATCTGAGTCTGGTTTTGACGTAAACGTTGTTAAATCATGGTTACCCTAAAACTATAACTAACGTCGAAAATTGAACGAGTTGTTATTTTCCTTTGGCATTTTGCAAAGCTGCGAGCGTTTATATTATTATAATTGACAACACCATTAACTTAATGAAAACAATGGAATGATAAGTACAATTTGGTGCGCCATATCCACAACGGTCAACGGCCACACACCGGTTTAGCCGCCGGCTCTTGCTAATCTATAGCTGCCGGGCGGAATAATAAAATAAGATTTAAGCTGTCTACCATAATTAATCAGTCAGGTATCAAGCGAATGCCGAGAATCGCATAACAATGGAATTTTTATTGTGTCTCGTTTACACATACTTGACGAGTTAAGAAATAAATATATTTTTTTATTAGAAATTATTCCAAAGAAAACTGATTTCCTTCCTAAGTAACACCGGCTTAACTCGTCAAGTATGTGTAAACGAGACACAATAAAAATTCCATTGTTATGCGACTCTCGGCATTCGTTTGATACCTGACTGATAACAAACATTAACATGAAACACGAGTCAAAATTGCATGAATGTGAAAATCAACTCAAATATCAATACATAAATTACATAGATGATTAATAACATTTCTGCTTGCACTGTCGAAATAATAATTCGGCGCGCGGCGTGAGACTAGCGTGGGCTCTCCTCGAGAGGTCACGCGAGCCGGCCGACGAGCCGTGCAACAGCCTCGCTCTGTCTCGCTCTTGAAATACCTACTAAACTAACCAATCTATCCGTACTCTTTACTCTCATAATGGGGACTGAAACAGAACTACTGAGAGAGCCGTATTGGACGGTCCTTGTGCTAGTGAACAAAAGATAAGGAGAAACTTGATTTCTGAAGTACTTACAAATTGCATTTATTTAGGAAACCTACTCTACTTTTAATGATGGATGACGAAACGCGACGTTTTAATTTTTTCATTTACAAATTACGCACAACAAATTACTGTCATAAAAATTAGAACATTTTAAATTATTTATTATAGTAGTTTTAGGACATCTTGTCACATATTATTTTATAATTTCTGGATTTTGTTGAAAAGAAAAGAGAAAAAAGTTCAAAACACTGATAAAAACAAAAACAACATTATAAAAGAAGAACATGAAGTACTGGGATTCGAACCCACGTGTTTCAAATCCAAGGCCGCCTTACTAATCCGCTGCGCCGTCGTGTCACTAACAATAGTAGCGAAATTTACCTTTGTATTTTAGTTACATTATTTTAACCCTATTTTAGTGATACAGCCACAGTCAGCCACTACAGCAATAAGTTTAGCGCCATCTATTGAGATACTAAACACGTAGACTAGTTGCGACCAATCGACATGCTTATCCGTGAATCCAGTCTACGTAGCGCCATTTATTGACGTGCTGAACACATGAACTAATTGCGAGCAATCGACATGCTTTATTTCGTGAAATGCAACAGTCTACGTAGCGCCATCTAATCCGTGTTGTAGTATTCCAACGGGTGCCCGCAAATATTGGCCAGTTACGGCGGAACCGTTTTCTTGTATGAGATGAGGTATCTGTACTAGTAGTATTATATTATCTGTGATATTACTAATCTGTGATTAAAATATTTGGCTTCCCGCCATAATACCAAGATGACACTTTTTTTATTTTAAATTGTCAGTGTCATTTTTTCTTTTCGAACTCTACCTACTTTTTCAAATTTTGACAATTATTATCTGTGGGGAAAATTCGATCGATATTTTTTACAAGGATTTTAATTATTTCGTATCGTCTGCTTTTTCGTACTGTTTTCATGTATTCGTGTCGTTATTCTTTCTAATCATGTTAGATGTTTGGAGAACTGTAAATTAACTGTCTTTTTGTGCAAAAACTTGAGTTTTCCTTTCTCGCTGTACTACCATAATACCTCACCATGACATCTACAACCACTATTGTAAATGTAATGTTTTTCCTCACAGTCGAAATGAAAAATAGTATGTTTAACTCGGGTGAAAGCACCATTTCACTCTCGAATTATAGGCGCTCTTACTTCGTTCGAGCGCCAGAAACATCTCGAGTGAAAAGGGTCGCTTTCTCCCCTTGTATAACAATCTACTATTCTGTAAATAGAGACTTCACATTAGAATATTTGTCTTCTCTTTTTCTCTCAATAATTTGGTATGAAATTAAGTCTATTCAGTCAGATGCAGATTAGCAGTCGGGCTTTTCTTTGTTAGTGATCATCAAACATAATGTTTAACATATATTTGGAAATTAACGTTTGCATGGATTTAAGCAAACTCGGTCAACTTCGTATTTGTATATTTTAATATTTGTTCAGTTGTTCGGTCGGGGCTAAACCTTATACTTCTTTTTTTTTAAGAGCTTTGCTCTTGTCGGTGGAGTTTTCTCCATTCATCTCTATTCTGAGCCATCTCCTTGACCTCTTGGTACGACTCGACGTCCAACTTTTTCTTTATTTGGGTCATATACGCTTTTCTAGGTCTTCCTCTTTTCCTTTTCCCTTCAATCTTTCCCTCTATGATGATCCTAATCAAGCTATCGTGCCGTACCAAGCGTCCAAGCATCTTCCCTCTCCGGTTTTCTATTGATTGGAGTATAAAGTATAAATGGAGCGGCAAATCCAATCAAGTAAAAATCATAAAAATTGATCCACTTGTTTTCGAGTTATACGTGGCGTAACTAACACGACTTTTTTTTATAAGATCGTGAAATTGCTTACGTATAACTTGTAATATCTCCTACAGCACCCGGTGTACTGCCTCTCCGTGGTGGGCAGTCAGAACGCGCACAACCTCATCTCCGTGTCGACGGACGGGCGCATGTGCACGTGGTCGCTCGACATGCTCTCGCAGCCGCAAGAGACCCTCGAGCTGCAGCACCGGCAGAGCAAGGCCGTGGCCGTCACCTGCATGGGCTTCCCGCACGGGGACGTGAACAACTTCGTGCTGGGCAGCGAGGACGGAAACGTGTATACCGGTGAGTGTAGGAGACTAGTGTGTATACTCTATAAATCAACTTTACCAGGTTTTATGTACTGCTGAATTTTCATCCATCCGGTCCGGTCCATGGTCTTAAACTGTGTGATTCCTATCTCCTGTTGAAGTGTATGTGTCTATCTATCTATTCAACTGAGGCAATAAGTTGAAAGCTGTATTATTTTGCATCCGTTTTCATTTGTGGCATTAACGTCCTATTTTTGTGGCGTACAGGCAGCCTGTACGGGCAGCGCGCCGGCGTGGCGGAGTGCATCGAGGCGCACGCGGGGCCCGTGACCGCGCTGTCGTGCCACGCCGCGCCCGCCGCCGCCGACCTCGCGCACCTCTACCTCACCGCCTCCGTCGACTGGAGCGTCAAGCTGTGGAGCTCCAAGGTAACAGTGGCGGCCTGTACGCGACCTCGCGCGCCTCTACCTCACCGCCTCCGTCGACTGGAGCGTCAAGCTGTGGAGCTCCAAGGTAACAGTGGCGGCCTGTACGCGACCTCGCGCGCCTCTACCTCACCGCCTCCGTCGACTGGAGCGTCAAGCTGTGGAGCTCCAAGGTAACAGTGGCGGCCTGTACGCGACCTCGCGCGCCTCTACCTCACCGCCTCCGTCGACTGGAGCGTCAAGCTGTGGAGCTCCAAGGTAACAGTGGCGGCCTGTACGCGACCTCGCGCGCCTCTACCTCACCGCCTCCGTCGACTGGAGCGTCAAGCTGTGGAGCTCCAAGGTAACAGTGGCGGCCTGTACGCGACCTCGCGCGCCTCTACCTCACCGCCTCCGTCGACTGGAGCGTCAAGCTGTGGAGCTCCAAGGTAACAGTGGCGGCCTGTACGCGACCTCGCGCGCCTCTACCTCACCGCCTCCGTCGACTGGAGCGTCAAGCTGTGGAGCTCCAAGGTAACAGTGGCGGCCTGTACGCGACCTCGCGCGCCTCTACCTCACCGCCTCCGTCGACTGGAGCGTCAAGCTGTGGAGCTCCAAGGTAACAGTGGCGGCCTGTACGCGACCTCGCGCGCCTCTACCTCACCGCCTCCGTCGACTGGAGCGTCAAGCTGTGGAGCTCCAAGGTAACAGTGGCGGCCTGTACGCGACCTCGCGCGCCTCTACCTCACCGCCTCCGTCGACTGGAGCGTCAAGCTGTGGAGCTCCAAGGTAACAGTGGCGGCCTGTACGCGACCTCGCGCGCCTCTACCTCACCGCCTCCGTCGACTGGAGCGTCAAGCTGTGGAGCTCCAAGGTAACAGTGGCGGCCTGTACGCGACCTCGCGCGCCTCTACCTCACCGCCTCCGTCGACTGGAGCGTCAAGCTGTGGAGCTCCAAGGTAACAGTGGCGGCCTGTACGCGACCTCGCGCGCCTCTACCTCACCGCCTCCGTCGACTGGAGCGTCAAGCTGTGGAGCTCCAAGGTAACAGTGGCGGCCTGTACGCGACCTCGCGCGCCTCTACCTCACCGCCTCCGTCGACTGGAGCGTCAAGCTGTGGAGCTCCAAGGTAACAGTGGCGGCCTGTACGCGACCTCGCGCGCCTCTACCTCACCGCCTCCGTCGACTGGAGCGTCAAGCTGTGGAGCTCCAAGGTAACAGTGGCGGCCTGTACGCGACCTCGCGCGCCTCTACCTCACCGCCTCCGTCGACTGGAGCGTCAAGCTGTGGAGCTCCAAGGTAACAGTGGCGGCCTGTACGCGACCTCGCGCGCCTCTACCTCACCGCCTCCGTCGACTGGAGCGTCAAGCTGTGGAGCTCCAAGGTAACAGTGGCGGCCTGTACGCGACCTCGCGCGCCTCTACCTCACCGCCTCCGTCGACTGGAGCGTCAAGCTGTGGAGCTCCAAGGTAACAGTGGCGGCCTGTACGCGACCTCGCGCGCCTCTACCTCACCGCCTCCGTCGACTGGAGCGTCAAGCTGTGGAGCTCCAAGGTAACAGTGGCGGCCTGTACGCGACCTCGCGCGCCTCTACCTCACCGCCTCCGTCGACTGGAGCGTCAAGCTGTGGAGCTCCAAGGTAACAGTGGCGGCCTGTACGCGACCTCGCGCGCCTCTACCTCACCGCCTCCGTCGACTGGAGCGTCAAGCTGTGGAGCTCCAAGGTAACAGTGGCGGCCTGTACGCGACCTCGCGCGCCTCTACCTCACCGCCTCCGTCGACTGGAGCGTCAAGCTGTGGAGCTCCAAGGTAACAGTGGCGGCCTGTACGCGACCTCGCGCGCCTCTACCTCACCGCCTCCGTCGACTGGAGCGTCAAGCTGTGGAGCTCCAAGGTAACAGTGGCGGCCTGTACGCGACCTCGCGCGCCTCTACCTCACCGCCTCCGTCGACTGGAGCGTCAAGCTGTGGAGCTCCAAGGTAACAGTGGCGGCCTGTACGCGACCTCGCGCGCCTCTACCTCACCGCCTCCGTCGACTGGAGCGTCAAGCTGTGGAGCTCCAAGGTAACAGTGGCGGCCTGTACGCGACCTCGCGCGCCTCTACCTCACCGCCTCCGTCGACTGGAGCGTCAAGCTGTGGAGCTCCAAGGTAACAGTGGCGGCCTGTACGCGACCTCGCGCGCCTCTACCTCACCGCCTCCGTCGACTGGAGCGTCAAGCTGTGGAGCTCCAAGGTAACAGTGGCGGCCTGTACGCGACCTCGCGCGCCTCTACCTCACCGCCTCCGTCGACTGGAGCGTCAAGCTGTGTATAACATTAACGTGTCCGCTTGTATCCTCCAGGAGAACAAAGCGCTGTACTCGTTCGAGGACAGCGGCGACTACGTGTCGGACGTGCGCTGGTCGCCCACGCACCCGGCGCTGTTCGCGGCCGTGGACGCCGCCGGCCGCCTCGACCTGTGGAACCTCAACCGCGACACCGAGGTACATGATCAATTGAATAGACTATCATACTTCTCCTACCCATCGGTCACATACCCACCCACTCTCATTTGATATATTACAAGAAACTCAATCTGTCAACAATTCTAAGAAAAGTACAGTGGTTATAACATTCCTAATCGATCATTTGAATGAGAGTGAGAAAGAAAAAACAGCCTCTATCGATATCTGCTATTGCCGATGTGCCGAGTCGCCGTTTTCGAATTCTATGTTTCGTATTCGAAAATGGAGTCTCGGAATCCTAGTCCAATAAAGTTAGATTTTAGAACAAAATAAAAAATGAAAAGAACTCAACTCCAACTCGACTCAAAGTTAACTTCAAACAGTTCGTAGATTAGGTCGAGCATAATAATGACACTACAATAATAAAGCAGCACTCGGCACTCGTCTAATGTCAACCTTGCCTACGGTTGAACTACAACGACTACTGCAGGTGCCGCTGGCGTCGGCGCAGGCTCTGGGCGGCGCGGCGCTGAACCGCGTGTCGTGGGCGCCGGCCGGCACGCACGTCACGGCGGGCGACGACGCCGGCAAGATCTACGTCTACGAGCTCGCAGAGGTACCGACGTTCTCTTTATGCGATCACAGTTTTAACCTATTTATATTTCAGTTTTGAAAAAAAATCCCTCAGTACAAGCTCGCTTGCGCGAGTCGAGAATTACTTAGTTCTGAATCGAATCATCGTTCTGTCTCTCTCTATTGCCCGATTGTTAATTGACCGATACTGAGCTAAACCTGTTTATTTGTTTTGGAAGGTTTACCTGTTAAAATATAACCGTACATATTTGATTGAATGACGCGAGTGTACGTGCCTCTCGGTACCGTTACCGTGAGTATAAGACGGTTTCACTCGCCGGTGACTACGTAAAAAAAGTCTATGGAAAATTGCACAGCGCCCCTAGTGGTCACTTACAGAACTAAAATTTTCCATACAAAAAGTTGCGTCGTCGCTGGCGAGTAAAACCGGCGTAAACTCACGGTAACGGTACGGGTCACAATATCCGTTATCTTAGCTGTTTGAGAACTTACTTATCATTTTTGACGCTTCCTATTCTTTTTTAATCTTTTTAATATGCGAAGTAATAAAAAGGTTGTCAAAAATTACGTGGATACGTCTTAAACTGGTTGTCAACAAAATCACAGTTTTATTGTTTGTTGAATATTTACATGGAATTGCATTTTTTATCCAGCACGTCGCCCAACCGCGTCACGACGAGTGGACAAAGTTCGTGTACACGCTGCAGGAGCTGCGCAACAACCAGGCCGACGAGGAGAGCGACCGCCTGAGCCTCGCCGCCTCCGGGCCGCCCTCGCTCGCCTCGCTCACCTCGCTCGCCAACCCGCTGCGGTAAACGGGGGCTAACGTACCTACATATACAAGACACGACAGGATCCAACAACCGTTACATTGAAAGGTGCTGCTGGAATGAGACTTACCAGACACAAAGCTAGAACAAGGCGAGTGAGCATTGCGGTGCTCTAGCTTCAGTGTCATGCCCCGCTCTCTCTCGCTCGCTCGCCTCGCTCGCTAACCCGCTGCGGTAAACTACAACTAAACGTACCTACATATACAAGACACGACAACATCCACGTGAATGACCGTTACTGGTACTGCTGGAATGAGACATACCAGACACAAAGTTAGAACAAGGCGAGTGAGCATTGCGGTGTTCTAGCTTCATGGTCTTACCCTACTCTCGCTCACCCGCCTCGCTCGCTAACCCGCTGAGGTAAACAAGTACCTACATGAGTAAGACACGACAAGATTAATGTGAATGACCGTTACAATAAGTGGCACCGTTTGAATAAGATATATCACCTACGAGATTACTAACAATTGAAAAGCTAGCACCCGGTCATGCCTTAGCCTCGCTATGTCGCGCCCTTATCACGCTGCGGAGGTTTGACGAAATGTATAAATAAACAACCAAGTTATAAAATACAGTTTAACCAGGCAAGTGAAAAATAGCCTTAACCCTGCCAGGTTAATGATTATTGTGATCCAAAAAGGATGTCAAGTTTGGCATGTAAACTGAATTATCACGTTTCTCCAATGATACATTATTATCAGCTAAACTGTTAACCACAAGATTGGCATCAATACAAAAGTTGGTGATAGAGGAGGATGGTTTGGTTTACATAAGATCCACAGATGTATTCTCGAAGTCTTTGGCTGACTGATCTGATAACCAGTAAGCATATGTTATATCTATGATGATGAGCAAGAATGAAGAAACTAAGTATCACCTCTTCGTGTCTCACTAAAGTGTTCATGATTTCAGGAATGTGTGGTAAGCATTAAAATTTCATCTAAATATTCAAGTTGCAAATTGAAATCTTAAGCTTAAAGTAGTTAGATAGATTATATAAATAAATAATGGAAAGAATGTATATCTGAACATTATAAAATAATGGAATTTACTATAGCACACAAATTACTAGAATTTTGGAATATGATACATATAGTTTCCCTAAAACATAACCCAAGCATGTAATATTTTGTGAACTTCATTTTCATTATTATATCATGAACTTAATTTCGTCTAAGAATATTACGAGGGAAAGACCTTACACAAGTAAATAATCATAGTTATTTTATAGTAGGACTGTATGATAATATATTTGTGCACTGCATTATGAATTTAATTATTGCAGCTAGCTGTACCTATCTTGAAAATTCCAGTCACGGTATTATTTTAAAGTTAGATTGTAGGCTCATTAATTTTGTACTGAATTAAATAGTTTTTATGTGCTAAATGTTATGATTATTTATTCTCACTTCTGCAACTTAGTACATTATATATAATATATATGCCAGACAACACACCAATTGTCTTGGTTTCGAACTAAGGAATTAACATTAACTTTTATTAAATACCTATCTATTTAAAATGACAGGTTAGTTATTTGTAAAGCAGGTCTTTAGTGTAACAAAAAATCCTTTAATAAAAATGTGCTTTCAAATATGTTTTGTTTTCCTTTTATTCTTATTTTAGCTATGTAACTTTTAGCATTAACATTTACTGCCTCATTACAAGGAAAAGTTACAAGAAAAAGGGCAAAAGGGTTTGTTCCAGCAGGCAGTTTGTTGCAGTTCATATTATCATATTGATTAATCATATCATCAATAATCATATTAATTAGTACAAATTTACACAAATATCAAACGATAGGCTATTTATTCAGGGTGGAATGGTATAACAACTCTTCCTTTAGACAAATTTACTTCTTCCCAACATGTGCATATCAGGGTTTTCCTCTCCATGATATCTGTAAATACTTTTCCTTCCAGGTGATCCATTTCATGCTGTGCTATCCTGGCTGGCCACTGCCTGAACACCTTTGAAGTACTCTCGCCATTTTCATTGTACCCTAAAAATAAGATTGTTAAAGATATGGATGTCTAATAATGAAAAAAAATTGAGCTGCTGGTAAAGTTTTTACCTGTAATTACTACCTCACTATATCTAGATACTTCCGCTGAATATCCTTGGACACTTTCACATCCTTCCATAAAAAATATCTTTTGATAGTCAACCACTTTCATTTTTGGATTTATAAAAACCTGAAAAAAAAGTGTTTACAAGCCATTTTAAAAGAAATAATTTAAAAAATACAGTAACGGTACTTACAGTGAACAGCACAACAGACATGCCTTTTGATTTCACTATTTCTGGAGGTACTGCTGAGATTTGTTGGGCAGTGTGTCTCATCACAAACATTCTCACGTTGACGCCGACTTGCGGCGCTGACATCCCGACGCTTCCGTATTTATCGAGCACATGCCGCAGCTTCTGTATCACTTTCTGGACTTCCTCAGTTTTGATTTTATCTAATGGAATCTGCTCGGATGCTTTACGTAACCTAGGATCTCCAATTTGGACGACATGCTCGAATGGTGGTGATTGTTTCCCACTGCCGGGGGCGAGTCGAGCATACCAATTTAACACTTTTCTTGTCACACCCATATCACGTCGATTATCAAAATGTAATATTATTTTTGAGGTTATTTAGCCAGGCATTGATCAGCTGATTACTTGACAGTTGACAGATTTTGCATTTTTAGCAACTTTGGCTTCGTTCCGTAATACGACAACAGCGATTTTAGCGTGCTTACAAACCGTTCCGAATTGGTGTGAGCGCGCCAACGATAGCTGTCGTGAGTCGTGACGTCACTACCGCCGCCATCTTGCGTTCACAGTGATATTGTTCTGCCGCGATAGCACCGTGAGCGAGCTGTCACATTGACGCATTTGACGTTTTATTCCGTAGTTCATTACAAAAATTTCAAAAACAAACAAACAGAACTATTAGTAAAATTACATCAGCTTGGAGAACCAATAACCATGTGGGTTTTAATTAAAGAGGAAACTACGCGCAAAGATATTTCAGTAGATATAAGCATGGAACAGTATGAAAGAGCACAACAAGGTAAGTTTATTGTTCACGACTTCGCCAATACAAGTATGAATACAACGAATCCGACCTACTACGTCATAATGACTGGAAGTAAACTTTTGTACAAAATTGTATCAGGCAGTATACTATAAGTCTGACATGTTGTAATTTTTTTTGTGATTGTAAAAATGTTAGATAATGTACCTACCTAAGATTAAGATTTTATTGAGACTGCTTGATTTCTCTTTCAAAGTCTTGTTATTTGTGAAAGTTTTTACTATTATGATTAGAGTAAAAATGTTAAAATTTCGATTATTTTGTCAAGAAAATCTTAATAAAAGACTAAGATATATCATAAGAAGATAAATAAATGTTTAATTTCTTCAATGAGAATGGGCTTTTTATTCATATAACCCACCCACATCAATCACTACTAGTCACTACTAGGCGCCGGCCGGCAGAAAACAACATTTCTCTCGTAGATCCAAGCCGAAGCCATGGAGGTCAGATAGAGGTAAAATAAAACAGTTTTATATATTCGCACACATTGGTAATGAAAAGGTAAGATTTGATTATTTTTCAAACGTTCTCTAGATTTTCTACTGTTTATTTTGTACTACAAAATCTTCATAATCCGAAGACGATGAATGATGACTGACTGTCACTATCATCATCACTGTCTAATAATACATTGATTAATTGATGAACATCCTTAATAACTTTGTTTTAGCAAGGTTTTTGCGAAACAAAAGCGCTCCCCACCCCACATAGCTCCCTTGTTATCATAAATATGATATGACAGCCAGCTGATGATGACAGCTTATGATGCTCGTTAGCCACCAATAGGCCGTTCTGAAATGAAATCGCGTCAACAGCGCTGTCAGCGCGATAATCAAATCGAAAAAGGCTTTTGTCGCTCACAGCGCTCACAATGATATTGGCGCAACTCGGAACGCGGCCTTTATAAAGTTTCGTTTCGTTTTACGTACCTAGTTTTATTTTCAATGTATTTCTAGTGTCTTTAATTATCGAAAAAATAAAATAATTTGTGTAGCTTTTCATCCATCAATTTTATAAAGAAACCAACTGTTAAAAACATGGTTATGTTTAGTTTATAGTAATGTAAATGTGATAGATACTATCCTTTCGAGCTGCGTGTTTTGTGTGTGCACATTAAGTAGGTAGGAACGTTTTCTGTACGTGTAAACTGTCAGAGGAACCTGGGTAGAGAAAGCGCGGGAACCTTGAAGAAAGAAAGGCGCCTAATTTCGAAAAATTTTGTGTAAAATATCTAAAAGTCTGTAAATTTTATTTCAATTAGTGTTAAAATACTGTAAATAGTTTGATTAGTGTGTGATAGTATTGGTGTGATGGGGGGTAGCAAAAAACGTAAAAAACAGGAACCGCCTGATGGGCCTCCTGTAGGCGATTCATCATCAGAAGAAGAGGACTCATCAACAAAATACCGAATATACAAGGTACCAGGGTACTCCAGAAAGTACCCTGAAAATAGTAAAAAATCAGAGTATATTGTTTTTGTTTCCCATACAGATGAAAAAGCATTCTCCGATAAAGATCGTCTTGCCATTTCTCACGCGATACGCAAGTACTGCGTGACGGGTATCCTGCATTTAAAAGCAATTAATAAGTATAAAATTGGCATAACTTTCGACCTTTCGAATAATGCGAATGTTTTTCTACAAAATAAAAAACTCTTGGATGAACTAGGTCTCAAAGCCACCATACCAGCAAGTGACACAGAAGTAACTGGGGTTCTTACCGCAGTACCCATTGACTTATCAAATAAAATTATTTCGACTCTCATTGGCAGCTCCCGAAATGTAATTCAAGTCCGGCGTTTCATGCGACGAGTGCGAAGTGAAGGTGGCGCGGTCTCATACCAGCCCACGCAGACTGTCGCGGTGACGTTCGCCTCCACCGAGTTGCCGCAGTACGTATACCTCGACTCGTGGAGACACGAGGTAAGTGTGTACGTGCCGCCGGTCAAGCAGTGTCTGCGCTGCATGAGGTTTGGACACATCGCACAGTACTGCAAAAATGCTGAAGTTTGCTCCATTTGTACTGGAACCCATAGTTTTAAAACATGTAGTATCAACCAAAAAGACGCTAAATGCGCCAACTGTGGTGGCAACCACATTGCTATATCAAATTCTTGCCCACAAAAAATTGCAAAACTAGAAGAAAATAAAATAAAATCAAGAGCTACAACATACTCTGACCTTTTCAAAGAAAATACTTTGCCTCATTTATCAATGAGAAATATCGAAACCCAGTTAGCAAATTTAACAAAATCAGAGTTCTTTATGAACATGTTAACTAACGCTGTCACCAAACTAATAATAAGTCAAAAAGACAACCCCATTAACTCTTCTACAATAAAAGAAACTCTTCATTTAACTTTCAAAAACAGCACTTCTCTTCCCAGTAATGGATCTTAACATACTGCAATGGAACGCCCAGAGCATAACTAGTAATAAAATTTTACTTTCCAAATTTTATATGACAATAATATACATGTCGCAATTATTTCAGAAACTTGGCTTACCCCTATCAAAAGTTTTAATATTAAAGGATACATAACCGAAAGAAATGATATAGGCAATAAACACAATGGAGTAGCTATTTTAATTCACAATAGTATAGATTACAATAAAATTATTACATATTCTGACAATTCTTTACAAAATATTTGTGTTAGGATAACTGTACATAATGTGGAAATAAGTATTGTAAGTTTTTACTGCCCATCAAATTCGACACCATCTTTTGATAAACTTAAATTTCAATCTTTAATTGATTCAATACCTGAACCAATGATTTTTGCTGGTGATTTCAACGCACACCATACACACTGGGGTTGTCACACAGTTGATGCTAGGGGCAGGGATATTCTAAATATAATTGACAATAGTAATTTAGTCTTATTGAACAATGGAGATGTCACGACGGTTGGCTCTCTGTCATGGCGTCCAAACGCATTAGATTTGTCTCTGGTTTCCTCTTCTCTAGCTCTTTACTTTGTTTTCAATTTAAGATCCAATTTTATGTATGTATTCTCGCAAATAAATTTTCTGATTTCTGATTTCTGATTTCTTTCTTGTAACTGGTCTGTATATACCGATCCTCTTGGCAGCAGCTATCACCTTCCTGTAATTATAAAAGTCTTTGTAAATAATAATGTAAATAGAGATCTGTTGTCTAACAATAGTATCATGCATTCTCCAATTTATCCTAACTTTAAGTGTGTAGATTGGAAAATGTATGAGAAAATTGTTGATTTAAAACTGTCTAACTTCCAAATTTCTAATTACTCTCCACTTGACGCTTACTCCGCTTTCATTGAAATTTTATACACTGTCATAAATAAGTGCCTTCCAAACCACAATTTATTTGCGTCTTGCCCTATTACTACTAATAGTAGTAGTACTAGTACTGGCACTACTACTATTAATAGTACACCTAAAAAAAAGAACAAAAACCCTCCTCTTCCTTGGTGGAACAAAACATGTTCAGATGCTGTACAAAAATCGAAATCGGCATATGTTAACTTTAAAAATAACCCCTCAGTTGAAACTTATATTGAATTTAAACGTTTACAAGCTGTTAAAAAACTCACCTTGACTAATAGCTGGATAGAATTGTGCAACTCTTTTAACCGATGTACTCCCTTGTCGAGAATCTGGAATTTTATGCGAAAGTTCAAATATTTGTACAGTTCGTAATGTTGTAAAGACTTATGTTTAATTGCTGTTGCGTTGTGTATAACTTTTTGAATTTGTTAAAATTATCTTGTATACTGTTGTATCTTAACTTGTTGTCGACATACATTTTTGACATTGACTTTGACGTTTAATACGCGTCGTTTCGTTTTGTCTCTTCCCGGATATGAATTTTGATCTCACGTGGATTGTTAATATTAACCTTACTGGAATTTACTTATATTTTGTTTTCAAACAAAAAAATGAATTGATTTATCCTTGAAATGACTATAATCACGGATATGATGACATGTTCTTAAAAATACTGAAGACTTAATTTTCCCCAAATTTACTCAAGAAATGAACAATCTTATGATGTTTACTTCACTGGTTTTTACCAGTATTTCGTTATCGCACGAAAAAATACTTATTTACCCTGAAAATTTACTGAATTCATAGATATTAAACTGAAGACTTAGTTTCCCCTAAATTGACTGAAGAAATAAACTAACCTATGACAAGGCAGCATGGTCCTAAGACCTTAGCCTGTTCCTTAAGGAACAAAAATACAAAAAAAAAAAAGTGTAAACTGTCACTGTCAGTAAGAATCTGTCAATGTCATTTTCTTGGGACGAGTTGGCCGGGTACCGGTTTTGTATAATTTTTCTTTTATAATATTTATTCAACGTTGATTTGTATGCTATTGTTCTTTGCACTTTAATTTATGCGTGGTAGAAATAGTGTAGGTAGTCGACTAAAGTGTTATATTAGTGTAAATCATTAATTCTTAACATTCAAGGTAAGTTGTGGTGACGACGAAGTGGGTCTAAAAATTACAAAGCAGTTTACGTTATTAATTGCTGCAAGAAATGGTTACTACTTGTGCATTTAGTGATGTGTAGAGTTTAGTCTTCTTTTCATATCCAAGGTCGTTTCAAATAAGTAATACACACACACGATCTTGTTATCTTATCTTGCGTTGCGGGAACTCGCGATTTTAGGCTTCGAAACCTTTGAACTTGTGCTATGTTTTGAAGATATTATAGTATCGATAGTAATTTGTCAATAAAAATTATAAGTCGGACCTCTAACCTAAAATTTAATTGTTGATGTCACACTGATTAATGTTATTCCTTTCAGATGTTTAAACTGAGCATTAACTTTACTAGAAGTTCTTCATTGGTACTTAAGCGTTCAATGTCTTCTCAAGAATCAGATGTTCTCTTCGAAACACTAAACAATGCGGGCATTGCCACTCTTAACCGCCCTAAAGCATTAAACTCGTTGAATGACTCAATGGTAAAAAAACTTTTACCACAATTACAACAGTGGGAAAGCCAGAAAACACTGGTCATTGTCAAAGGGGCAGGAGAAAAAGCATTTTGTGCTGGTGGTGATGTCAAAGAAGCTATAGACAAGGTAGCTGGACCACAGTTCTTCAAGACCGAGTATAAAGTAAACTATGTTATTGGGAACTACAAGATTCCATATGTAGCCCTCATCAATGGTATTACCATGGGTGGAGGTTTGGGATTGTCAGTCCATGGCAGATACAGGGTGGCCACTGAGAAGACGGTGATAGCCATGCCTGAAACAAAAATTGGCTTGTTCCCTGATGTTGGAGGGTCATACTTTTTACCACGGTTGCAGGTCAACCTGGGGTTGTATTTAGGATTAACTGGTATGCTCTTATGTTACTTTTCAACTTTTCTTTAGACCTAAAAAATTAAATTATCTATGTTATACTAAGCATGTACAGGCTGTTTTATTATTCTTTCTTCTAGGTGACAGACTAAAAGGCAGTGATGTAGTTAAGTCTGGAATTGCAACCCACTATGTGCCAAGCAAACGTCTTCATGAGTTAGAAATGCTTCTGTCCCGTTGCACCAATGCGGCCGAAGTGGATGCTCTGATCAACAAGTTCCATGAACCATTAGAAGAGTTCTCTTTAGCTCCACACATCAAACATATAAATTACTGCTTTGCTGCCTCTACTATTGAAGAGATCATTGAAAGGCTTGAAAAAGTTCAGAATGACTGGTCCATCAAAACTCTGAAGGTATGTTTCATAGTTATCAATTTAATCAGTGGTATTAATGCAATGATAACATTATGATTTATCTTTAGTTTAATATCGAAATTCTGAAACAGATGTTTCTTAAATCAGAATTGGCAGTAACTTTGACACCCAACTAAATCACTGGAGAATTTAAATAAATCATAGTTTGACTCAATTTTCGCATATCGTCGCAAGGCTCCTAAAACGTACATACACTTAAATCAGATATTTATTAATTGTATTTTTTTCCCTTTTTTTTTACTCCAGACCCTGTATGAGGTGTGTCCTGGCTCCCTGAAGATCACCCTGCGAGCTCTGCAGCGAGGAGCGCAGCTGGACCTAGGACAGTGCCTGCGCATGGAGTACCGCCTCGCCTGCCGCGCCACAGAGAACCACGACTTCCCTGAAGGTAAATAACACGGACTAGACACCCTACATTACTTGCGTATCATACTTATTAACTGCCTCGGTGGCGCAGCGGTTACATTTTAAAGCGACGGCTGTGGGGCCAAAAATATGTACCTGGGTTTTTCTGTTCAGAAATTCTCAGGGAAGCTTCGAAGTTGGCGGTGTTTCACACCCGTGCCTCAGAAAGCACGTAAAGCCGTTGGTCCTGCGCCTGATCTCTCTCCGGAGATTGCATCGGGCTATGAGAGTTAAAGGAATAGAGAGTGCATCTGTGTTTGTGCACACACTTGTGCACTATAATATGTCCCGCGCAGTCGGTTAGTCGTTGTGACTGGCCACCGTAGTCGAAAAATCGGCTAGGGGACTATTACAGTCCATGCCAGATTTGAATTTTTTGACGGCATGGATACTTCACATCAGTAACAGTGGATCTATTTTCTGTCTCTTTTCTCAAGGTGTTCGCGCCCTGCTGATAGACAAGGACAACAAGCCCCAGTGGCAGCACAAGAGCCTGGCCGAGGTGGACGACGATTACGTGGAAAGCTACTTCAAGAAGCTGCCTGAGGATAAGGAGCTCAAGTTTTAAGCCGTGAGAAGATACACACTTATTTAATTACAGTCCAATCCACAGCCATGACTAATCATGGATTAATATTTTTTATAGATGTCTTCTGATTCTACTCGTTCTCTCCATTTTAAAGCGCCGCGCTTAACCTAATTTAAGCCTAATTTCATAGTTTATGTATCCCTCTTCCTCAAGTAATGAGTCGATAGACACTAACTCCCTTATTCATAATAACTCAAACAGTCTTTTAATAGTCCAATCAATGAAGCTTTTGTCACCCGAATAATTCCCCCGTCGTTGAAACTTGGCACATAGTGAAAATAAGTAATACAGATTATAGATATACAATAATCCAATGATTTTTTTTACGAGAAGTTAGGTATTTATACCTAAACATGGAAATCGTTTATAACTCTCTGTGAAAAAATTCTCAGTCTGAAATTGTTCGTGTATACGTATGTATGTATAAGTTAGAATAGGTAAGAATAAGAATCCAATATTTTTTCGATTTCCGAGGTACTCAAAATTAAACTTTTTGCATTTTGCTCTATAACTTCTACCGAAAAAATTCTCTGCTCATTTTTGTTTTTTAATATGGTTTTATTTACGTATATAAGTAGCTTTAATAAGTTATCCAAAACATTTTTCGTTATAATATTACAATTCTTATTATTACTTAATTATGGCTCGTGAATAATTGCTCAGGCAAATTAAATGCGTTTCTTAGTTAGGGGTCGCTCTATTGCAGTAGATTTTTCAATAATCCAATTAAAATTCCACTAAATACCAAGTTTTTAAAATATCAATAACGGGTAATAGTGAATATTACCGCCACTTAGAACCGACCGGGCGCGCTGCAGTGCAGTGGTGCGTGTTCTCATATCTAAAACGTACTGCAGTCAGTCTATCTGTATAAAAAATGATGCAAGTATTTGTAGATAATGGCTGTCACCCGCGATAGCCCAGCAGCTAACTTAGGTGATCTTGGAACTTGGGCACACGGGTTCTAATCCCAGTGCATCACATCGTATGTAATTTATTTGTATGTATGTTCTTATGAGTTCTTTTTACTTTTTTTTTAACAAAATATTGTGTTTTTGCAGTGATTATTTGCCAGTCGAATTCAGTCCTTATATGTTAGGACGTAAGGCTTATTTTGGCAGACGACTGACAGCGGAGTCTGAAACGCGGCGTGTGTTTATTGCGATTTCCTTCGGGCGAAAGTAGTTCTTATTTTCATAAGCGGAAGGCTTGTAGTCGGCTGTGATGGACGATTGAGGATTCTAGAATGCCGTCTATTGTATTTCGGCGCCCGCGCACTCCATAGCTATCGTATAACTATAGTATACTATTATTCAATTATTGTGACGGTATTTAGCGCGCGGTCCTTAAAAGTCATTCTGTACAAAGAAAGACATTTCAGTTTTCGTTCATCTCAGTTACCTACTTGACCAATCAGAGGACAACGAATCAACGCAATATAATAATTACGTGAAGAGTTTAAAGAGGAATGAAATGAAAAGATGGACCAAGAAATAAGTAAACGACGGTGGAAAAGCAAAAGGCTTAAGCGACACTTTGACAGATATTGGTCTTAACTTAGTTGTATTCAGCAAGATTTTCTGCGTCGTTTGAGCTGGGTTTGGTCTAAATCAGGATTGTTGTAAAATATGTTCATAGAATTTATCAGAGCATATTGAATGAATAAATGACTTTCTTTATATCGGACAATGGCATCCATAATAATAAATAAACAATTAAAATTACAAACTATGAATATCAATTAAAAATTACATTTGATAAAATAACGATTTTTTTTCTATTAAAATCTAGGTAGAACATATTACATTAACGATCTGATTAATGAAAAATATGACTGCCCCATTACCTATAGATTCAATGGAAATCAAAATACTGTTGGTTCCTCTCCCCCGCAATCTGCATAAGCAAGAAGCCTTTGTACTTTAGGCGTTGCAGAAACAGCATTCTAAAGGCTTCATTGAATGTCACTTTAAGTGCCTTTAGCGCGTTTCGCGTATAGCCGACCCAGAGGGAGCCCGAGTAGAACAACTGGCAGTGTTTGTGGTTAAGACCTCCGTATGTGTTTTTGACATTTAGAATAGATTTGAAATTATTTTAGAGAAGAAGAAATGACAGAAAAACATTCATAGTCAGATTGATTCCCGATTTCCGATTAGTTATCTGTTTTCATTGTTTCTTAATAAAGTGAATATTTAATCAGTACCTACCTATTTTTAATACCAAATTATTTAATCTGCAAGTGAGAACAGGCAGTATGTTTTAAGGAGAGTTAACTTAACTTCATTACTACATCGAGCAAACCTCCGGGCCAGCATATTACTCCGGAATGTTAAGGCGTATTTAAAAAAAAATAGAATAAGCGACATCAAAAGTCTACTAATTAATAAAAAATATTGTTGGTTTTCTAATTTTGTTGTTGTATTTATAATTAAATTTATTTTATATCTGGTTCAAGTGATTAAACTAGACTGGTTGCACCCGCAATCAATTAAAAACGAATAAATCATTGTTTATGTTTGTTTAGTTTACAGTTCTCTTATTATTTACTTTGTTACTTAAACACAAAATATTAAAGTAAACAAATTAAACGTAACACAATGAACTGATTTTTGCGTTTTTTGTCTAAAATCTGGCAAAGGTTCGGTCATATTTGTTGCACCCGCGATAGCAGTTTGAATTTTTCTCTTGGCTATTGAAATTATATTTTTAATTTCTTGTTAACTAATATATAAGGAACATATAAAATAGAAGCCGTAAATAGCGGGGTTTTCACATAAAACGAAATAAAATGTGTGGGGTCAATCTCTTGCACACTATCTAGAACAGGTCTATCTAGATCATAGCGCCATCTGTGTCGAAAAACTGCCATCTAGGCCACCAAAACTAAAACATAGAAAACTGCCCCGCTAGGATGCGTAACGCGTGAAAATTACGATGACGCAAACAATAGCCAACGAAAAGAAGTTCCTTGTCACAGTTTTTTTTTCAAGTTTTAGGAAGAGGTTGGTAGGTTTAAAGGTTAGTACCCATGGGAGGCAAACGTCATCTTCCTTCTTAAAATAGCGATTGCGAGCGCTTACTTATTTAACTAACTGCCAGTTCTATGACACAATATGCCATTTCGTTAAGCGGTCGTCAGTTTGCTTATAAGTGCTCGAAACCGCTATTTTCTGCCAAACACAATAATTGTTGGGGACAGGAAATTGTATTCAATCGTTGTCCTATTTTTTTGTAGATTAATATGCCGCTATATAAAAGCAAAGTAAATTAACAATATTGTATTAAAAATTCAATATATTTTTTGCAAAATGATATAGTCAAGTCTCTTAATGCTTTTCTTTAATCAAACATAAAACGACTCTGGGGCACTTTACGACCGTGTCATTTGTTCATTGTGTTACGTTTAACACGTTCGCTGCAATATAATTCTTAAAAACCCGATGCATGTACTCCCACTCTGTGCGGAAGCAAGAAACAGTAAACTTCCCCTGGTGCGGCGGCTGTGTAAGGAGCATTTCTGTTTGTTCAAAAGAGACAAGTATAGGTTTGAGTTTACTATCTTAACACGTTCCGGGACACTACTCCAGACACAATAGATGTTTTATTGTTTTCACGCCTGTAGGCGGGCACTGTCCCGGAACGTGTTAAGAGCTACTCAAAAAAGCAAGAAAATGGTGCTAAGGCCTTTCGGCCTGATACCGCACTAAATGATTTTTTTCTCGATTCCTTGCGGGTAACAGGCCGTAAGGCCCGTCATAGAATACAAGGTCATTTCCCCCCTTCCCGCACTGTTATAGGTAATTGAATTGTTTACTTAATTTTATTATAGCGTGAACGGACGTAAATACGATAATGCATTATTCGAGTGTTTGTTTACGTTTTTACATGGTTTTATCGAAGTTTAATTGTTTAATATTTCTCGGCCAAGATGTATGATGTAGAAATATGTTAAAAGTGAATGTTCTGATACAGACAAATCAAAGTGGAGAAAGGTGTTTGTGTAAAATATTTTAAAAATCTTTTTTTCTATGTAGTATGTAAGAACTGCCTCGGTGGCGAGGAGGTAAGAGGGTCGCATTTTTAAGCGACGATTCCCGGGTCGGGCCAAAAATATGTACCTGGGTTTTTCTGTTCAGAAATACTCAGGGAAGCCCGGAGTTTGGAAGTTAGCGGTGTTTCACCCCCGTGCCTCGGAAAGCACGTAAAGCCGTTGGTCCTGCGCCTGATCTCTCTCCGGTCGTGTCAGATTGCTGTCCCATCGGGCTATGAGAGTGAAAGGAATAGAGAGTGCACCTGTGTTTGCGCACACACTTGTGCACTATAATATGTCCCACGCAATCGGTTAGTCGTTGTGACTGGCCACTGTAGTCGAAATCGGCTAGGGGGACTATTATTATTATGTAAGAAATTATAATTACTGCGTTGTATGCTTTCATTAAAAAACATATCTCTTTGTTTTTTAAATAAATTACACTAAAAATATTATTTCGATAACTTATACTTATTTCCCAACACTAATACATTGAAATAAACCAATAATTCGGTGCGGTTTCGGGTTATAAGAAATTATCGCGGGTGCAACCAGTCTAGTTTAATCACTTGAACCAAATATAAAATAAATTTAATTATAAATACAACAACAAAATTAGAAAACCAACAATATTTATTATTAATTAGTAGACTTTTGGTGTCGCTTATTCTATTTTTTTTAAAATACGCCTTGGCATTCCGGAGTAATATGCTGGCCCGGAGGTTTGCTCGATGTAGTATGAAGTTAAGTTAACTCTCCTTAAAGCATACTGCCTGTCCTTACTTGCAGATTAAATAATTTGTTATTCAAAATAGGTAGGTTATTAAGAAACAATGTAAACAGATAGCTAATCGGAAATCGGGAATCAATCTGACTATGAATGTTTTTCTGTCATTTCTTCTTCTCTAAAAGAATTTCAAATCTATTCTAAATATCAAAAACACATACGGAGGTCTTAACCTCAAACACTGCCAGTTGTTCTACTCGGGCTCCCTCTGGGTCGGCTATACGCGAAAGGCGCTAAAGGCACTTAAAGTGACATTCAATAAAGCCTTTAGAATGCTGTTTCTGCAACGCCTAAAGTACAAAGGCTTCTTGCTTATGCAGATTGCGGGGGAGAGGAACCAACAGTATTTTGATTTCCATTGAATCTATAGGTAATGGGGCAGTCATATTTTTCATTAATCAGATCGTTAATGTAATATGTTCTACCTAGATTTTAATAGAAAAAAAATCGTTATTTTATCAAATGTAATTTTTAATTGATATTCATAGTTTGTGATTTTAATTGTTTATTTATTATTATGGATGCCATTGTCCGATATAAAGAAAGTCATTTATTCATTCAATATGCTCTGATAAATTCTATGAACATATTTTACAACAATCCTGATTTAGACCAAACCCAGCTCAAACGACGCAGAAAATCTTGCTGAATACAACTAAGTTAAGACCAATATCTGTCAAAGTGTCGCTTAAGCCTTTTGCTTTTCCACCGTCGTTTACTTATTTCTTGGTCCATCTTTTCATTTCATTTCTCTTTAAACTCTTCACGTAATCATTATATTGCGTTGAGTCGTTGTCCTCTGATTGGTCAAGTAGGTAACTGAGATGAACGAAAACTGAAATGTCTTTCTTTGTACAGAATGACTTTTAAGGACCGCGCGCTAAATACCGTCACAATAATTGAATAATAGTATACTATAGTTATACGATAGCTATGGAGTGCGCGGGCGCCGAAATACAATAGACGGCATTCTAGAATCCTCAATCGTCCATCACAGCCGACTACAAGCCTTCCGCTTATGAAAATAAGAACTACTTTCGCCCGAAGGAAATCGCAATAAACACACGCCGCGTTCCAGACTCCGCTGTCAGTCGTCCGCCAAAATAAGCCTTACGTCCTAACATATAAGGACTGAATTCGACTGGCAAATAATCACTGCAAAAACACAATATTTTGTTAAAAAAAAAGTAAAGAGAACTCATAAGAACATACATACAAATAAATAACATACGATGTGATGCACTGGGATTAGAACTCGTGTGCCCAAGTTCCAAGACCACCTAAGTTAGCTGCTGGGCTATCGCGGGTGACAGCCATTACCTACAAACACTTGCATCATTTTTTTATACAGATAGACTGACTGCAGTACGTTTTAGATATGAGCACACGCACCACTGCACTGCCGCGCGCCCGGTCGGTTCTAAGTGGCGGTAATATTCACTATTACCCGTTATTGATATTTTAAAAACTTGGTATTTAGTGGAATTTTAATTGGATTATTGAAAAATCTACTGCAATAGAGCGACCCCTAACTAAGAAACGCATTTAATTTGCCTGAGCAATTATTCACGAGCCATAATTAAGTAATAATAAGAATTGTAATATTATAACGAAAAATGTTTTGGATAACTTATTAAAGCTACTTATATACGTAAATAAAACCATATTAAAAAACAAAAATGAGCAGAGAATTTTTTCGGTAGAAGTTATAGAGCAAAATGCAAAAAGTTTAATTTTGAGTACCTCGGAAATCGAAAAAATATTGGATTCTTATTCTTACCTATTCTAACTTATACATACATACGTATACACGAACAATTTCAGACTGAGAATTTTTTCACAGAGAGTTATAAACGATTTCCATGTTTAGGTATAAATACCTAACTTCTCGTAAAAAAAATCATTGGATTATTGTATATCTATATACTATATTACTTATTTTCACTATGTGCCAAGTTTCAACGACGGGAGAATTATTCGGGTGTCTCCATACAACGAATCTCCTCGTTGATTGGACTATAAAATGTATTTTAGCTATTACACTCTGTCACTTTTTGTCAAATGATGACAGCACCAAGAAAGAACGAGACAAAACAGTGTTAGCTGAAATAGGTTTAAAAGACCATTTGATTTATTATGAATAAGGGGGTTAGAATCAAAAGCCTACAAATACACACCTTAAACAGATATTGCTTTTCTCAAAAAAAAAAAGATTTTGGTTATGGATTGGACATCAGCGCCCTTTTATAAATCGTACGAAATTCATTCTATAAGAAAGAACTAATTTTGTTCGATATTAGGTGCTATTTGTAGTTATGCAACAGGGTGAATGTTTATTTAGTTCAAACTAGTAATAAACAATAAAAACAACAAATATTATGAGCATGTAATCAGCCTAGGTTGATGTATCTATTTTTAGCTTCAATTAAATAAACGAGAGAGTTCCGGTGCAAGATCTCAAACGAGCGCTAACTATTGTAATATTGTGTTTATGTGGTATAGTGGTCTATGGTGGTGGTGGTCAGTAGTTCGTTGCTAAATGTCTATGTCTAGCTAGAGTACTTACTTTAGTGTAGTGAACCAAATAATTTAAATTCGAGAATTTATAATCCGTATGACATTTCATTTGAGCCGCCTGGTGATTGGTGGTACCTCAATGAAGTTTATTTTCGGTTGCGCTCGGTACCGATCTCTCTTCTCGTTACAGACGCTTATATTTTTTATAGTTGATATAAAATTAATTGAAATGAGAGAATAAGAAATAATCAAATTGCATACATATTTGTGCAAAAATCGTCATTACAAAAGAGTGAAGGTTTTGGTAATGCAAAAAGTGCTGTATAAACCAAGAAACCACACACGTTTTGTTTACGTGTTTTTTTTCATGATAGTTATAATTATATGATCCTTTGTTATCATACGATTTCCTAGAGATAAGTGCAATTTCATTGATTTAATCTTATATTTACCATACCAGTGTGCCTGTAGTTATGTCTGTTATTAATCCAAGGCAGACATTAAACAAAATGCATTTATTTTTAGTAATATTTTATAACGCCATATATTGTATGAAGTTTTACTTTAGAGTACATTTCTCGAAAAGATTTTGATACTTGAACTATTAGTACTGTAGATAATAATATAGGAAATAAAATTAGTTGAGTGGGTGCCGAAGAAAATGTGATATTTGTTATGAGTTGGCAAAGTTGAAGGAATAAAACTACGTTTATACAGTATATTGCACGTATTTTTAATTTTAAACTAGCAAATAGAACAAGTGACATAATAGAGACCTAAGGTACTATTCATTTATTGTTGCACAAACAAAAGAAAGTACAAATGATTGACTAAACGCTTATAAGGCAATCTCTACCAATCAAGGTACAAACTTACCGTAATTAATTAATTACGGATACTTACCTAAGCTATCACTCTTGCTTTTTCAAACAAAATGTTTTCAGAAAAGAACGGAGAAAACTGAATAAGATGATTTGACGATCTGGAACAGAAAAAATATTTTGTGAATAAGTGTTTTTATTACTTTTCTCGTAATATTGTTTTTATCAGTTTACAAATTCATTACTCACCGACACGTACGATTCGTATGATAGCTGCACGATGCCCAGGGCCCATAATATTACAGGTTTCTGAAATTGAACAATAATAAAGAAACAGCCAGGTAACGCAATAAAATAATCACGCGCTTGTTGTAATTAAAATAATAATTAAACGTAACTTATGAAAATATCATGGATCAGTAAAAAACAGGATCGTTGTTTTGCGAGTCACTGCAAACGGGGTTTCCGTGAGAATATTAGCATTTAGCGCGTAAGCTATCTTAACTTTTTTTCGAATTCGCTGCTTACCTAAATGTGAAGTGCAATATTATCTTATTTCAATACCTTCTTCCTATAGTTTTTTCAAAAGGACTTTGTTTAGAATAACGATTATAACGAATGAAGATGTGCCAGCCTCGACTTGCTAAAGTATCACACAAGTCTATTCAAGCAAGAGGAAAGAACAGTGTTGTACCTGCGCCTGCAGCATCGTGATGACGAGCAGCCTGCGCACGCGCGGCGAGGAGCTGCGGCAGCGCGCCCAGCCCGAGCAGTACACCGCCGTCGCCAGCGCCGCCGCCTGGACACACACACACACACATAATATACTTACTTAAGTTACTGCTGATTCCGGACCTTAGGTCACATCCAGGGTGATCAAAGAAAAGTTCAAATCAACCCGCTGTCACTTCTACGGGCCTAAGAGGGATATTTATTTGCCGGTGCGAGCACAAACAAAGGACAAAAGCAATTCCAATAGCTTAGATTCATGCGCGGCAATCATCGACATTTTTTATCATCAATTTCATCATACAAGAAAATAGGGGGCACCAAATCAATATGAATGTTTATCAAAACAAAAATATGTTACCTCTACAATCTGAGCGGAGTCAATGTTACCTCTACAGTGACATCTCCAGCGTTCCACATGAAGAATCCGGTGCTGATCAGCATAGCTGAGCCCGTGGTCACTGTGGATAGCACGCTCTCTAACGTGCGTTCTGATGTCTGTGAATGCCAGACATTTAATAGTAATGGGAACTTGCAAACACAAAGAAACAATAAGATAAATAGTTGTTAAAGGTTTAGTCTCGCACTTAGGCGGCAGTTTTCCGGCAATATTACGACCACGGCAGCTGCCTTTAAAGACGGCAACATGTCGACGATAACTTTTTAACAGCGGTTTGTCGACACTACCGTCGACTCACCGTCGTCAAGTGTTACTTTTGTTTGAAAGCATTACAATGTTTCATTTGACGTAGAAGTATAGGTAGGTACACTAGAAAAAAATATGTGATACGAACCGTCATTTGCGACATAAGAAGAACCAGCACAGCAACAGCAGTAAGAACTTGATTGCTCAAGATCACGTTGTACGCGATTTGAATCTCTTCGGTGCATCTGAAAAGATTAATTTGACTATTGCCTGCGCTAGCAAAAACTCCAAATATGTATATAGCTGAAACTTACTTAAAGCTGATTAGAGTCTCATTGGTTCATTATTACTATAAACTTTACCTACCTTAAAGTTCTCGAGTGCATTTTGATGCCAACTTTTACAGCGTCTTCGTACTTTTTCTCCATTTCCATTTGATCTAGATCTTCGTTGAAGATATTTTCCAGGGAATAGAAATAGCTTTGTAGGTTGATAAACTGGTGGCTGAGACAGACGATCGTGGGGATGACTGTTATGTACGCGGCGCAAACCCGAGACATGAACATCCACCACATGAGGTAGATGATCAATCTGGCGAGAGAGGCCAATTGAGACGTCTGATTAACTTCCGGCCAGAATGTTATCAGTGTTGTGAACGTCCCCTCTGGAAATATTTCGCTTGGTAAGGAAGATTTGTACCTTCAAAATTGCGAGAAAAGAAGGTGTATACCCAGATGAGTATACACTCACACACACAGTATACTCTCCTGCACCCATCACAATCTCTCTGCATGACCTAAAGGTATGACTGGGCCAGAATGCTTTTAGCATTAAGTCCACCTTTTGTACACTTTTATTTGTGCAGTAAAGTTTTAAATAAATAAACGAGTTGATGATGGGATGACTAGAGATCTAGCAGCTAGTAAATTTTTCTTCGTGACTGATAGATCTTGTTAATCGCATCACGTATAAGCAAGTATAGGGCTACGAGCAATTGTAGAGACCTTCTTACAAAGGGACACGGCAGTAAACTAAGGGTAAACCTATATGGGAATGAAAGAGAAAACATTTTAATCGGAAAGTGTCGAAACCCTTACCGCCTCGTATTACTTGAGTAATCCCATCATATCCGTAAAAGATAAGCGCCATCAAGAACAAGCAAGCGAACCCCGCGGCGTTGTACATCGCCTTGCTGACCATCCTCTGCTCAATATCCTTGTCATTGTAGATCTCTTTGAGTTCGACCACCAACTCGAACAGTACCTTCGATATTCGCTCTTGATAGTGCTCGTAGACAATAACGTATGAAAACAAAGTGGGGTGAGAAAACCCGAACATCATCCGGTCAGCCGCCTGCTTTTCCGTGAGGTTGCTCTGAGTAAAAAATGATGCCCATTCGCACAAGATCAGCAGCACTATTAGAACGCTAATCGAATACCTTAAACCCCTATGCACTTTCTTAAAAAACGTAGGCGCGTCCACATCATCAACCCATAAGTTAGGCTGGCCCAAAATGTACGTGATTTTGTTCAACTTAATGAAAAACTTGGACGATTCGTTTGGCGGCAATTTAGTCATTATGTTGTCACTTATCGGTACGGCTTCCGAAGTGGAATGACGCGACTAGAATTAACACTAGAAAGAAGCGAGATTATGCTGATGAATTTATTTGCCAGGGTTGGATTCTGTCGTTTGTTATTTTTTTCCAAATTATGTTAGTAGTAGTTCAGTACCTATTTGTAACTACGAGAATACTTAGCATGACAGTTAAACTAGCTTTACCATTTTTAAGATTTTAACTATGGTGAAGCAAAGTCTTAAAAAAGAATTAAAAATATTACAGATACTTATAGATAGAGAAGTTCTTGTAAATGGTACAGAGGGTATATGCATTTTGATATTTAATTTGGCTACCCCCAAATTCAACTTACTTGACAAGACTTTTGTCACTTGTCAGCAGATATGACTAAAACATTTCCTGTACCGAAAAAGTCGATAACTGATTTTTACTTAGTCCATCCCTGTGAAGCGTGATAAAGTTAGTATTTACAATTCATAAGCAATCTAGCATTGACATTGTGCTTTATTGAACCGAAGCTACACCGGCGCTGGTCAACCTAGCTATACTAGGCTTTATGGAAAAGTGTGAAAAACTGACGGAATTCTTGTCAGTATTAGTTTTACAGAAAAATCTGTCGTAGAAAAAATTCTGCATACTCACCCATTGCCATCTCTCTGTCTGTATGACCTAAAGGTTTGACTGGCAGATAATGCTTTTAGCATTAAGTCCACCCTTGTACACCATGATTTGTGCAATAAAGTCTTTAAATAAATAAATACTTCAAACTTCGCTGGCGAGTCTTTATCTAAATATTACCTTCTGACTATTGAGGTATGTCACTTTTTTCTTAAGTTTTTTCAGGTAAGGCTTTCATTGTAGAATTCTTGACCAATGTAAGCTTTGCCTTATTAATTTATTATACTCGTATATTCCTGCAATCTTTCATCATCACAATTAAATTCATCATAGTTGGTTGATTAGTTAAACTGTGAACGTAATAACGCCATTCAGTCCCTAATCGCACCTAATTAGCAGTTAATACTACGAACAATTAACAACTATTATTCAATTTGTCACTTGATTACGGACTGTTAAATTATGTAATAGGTGAAATTTTAATAATTGGCTTTCTCAGTAGTTAAAATTATTTATTCCTAGATGGGTTGTGGCCTTATTAAATTGAATATTAAATTAAAACAATGCTTTCCCGCTATAGAATGTCCTTTTATTTTTTGCAAGTTTGTACTTAGATCAAGTTAAATAATCATGAAGGTTATAATGTGTTATGTGTATGTAGCCTTTGTGTAGTTTTACTGAATGATATCTTCAATACAGGACGGAAAATACAGAATAAGCTGACTTTACGATCTGAAAAGAAATATACTTAATAATAAAACCGGTTGAGTAGGTACTTAACAGAAACTTAACTAAATCTAAATATTTACCGAAAGGTACGCGGAGTAAGATATCGTTATCACACCGAGCCCTTTGATAACTACAGGCTTCTGTAAAAATTTACAAGATTAGAAACCATAATTAGCCAACCTCCAAGTACCTACGCATTAAAAACGACTGTGCTATAGGTACGATAGTAGCGTTCTCTCGCACCTAACCAAACTACCTTCCACAGATTAAGAGGATCGTGTGATTCCGCAACCGTTCTCCGACAGTCGCTTCTCCGATGGACTGTTCGCCGACAAGACTTTTCACTATTAGAAGTTTCGCCGATAGGACCTTTCATCTTTGGACCGTTCGCCGACAGAACGATTCTTCTATGAGTGTTTCGACGACAGGATAATTTTTTAAATGTATATATTCTAATTTGGATAAATAACGTTTTTTATATTCATTTTATAACACGCACAAAAATAATATCAACAAAATTACTTTTTGTTTTACAAATGAAATGCGTTAGTAAATGGCTTCCAATGATCGATTTTCTCACAAAAAGAAAGGAACGTGAGTTTACCAGGTTTCTATTTTTGTAGCAAAGGATGTTACATCCTTCATATTAAATAAAATTATATTTGCGTAATAAAAAGACAATTAAATAATGATAAGGGAAATATTTTTTTATGATATGGCTGATAATGTGGAAAGGAAGATAAAGTTTAAGTTATTAATTAGCCATATCAAATTAACTATAAAAAATACTAATCAATGTAAAATTAAACAATCAAAATTTATTTTTAATGCACATGAGTATACATTTATGTTACATACACATGACTTTGCTACCATAAAATTAGCTTAAAAGATGAATTAACTTTAAAAAAAAACGACTTCAAAAACAAAATAAACTAAAAAGTCTTAAAAAAAACTCTTGAAAGGATTGACCAGAGGATCCATCGCATTGGTTATCTCAAGCACCATCTTAAGCGTCATCTATCTGGGCGCAGACTCCAAAAAGAAATGGTTTGCCTAAAATGGAGTCTTCAAGAGTTTATTTTAGACTTTTTAGTGTATTTTGTTTTTGAAGTCGGTTTTTACTTTTTTTTAAGTTAATTTTATTTGCAAATTTTTAGTGATTAATATAGCGGGGAGTGGGTTGCACTTTTTGAGCTACAAAGTACCTTACATAAGTTCAGGCGTTATAATCACTGAACTCCAAAGCGTTAAGGAGTTCCACCATCAGCTCAGCTGCACAAAATAGTAACTTTCAGACGTAAACATGTCAATATTGAGATGCTAGTTCAAAAACACTATACGTGCCTTTAAGATTTGAGGGTTTCCATCGATTACACAAAGACCCCATCATTAGCTCGGATCTAATGATGGGGTCTTAATGATGGGATTTAGAGGGGACCAACTAGAAGGTAAACCCTCTAAGTAGGTGAAAAAACTTAAATCTGTCCACAAATGACTCAGTTATGATGAGTTAACATATATAAAAAATACATACCGACGAATTGATAATCTCCTTTTTGAAGTCGGTTAAAAATAAAAATCTGGTAAATTTTTAACGTTCGTTTCTTTTTGTGTTGGGAGCCATTTACTAACGCATTTCATTTGTAACTAAAACAAAAAGTAATTTTGTTGATATTATTTTTGTGCGTGTTATAAAATGAATATAAAAAACGTTATTTATCCAAATTAGAATATATACATTTAAAAAATTATCCTGTCGTCGAAACACTCATAGAAGAATCGTTCTGTCGGCAAAAGGTCTGTAGGCGAAAGGTTCTGTCGGCGAAACGTCCATAGACGAATAGTTCTGTCGGCGAACGGTCCAAAGATGAAAGGTCCTATCGGCGAAACTTCTAATAGTGAAAAGTCTTGTCGGCGAACAGTCCATCGGAGAAGCGACTGTCGGAGAACGGTTGCGGATCGGATCGTGTGCGCGCAAGCTTCCATACAAAAAGAGAAAACGTTTTCCACCCCATAGATATTGTCTGATTTTGAATTTTTTTTACATGTTAGAGATATTTTGAAAAACTATGCTCGTACGTTTTTAGGGTTCCGTAGCCGAATGGCAAAAACGGAACCCTTATAGTTTCGTCAAGTCTGTCTGTCTGTCTGTCTGTCTGTCTGTCTCTCTGTCCGTCCGTATGTCACAGCCACTTTATTCTGAAACTGTTATCATCACACAGCTGAAACTTGGTAGGCAGGTGTATCTTGTTCACCTCTTTCCGATTCAGATACAAAAAGTAAGAAAAAAAAATAATATTTAAGGGGGGGCTCCCATACATAAAACTAAAACCTAAAAAAAATTTTTTACTCAAACCTATGCGTGTGGGGTGTCTATGGATAGGTCTTTTAAAATGATTTTAAAGTCTCTAAAACCATTTTTTCTAAAAGTCTAACGTTTGAGATATAGACGCTTCCAAAGTGGTAAAATGGGCGTCCCCCCCCCCCCCCCCCATCTAACTTTTGAACTAAGAAAGTACAAATTTTGAAAAAAATATATGATGTAGATCTTAACAAAAACTTGCTACGAAAATTGGTTTGAATGAGATCGAACCAGTAGTTTTTGAGATATAGCATATTTTCATCAACCGCGAATATGACTTTGTCTTTCATACAATCGCTATGAAAAACAAAGTTATTTTTGCTGTCAAAAAATATAGTGATATTTTCGATAGGTGGAAGTAAGTGGACCCCGAATTCAGTTTAAGGGTAGTACGGAACCCTCAGTGCGCGGGTCCGACTTGCGCTTGGCCGGTTTTTTTTATATTGTATGTTTCAGAAAATATAAGAACTTAAACATTCACTTTTTTGACTAAAAACTCTCTTCGGAATTTCGTCCATTTTAACTAATCGAGCCTTCATACATACATAAAATCGAAGACGTACTTACAAGCGTAGTTCAGGATGTATAAAAACGAATGAGACCAAATTTGGCTCATTCCATAAAGGTTTACGGGTATGAAAACGTTTTCCCTAGCAAGCATACTTCTTGCATACTTCGACCGTTGGCGTCCGAAATGTATGAAAACTAGCGCTGCGCTACGCCTGCACACGATCCTCTTAAGAGCCAAAATCTTTTGCAAATCGCATCTGTTTTAAGTGACGCCCGTTTTTGTGTCGAATGTACACGCGATTTTCGTTGAAAAGTGGTCAGGCGCGAGAGACTTCGACCGTACATCTGATGTAAACATAGTACGTATGTCCTTTATTTATTTATTCCTTTACCTGTGCTTGCAACATGGCAAGAGCCAGCAGTTTCCTTGTTCGAGTATTCCTGCTGTTGTGCCATCCTGATAGGTACATATCTGTAGGCAATCTCGCCGCCTGCAAACACTATTAAATTTGAAACTACCCACTCTTTTCTTTCCTTGATCTGTAAAATTTTTATTCTTCGCCTTTTTTATTGCGAGCGACTCCCAATGTTTAGCCAAAGTCACTATGATGATTCTGGTAGAGAACATGTAACGTTAAGACCACCTTTTGTACAATTTTTTGCTGTGCAATAAAGTTTAAATATTTTTTCAAATTAAGAATTAAGAAGGTAATTATTTCATCTTTATGAAGGTAAACATCCTCTTATATTATACTAAACGAGAACGAGATTACCTCCACAGTGATGTCCCCCCCTGACAACATGAGAAAGCCAGTGCTGGTCAGCATGGCAGTTCCAGTGGCGACCGTCGCGAAAACATTTCCTAAGTTCCGCTCCGAACTCTAAAATAATGGTATGTATTTTTTTATTTTGTTTTTTAAATCATTGGTATTTGTTTGGTCTGTTCTCAGACGCTTATTTCCAGTGTTTGGTACTTACCACCATTTGGGACATAATTAATACTAAAACGAAAGTGTTCATTATAATTTGTCCGCCATATATGGTGCTGAAGGACGCTTGGGCTAGACGAGTGCATCTGTAAAATAAAAAGCAGAA
The DNA here is from genome assembly GCA_963584085.1 of Pyrausta aurata. NCBI lineage: Eukaryota > Metazoa > Arthropoda > Insecta > Lepidoptera > Crambidae > Pyrausta > Pyrausta aurata. Next base: position 1,073,311 of record OY757259.1, read on the forward strand.
CCATTAATATCTGTCACTCATAGTAACCTCACACTTATTGTTCTCCCAGGACCTCACCTAATAGTTATGGTATGAAGTTCGATTCCAAATCTAACAGATGCCTCGTACTCCTTCTCCTTCTGCGCTTGGCTGATATTTTTCTCGAAAATACCGGAGAGGTCATAGAAGTATTTCCTCAAGTTCTTGTACTGATGCTCGAGGGCTACTATGAGGGAGATGAGGATCGTGTAGGCCCCGAAGACGCGGGACATAAACACCCACCACATGAGGTAGAAGAGGATCCGTGTGACACTCGCGGGGGTGCTCTTGTCTTCCACGTCAGGCCACGCTGTGATGACTGTTGTGAAGGTTCCATCTAGAAACATAAGCTAATCGTCATTGTTTCTTATTGATAGCGATCCGACCAAAATCTGAACGAAGACAACCCTAGGTGAGAGCTTTGCTTAGCTTGGTCTGAAGTCTTAGGAATTTCTGATTTCAAATAAAGAGTTCTTAACAAACCTGAGCTCATTGTTCGCTGGATCCCATCCATCCCATAGAAGATTAGTGAAATGCTACAAAAACCTATGAAGGAAGAAGAATAAACAAAGCCTTTCCTGATCATTCTCTTCTCTATTTCCTCGTCGTTTACTTTCTCTTTAAGGTCTACGCAGAGCGTGTGTATTAATTCCTTCAACTTTTCTTCGTGATATGATAAAAATAACCGGTACGAACTGAGGAGAGGGTGAGATAGACAGAACACAAGCCTATCAGACCTTTGCTTCTCTGATAAATTGTTTTGTGTGAACATTGCAGCCCATTCCACAATCATAAATAAGTAAATCGTGAAGTTCATAAGTTTAGCCAAGTTGCCGTATATTGTGGTAAACTTTTTAGAAAACTTGAGGTCTTCCATCCAGAAGTTAGGGAGCCCGAACAGGAAGATCAACTGACATATTTTGAAGAAGAACCCGGCGCTTTTGTTCTTCTCGTCTAAAGATCCTCGAATCGCCGTCATCATAAACGTGACAGAAGTTTTTGAGATCAGACAACGTTATGACTCGGTAGGATTTTGAATATTGGTCAATCAGTAACTTGTAATGTTATTAAGTTATTATTATTAATAAATGTAAAATTACATTATTTAAGTCCATCCAAATTTAACTCTAATTATTATCTGTTCAATTTGATTATTCTGTGGAGCGACGTAGTCGAATCAATTAAGTATTTATTTATTAGGCAAGTTACTTAAAGGTACCGTTACTACTTTTTATTTATTTATTTTTTATTTAAAGTTGAATAAAAATACATGATGTAGATCTTAAAACAAATACTTTCAACGAAAATTTGTTTGAGCGAGATCGAACTAGTAGTTTTAAAGATATACTAAGCGCATTTTCATCACTATGAAAAACAAAGTTATTTTTGCTGTCTAAAAATGTTGTGATATTTTTGCTAGGTGGAAGTAAGTGGACCCCGAATTCAGTTAAGGGTGGTACGGAACCCTCAGTGCGCAGGCCCAACCTGCGCTTGGCCGGTTTTTTTACGATATCTGATCGGCAAAGTTCAATTATGTCATGTAATGTTGACGTACAGCGGGCGGACTCACGGGCGGTAATATTGTATGAAAATTACTCGATAGTCGGTAATGTGGCTCAATTCGCCTGCACCATCTCATCATCCAGCGCAGCGAAGGGGAGATACTAGTTCGAAAATCGACGCCACCACACCACGCGCAGAAAAAATATTGCGTAATTATTTGTTTAATATTTTAAATAACTTATAAGGATGGGCATGCTACAGTTGATGTGTACATTTATTTTTTTGAAATGATTTGATACAGCGCAGCGTGGCGCACCGGTGCATACGTCTGACTTATTAGTTAACATCATTTTAATTGCCTCAAAAGCGTGAAAAGCAGAGTATTCACTTCGAGCATAAACGTGTCTTTGTCTTGGGCGAACTCCAATCTTTCGCTACACTCAGGAGGAGTTAAGTTGTACTTAGTATCAATAATGAGACCATAGACGCATGCAGCTCGCTTCACCACACCAATACACCATACACTTCTATAGTTTCGTGATATTCGTTGGTTGGTTGGTGCTGCTTTTATGAAACTATGCGAGTGTGTGTGTGTGTGTGTGTATAGAGCTAGCAGCATCATAGAGAAAGAAAAAAATCTTCGCTTTAAAAAGAGCGTGCTACTTAGTGAAATTCTATAGGATTTGACAGCGAAACACCTTATGACAGCGAGACCGTTTTCTAAGAAATAATGGATTTAGTGGATACGTCAAGTTTCCGTCGTTGGAATTTTTGAAAAATTATGAATGAATATAATTATAATTTAAGTTTTGTATAACAATTTCAGATGAAATGACTTGTGCTTTCAGCAACTGTGAAGTGCGCCGAGGATACAATCCCGAAAATCATAATTTCCAGCAGTAAATATGAATCATTGATAAAAAATTTAATTCCAAATTTTATAAAATTTGTGAGTGAAATCGACTCCGATGCCAAATTGTACAGTAAATTTAGGACTTCCTTTGTGATTTGCAGCCATATATCAAAGTTTCCAATAGATTAATTCAGGTATTTTAAGTAAAATAAGAAACCGTTTCTTTACACTAGGGCTTGACTAAATGATGACGTCATCAGTATCGATAAATTTTTTGACTGATTTTTTTAGGTAACCGTAATTCTTGCACAGCTTCTTCTCAGCACTGGCCCACACAACTGTCCCGAAGCTGTGCTGTGGTAAGGTCTATGTTGGAACGTGTATAAGTGCTTCTAGCAAGTCTTCATACATAAATAAATAAATACGTAATTTAACAAAAATGAGGTTGTCTTGTTTATCAAATAAAAAGTATTATGTAACTAAAAGTGCATTAATTTAATTATTTTTGTTTCAATTTACATGATTTATCGTAACCTCGTCGATAAAACTTGGACCACCATAAGATACACATCACTATTGAACGCACACATGTAAAGTAACTTTTTGGTTACGCTGAAAATCCGCGTTTGTCATTCTATACTATACTACTTTCTAATGAGCAGCATGCATGCGGCCATCGCTCGGAAAGAGATCTTTAAATACTCGCATAGTTCCATGATAGCTGAGCCGCTCTCCAGGACTCCAGGGCCGCATGCTTAAATTACTAAATGGCAGCATGCGGCGAGCAAGTCCTCCTACCTACCTACTAAATAGACTCGTAATAATATGTCGTTTCGTTATTGTTATTTACAGGGTAAGTACGTAAGGGCATAGCCGTTCCTGTAAGACATCTACTAAGTATGTATGGGTCATTCGTATGTTGGTAACTATGTCTTCGTCCGTGATTTAGAATTAGGTCTGTGGGGTAGATTTCCGCCCGCCCAAACTCATTTCACCTCACAGATTAGTAAGAGTATGTTTCAGTTTCGCATTGCTGCATAGGCCTATCGATAACCTAGCTTAAACTTTATCCGCTCATAGAATGCTAATTACAATTTGTGCTTTTGAAGAAATCAATGAAGTTAAAGTGAAGCTCTGATCGAGCCGTCTTGCCCGGCCGGATCGTCGAAATGCGAACGAGCTTCGCATTTCAAAGAGTTTGGGTAAGATACTAGGTAAGTAAGTTGAATGTAATATTGAATGTAAAATGTCTGTATGTATGGCGTATAGAGCCGAAGACGTTAAACTAGTATTAAAAAAAAAAGTGTCAGTCAGCTCGGTCAGCTTAGCTCGCTCTGTCTGCTGTTTGTAGTTACGAAAAATCCTGTTTTATAAAAAAAAAAACTAAAAAATACTTACTTCTATGTGTCTCTTAGAATTACCAAAATAATTCAATAATGTCGTTCAGCTGCCAAACCAATTCATCAAAAACAATACTTTGAGGTTATGATCTTGTTCCTCCATCGGTTGTTTGTCAACTGTTGATCGTAGTGTTTGGTGGAAAATGCGTACGTACACGCGAAAGAGGCCGGAGTACAAACCCATCGATGGCGTGGCGGAAAAGTGTCGGCTGTGCCTGGGCAGCGAGGAGGTCTCAGTGCCGATATTTAACGAAGACGCTGACCAACTCTGCGCTACCCTTTCTCTGAGAATCATGATCTGCGTGGGGCTAGAGGTAAGACAAGCATGAACAAGCATCAGTTAATGTTTACTCAGTGTAGCGGGTGATAGGCGTTCACAACAGATTGTGAATAGTTCTTGTCCCTTAAAGAGTTGCAGATGTGTTCTGCCTTGTACCATCCTATTTATTTGACTGTCACATAAGTGTTCATCCTACCTACACTTATTGCAGTCATAAAAATGTCATGAAAGTCAGTCATACTCAAGATTATTATACTATTTAAATATAAAGAAATGAGACATTATTATACAAATACCCTGCATTGTATAATTTATTGTCATAATTTTCTAGATGACCCGTGACACCTACCTCCCAAATTCAATATGTGTGGAATGTTACAAAGAACTAGAGAGGTACTATACATTCCGAAAAAAGTGTGAAGTGACATACCAGAAACTAAAAGCCCATGTCTTGGCTATGAATGAAAAACACTACAACATGGTGAATGCAAAGCCCAAGAAAGAAGCAGTGGAAGAAGCAGTTATGTCGGTGGAAACTGATGATGGTCAGGAACAACTAGTTTTAACTTTTGATGAGAACCAGCAAATACAACTAGTCAATTTAGTGAATTCAAATAGCATTCATTTAGGAAACTCTGAGGTAAGGCTACTAAAAATAAACTTACTCAATCAATAATTTATTTTATGATTTTATCATCAAACCTCAATGCTCTTAGTTCAGATTTATTTATTTGCTTAATTATTCTTTGATTCCATTTTCTTTTTGCAGAATTTATTCAACCATAGTGAGGTAGAACTAGCGGAACTTTCAAATGAAATCGTGAAATTGCAACCAGATGTGGAGCATGTATGTACTGTTTTCTGATTGATTTAATGATTACTCTGAGCTTTTCAATGTTTAACACTTGACGAGCAGAACTAGTTAAAAAAACATTGTATTTTGACCCTAAGTAAATCAAGTGGAAGTTACAAAAATAGTGACATTTCATTTGCCACTGCTCTGTAAAGTGTTCAAATTATTCATGTTTTTCAGATAATACCTGATTGTGTACAAGAATCTATAACATGCCCATTGGAAGTCCAATATCCAGAATGTACTGAATCTCCTTTAGAAGTCCAGGCTAGCAGCTCTGATCTGTCCTTGATAATGTCCACTATGCTCTTAGAGTTAGGGGTTCTACGGCAGGATGAGGACCGGCTTGTGTTAGTGGATGACAATCTAAGGACTGTAGAGTTGGAGGGCACTGATAACACTAAAATTATCTTGCAACTGGTGGAAGAGAGTGAGGTAATTTTAAATGCTTATATTTATTTCATACTGGCCTTCATGTATGAATGTATTATACAAATATATCATCAGGATCTATCACAGTAGATATAATAAACTGATCTTGTACAAATATTAATACTGTTGTGAAAGTACCCCACAAAGTAAGAATTTGCATTCTTTCTGGGTATGTGCAATAATAAAATGGTTATGGGTGGTATATTCTAAATAAATAAATAAATATCCTTGGACATTTCACACAGCGCCATCTGGTCCCAAACTAAGCAAAGCTTGTACTATGGTAACCAGACAACGGATATAAACATACTTATATACTTTTTTTTTGTAAATACATACATATTATACATAGAAAACACCCAGACCACTACAAACAGATATGTTCATGCACACAAATGTTTGTAATGTGCGGGGATCGAACCCGCGACCTCTGGCGCAGTAGCCAATTTCTTAACCACTGCGCCAAATCGGTCGTCAATTCTAACTGAAGTATTTCTCCCAGATGTTAAAATTGGACGAGTTGTGTTTTTTACTTACATGCCATTGATTTACTCTATTTCACAGTCATAAATTACTTACTTGTTAATTCATATAAAAAATATAAAAATATAAAAATGTAATTGTAAAAGTTTGTAAGGAGTTATGTTTGAATGAATGTTTAACATTAACGAGGGTGCACGCACCCGCGTGGAAATGCTATTAATTTAATATTTTGATAACTTGGATATTTTTAACTGGTTTGGCTTTCAGGAAGGGCAGTGTGAAGGTGATGGTGCCAAACAAAGTGACGATAATAGTATAGAAAATTCTCAAAGCACTTTAACTTTACTAAAACACCATAAGGGAAAGAAGAAGAAACCAAATAGCTGTAAGACTGAGTAAGTTTTAATTATTACATTTTAATTATGTAATGATTGATATTTTCTGAGTTGTGTGCGTCCATCCATGTAGAATTTGGTTAAAGTAAAAATTTTAATTACAAATCACTATAGAGGCTTGTAGATGGATTTGAATAAACTGTGTTGATGATTAAATAAATAAAAAATAATAATAAATAAATATCCTTGGACATTTCACACAGCGCCATCTGGTCCCAAACTAAGCAAAGCTTGTACTATAGTAACCAGACAACGGTTATAAACATACTTAAATACTTTTTTTTTGTAAATACACATATTATACATAGAAAACACCCAGACCACTACAAACAGACATGTTCATGCACACAAATGTTTGTAATGTGCGGGATTCGAACCCGCGACCTCTGGCGCAGTAGCCGATTTCTTAACCACTGCGCCAAATCGGTCGTCAACGTATGGTCGAGGTCTCTGGCACCTAACCACTTTGCTTGCACTTCGCGTCATCTTTTGTTTAAAGTGACGCCCGTTTTTGTGTTATGTGTGCAAGCGATTTTTCACAGAGACCTCGACCATACATGGGATAATATGTAACCGGAACTGTAAACAATCTATAGAGCAGTAGAATTTTCTAGACAAGAGTATTTAAAAATAATAAACAAAATCAAATATCATTTAAATTCGAGCTAGTTAGTATTTTTTTTAGAAAATAGATCCTGGTGAGATGATCCCTCTCTTTTTTTAAAGTTGGTTTAAAACCGCTTCACGAATATTGCCTTATTATTTTGTCAAGTATTTCCTTTACATACCATAAGTTTGCACAAAGAATCTAACGGATGAACGTTTCCCCCGTCCCCAGCACGACGTGCCCGGTGTGCAAGAAGAAGTTCGCTTCGCGCAGCGTGCTCACGCGCCACAGCCGCGTGCACACGG